>CM052885.1:32554079-32640273 GCA_028534135.1 Potos flavus | reverse complement strand
CCATCCATCCATCCACCCATCCATCCATCCACCCATCCATCCATCCACCCATCCATCCACCCATCTATCCATCCATCCATCCATCCATCCATATATCCTTCCATACATCCACCCATCCATCCACACATCTATCCACCCATCCATCCACCCATCTATCCATCCATCCATCTATCCATCCATCCATCCATCCATCCATCCATCCATATATCCTTCCATACATCCACCCATACATCCACCCATCTATCCACCCATCCATCCATCCATCCATCCATCCATATATCCTTCCATACATCCATCCCTTCATCTATCCATCTTCCTATCATCCATCCTCCCTTATCCAACCTTTCAACCATTCTTGCATCCTTCCATCCACTCACCACTTTTTCACCTAACAAATGCTCGTTGAATCTCTATGGTATAGGATGCTGGGGGATATAGTAGTGAACAAGGCAGGTCCCTCTATTCGTGGAGCTTACGACCTACTAGTGGAGGAAAAGGTACAGTAAACAAGTCAACGAATGAATAAACCAGATAATTTCAGATAGTGATAAGTGCCGTGAAGATAATAAAGTAGAATGATGTCACAAAGAGCCACAGGGAGAGGAGATAACTACTTTAGATTGGGTGAACAGGGGAGACCTCTCTGAGAAGGTGTTCAAAGTGGTCAGCCAAGTGATAAACTGGAGCAGGCCATCCCCAGCCCAAAAGAACAGCAAGTGCAAAGGCCCCAAGGCAGGAACTAGTTTAGCATGATCACATAGAGTGAGTATATCTAGGAACAACAAGTGAATGGGGAAAGCACTCAAAATGAGGGGACTCGGGGAGTGGGTAGGTCAAATTTTAAGACTACTCAGGCTGCTGGGAAAACAGATAGTAGCTAGTCAAAAGCAGAAACACAGAGACCAATTAGGGGAGGGACAATTGCCATAGTTCACTCGAGACATGACCGTAGGGGAGCCTGGGTGGCCCAGTTGATTAAGCCTCTGCCTTCAGCTCAGGTCATGATCCCAGGGTCCTGGGATTCAGCCCCACATCGGGCTCCCTGCTCAATGGGGAGTGTGCTTCTCCCTCTCCCTCTGCCCCTGTTCATGCTATCTCTCTCACCCACTCACTCTCTCTCAAATAAATAAAGTCTTAAAAAAAAAAAAGACAGACGGTGGCTTGGGCTGGGGAGGTAGCAGTGAGGGAGGAGAAAAGAGACACTGAGGCTATGTTAGTGTACAGCCAGCAATGCTTACTGGTGATTTGGCTGTAGGGGTTCCAAAACAGAGCCTGCAATGATGACTCCTAGGCTTGGGGCTTGGGAAAATGCATGACCGGTGGTGGTGGCAAGTAAAAATGTGGAAGACCAGGAGAGGAAGAGGTGGAGCATGTGGCGGGTGGAAATCAAGAGTTCTATTGGCCATAAGAGGATTGAGACACCTCCAAATACCCACTTTAATAAGGCAGTAGGCACACGATATATGTCTCAAGTCAGGAAAGAATTCTGGCTAGGGCATAAATTTCAGCCATCGTACTGAGAAGTTATTTAATGCCAAGAGATTAAATAAGATCACTAGAAAGAGATGTGGATGGAAAATCACAGAAGGCTCACAAACCAAGCCTTCGGCATTTAGAGCTCGAGCAGAGAAGAAACCAGCAAAGAGAGTGAGTGGGAGAGGACAGTGGATCTGGCAGCAAAGGCATCACGAAACCCAAAGGCGTTAGAAGGAGCGATGACCTGAATCACGGTCGGCCAGGAGGTCGGGGGAGGAGGGTGGGAGCAGACAGAGAAGTGACCACTGCAGTGATCGGGGTGGAAGTTGTGGGGTTTCAGGGGATCAGCATTGGCCCCATTGGACGGGAATGAGGAGGTGAGGGCAGACACCAGGAAGCACAGAGAGGGGCTGGTAGGCGGAGATGGGGCAGAAAAAAACGATTCGGAAGAAAAAGATGGCAGAGTGCGTTTGCTGGCTGGAGGAAGTGGTAAATTAGGAGGGGAGAGATCGATGGAGCAGAAGAAGAAGGGATAGATTATAGGGGCCAAGACCTCGGAAAGGTGAGTGGGGTGGCATGCAGAGCAAAGGGGACGGGTTGGCCTTTTGTGGGTGCAGGGGCATTTCATCCACGTGGCTGCAGGCACGGGGACGGATCTGGGGGCGGGGAGAGGCTGCTCCCAGGCGTGTCCCCCCTCCTGAGACCCCAGCCCTACGCCAGCTTCCGTGTGACTGAAGCACGTAGGTATTTGGTGAACCTGTGTGCAATAAGTGAGTAAGTGTGTGAGGGAGTGAAATGCATGAATGAGAGGAAGCATTGTGTATTTTCCACCAATCTCTTCCTCGTGCTTCGGAGCCAGCAGGGTTTGGCACCAGGCGGAAGGAAAGGCACGGGGGCCCTGGCTTCCCCCTGGGGTGCTCTGAAACCAGGCAGTTCTGGGGTCCACCAGCAGTAAATGGGGACCAGTTAGCATTTGTGGGATACAAGGAAGAGCCCTGGAGTAGGAGCTAGGGGCCGTGGCTCTAGTGCAGGTTCTGATTGAACACGGGGCCTGGGGTAAATGTCTTTCCTCTCTGGGGAGCAGTTTCTTCATCTGTGGTCCTCTGTTGAGCTTTATTCTAGCACCTGCTTAATGGGAAAATAAGAAAAGCTAGCATTTCTTCAGTGCTTTTTATATACCAAGTGTGGGGCTCACCATTTAATGGATGTCATCTAATTTCATCCTCCCTAGACCCCATGAGACGGGGACAGTAATTCGCCCCATTTTACAGATGAGGAAATCAAGGCTCCAAGAGGTGAAATGACTGGGCCAAGGGTACACAGCCGGGAAGTGGGGAGCAGAGGTTTGACCTCAGGCAGGCCAGCTCGAGAACTTTGCAGTTTCAAGCTTCCCTTCCAGAGTCTGTGAAAGAGATTTTCACTGGGATTTGAGGCAAACTACTTAATCCTGGGGCACCCCAACTTCCTCTCCTATAAATTGGCAGTATTAATGGGTGCTTCAGAGCTAGCTCGTGATAAAGGGGACGCGTGTGTGGGAAAGCGTTTTGCAGTCTTTGAGCTCCCTGCAGAGTACGGATGGTAATGGAGTGGGCTGCTTGGGTTTGTTGCTGTCGTTTAAGGGAATCCTTATGTGATTTCTTTGGTCACTCATTCCTTTGGTAAAGCCAAGAATCCACTAACCAAAGGACGTGATCTAATTAACTTTGTTTCGATTCATGCACTGAGTTTGCTTCAAGGGGCAGACTTGGAATGGGACACGGATGTCCTCGGAGCAAGTCCCAGGAGAGATTTCCCTGCAGGGCTCCTCCCTCTGCTCCTTCCCCTAATCCTCACTCTGCATCCCCTCCCCTCCCTGCCACCGCCTCACCCCCCCGCCCTAACAAACTCAGACCTAGGGAGGCTAAGAAGTCTATACCTGCTGATTCTTTCTGTGGCTGTTTCTGACCCCTCTCACTCCCTTTGGCCCCCCCGGAACGGCCTTCTGCCAAAGGTCCACCACGCAACAGAAAAAGTGGCTACAACCTGGGCCTTGGGATCCCAGCACAGCTTCCACACACCCCTGAGCCCTTCAGCCGTGTGAGCTTCTGCGGATCTCCAAGCCTCAGCTTCTTTACCTGGAAAATGGGCCTTATGATATCACCTCCCTCCCGGGGTAGCCGGGAGGACCGAGCTTGTGGGGGCGGTGCCTCCGGTAGCCGGCCATACAGGGCCCTGTCCAGAATGATGCAGACTAGGGGCCCCCAAAGGGTATAGGTCCAGGGGCCTCTGAGCTCACCTTGTCCCGCCCCGGCTCTCCCTGTCCCCCAGGGCTCACCCAGTGGCAGCCCTGCAGACCCTACTCCCCACCCCCAAGCCTGCATGGTTGGTGTGTCCTCCTCACGGGCCTCTCACCTGTGTGCCTCCAACAGGAAGCGAATACTCTGGCAATGCCTACAGCCACACCCCCTACTCCTCCTACGGCGAGGCCTGGCGCTTCCCCAACTCCAGCTTGCTGAGTAAGTCCTCCGGGGGCCGCCCCGGTCCTGTGCTGCGTGGGGCAGGGTCGGGGTACAAGGCTGGGCCAAAAGTCCGCCCGAAAGGCAGCCGGGGGCCCAGGTGAGATGGAGGGCCTGGGGGGACTGGTGTTCTTGGCCGGCCCAGCAGGTGGAAGGAGGGCAGAGCCCCTAGTTGTCTGGAGGGGGAGCGCCCAAGCGGGAGACTTCTCTCTCCGTGCCACTCTCCCTCCTGAAGCCCTGTGTCGGAAATCTGCTCTGTGTTAGATTCAGGGCTCAGGCTTTGGAGGGCAAGGGTGGATTCCAGAAAAGTCTCAGAGCAGACTTCCCGCCTTCAGGGGCTCAGAGTCCAGCCGCGGTGACACTGAGACAGGGGCGCCCTGCAGGATGCCAGCTGCCCTCCAGCCCCCCGGGAGCGCGCTGTTGGCAAACAAGGCCGTCCCGCTGTACACATGAACCTTCTCCGTGTCGCACTGGGGCTCATGACTCCGCACCAAAACCCTTACACGGGATGCTTCGTCCACGTGCCCCATATTTGGCTTGAGATGCGGACGCCCCTTTGGGGGGGGGAGGTCCAAAGAGTGTGCCGTGGGCTCCTTCTCACCCCTCTCTTGCCTCGGGGCCATGGGCTGGGTACAGAAGCTTTTTAGGAAACCAAGCCTCATAAATGGGGAACTCGAGGAATTCTGCCAGAGTCTCCCTCGGCAATGACCTTAAGGGTCTCAGAGCAAACCTAAGCCCAGGAGAATCAGTGGGGCCCGTGGGGCCTACCCCGTGGGCACCATCACAGGCCTGGCAGGACCATCCATTTCCCAAGACGCCCCCCCTCCTGCCGTGACCTCCTGGCATTCCAGAAGTGACGAGGAGCGTGGCTCCCCTGGGCTCTGTTTGCCAGATGGGTTCAACTCTAAGCCACCTTTCTGTTCGATTTCGCCAGAAAGAATGAGGCTGCTGAGCTGGGCCAGGGGGCAGGGCGCCTCCCTGCCAAGCCCACCTGGGCTGCCCATCCTGCGGGTGGACAGAGTCTCCCCAGAGAGGACCTCAAAGCCACATTCCCCCTGGGCTCTCAGGATTCTAGTCCTTCGGGGCCCTAAGAGGAAGATTCTCTGACTTCTCACTGTTTGGGCAAGGGTGGGGAAGGCTCCAGGGATGCCCCGGTGTGCTTGGTTCTTCGGGGTTCCAGATGTAAAGTAACTGTTCCCAATCACCCTCTCCCTGAAAGGAGGGTGTTGAAGGTCACGGCAATCCTGGGAGGAGGGGCAAGAAGCCACAGTTCTCATTCTGGCCAGAAACCCGAAGGTGAGGCCAGAGAAGGAGGAAATAGGGCCGGAGAGGAGTTAATCTTTGATGATCAGATAGGCCCGAGGAGTAGATGATTAACTTGTGTTGTCTTCAAGGTTAGCAGAGGCCGGAGAGGCTGTGATGCAATTTCCCCTTCTGACCAGCGGTGTTGTTGTTATTTTTTTTTTTTTTAACCTGTCCAGGTTCCCCGTATTATTACAGTTCCACATCAAGGCCAAGTGCGCCACCCACCACCGCCACGGCCTTTGACCACCTGTAGTTGCTATGGGGACAGTGGGAGCAACTGAGCACCAGGAGGACTTGGCCTGGGACGGGCACCAGAGAGTCACACAAAGGAATCTTTATTTATTACATGAAAAATAACCACAAGTCCAGCATTGCGGCACACTCCCTGTGTGGTTGTTTTAATGAACCATGAAAGACAGGATGACTTTGGAGAAGGCCAAACTGTCCTCTAAGACTCCTTGGGGAGGGGCAGGAGTCCCAGGGGGAGAGAGAGAACTGTCCCATTCCAAAAGAGACACGATTGGAGGAGAAACGTGGAGAGAAGAGGGAACCGCCGAGGAGCTCGAGAGGATGGCGCAGGGGCCCCCCGATGGGCTTAGGGCCCCACAGGGGCTCCCGTGGCTCGACCCTCGACAGGCTCTCGCAGGCAGGGGCTGTGAGCTCTTCTGTCCGGCCCACACCCCGCAGCTGGGTGCCAACGCTCCCGTGAGGCTCCGGCTGTCCACCTTCTCCGCTCAGCTTGCTTGGCATTTCTGCACCTCCCGCCTGGCCAGGGCTGAGGGCTGGGTCAAGTCGAAGCCGGAAGCTCCTCGTGATGCTCCCTGGGGCCTTCGTGTCACCTGCTGCTGAGAACGTGTGAGCACGCCCCGGGTTCTCCGGTGGATCTCCCCCTCGCAGCCAGACCGGGCCACTCCAGCTGGAGACAGACATTCCCAAAGGCACCCCCCCCCCAAACCCCGGCTCCTGGGGAGTGGGCTGCAGCCCTGGGGGGGCAGAACAAGGCCCAATTGCTGGGGGCCCCGCTTCCCTCCCTGGACAGCCCCAGTCCCGCCAGGTACGCCCCCTGGAGCCCCGGCCCGCAGCAACTCAAGAGTCTCCGTGGCGACCCCCCCAAAGCCAGCATGGAGGTGCCCTCTCCGGCCCCCCCGCAGCCCTTGCCTTCCCAAAGCCTAACTGTAAATACTATAAATGAAGCTATGTTTGGGTCAAGCTTCCCTCTTTCCACCCCCAGACTTTGGCCTCTCAGTGAATTGTCTCCCCGCCATGTTGGGCTTCTCTCCTTGATGCTTCTTTTCTTTTTTTTTTTTTTTTAAAGACAACCTACCATTACCACATAACTCAATAAACCATTACTCTTCGTCTCAGGCTTTGGGGTTGGCTGGGGAAGGAAGCAGCCTGGGTCTGGGCTTTCTCTAGAGAAGCTCAGAACCCCCATGGACCATGAGCTCATTTTGGAGGGGCAGGGAGTTGAAGGACCGTGTGCTGCCCAGGAGCCCTGACTTCACCCTCTCCCTCTGTTGCTAGACGTTGAAAGTCGGGCAGCCACTTCTCCTCAGCTTTGATTTCCACTGTGAGTGAACGCCAGATAAAATGAGCACATGGCACGGTGCCCGGGGCCCATCGTAGACGCCCCACAAGTAGTCATTCTTGTTATTCACAGGAAGCCAGAGAATGGAGGATGGTGAAGGTTCTGGAAACACGATAAACTGGGGCCCACATAACAGCTCCTGTGCCCCCTGGAGCGGGAGAGGAGGAGGGGAGAAGACGTTTCCCGGGCAGTGCTGTGTGCCAGGCTCGGTGCGAAGGGCATCGTGTAAATAAGTTGGGATTAGCCCCATTTTACATTTGAGGAAACTGAGGCTCAGACAAAATGAAATAACTTGCTCAAGGTGGGAAGTGGTGGGTTCAATCGAGTCCTCTTGGAAGGGCGGGGCTATGGGGAGGGCCTGGGTGTGCAGGGGTAGGAAGGGCCGCGGGAGCCTGTGGGGACTTCAGACAATCCTGTCCTAAGAAATGTTGGAGAACACGGGTCAACATCAAATGGTGGCCGCAAGGGCTCTGTCCCCACCAGGATGCTTGGCCTGCGGGCACCCTCTCCGTGTGGGGCGCAGCTGGAACGAGGGGGGCAAGGGGCCCAGGTGAATGCTGACAGCAGGGCAGACGACTGAGGTTGAGTCAGATGAAGAGAGAACTCCTCACCCACCAGGGACTCCAAGACTAGGAGGGCTGAGGAAGAGACATAGGGCTCTTACCCCCCTGGTCCTCCCTAAAGAGAGGCCGAGGATGGTCACCAAGAATGGCGTGAGAGTAGAGCCATGGGACCATCCCGCAGAGAAAACTGGTCTCATCTCTCCTGAGAGGACCCAAGTCGAGGCTCATTTTCCCTTAACAGCCCTTCCCTCTAGCTACAAGCATGGCTGCACGACTGAATCCCATCCTATCCAAGGCTCCCCATCATCTCAAAACTCTGGGTCCCGGAGTGCCCTAAGACAGCCCCCCACCTGGTTCTAAGGAGCAACGAACCCCCCCATCCAAGATCACTTTGAGATGCATGGTGCTGCAAGGAGCCTGCAGAACGATTTTGCGTTTGCCGCCAAAACCCTCTCTGGGAACACTTGGCGACCCTGGCAGGCCTCCTCCAAACCCCAAATGGCAAAGGGATTTGGGCTGTGCTTTTGCTAGGGGGTGACCATGGTTCAGAACTCCCCTTCCTGTCTCTGTGGTGGGCTGAGCAGCCCTGGGCACTCTGCCTCAAGCAGGTGTTGGTGTGTGGTGTGGGCCAAGGGCAGCGTGTCCTGGCCGGTACCTACCCAGACATTCGATCCGGGGTCAAACCACAGTCCCCCTTTGGAAAATGCAGTCATCTATGTATTGGGGGAAAGCGACGATCTGAGGTGCCCCGGCACTGGGGGGCGCTGTTGAGAGAAGTCGGGGCATCACAGGCAGAGCTTGGTAAAGGACTCTGAGGAGGATGGGGGGACATAGGGGTGGGTTTACCGCGTAGCAAGGTTTCTGTGAAGGCTTGCGGGAGTAGAGTGTGTGGGGAGGAGAACTGGGGATGAGGCCTGGGCCTGAGCATTCCCAAGGCACAGAGGGCCCAGCCTCACCTACCCTGCCTAGCAGCTAGAGCAATCCCAGTCAGAGCCCGTGGAGAGGGGGGCTCCTCAGCTTTCCAGGCAGCTCTCCCTGCTGTTCCCTCATCTTCACTCATCCCCTTCAGTGACCTCCACCCCCCCCCACCCCTCCTAGCATGGCTTCAGGGGCAGAGGGAAGCCGGCGGGGATTGGGACTCCTTCACTCCCTACTTCACTGCCTCCCTTCATCTTCTGTCATCCTCAGAAGATGTACTAACCCTTCACATAGGCTTAGTTTCTGTTTATAAAGCTCATTTGCATCAATTTGTGTCTCTGATTCTGAACATTGGCCCCATTTTGCACTTGAAGAAACTGAGAGCAAAAGATTGCTTGACTTTTTCAAGGTCATTCAGAGGAGGAGGGACCACAGCCCAACCCCTTGTCCAAGGCAAACTCTGCACCGTAATCCAAGGCTTGGAAACCCAGACATGGCCAGGTCTCTGCAGAGACCTGAGGCAGCTGTGACTTTGTGCGGAGGGACACAAGGTCCGTGACCACCTAGGGCACTGCCTTGCACTCCTGACGAGGCCAACAGTCCCGGATGGAAAGCCCGGATGTCAGGCTACAGGTGGAGAAGGGGCGCAGGCCCGGGTTGATCCCAGTTCCCCTCTGTCCCTCGCCGCGAGTTTCTCCTCACGCCATCCCTTGGCAGCTGTTCTCCTCCTTTTAGGGTCACAAAGCATTTCCGTCTGTAGAGGATCTCACTGTTCCTCTGCCCCCGCTTAGGGGTCCCCCTCCAGAGGGAGTGGGCCAACCGAGTGACCACCGCTGTGATTCTTGTGAAGAATCCTGTCCCTCAGCCTTTCTCACCTCCTTGTCCTGACACTTTCTTCTCTTCGTTTCTGTTCCAGTCCCTCCTCCGCGGAGTCTGAGGCAATTATTCCTTTGCCCCCCCCCCACTGCCCCCCCCTCTGTTGGCATCTGCAGGGGTGTGGACCCGTGCGAGAGGGAGCGAATGCTCGGGAAGGGCTTAGAGCTCCTGCATCCTGCTCCACAAATGTCACAAATTCTCCTCTCTCCATCGCCTCATCTTTTGGCTCCTTGTTCTTCTCATTACCTTCTTCTGTTCCTCTTGCTCTTTGGGATACTGGGGGACACATGCACAGAGGTCCCCTCTCCCGACGGCAGGTGCGCGTACCCACTGCTGTCTGCTCCCTCACACGGGCACACCCCACCACCTTCTGCCCCACCTGCAATGTCACAGGCCCTGGGACAAAAACCCACCGCCCGGCCTTGGAAGAATCCCGAGGACCCGGGCAAGGTGGGCCCCTCCTGGCCAGCATCCTCCCCCCCCCCCACCCCCCACCGACAGCACCCCTTCTCCTACTCTTGGGAAGGCACGGAGGCCGCTCGGGGATTCGGGGGGGGGGTGCCGGGACTCGGGGCTCTCTGGGTGAGGGGAAGGGGAGAGGGGAGGTCGGGCCCAGCCCCTCCGCATCTGCGCCTGGTGGCAGCCGGCCAGGTTGTGGAGTGGAGCGCTGCCTGCGGCTCTCCCAGGGAAATGTGATTTCCCCTTGAGTGAAGCGGACTGTGCAGTGTGGAAATTGGCTCTTTTCTGAGCGAGCGGCAGCCGCTCTGGAGTCGGGGCGGGCTGGGGCCCGCGGGAGGCCGCGCTGGCCCCTGGAGTGAGCCGGGAGCAGCCATGTGCTGAGAACTCATTAGGGATAAATCAAACTAGTACCAGCATGAAGCCAACACCCTCCCCCCAACCGTGCCTCCGGTCCTCACCCCCTCCGAGACCCCCTACTTCCACCTCCTCCTCCTCCTCCTCCGCAGCCCAGGCCCCATCCCCCACGTCAGGGAGCTGAGCCCACTGCACACAGACAATCACACACGGGCGGCCGCAGGCTGCGGCCCACTCCAGGAGCCGGCCTCCAGCGGGAGCCCTGTTCGTTCGCAAATAAATCTTTGTTGTTTCGTTTTTGCTTGTTTGCTTTGGGGATGGGGTATTGGTAGCAAGCTGTAACTCCCAGCCCCCAGATATAAAGCCCCCCTACCTCCCCACTCCACCCCACCCCCAGGCCTTGCCCAGAGCATGGATGGGGAACTCACATTCAGGCCCCCTCACCTTCCCCCAACCATCCCGCCTTCTTTTCAGGCCTGCCCCTGCCTCCCCGGAGGCCCCAGCTCCCGGCCACATTGGTTCCCCCACATATATCCCCCTGGGGAGATAAGAGCACCCGGGGCGGGGGGGGCGGCGCCCAGCCCAGGGAGTGTGGCCAGAAGGTTCCTTGGGCCCAATCTTATCTATCTACCACCGGCCCCCCAGGGGACTTCACCGCAGCGAGTGGGACACAAAAGGGTGAGCTTGGCCTGAACGGACTGAATGGGAAACTCATTTCTCCACCAAAGGAAGGAGGGAAGAGAAAGAGAAAAGCTTAATCAGAAGGAGGGGGAGGAGGGTGGTGAAACTAGCCATTGGTGCCAGGGAAAGGGGGCTGCTCTGCTTGCCATTCTGGGGACTGAATTTGAGGGGTACCGGGACCTGTTGGTTCTTGTCATCAGAACGAGCCCCCCCCCCCCCGTCATCACCTTTGTTTCGCCCACCCCTCCCCCAGAGAGAGGGGCCAGTGATGGAGCGAAGGAGCCCAGAGCTGGGGTGTGGGCCTCTGACCCCGCCCCGTCACCCCCCCACTGGGGACCCCAGGGGACTCCAGTTTCCTCAGCTGTGAAATGTATGGCGTGGGCCTGATGTCCAGCCCTAACATTGTGATTCAGTAGTTGCTGGGTCAGTGAAAGGCATTCCCAGCCTCATCTGACTGGTTCAGGTATGAAGCCTCTTTTTCCCAAATTCCCCAGGTAATTTTCCATTGAACACCACGGGAAAGGCCATATTTCCGTATTTGGAATGCGGTCTCTGTTGGGGTGGGGTGTGGTGGCTTCTGGTGCCCACTCATGCAGCGCACTGGGGCCCTGCCTTGGCGGGGGCAGAGAAGCCAGGCTTCCAAAGGATTCTGGGGCTGGGGCAGAAACCAGAGTGAAGCTAAGGTGCCACAGTTATTGGGGGGGCGGGGGGGCCAGAAAAGTCTGCTGAGCTCTCACACTCACTGCCAAGCTCATCCGGGGGTCCCTCACGAGCCATCTACTACGTGCCAGACCCGGTGACAGGCACGGAGCGGAGAATAAGATGAATCTGATTGGATTCCACCATCCATCGCCCCCACTCCCAAATCCCTCTGAATGTAGAAATGAGACTTCGATGAAAGTCACTACAGAACGAGGTGGAAAAGTGATGAAGGCCGTGAGAGAGGAGATGTAAAGTGCTTTCAGGTTTCAGATAATATTTGCAAAATCCTTCCTGTCCCTCCCAGGCCTTTCTCTGGCATCCCTGTCTCTTCTCGAAGAAGCAGCAGCCGCCAGGAACACCAACCCCAAACCCTAACCCCCCTGGGGCCTAAAAGCCAGACCTCAATCCCCAGAAAAGGGCTGTTCTCCTGTTCTCGTGTTCCCAGGAGGGAGAAGCCGGGTGCTAGGTGAGGGGAACGCGAAATGTAAGCGACCTTTCCCAAATATGTGCTCACCCCACTCCAGCCTTATCTGCCACTGGCTGGGAGCCCGGGACCTGAAACCCTGGGTTTTTCTCGGAGCTGCCGCTTTGTTCCTGCAACGTGGTGCCGGGCCGGGCCCGGGAAGAGGGGTCTCAGCGTCTAAACCAGCTGGGCAGCTGCCCCTCCCTGTGCAGGCTTGGCTGGTCCCCCTTCGTCCCATCTCAATGCCCGCCCCTCCCCAGCTCAGCAGGCTGCCGCCCCCTCCACCCCCCCCCACACACCGCACACCTCTGACCACAGCAGAAGGGAAGGAAGGAAGGAGAGGTGTGGAAGGTGGGAAATGAGGCACAGGAGGTCCTGGAGAGGATACATGGGGTTGGAAACTCCAGCCGGCTGTGAGTTCTAGGTTCTTGGTTTCTTCTTTCCCATAAGCTCTGGCTACATGGTGGTGACAGAGACAGCAGTCTTGGGGGACAGGCCTCCCCTCCCTGATCCCTTCCCCCCCAAGCATATTGCAGCCAAGCCCCACTTGGAGGGTGGAGGGAGGGGCCCGTCGGGGCTGTAGCACAATGATGGGGGGGCGTCCTAGAAGGGGGAGCAGGTGCCTTCTCTCAGCAGCCGGCCCGGGGTGGGGGTTGGGTGGGGGTGGGCTGAGACCCAGGCCAAGGCTCAGGGCCCATCTGAGCATGTCGCCTGCTAAGGAGGAGCGGAGGCGGGGGAGGGGAGGGCGGGGAGGTGAATAAATAATAGGAAATAAAACTTCATGAAGCAGAAAATAAAAGGCAGATTATACAGATGTGGCAATTTGAAGGATCATTGCCTCTGTCCTCTTTTTAACTGCTGCATCTGGAGTTTTGAAGCAGCTCACCCTCTCCCTCCCTCTGCCACGTCCCCGCCTGGCTGGAGGCCCCCACGGGGCCAAGGCACGAGTGGGGACAGCACCTCCAACCGCTCTGCCGGTGGTAGTCCCTAGCACTATGCCCTGCTGCCCAGCCTCGGCGGAGCCTCTGGGGCTGGGGCGGAGAGTGAAAGGGGGGGCTGGGTGTTTCGGGGTAAAGCCCTGAGCGAGGTGCGTCGGGGGCTGCGTCTGTGTCTGCAAGACAGCAGGGTCTGAGTGAGGACTGGGCTGGTCATGACACGTGTCACAGGGCGGGGATGACAGGAGGGAACCTGGACGGTCAGGAAACGGAGTGAGGAAGGGCGCCCCTTGCGAAAGGGGCTTTGGCTGAGGGGTAGCTGGAGGGCGAAGTTTAAATCTCTGTATCTTCCTGCAAGCAGCTTCTTTCTCCCTCTTCATCAAAATTCATTTGTTAAGCTTCAATTTGACACTGTGCCAGGTGCCATATAAATAGACATGGTCCCTGCCCTTAAGGAATTTTCAACCTAAGACACACACACACACTGACATTTTGTTTATTTTATTTTAAATATTAATGTATTCCCCACCTTGTTCCAGAGAGGATTTGAGACAGCTCACAGGAAATGCATGCAATAAATTAGGAAAATACAAATAAGAACGAAAGCACCGGGACCCCAGAAAGTGCACAGTGAGTGGCCCCGAGCAGCTGCCGTTGGGTTGTAGATGGGCCTTGAGCCTCGTGTCAGTGACCAAGTGGAAGGGTTTCACAGTCCCTTACCTGACTGAGAGAGTCATCGCTTTTCTGTCCATGTACCTCCTCCAGGCCCTGTGTCACACCAGACGGAGACAAAGACATCGGAAAATCAGAAGCTTCTGCCTGACACCAAAGGTGAGGCAAAGGCCCATTTGGCTCAAATATCATCACAATCCTGATGTGCCGCCTCTCAAGTCCACTGTCACAGAACCGTCACAGAATTATTAATAGAAACAGGGGAGTCAGAAGGGGACAGGTTTAGGGGGACAACACTAAATCCAGTCTTAGGTGTAATAAGTAACATCTGTTACAGAAACTCACCGTCTCGGGGAAGATGATTGAGGGCTGCGATCTGCCCAGTTAGGCCTCCGGGGCGAAATCCAGTGCAGAGATCAGAGCTGAAGGTTTATTTACGTCAGGAGGCTTTCCCAGAAGCTGTCCTGAAGGCCTCCGAAAGCTGCACGTTGGGGGAAGGCTGAGTTCAGGGGTAGGAGGAGAAAGCGGAGGAAAGACAGAAAAAGAACGTGGAAGACGGGGAAGAACCAGGAGAACATGGAGGCCAGAAGCCCACGGGGTACAGCTTTGAGAGTTACGCTTTTGGACTACAGGTGTTGGGTCCTGAGCAATAGCAACCAACTGGCCCGGCTCCTCCCCTTGGGAAGGGTATGTTCTACTGGGAGCAGAGACAGAAAGAAGAGGGAAGGGAATGAGGGGATAGCAGGGGAAGGGAGGGATGTAGAAAGTTACAGACTTAACTGGGGGAGCAGGGATCAAGGAAGGCTTCCTGGAGGAGAGGGCATCCAGATACAGTTGGTTTCCTCCCCTTCCCAGTACTAGTGGTACTCAGAATTTCTCTGCAGCCGGTCCCAGTCCCCATCTTTTGTGTGATACTGCCTCACCACCACCCCCATCTCAGAAGGTGGACTCTGCCTACCCTAAGCCCCTGACCCTAGTGATCGGCTCAGAGATGGGCACATGGCTCAAAGTGGGCAGCTCAGAGAGGCTCTATTACTGGACCTGAGTTTGAACTTCCCAAGAAGCAGATGGTCTGTGTGTGTTAGACTGGCACCAAGAAGAGGGCGATTTGGCAGCTTCTGGGGCCATCTTGGAACCATGAGAGCCACTCCGGCCTCCTAGCCTGGGACATGGAGCCCAGAACAACAGAGGGGGGCAAAGCTCAGTGCAGAGCCCTAGCTCAAGCCTCACCTGACCTGGATATAGATCGTCCCATTATGCGAGTGATGAAATGTCCTTTTTTTTTTTTTTTTTTTTTTTTTTGCTAAAGCCCATTTGAGTTCTGATTTGTTACTTGCAACTTCCAGGCAGAAGGAAAACCAAGGCCTTGCATTTGGAGAGCAGAACCTAAGCGGGGCCCCTAGGAGGGGAGGGTGCATGGGGTAAGGGCAGCAAGGCCGTGAGCTAATAGCTAACCTGCTAGGCTTCCCTTCAGTGCCAGGCATTGTTCTGAGATGTTTACGTGCATAATTTTACTTATTCCTCACAAGGACCCTGTGAGGTAAACAGTGTTATTATCCCCATTTGATAAAGAAGCAAACCGAAGTACAAGAGGCTAGGTACCTGGCCCGTGGTCAGACAGCTAGAAGAGGGACGACTGGGACCTGATCCCAGGCAGTCTGAATGCAGGTCCTGGCTGCTGAGACCAGATCACCCTGGGCCTTGTGCAGGGCTAGGCAGGTCTCTGGGTCAAAGGTCGCTGGAGGTGAAGGGCATGAAGGCCTAGAAGACACTGGATTTAATGATTAAGGGTGACGAGAGGCCCTTTTGGTGTGTCTCTGCTTCAGGGACGGGTACTACAGAAACCAGTTTGCAAGGTGTGAACGGGAGCCAGGTGTGAACGGGAGCCAGGTGTGAATGGGACCCAGGCAAGGGAGAGAAACAGCCGGCAAAGGCCACACATCTGTGGGCTACAAGAAGCAAAGAGTCGAACTCAGGCTTTTCTTTTTCTTTTTCCTCGCGAGGGTGATATACTGTACGTTGTTTGCAAGGGATAAAGAAGGGGGTAGAAAGCAGGCCCAAAGACCCAGATGGGACCCTGAGGGAGAGAGGTCATGGCAAGCAGGAGAAGCAGGGGTGGTGTGTGGTCTCGGGGAGGAGGTCAGTCCCAGGAACGCAGTGAGCAGCCCTTCTTCTAGAGAAGGGAAGAGGAAAGGACAGGTAAAGGTGTAAGCCACAGTGAGATGGCAAGGGGGCAGAGACATCCAGAAAAGTTGACAGAGGGGCGGTGGGAGGAGCCTTTGTGGAGAGTGTGGCATTCAGGAAAGCCATAAGTACGTGTGAGAATGTGCGGGCATGCGCCTGGGGGTGGGGGTCAGGGAGGGAGAAGGGCCCGATGGGGGATTGCCAGGCTGTCCTAAGTTTCCAGGCCACTGGTTTTTTTCTTCCCTTTTCATTTTTTATTTTAGACTTAAGAGAAGTTGCACAGGTAGTATAGAGGGTCTCCAGGCCTCTGACTCTCTGACATTCTGACTCTCCCTATTGGCCATATTCACTCAAGTCATTTCATTTTCTTAAAGCAGGACTCCCAGGCTGGCTGGCTGCCTCCCAAGCCAGGAGCCTGAGCCTCTCCTGCTGGAAAAGCACACTCCTGGGCTGCATGCAAGGTTCTGTGTGACCAGGCCCCGCCCCCCCTTACTGCCGTGTTTCCCTTGCCCACCCCCACCCCAGTCCTGCAGCCCCGCTCCTTCCAATATCGCCCGCCTGTTGTCGCCATCAGACTCCGACCCCCGAAAGGAGAGGACCCAAGCCTTGGGCCTCAGCGGCTTTTTACTCTTCTGGTGCCTGGCAAACAACCAGCAAATGAATGTTATCAGCAAAGAGCCACACAAAACAGGGATGCCGGGAGACCTGGAAGAGGTTACATCTAGGGTATCACCTGGGTCACAGTGGGCCCAGGGCCCTGGAGGCTGAGCCCCTCTAGAAGGGAAAGGAGGAACCAGAGACAAACCAGCCAGCCTTACAGAGCCTGAAGTCGTCACCAAGAACCTGTGCCCATCCCATTGTCTGCAAAGAGATGCCCCAACCCACTTCCCAGATGGGAAAGGAAGCGAGGGGGGACACAAGGTCAGACAAAGGCCTGTGGGCCAGATCTGCCCCACACCTCAGGACTGGGACTGGGAGCTCACTCAGTTTTCACTTGTGCGGGGACAATTCTTTGGGGGAACTCTAGGCTGCCTCCATATGGCTCCAGAAACCCTTTTTCCTCTCCATCTGCAGGAAGATGTCAGAGTCGCAACCCTTTGCATGGCTGACTTCTCCAGAAGGTGGGAGGCCTGGCCTGGACCACTATGGGTCTAGGGGAATGGAAGGTCCTGGTTCTGGGGACAAACAGACTAACTTCCTCTTCTTCAGGGAGCAGAGCTCTGCGGCGGGACTCCCGGGGCCCCACAAGCGTGAAAGATGCAAGCTCGCCCCCCAGTGGTCGCACATCAGAACTGCAGCCTAGCCTCGCCCTTTCCACCTCCCCAGGCCTCGTGGCCAACCCGCGCCTAGGCTATATGGGCCCGTGGGGACCTGCAGCCCTCATCTGTCTCTGAAGGCTTCAGGCGCCCAGGTGAAAGACAGGTGCCAGTCCCACATGAGCAAAGAAGCATCAAACTGCCACATGCATGCACAAATGCAGACAAACCTCTGCCTTTTATTCTGGTTTTAGACAGAAGTATACACATTCAGTGAGGTCAAATAACCCACTCAAGGCCAAGCTTGTGTCGGTCCTGGGCAAGTCACCTCGACCTGATGCTAGGTTTTCACCTATTAGCTGCACATCAGTAACCCAAGCTGCTTTAAAAATATTTAGCCGTGCCCCTGACCCCGACCTACTGAATCCGAATCCCTGAGCAGAGAGTGGGAATGTGTCTTCCACATGCCTCTCCAGCAAGACGAAGTGTGCCTCTACCCTGACAGCAAGGAACCAGAGAACAGGACTGTTACCTCCTGGAGGCCGGAGATGTGTTTCAGCCATTCTGGAATCCCCTTGCACTGGCCGGTAAAAAGTAGTCAATATCAAAAAAAAAAAAAAAGTAGTCAATATCAGTTGTGAAATGAATGAACGAATGAGTGAGTGGGTGAACAAATGATTCTGAGGTCCCCTGAGGCTCTGACAGCCTGCACACAGTGTTGCACACACGCACACGGACCCACACAGGCACATTCAGACACGCACAGGCACACGGGCGAAGGGACACCGAGCCTGGCACCCTGCAGGTTGTCCCAGCCACGCAGATCCGCCCGACCCTCCCTTCCTTACATATTCATGCACACCTCCTTCTTCACTGGCCTGAATTACTGTGCACCCACTGGGTACCTGGCCCGGTCCTGAGCTGAGCCCTGACCAGACAGCCCTTGTGGTCCCCGAAGGGCCAGCCCCGTTTGGTGGCCTTCCAGGCCCCAGAGCTGGTTTCCAGCATGGATGGGAGGAGAGCGGCCCTGGCAGGAAGGCTGGAGAGGCCGTGCGTCAGCCAGCAGGCGGCAGCCAGGCAGCAGAGGCCCCTCTTGGCGGGCAGCCTGCTCGCACACTTGGCTGAACAGAGACAATGGTGGCTGCTTCTCCAGCCCAGCCTCCTTCCCACAGGCAGAGCCCGAGGTCTGTGAGTGTCCGGAACCTCCCCCAGAGCCCAGCTGGGAGGCAGCCAGAGGGCAGCAGAGGGGGACTTCCCAGGAAGGGCATCAAAGCCCCCTGAGAACTGAGGGGGGGGGGGGAGAGTCTGGAAGGGGCCCTGGTGCCCCTCTTTGGGAATGCACCTTCATGGGATGGGCTGTGTGGGAGGGAGCCAGGCGTGTACGAGGCCCTCACAGCTCCCAGACCAGCTCCTTCCAAGAGGGCCCCCAGGGGATGTATCATGGCCTCTCGTCCCTCAGCCTCTCCCAGGTCCCAACCTGGAGGACCTCCTTCCCTGCTCTGGGGAAACAAAGACCCCTTGTTCCCAGGGCTCTCCACAGAGCTCTGGAGGCCCCATGCCCTCTGGCCCTCACCGACCACCAATGGCTCTGCTCTGATGTGTGGGGTGGGGCCTCTCCCATCTGCCCCGGGGGGGCACGGGTCACTGTAGGGGGAAAGCACACAAAGGCCCAAGGCCCCAGAGTCAGCCTCACCGAGTTTGTCCTCGAAGCCTGGAAGGCCTACCTGTCAGGGGGTGGGGCTGAGCCACCCTGCTCTCTCAGTCACCTGAGGCTGCCTGGGGTCTCCCAGGACCTCTCACCGCAGGTCACCTGACTCCCAGAGCAAGACGTCCTCAGGGCTGTGGCTCCCCTGGCTTGACTGCCCAGAGGCTTCTGCTGCCCAGCCTCCCTTCTGGAAGCTCAGGGCCCGTGGGTTCTCCGATTCTCAAATGAGCGCTGAGCTGCCCCGGGGCCCAAGCAATGTGGCCACTTGATTGTGGAATGAGGGAGGGTGACATGGGAGTGCAGCCCACCCCTTGACCTCTGTCCTCCCTTGGGAGTGAGCAGGGACTGGGGCAGCTGGGCGCTGCTCCGTGCCGGTGGGCACAGCAGTATCTCGAAAGCTCCAGTGAAGGGGGGGGGGGGGAGTGAGGACTGCGGAGAAACAGGGGCTGTCCTTCAGCGGGAAAGGGAGGGCCTCCTCCCTGAACGCGGACCCCCCGAAACAAGGCTCCTCCGTGGGGGTCTCATCTCAGGCCCCTTCCCCCGCCCCCACACCCCGGAACACGGGGCCTGAGTCCGTGAGGTGGTCCCAGCTTCAGAGCTGATTGCGGTTCCTCTTGGGTATGATCTTGCGGTAAGTTCTGCGCTCTGAGATGTTGCGCTTCACCTTGGCCGTGGTGGGGGCCTCTTCCTGGTGCAGGGACGGGCTGGAGTGGGACTTCTTCAGGCTGGGCTTGGGCTCCTGGGCGCCTCCGGCTTCGCTCCCCAGCTGCTCTTCCCACAGGTCCAAGTCATCCGAGGGGCAACGCAGACGGGCCACCAGCAGCTGCACGTAGGTCTCATAGCGCGTTTTCTGCAACACACGGGCCCCGCCCCCTTAGCGCCGGCCGGGCGGGGCTCTCGCGCGGGAGGAGGCCGGAAGCATGCGCGACAGATGGTCAAGATTGCTTGCACTAAGCTTGAGCAAGCCGACTTTGCAGAACACGGCAGCCACGTCGCCAAACCCTGCAGTTATCCGGACCGTATTCTAACAGCACCCACCAGCCCAGCCCTGTTCTAACAGCCTCCATGTTGCAGCGCTGTAACTAACGTCTCCAGAATGTGTTCCATCCCTGAGACACTAAAAGCCCCATAACCCGCTAGGCCTGATCACAAACAGCTCACATCTGTACTGAAGCCTAATTGAGTCTGAATAGCATTTTAACAATTGGCATCTGGAGAGCGGGATGCTAACTATCTTCATCTGTTTAACGCTCCGGAGGCCTCCGTAACTAGCAGCCTTCGGATACGGGTCCCAGGGTAGTAAGTCCCTGCTCACCCTGGGTGGCTGGGTAGCCCAGGAGTCCTCGTCTCCACCTGATCGAGAGGGGAATGAGGTCTAGGGAGGCTTGCTACAGGTTGCAGCTGGTCATAGGCAGGGAGAGGCTAGAATTCTGCAGGCAGAGCTGAGTCCTGTCCTCTCCCTGCCTCTGGGAAGCAGTGCACCTACCAAGACAAGGGCTGGGCCACAAAGGCAGGGAGGGGACAGCGCGAGGCCCAGCACACACAGCCCGGGGATGACACAGATGCTCCCTTCTCTGATCTCTACCTCTGGGTGGCTCTGACCCTCTCTGTTCTCATACTGCCCCTCACCTACCCTTCCTGCTTCGGGTCCCAGAATGTGCGCACTGACCAGAGGCATAAGGTATAAGGGGGTGGGAGTAGAATGGGGGGTCAGGGGATAAAATAGTGCAGCATCGATCAGAGGGCTGAAAAGGTCCTTGGTGAAGGCTATAAATGAGGCCCTGACTGGAGTAGGATGTGAATTCATGGGGTTTGGACAAGTTGTTTCATTCCTCCTTGCCTGTTTCCTCACCTGTAAAGTGAGGATCATGGTCCCTACCGCAGAGTTGTTAGACAACTAAACAAGATAATACAGGCAAGTAAGACAAACGCCATAAATACTGCCTATTGGTACTCGGTAGGTATTAGGGGAAATAATTCAACTAAAATACAGTTTTCCCTTCAATTTAGGTAAAGCCAAATCTAGTATACGCTTAGGTGAAAGAAAGTGATAAAACGTCTCCTGTGAGTGTTTCCAGAAAAGAAGCTTCTAGGCGCTCCCAGGACAAGAAGTGAAGGGGTCTGAGTGCACACGGACACGCACACTTTGTGCACGCCCCTGCATGTGAGTTCGCACACGGGGCCTCCCGCAGTCCTGAGCGGCCCGGGGAACGAAGGCTGCAAGGCCGCATGCTGCCACGAGAGGGCGCCAGAGGGCCCAGCCGAGGGGGCGGGAGAGACCAGGGAGGGCGGAGACTCCGGAGCCTGACCTCATACTCCAGGTACTCCTTCCTCAAGCGGTACTCCTCCAGCTCGCGGCTGCGGCCCCGCCGCTCCGGTAAGTTCCTCTGCAGATCCAGCAGGTCGTCGGAGGCCGCGTCCAGGCAGTTCTCGTGGGATCGATGCTGCTCCTCCTGGGAGCGGGAGGCGGAGGGGGAAGCTGTCCCACCGCACCCCTCTCCGTTCCCGGCCCCAGGTGCTCAGCCCACCGCAAACCCCTCAGCGTTCTGGACCCAGGTGCGCAGCCCATCCACCCTCCCTTGGTTTCCGGGCCCAGGTGCGCAGCCCACCCCTCTCCCGGTTCCTAAGCCAGGTGCGCAGCGCCGCCCTCCCATCTCCCACTTCGAACCCGGGTGCCGCGCAGCCCCCTTCCCCGCCGCACCCGCCCCTTCCGGGGCCCATACCAGTGAGCTCTGGGCCGGGCCCACAGGCAGGATGGGCCGGACGAATCTGCGCTGGGAGCCCACCGCGGCGGGGAAGGGCGGCGCCGAGTGCGTGGCGGCGGCCAGGTTGATGCGCGCGATCCAGGAACTCATCTCCTTCGCGGTGCTGAGGGCGGAGGAGGCTGTCAGACCCCAAGGTGACAGAGTCGGCCCTGCCCCTCTCCGCCCAACCTCCTGTGGTCTGCACAGCCTTCCAGACTCAGGACCCTGCGCTTCAAAAAGCCAGAAGCCCGACCACCAGTCGAGGTGGCTGACCTCTGCCGGTGGTTTTATCGTCCGTCAAAGAGGAAAATCTAGGAAGGCAATAGATTTTAGATCAAATGCAAAAAAAAATTTTTTTTAAATATATATATATATTTTAAATATATATATAGCTAGAGGCTCAAATGCAAAAAAAAGTTTTTTTAATATATATATATTTTTAAATATATATATATAGCTAGAGGCTTCCTGGAATCCTGGGTTCGGAAGTAGGAGGCTCCACCAAGGGCTGGACTAGACAAGAGGACTCTGCAGTGGCAAAGTGGGCGGGGTCAGGGGAGCAGGTGCAGCCTGGGGACCCCTGCCAGCTGCAGCATTCTGCTCCCACCAGGGCCCCGGCCAGCATCCATCAGAGGGTGGTGAGCAAGGGAGGGACCAGGGAAAGGAGAGCTGGGGCCTTGCTGCTGGTCCGCCCCCCCCCCCCCAAGGACTTACGGAGCCTGGAAGAGGTAGAGGCGCCAGTCGGCAGTCCGCAGCTGGAAGACGTGCGGCTTCTTGGTGTAATGGGTGGCCGGCGTGGCCAGTGAATGGTGCACACCCACGGGCTCGTCCACCATCTGCCCCACCAAACTCTCCCCTGCAGGGAGGCAGTGGTCCTCTCCCTGCCACGGGCCACAGGGGCGCAGAAAAGAGGTAATCGTCAGTGGCCCACCCTCTGAACCATTCTGAGCCTTTCCCTGTTCCCCGCCCTGCCCGTCAGGGCTGTGCACCCCCTTCCTACCTTCAGGAAGTAGAGGACCATCCCTCGAAGCAAGGTGTGGAACATCTTCCAGCCGCGCTTGCCCCACGGCGCTGCCCCAGGAGGAGAACACAACCAGACTCAGACGCACAGGATCCCCTCTCCCCGCCAGCTCGGTCCCTCCCCAGGTGGACGTAAACACGCAGTGACATGCCAGCACCACAAGACACAGTCATGAACAAGCACAGGCGGTCGCGCTCAGGCCCCCCAAACAACAAAAGCAGATGTCTACACTGACCGTCCCCTCTCCAAACGCTCCCACCCACAAGCACGCTGCCACCGGACGTCTTTCTGGTCCCATCCGGAGAGGCACAGGGGCTCATGTCCTCATGCAGAAGGCCGGCTTCCCCGGGGTCACCTCCCCGCCTTGCTCAGGCCCTGTGGCTTCTAGCAGCCAAATGCTAGTTCCCTGGCCGGTCACCGCACCCTGTCCGATCCATCCGGGACCCCGTCACTGCTCTGGTCCTGTGGCTTCCCTGCTCTAAAGCCTGCACCTGTCCGTGAAGTGAGGCCAGATGTACCTCCTGCCATTCTGTTCCCAGCAGACTATGCCTGCTCCTTTGTCTGGGGAGAATGCCCTCTGGCCTCTTTTCCTCCAGCGTTCAGCTCAGATACCATCATTTCCCAGAAGCCTCACCCATCCCTGTCCCCCACACCTCACCCCCAAACCGAACCAAAGCCTGGCCCCCCTCCACACCCCCATACTTGATCTCCCCCTCCCTATACCCCTGAGCCATTTCCACCTTTTATCCCAGACACTGATGTGCTCGTCTAACCTCCCCCTTACCACAGGGGTCTGGGGGGCAGGGAGTACCTAGGTCTGTCTCGTCTCTGCACCCCACCCACTGGTGACGGAGCCGAGCCGCTCGGCACGCCCGCACACACGCACACACACACACTCGGATTCGGTGGCGGACACAAGCCCCCCACGCCGCAGGGCAGCAGACACTCACTCTTCTTGCCGTCCGCGTCGTGATGCATCTTCCGGGCCAGGATGCCCTGCTTGTAGGTGGGCGCCGTGGGGTTCTGGGCCAGCTGCAGGAAGGGGTTGCTCAGCTTGCCAGTGGGGGGAGACACCTGGGCCTTCTCTGGTCGGCCTGTGTCTTCTTCGTCCCTGGACAGCAGAGAATCAGGTTGGGGGTACTGACTGGGCATGCACTCAGTGCTCTCCGCCCTCTCTCTTGCTGGGGAGCCGTACCCCAGAACCCCCAAAAAGGGCTCCTTCAAAGCCAGCCCATCCACTCCTGTCATCCCCAACCCCCATGACCCCCGGCTTCTCCAGGTGCCACCTGGGCTCCTCCACCCCCTCGGAGACTCGCCCAGGGCCTGGCCTCTGGCTGGACCCCACTCAGAGGACAGCAATGTCAAGGCACCCCTCTCCGGGCTCCTCCAACTCTCGGGTGGGCAGGTGGAGGAAGGACAGGCCCAGAGACAGGGGAGAGGGGCAGGGAGTGGAGGGAAGGGGGACCGTCACTTACACAGCCCATTCAAGCTTCTCACTTCGGATAGACCAGTAGAGGGCCTAGAACAAAAGCGCACAGTGGGCAGGGAGCCTCGACCCGTGGGGCCCAAACTCCGCCTGGCAGAGGTCAGACTGCCCTTCGTCTTTGAGCGGGAAGCAGCTCCCGCATGCATCCCGGTCCCCGTGCGTGCAAGCATGCAGCCACTGACGGAGCGGCCATGCGCCAGGCACCGTGCCAGACGCCGCAGACGGGATGAGCAAAGCAGTCCTTGTCCCTACCTGAGCTTAGCGAGGCCTGAGCTAGTTCTCCTGGAAAGGAAATGAATCATCCAATACCATCCTGCCTGGAGGGATGGGATGAAGCGCGAACAGCCGACGAACGGGGGCAACGAATGGATGGTGAAGGAATGAGTCAACGAGGCGCCGGGACTTGGAAATGATCTAACAGAGAGTATTCATGTCCACGCCATCTCGCTTGCCTTTGTAGCCCTGGCAATGTCTAGCACGGTGCCAGGCATACAGCGAGTGTTCCAGAAACGTCCACCGCACAGACAAAAGAACCAGAGCATCACCGCATATGAAAAGCCTGCCGTGTGCCCTGCACGCCGTGCTCGGTCCCTGATGAGCTTTATTTCATTGTGAGCACCACACTGTAAAGTGATCCCCACCCCAGGAGGAACTCGAGCGGGCCAGGGGGCGAGCTGCCCAAGACTAGAGTTCAAACCCTAGAACGTCTGGCTCCTCAGTCTTGGACTTTACTGCCCCTCGAAACTTTGCCCTTTGCTCATTCCAAGAACCAAAGACCCAGTGCATCTCAAGACTCCCCATGCCTCAGAATCACCGGAAACTCCAGAGAACTTTTTAGAGGCCCAGGCCTAGGGATTCTAATTCAGTAGGTCCAAGGCAGGGGGCCTACGAATTCGCACAAGCCAACAAATCCCGAGGTGCTGCTGCTGCTGGCTAGGACGCACACTCTAGTACCTTCCATACACAGGCCATGGCCTCCTGAGGACATTGCCGCAGAGCCAGGCCCAGGCTGAGCATCACCCGCCCTCCGGGGGGGATAAGGAGCTACAGAGGGAGCCCCAGCATCAGGAGCCCAGGGAGCAGCCCCCTGTGCCTTACCTTCAGCAGCTCCTTCGGGAAGTTCCCGCCGTCTCGCAGGCCATTCAGGTTGGTGATGAATTCCTGGCAGCTCATGCTCTTCCCGATGTTCTGTGGCCATGGAGGAAAGTGGGGCGGCGGGCACACACTCCCCGCCCCCACAGAATAACCCCCCCCCCCCATTGGCCACTCTGGAATCTTCTCCAGTTCTCCAGACCTACCTCCCCCAGAGCACTTCCGTGACCCCATCCCAGGCCTCTGGCCTCAAGCTCCCCCGCACCCTCACCTGTCCGTGCAGGTCCGTGTTGAGGAGCATGATGGCACAGGTCAGGGTGTGGACAGAATCTGCCCCCGAGGGAGGCGAGTGGAGAGAAAGCTCGTGAGAACCAGGACTCCTGCCTTTCCACTGCCCATACCGGGTGGGGTGACCCCAGATGCTTTTGGGTCTCCATAGCCCCCCAAATGCCCTGCCACGAGCTGCTACGCAGTGAGTGCCTGAGCAGACCCAGGGGACTCTTCTATGCCATCCTCCCAGGCACCCCAGCATGCCCTGCCCTCGGGGCCCGGCCCCCTACCTGCAGAGGAGAAGGCCCCCGGATTGCAGTAATGGAAGCGTTTGGAGAACTGGTAGAGGATTCGCTCCCGCTCCTGGGTCTCCCCGCTGAGCACCAGGGCCTGGAGGAAGCCCCTGGAAGGAGGGCCAGAGTCCAGGAGAGATCCCAGGCTGGGGCAGCCGGCAGGCTCCAGAGCTGGGGGCCAATCAGATTCCGGCCTCGCCAGGGCCACCAGCTCCCAGCCATCCCTCCTCCCCAGAGAGGGCCTGGAGGCCTTACCGGAGGGCTCGGTCCAGGCTCTGGCCTCCAAACTGGAAGAAGGACAAGTACTCCTCAGCCACGGCCCTACTGAAGTCATTGCTGCGGAGAGGAAGGAGGAATGGAGCCCGCGGCGGGGGTGGGGGGGTTGGGGGGTGTCTGGGCTGGGGCCACGGATGCCGAGGGGTCCAGGGCCTGTTGCACATCCCCAGAGGGTGAGAGGGCGACGGAGCAGCCAAGGTCTGGTCTGCCATGGGCACCCATCTACTGCTGAGTGGGGAGGACACGTGGCGTTGGGTGAGGGAGACGAGGTGGCCAGGTCCAGTGGCTCTAGGCACGGCTCAAGAGTGTGGAGAAGGGGTGACGAGTGGGACTAAGAGGAAGAGGCAGGCACCGCCCGGGGACAGGGGAGGGGATGGATTAGGACAGGAATGACAGGAGGAAGGTCAGCAGCGGGGCGGGCCAGTGGGCGGAGTCTGTTGAGCACGCCTCCCTCTCCTGATGCAACCTCCAGCCTTGCTCAGGCTCAAAGCCCCTTACTTCTTCTGCAGGTAGGCAGCCACTTCAGACTTCCGGAAGCCTTCCAGGTGATAGAGGCGAGAGGCCAAGTTCCAGGCCACCTTGTCACTGCTGACAGCATTAGCCAGCTTGTCTCCAGTCTGTGGCCTCCAGCCTTCTTCCGGGGACTGTGCCTGGAGCATGGGGCTCTCGGGAAGCCTGCGAATGTCCAACAGTGTCCTCAGACTCCCACGTACAGGGTCAAGCGTCCCTCCAGGTCAGTCATGGAAGGGGTGCTTAGCAGGGGGCTGGAGTGGTGGGGCAGCAGCTGGACCAGGGCCGCACTGGGGAAACTGGTGCCTGGCCTGGCCTGGGCACTGGGACGATCCAGAGACGTGGCGTACCTGGCAGGCCGACAAGGGCCGGAGCCTAGCTTAGTGCCTGGCACCTTCTCAGGTAAACCACGAGGACGTTCGGAGCCCTCACCTCCAGCGGCAGGTGCAGCCCTTTGAAGATGCCAGTGGTACCGAATCCATTCCCAGGAGGGACGGCATTGGTCTCCCCGACCCCCACCAGCCACTTGTCTCCCTCAGCCGTCCTGCCCTGCTCGGGATGCCTCCTAGCCGCCCCCTTTCCCCTCCCAGCCCCGGCCCCAGGCTTCCCTCCTAGAGCTGGAGCCAAGGAAGAGGCAAGGGTGAGGGGAGATCAGGAAGCCGCACTGGCTTCAGGCATGGCAACAGCTGTTTGGGTCAGAGGTGGCTTCCTCTGACACACTCGGGGAACACTCAGCGCCTGATGCTCAGAACTTTGGAGGCCACTAAGCCCAGTCTCTGCCGGACTCTTCCATTTCCCCCACAACCTGACAACGGGGGCTGGGGGACCCTCCTTATGGAATATTCCGTATCCCAGTGACCACAGTTAGGGTGCTGTACAGGGAAGCAACACCAGCAGCAAATGTTCACGGAAAAACTGACCACTTAGAACATGAGGCCACACCCGACAGCCCCTCTCCGAACGCGAACGTCCACCTCTGCCCCCGCCTGGGCTCTGTCTCCGCGGCTCACTTCTCCCTGAGGCTCCTGGTGGCATAACGGTGCCCCACTGCAAAGGGACATACAAATCTAGCCCCCCTAAAAACATAGGGCTTCAAGAAGTCTGTGTTAGTGGGGCGCCTGGGTGGCTCAGTGGGTTAAAGCCTCTGCCTTCGGCTCAGGTCATGATCTCAGGGTCCTGGGATCGAGCCCCGCATCAGGCTCTCTGCTCAGCGGGGAGTCTGCTTCCCCCTCTCTCTCTCTGCCTGCCTCTCTGCCTACTTGTGATCTCTCTCACTGTCAGTAAATAAATAAAATCTTTAAAAAAATAAAAATTAAATTAAATTAAAAAAAAAGAAGTCTGTGTTAGTGAGGCTAGAAGATTCTAGAAATCACAGGAAAAGCCACTGACAGACAAGGAACCGAGGCGTTAGTCCAGTGGGCCATTGGAGAGGAGAAAAATGACGACACACTCGTCACATCTGAAGAGCACTGTTTGATAATCAGCTGAGCGAGCCCAGAAATGACCTAGTCGATTAGTGTTGTTTCTAAAATAATATCTAGATGGGGAGTTACTTTTGGGGAATAATATAATGCAAGCGTGGGATTGTGTACTTTAAATGGGTGCACCGTATGGTCTGTGAATTATTTCTCAATAAAGCTGTGATTAAATTCATTAACAGAGGCGTGGGGCCTGCTTGGGATTCTCTCTCCCTCTCTCTCGCCCCCTCCCCACTCCAAAAGAATAAAAATTAAAAATTAAATTAATTGATTGAAATAAAATAAAATGAAACAATAAAATATGATAAAAATAGCCTCCATGACCCCACTGTGACAGTCAAGCACCAATGAGAGCTCCCGTGGGACCAGCACCCTCGGGCCAGGAAAATTAGCCCAATATTGCGCTGAGAATGAGACTGAACTTATTTATTTATGTAATATTTAGCATCCTAGCAAGAAAAGCCCTAAATGAGCCTTTTTTCATTACTTGCTATGAACATATGGTTCTCATTTCAGGTGGATTTACTTACTTTTATCTTGGGCTGAATTGACGTTAGTTTTGGTATGACGAGCCCTCTCTTCTCAGATCCTCACAGACTCCCCCCGCCCCCGATTCCCAAGCCTCCCAACACCTCCAGAGGCGGAACAGTTTTCCAGATGCCTGAGAGAGATGCTTTCGTTTTGACATTGCTGAGGTTCGGTCCCCATCACCCCCGACGCTGAGATGGCGGGGGAGGGGCGACCCTCTAGTTAGTGCAACCCGATCCATCACGGTTCCGCCTGGCCTCCTCAGGAGGTCCCATCCTCTGCCAGCCAGCCAGCCAGAGAACAAAACCCCTTTCCCTTTCCCTTTCCCTTTCCCGGTTGGAGGCCCCTGGCGCTGACGGCCCCCTGCAGCCTCCGGAGGGAGGCAGACATCTAGGTTGGTTTCCCAGTGGTCCTATTCCTACCTCTGGCCACAGATCTGGGGTCATTCAATCCTGCTATGGGGCCCCGAGAGCTACTTCCTTGGTTCCAGTCACACTTGCCCTTGGTGTTCTGGCTTTCCTCCCAAGATCTGTACCATACTCTCTGCCTAAGGCTCACCGGTGGGTTTCTCCCAGACACCTCCTTCAAGTTCAAAGCAGCGTGTCATCCCATCACAAGCTCTGACCTTCCCACTCCCCGCCCTGCTTAGCATGACTCCCAGGGCCCCTGAACACCTCCCCGCCTCCTGTCCTGGTGTCCAGGCTCTTGGGGCATTGCCTCACCACGCGCAAATCCTGCCCCACGTGTAGAACTGTCTGCTTTTTGGTTTCTCGTGCTTTCCAACCCTCCGGTATTGCTCAAAACTGCGGGCACCGAGTCATACAATCCTGGCTTAACAGATGTTAGTATGTTCAGTCCCAGCAGGCATTTCTCCTGCTCCATCCAGGCCAGGGTATTCTTAAATGCATGCACAATTAGAAGCCAGAGAGCGGGTTCGTCGGACACTTACCCTCCCGCAGAGGTCAAGCGAGCGCCAGGCTGGACGGCTCCAGCCTCGGCAATCCCAGCTGGGCCTTCACTCTTCACTTCCTCCCCTGGCTGTGGGGCCTCTCCTGCCTCCTCTTTCTCCAGGAAGCTCGGCTCTGCCCCATCTGTCTCCACGAGTGAAGGGCGTGAAGCATCTAGTGTCCCCTCAGGAAGACTGCTGCCCCAGTGGGGGCCCCGGGGCTGCGGGCTGCCTTCCTGGGAGGACACGGGACTGGGCCTGGGGCCAGGGCCTCTGCTCTCAGACTCGGGGCTGCTGGGCTCCGGCGATGAGGCTGGGCTCCCCCAGGGGCCAGGAGCCAAGGTCCGCAGAGCAGACTCCTGGGGACACTCAGCATCACTGTCACCTGAGGAAGAACATGGAGGGAAGCCGACATGGGCCGAGAGGCCAGCAGAGCCAAGAAAACAGCCTGGGCTGCCACCTCTGCAAGCTCCCTCCTGGGGCTCCTCCCCCTGGAGCAGGGCAGCACGTTCTGTCCCTCCTCTGGCCAGGGGACCTCCCACGTGCGGAGGCAGTGGGCAGAAGGCTCCCAGGACTCCAGTCCCCAGGCAACCCCGGGGTTCAGGACTTCCTAAACCACTAAAACCCAGGCGTCAGAAATGCTGGGTCTTTGGCACATTTCTTCATTAATTCTACGAAATGAGCATTTTCAAACCCATCATCTGAATGAAGTCACAGGAGGAGAAGCAGGATTTCACCTCTGGTCTGCCTTCCACACGATACAATGAGACTTCTCAATGCTATCTATGGGTCCAAGGATAATCTTTGTCCCCACCCAGATCCAAAGCCTCCCACACCCAATTTCCCAGAGCCCATAAGAGGTCTGACCTTGGTCCTGGGAGATCAGAGGCACCTGGGGCCAGGAAGGACCCTCTTCTGTCTTCCAGCCTTCTGGGCTGGGCAGGGCCTGTTGAGAGAGGCACAGGATCTCCGTGAGCCCTGGAGGCACCGAGAGGGGAAGGGGAGAAAGACTTTGAGTCTCCAGGGCCCCTCCCTCCCTGCTCTCTTCCCACCCAGACGGCAGGGCCCCAGTCTCATCTGGGGCCCTCAGATCAGAGGAGGAATCCTGGAGGAGAGAAGACCCGCATCCTAGGGGTGCTGGTGCCTGCCCCGAGAATGGAGAACACGGTCCTCCATGCAGATGGGGAAGGGGAGGTCGAGAGAGGGGAAGTAACTTGCCCAAGGTTGCACAGGATGCCTGGCAGAGCTGGGATCAGATCCGACTTGTCCTGTTTCCCAGGTCAATGCTTTGTCCACACTGGATGCCGCAGATGGGGCGGGGCCAAGCCTGTCTCCCCAAGAAGTCTTAGAGAGAGGGAGAGGCAAGAGGTTTGACCCAAGGGAAACCGTTCTTAGGGCCTTTAATGCACCCCACAAGGCCTCCGGAGCCCCTCATCCATGCTCACTGACTTCTTCTCTGTCCCCATCTTCCTCCCTCCGTGGTTTGCAGTACCAGCCCAAGGACAAGCTGTATTAGAGGGAGGGTGACAGTGCCCAGGCACTGGGACGGGAGCAAAGGCCACTTGCTATGAGGATGGGGCTCCCAGGCTTCCCTCTGAGGACCCCAAGGGCCCTGGAGCAACAAGGTCGCAAGAATGCACTGTCACGGGACAGAGCCACAATGCCCTACACTGGACCCCCCAGCCTTCGCATCGGGGGACACCGACAGAACCTAGCAGCTCCTGTGATCTTGGGGTCAGGTGGCAGAGCTGATCTGGGTGATGGCTCTTCTGCATTTTCTTTGGGACCAGAGAGATTAGAAAGTTACAGCCTCGCTCTGCCATCTTGAGTTTCCTTATCTCTTGAGCAGAAGGTTCCCTGGGAAAACTGTGCTCCCTACCGTCTCACGTCCCTTGTCCCCGGAGCTTGCCCCAGTTGCTCTCAAGGACTTCTGCCATTGTCATGCGGGCCCAATCTATGGACTCTGGGGAGTGGGGTGGAGGGGTGGGAATGAAAGATGGTGAACTCAAAGTAACCAAATGCTGAAATCTCTCAAGAAAAGACCAGACTCTTAAAACAGATATCTCCCCGCCTGGGGCAGAGGTCATCTGGCCTGTGATGGTTGGGAATGGCGGGGAGGTGGGAGGGGTCCTGGAACACACAGCAGTTGGAGGAGCTGTTTGTTCTCCAAATATGTCCAGACACAAGCCCCTGGAGCTGCTGAGATGGAGACATTTGTGGACTTAATTGCCAGCACGTTCTGTAGACAGCATGGCATTCGTACAATGTCTGTAATTCTGAAGGTCACACTGGGCGGGCTTTTCTGCTACATTGTTTCAGGATCCCAAAAGGCCCTAGCATCTAAAAAGAGTGTCCTGAGCTCAGTGACCACAGAGAAAGACCCTTCCTTCCCTGTCCCTGCGCACAGCCTTAGGTGGGGCCCCGGGGCTCGGCTTACCTCACTCTCGCCCCAGTCAGGAGGGGATTCAGGGGTCCCCTCAGTGGCCTCATCCACCACGGGCCACGAGAAGGAGTGAGGTTTGTAGGTGGGCACAGGGAATGGAGGCGTGGTGTGCCCGCTGGAATCAGCTGTGCCATCCCCCAAATCCGGCTCGCTGTCCAATTCCCACAGCACTCCCTCTCCCGAAAGGGGACGCTCCGGGCTCTGGGGACGCTGGGGCTCAGGTCCCACATCCGTGCGGGGGTCTGAGAGCCCCCAGGACAAGCAAGCTCCGGAGGCACTGGTGTCCGAGCAAGGGCTTTCCAAAAAGATGGGGTTGTCGAAAAACAGGCTCTCCTCCTCGGCACCCCACTCTGGGGAGGAGTCTGTCCTTCCCTCCCTGGGCCACAAGGAGTGCTGGTTCTCCCCCTGAGGGCCACTGCTGTCTCCCCCGGAGGCCTCCTCCACCCTCGGTGAGCTGGGGTGGAGGCCTGAGCCCCGGGGGCCCACGGGGCTGGAGGGGAAAGCGGGGAGCTCCACGGGGGTCGCGGGGAGGCAGCACCTCAACTCAGCCCTGAGCCCCTCTGTCTTCTCCAGCTCCTCCTCCAGGTCCAGGACACACATCTGGGCCTGCAGGATGCCTGCCCAGAACACCACCTGCGTGGACGTGCTCTGGCTCTGCCTTGGGCTCCCAAGGGCATGGCTGTTCCCCGGTGACCTGGGGGGCGCTGCTTTGTGCCTGGGCTCCCCCTGGGAAGACCTACTCCCCAGGTGCAGGGACTCTGTGCTGGAGCTCCTGGAGGGAGCATCTGGCCTTGTGGAATCGGGAGGCTCCAAGGCCCAGGTCTGTTCCCCACAAGGTTCGGGAGGGTCGGGAAGGCTGCACGTGTCCCTCGGGTGCGCCCCTGGGCAGGGCTGCAGGTTGTCTCCCAAATAGAAGTTGAGAAATTCCATGGGCTTGGGGTGCTCCGAGAGTCTGTCGTCTCCCATCATCCAGTGCGCAAGCTGCTCCGGTGCCCCCAGAAGTGTCTGCCTTCACAGTCCCATGGTGTGGATCCGGGGGAGCACTGGCACGGGGCGGGGGTGCAGCAGGGGATCCACAGGCCTACCCTGGAAGTGCCCAAAGCAAAGGCGGGTTAGCGAAGGGCGCTCAGCCCCGGGAGGCCCAGGTCTTGTGTATCAGACAGGCTTCCAGGGGGGCCCAGCAGCAGCCCCAGCCCTGCCGGGGGTGAGGGGGGCACCGGAGATGCTGTCCGCCCCCCCTACCTCCACTGCTCGCACCACAGCGGCCCTGCTCGGAAGACGCCCGGCTGTTGGCTGAAGGTGGCCCAGTGGTCTCGCTGAAAAAGATAAATGGGACAAACTGGATCTTTTCCTTGGGCATTTGGGACGGAGAACGGAGGCACGGAAGTGGCTGGCGGCAGGAATGGAAGGTGACATTCCTCAGAACAGCAGGAAAGCCGCAGCAAACCGAAAACACACATCAGCCGACATCCTTGGGAGCCACACAGACTGACTGGAGGCGAGGCGCCCTGAGGGAGACGCAGGCGCCCGCGAGAGGAAGGCACAGGCTGCCTCAGTGCTACTTACTTCTACTTCCCAGGGCTCCTGTCCCGGGGGCCTCATCCTTCGCTGAGCTACACTCAGCTGGGGGCCCCTGAAGGGGAGGACCCCCAGCCCCGGGGCCCCGCCCCCCCAGCTGCGCGGGGGGGGCGGAGGGGGCGTGGCCGAGCCGCGGGGGGTGGGGGGGGCTGTACCACACCTGCTCAGACCCGCCCGGTGCACCCGCCACACTAGCACCACATGGATGCCCCGAGGGATCTTGAAGGGTATTTTCCAGGAGCACGGGTCTCCATCCTCTGCATGCAGACAAGTCACATGGCTCTCTGGGTGGCCCCTGCTTCTTCAGAACAATGGCTTGTTTTGACCCCACGGACACCCGTTTCCCGCTGGGTAGCGGATGCCAGGCAGCTCAGGGGTAAGCACATGGCCCTTCCAGCGCGGGTCCCCAGCACCAATCGCACCCCTGACTCCATCACATCTTCTTTGGTCTTCCCTTTGGCCCACTTCCTTCACTCACGCATCTCCACCCTGAAGTCTTGTATGCGCATGCGTGCTGTATTACACTATTCGGGGGAACAAGGGTATAAAGAAACACACACCCGGTCCCAACTTGTAACCACCCAATGCCTACTTATGGGCCCACCATTAGACAATAAATGGGAATCCCCAGCGCTGGAAAACCGGGGTCAGGTGGGGGGCCTACTGTACAAACCTATTGCCTGAGGTCACCTAGGAAACATGGCTTGGCAGCGTGCCCTCTTTCAGGAGGGCCGACAGAAATGACACAGGACCACCATGAATTTCAGTTTCTTGTTCCCCCTGAAAGCCTCTGCCTAAAAGTCCCTCAGAAACAAGAACCCCTTTCTGGACTTTTCCCTCTCTGTCCCAACCCACACAGTCCTCCCTTGGAGCAAGAATCTGTCATTGCTGAACTCGGGCCTCACGATCCTGAACTTGGGCCTCACGATCCTGAACTTGTAGTCCCTTTGGGGATGGCCAGCCTTCGGGGCCACCAAGTTCTGGCAGTGACTGTGGAGACCGTACTTTCCCCAAAGCTGGGGCTGTTCCTTATTTTTAATCTGGTGTTCGATGCTCCGAATCAAATCGATGTGCACTGGTCTTGCCCTTGGCTCTTCTCGGATGGGTCTCCTAGCTTAGCCTTAGCTCCTTAGTTCTGCCCCCAGTAAGAGGCTGAGTATGCATAGGCTTTGGTCCCTAAGTCCTCGGCTGGCTGGTCTGAGGGGCAATCCCAGAATACCTCCCTCCCCCTAAGCAGCGGTCCGTTTTCTACTCTCCATCCTCTCTGCGTAAGAGAGCTGCCACGGTCCTCTATCCAAGGGGGAAGGAGAAGTGAGTCTCACAACCCACTGTCTATACTCGGGCAGCCCCTCCAGATCCACACCTCCCTCCCCAGGCCAGTGGGAGAGAGAAGGTGGGATCCACCCACTGCAGCCCACGGGGTACTGGGAACACTGGGAAGGCAGTTCCATTTAGGACCCAGAGGACAGAGGCGGAGGGAGGCACCTTGTCTACAGCTCTCTTCCCTCCCTCCCTGCCAAGACCTGGTCTATTTGTGCTTGGCTGGCTCCCTTCCCCACACCCCTGCTCTGGTTCTCATTCCTCCACACGTCCACGCATTGTATGTGACTGCGTGCCAGCCTCGGGAGCACATCGCTGCGCCCATGAGAGCATTTTGCCTGGATGATAGCAATCCCCTTACTCTCATTAGTGAACTCACTTGATAGGAAAAGTTCAAACGCCCATAACTGGAATGGGCGGTGCCGGCAGCGGCCCATGGAGAGGACATCCTGTGATTTGTATGAGACAGGAGTCCCCTGCGTTCCTCTTTGCAAATACGTACGTCTAAATAGATCTGTATATGAATTAAGGAGCCATACGGGTAGACATTCACGACTCTGCTAGGCCTGAAAGGTCACTGGATTTGCCTTTCCAGAAGAAGCCAGGTGTTCCTCAATGGCTCCAGTGGAAAATAATCAGAGAAGGTGTAGCAGCTTTCCAGAGACCAAAAAGGAGGGAGCAGATTTCTGGGGCCCGAGGAGTCTGAAGGGCCTGAGGGAGGTGGGGTGGGGACTGAGGAATGGAGGGAGGAAGCAGACAGACAGACATAGACAGACAGATCGAGCATTTGGTGGGGGAAGAGGTGTGTGGTTTGGTTAGGCTACCACTCGCCTCGGAATCAATTAAACTCAACGCGGCTCCACCCCAGCCCTCACTCTCCATCTCAGAGCATTTAGCCCAGGGTGTGACTGCCGGTGCTTTACCCAGACGGTTCTCCTCTGCCTCCCCTTCGCAAAATGTGAGCACCAAGAAGACAGGTTCCTTGTGCTTCTGTTCGCCTGTCTCAGGACGGAAGTGCTGGAGGACTGAATCAGTTGAGTGCATGTTATACCCACTCCTGCCTACAAGGTTCTGGGCGGGCTGCATATCATTACATTTCAGTTCCAGTGCATTCGGAAGTTAAAGGTCAGTGTTGCCTCGAGAAGTTTGGGACCGCCCGTGGGACACCTGGGGGGGGGGGTGACAGAGCCTGCTGGGCAGTGTTCCTGGCTCTAGGCTGGCCATTCCAAAGGGACAGCTCACAGCTCCACAGTATATAGCAAGTGCACATAGAGTATGCCCAGTCTTCGGGACATACTTATGCTAAAAATTTACTCTGTTTAACTGAAATTCAAACTTAATGGGCATTCTGTATTTTACCTGGCAACCCAACCCCATGGGGGAGGTGAAAAGGAGGTACTGAGCCCTCGCAATGCACCCGTCACCCAGCTCGGTGCTGTGCAGCCGTGAGCTCATCAGCGGGTTCTGAGAGCCCCCCCCCCCCCCCGCCCGCCACATGAGACAAGTGCTAACATTTCCTTACTACTAATAAGGGAGCAAAGGCTCAGAGAATGCCAGAAATGGACCCAGGGAGCTCAGCTAGTGAGTAGGGGAGCTGGGGTCTGCATCCAGGCCTGTGGCTCTCTTAAATATCACTCTCTCTCCCCACGCATAAATCAATTCCTTTGGACCTTCATGAATTGAATGAAGCATGAATTACTTGTGAAGCAGAGAGTCTCTTGAATTCATCGGTTTTACCACTGTCCAGTGCAGTGCCTGCTTGACTCAGAAGTGGTACTCCAAAAATGTTTGTGGAAATGAGAAGATGGATGGATGGATACAAGGAAGGGAGGGAGGGACAGAAGGGAGGAATAGATGGATGGGTGGACAGACGGATGGATGGATGGATAGAAGAGAGGGAGGGAGGGAGGGAGGGAGGGAGGGAGGGAGGGATGGGAGGGAAGGATGATTGATGGATGGATGGATGGATAGATGGATGGATGGAGGGAGGATGGGATGGATGGATGGGAGGGAAGGATGATGGATGGATGGATGGATGGATGGATGGATGGATGGATAGATGATGAATGGATGGATGGATGGATGGATGGATGGACAGATGGATAAAAGGGAAGGATAGAGGGATGGATAGATGGAAGATGGAAGGATGAGTGGGAAGGGTGATGGATGGATGGATGGATGGAAGGGAGGGGAGGATGATTGATGGATGGATGGATAGATGGATGGATGGAGGGAGGGAGGGAGGGAGGGAGGGATAGATGGATGGATGGGAGGGAAGAATGATGGATGGATGGATGGACAGATGGATAAAAGGGAAGGATAGAGGGATGGGTAGATGGATGATGGAAGGATAAGTGGGTGGGAGGGATGGATTCTCAGAAAGCCCCTCCCCAACAACCTTACTAGAGGACTGGGGAGACTGAGGCTTGGAGGAGATTTAGCATGATTTTGACCTCACGACTTCCTCCCAAGGGCAGTCCACCCATGAACCAATCACATCTTCCTCCCAGGAAGCCCAGTGCCCTTGAGGCAGAGCTTTCCCAGAGGGAGGGTCTTGCCAGGCCAGGAGCCAAAATGTTTGTATGGGTCCTGGCTCCCAGGCAGCAGCTGGATAGAGAGGAGGAGACGTGAGGAAGACCCACCCATTCAATCACCTTGGTTGTGCTCTCTGCCTGCGCAAGGCCACTGTCACTGAGGATTTAAGTATCTCTCCTCCCCTGCCCCCTTTCTTCCTCTCACTCTCTCTTTCTCTTTCTCCTCCCCTTCTCCTCTTTCTCACCTCCTTTTTTAAATTGCTTTTCCCTGAATGAAGGGATAGGATGAACTGAGGGGTAAGGTCACTTCCTATGGCCATCAAGACAGCCCCACCAGTCACCTGGGGGTGGGTCAAGGGTGGAGGTCAAGGGTGGGGTCAAGGGTGGAGCAAGGGCTTCTATTTCCCGGAGGTAGGATGGTACCTCTTGGGCAGACGTGGGCCAGGAACTGGGGACCAGAAGCCCTGGTCTCCCGCACCTAGAATTTTCTTGGTTTACTTTTTTTTCAGGCCTGGTGTTCAGTGAAATCTCTGTTGAAATGGCTTGTCTCAGGTATCCTAACCAGAATGAAGGAGGAAGAAAGTCTGCCACGTGCCTCAGAAGGTGGGTTTTGTTCGCCTCCAAAATAAAGTGGCCCTTCGATGGTGTGGGGAATGGAAGGATAAGTTCCGGGAGAAGTGGAATGACTCTATGAAATCTAACAAAATGCTTTGAGCTCCATGGACAGTGAGAGGAAGGAATGGGAAGGAGCTGAGGCTGGGGGAGAGGGAGGAGGCGGGGGAGACACCCCCTCTCTACCTTAGTGGAGAAAACTGCTGGGTTAAGTGGGGCGCAGCTGATGGGAGTATAGGACACAGGATCTGATTGCTGGGTGATCAAGGGGGCCTAAGTCCCTCCACCCCTACCCGACCTTGCCCGGGGCATCAGTGTAACTTTGTCTTGATCTTGGGGGCAAGGAGACCAGTGGGCTCCTGGATTATACTTTTGGAGAGTGGGTTTGCTTTTCACGCCCCTGCTTGCTGCTTGGGCACACAGCCTGTACCCTCTAGTACAGGGAGACCATGGGAGGCTGGGGGAGAGCCCGCCCCGAGGGGGGAGGTGGAGCCTTGAACATCTGCAGCCTCCCTCCGTCTGGAGGCTCACAGACGAGACTCAAGTCTTGCCTACAACTGACAAGCTCTGCGACTCTGGTCAAAACTTCACCTGGTTCCCTATCTATAAAGTAAGCAAATTAGATGGAGTCAAGCTATTCTATAGATCTGGGATAAAGCAGGACGGGTCTGGGGGCGGCTGCTGGCCTGGCCCCCGGTAGGTGCTCAGAAATAACGCGTCCTGCTCAGTTCAACTTTGCTCCTTTGCTGGTCCTTCAAGAAGCCGAAACAAGCGAGCACACAGACAACCCTCCCAGTGGGCTTCCTGGGCGCTCAGCCTCCTCCTGGAGCCTCCCGTCTCCGTCCCTCTCCCTTTAAACTTCCAGACTCAGCAGACATTCCTTCCTTTTGCCGTGGAAATTCTTCCTTCCTATGGAAAAAGCAAAGGCTCCTGGCCCGTCCAGGGGTTTAGGAGGCGGCCTGTGCCCACACAGCCCTCGGGAGAAGCCAGGTGAGGGATGTTGTCCTGGAAGGCGGAGGAATAGAGAAGTTCCTTATCTGGGGTTACAAGACAGACGATGCTGCCTGAACCTGGGCCAGAGCGCCGCTGTGAGAGATGCGCTAGGGGCAGCCCCACATCCTGCCCACACGGAAGAAGCCGTCATGCAAGTGTGCACTGGGGAGGGGGGAGCAGTGGTGCTGAGGACCCTGCGGGGGGGGGTCTCAGCTGGGGCTCAGGCAGAGAGAGGGAACAGAGAGGGAGGAGAGAATGGGGGTGCAGAGAGGATGGGATACAGAGAAGATGGGGGCAGAGAGGGTGGGGGAAGAAAGCATGGGGGCAGAGCAACGGCGTGTCTCCAGAGCAGTCACCCCCTGGGAAGGACAAGGACCCCGAGGAGGGCTCTGGGCCAGGCTGGACCACCCTCACCCCTTCTTGGGTCCCCCCACTCCTTCCCCAAAGAGCCCAGCAGCCCAGGTTCTAAGCCCTGTGCTGGGTGGTTCCTTATCTGTAGAAAGAGGCTGCTCTGGGATGTTCCGAAGCCCCAGGAGGCTGGGGAGACAGGATCCCCTGAGGCACATTCCTTCCAACCTGGCAAAGGTTCAACAGGCCTGAGGGGTATTTATTATCCGCTGATAGGTCACCCTCCCCTGCCTTTTCAGCAGAGGAGTGACACCAACCATAGGATCCTAGGCCCTAGAAGGACCTTCCCCCCGTGAGACTCCCGTCTACCATGAGGATGACAGCTACAAGCAGAAGGCCTCAGTGTCCCGAACGGGGAGGCTGCTGTGAGTAAAATGATGGCCGTCGCCCGTCAGGTCAATGGTCTAAACCTCGGCTGCCCTGGCAAGCCGGCTACTGGGGTCCCTAGCACTAACCCAGCCTCTCGGGGTGCGGCCCGGAAGGCGAGATAGAGCCCCCTAATGGTGGATTCTGGCCTCTGAGCTCCAACAGTGACTGCACCCAGAGCTGCCCCCGCCCCAAAGCCCAGGCCTGCCTGGCTTCCTTCTCTTCAGCCTCTCCAAGGCTCACTGGAGGCCTCTGGCCACAAAAGCCCTCACCAGGTAACCCCCCCAACAGTCCTCACCAGGGACCCAGGGAGGCCCGCAAGGGGTTCGGGAAGGAGCCCCTTCCCCCTCATAACTGCGGACCACCCCCCAGCGGCTCTGGAGAGGCCAGGGTAAGTGGGGGCCAGATTGGGAGGGATAGGTTGAGGGAGGAGGGGGACAGAGAGAAGGAAGACGAAGGTGAGCGCTCCAGCCCTGCCAGGCCCACAGAAGGTACGGACGCAGCGGGCCCACAGAGCCCTCCTTCCTGTCCATCTGCCCCAGCAGCTACCACAAGGGCCCACACGGGACTCTCCGCATCCCCTGCTCCCCCCAGCTCCCTCCCGGCTGCCACCCCCAGCCGGCCCACCTTGCTCACCTCCAAAGGCCCCAGGAAAGGGCAAGCGGGCCTTCCCGATGCAAGAGCTGTCTACCCGTGAATGGAGAATGTGGCTGCCGGTGCTTCCGACTTCCGCTCCCCTCACCACCACACACTCAGCCCTCCCACCCCGCAGCCTCCCCAGGGCTCCCGAGCTGCTCGCCACCTCACACTTCCTGCCCACAAGACAAGTGCCTCCATTCCCAGGCCCACTGCCTCTGGCCCCCTTCCCCAGGGCCCCCACTGCCTGGGGGCCCCTACCCTGCACCAGGCCCAGAGAGAAGTGGCGACGCCCTTCTCCCCAGTCAAGGGCCTGGGGAGAGAAAGGGGAAGGTGCTGTGCCCCGGGCTGTGGACAGGCCCCACCCCCTTCCTCCCTGTGGTTCTGTCCCCAGGTTCTCATCTCTGCCCCAGCTGGCGGTCCCTCACTGCCAGGCACCTGGGGGACAGAGGAGGGCCCTGGGCCTGGCAGCTTTTTTCTTTTTCTGTTTCTTATCAATGATATTGGGAACTCGACATGGCTTCTCCTGTAGGTAACAGCGGGGCTGGACACCATTGTCTTGCATTACTAAGTGTCCCCTGGTGGCACCTCAGCCACCCCTCTCAGCTACTTTATGAAGCATTGCTGCATCCATTACAGACTGGAGGAAGGCTCAGAGAGGTTATGCTGCTGCCTAGGGTCACACAGCTGAGGCCAGAACTCAGAGTGTCTGACCACGAGAACCAACTGCCATCCATTCCCCACTGCTGAATTCCCAACAGGTGTCTGCGGGACATGGGTCCCAGGTGTCCACAAGTGTGAGACAGGCTGGTGGGGAGCCACGCTCATGCACCCGTCTCTTCTCCCTCTGCACAATCCACGTCTCCAGCCTCGACCGCCACCAACTTTCCTGCTGAGGCTCCAAAGCCCCTGCCCCCCCGCCTCCCAAGCTCCAGTCCACATAATTCCGAGTGCCCCAGAGACCCTGCCACTTGGGAGTCCCAGAAGCAGAGTGCCTTCTGCCCCCGGCCACCCTAGCCCATACTTTACAGGCCCTAGCTCCAGCTCTACCCCTCGTCCAGCTGCATCCCTCCCCTACAAGGCCAAGCCTACCAGGCCCTTCTCCCCCACACTCAGAGCACCCAGGAGCCTGGAATTCTCAGCTTCCTGGGCCCACACGCCATCTGCCTGCCATGAGGCACTGCATCACCTCCCTGTGCGGCCCTAGAGACAGGGAGCGGGTGGACAGGGCTTGCACCTGTAGGCAGGTGGCCCCCTGCGTGCACACGTGGTACAGGGCAGAGAAGGGAGAGCGGAGGCCGGGATCGGCAGGGGTTGGGGGCTGGAAGTGGGCTCAGCTGCAGTAGCCACATTTTTGAGAGGCCGAGAAGCTCAACTCAAACCTGGACCTCCAGGTCACTATTAAGATGGGAGGTAGGAGGATAGGACACACTTTACAGAACACTTTGCCCACTGCGGTTGTAATTTTCACATATTCGAACACATCCGATGGGGCCCTCCACTGTTTACTCTCTGGGGCTGCCCAACGGGAGGGCAGGCTTATCTCAGGAGTGCCTCAGACTCGATGCAATGCTAACCCGGTTCGTCGCCTCCTCCAGGCAGCCCCTCCTTCTGTATCTGGGATTTTATAGAACTGTGCCCAGCTGTGTACACCAGAAACCCAGTCACCTCAGCCTGAATGCAAACCCTCCCCCGAGGCCTCGGACCTTCCAGGGCCCCCCGCTGGCCAGCACCCTCTCCTGCTGCGGTCCCTATGTGAGAAGCTGCTGACCCCTAGCGAATAAAACACAGGACATCTGTCCCCAGGGAGTGTCCAATCTAGTGATGGGGGCACAAAATAAACAAATGGCCTAAGTCATCAAATCTGATTGTAAACTGTGACAGATGCTGGGGGAGGAAGGGGTGGGGAGCACGGAGGGCCGGCGGCAGGGACGGAGGCAGGAGACCAGCCATGCTCGTGGGGGCCTATATATCCCGGTGAAGGGGAGCCCGCATTTCTAATTCCTTGCCTGAGACTGGAAAGTTCTACATGAGTTAAGGGGACAGAAAGCAAGCCCGTGTGGCTGGTCAGCTGGCTCAGGGGACAGTGGGAGAAGACGAGGTGGGAGTGGCAGAACCAGATGCCAGGGGGTCCCCAGTGGGCAGCCAGTGTGCACACTAAGCGGGGAAGTGACAGGTCAGGGAGCACCGCCTTGTTGCTTTATAAGATCATCTGCCGCTGTGCGGACAAGAGCCAGTCACAGGCTCACCGCGAATGGGGAGACCAGCAGGGGGCTCTGCAGTCCCCGGGGAGGCAGGCTTGGAGCGGGCCAGGAAGGGCAGAACAGGGGAGCCGGAGGATTTGGGATGCACACCGGGCTGAGTGGGCGGGCCAGCTGCTTAAGCAGATGCGAGGCGTGGAGAGGACGGACAGGCCAGGGGCAAGCTCTGGATTCCTGGCTAGAGCAGCCAGATGGGTATAAATGGCATTCGCGGAAATAGCAGGATGGGGGAGATGAGGCTTAGGGGAGAAAATCCAGAGTTTGCTTTTCAAAATACCAGGTTTGAGATACCTGTGAAACTCAGGCAGGCACCTGAAAGCAGGCCTGGAGGGGACGGGAGGGCCGGGCTGCCGAGGTGAGCGCGTGCGAGCAGCACGAAGGGGCTACTCCGGGGGCCAACAGAGACTACGAGGGACAGGCTTGCAAAGGAGAGCGAGAAGGGGCTGCCAAGGAGGGGAAAGAAACGTGGAGAGGGTGTCATCACAGAAGACGAGAGGAGATAACTAGAAGGAGGAAGGGGTCAGCTATGTCGAATGCTAGTAGGAAGGCCGGGAAGATAAGGTGCAAAGTGGTCATCGAATGTGGCTGCACGGAGGTCGTGGACGAGCAGGGCCGGGGGGAGCAGGGGGCACGAGGGGGGCCGCAGCCAGGCGGCCACGAGGTGGGGGATGAGGAGGAGGTGAGGACCTGGGGTCGACCTCCCAGACCCCGACTCCGGGTCTGCCCCCTGCAGTCCAGCCTGGACGCCACCGCAGGGATCCTGGCTCGAGCAGGTCCCGTGACTGCCATGCTGCTGGTCGGGCGGGTGACCCGCCTCTTCCACGTGTTTATGAGTCCACATGCTCCCTACCATGTGACCTTCTCAAGGGCAAGGCCGGCCCGCTCACCTGTGGAGCACCGAGGCTGCGCAGCACCGGCTCCTAAATGCCCACAGTCACTCAACGAACGAATGAGCGAAAGCAACTCATCGTCTCCTCTTTCATCGCTTGGGGACAATGCCATGGGCGAGGGACTCTGCCCCTTCTTTCCTCCCAGGCGGTGGGGGCAGTCTGCAGGCATATGCGACGCAAGTTTGGAGATGTGGGGCGTTCCTGCTTACAGCAATCTCCAAAAGCAGACTCCCTGACCGGAGCAGCCACCAGCCCCCTTCCATCTCCCAGAGCTTTCATCGCCTTCCCAAGGTCGCTGGGACCAAAACTCTGGAGCCGGGGATCCCTGGACACGAGCAAGGAGGGCACCAGCTCAGTGGCTGTGGGGCTTGGATGAGGGCAGAACCCTGCCAGCTCAAGCCTTGGTCTACCTCCCCTCCCCATGCCCGGCCCACCGTCCCCTCCCCAGGGCCCGGAGGACACCCAGCCTCCTGGCCAGGCCACAGGCCTGGGGCGGGCAGCCTCGCCAGGCAGCCCCTTCCTCCTCCCTCGAGGGAAGTGACTTCCTGTTTGCCCGCAGAGGAAGCGGCTCGGCACAGGTAGGGAGGCGGCGGCCGACAAGCTGAGCACAGAAGAGGGAATGGGGCCCACCTCCCAGGAGAGGGGCTCTGGGGACTCCAGCACCCAGTCTGCCCTCCTGGGAGGTGCAGGTGTGAGAGGAGGAGGGGGGCGGTGGGGAAGGGAGTGGCCCCTGACTTACACTTGCCCGTCCCGGAGGGCCCCCGGGCGCTGACACTCACCGGACTCTTTAGAAGCAGCATCTCCAGGGCCCATGAGGCCGGGGTGGGAACGGGGTGCTATTATCCCCACACTGCAGAACAGATGAGGAGACGGAGGGTCTGAGCGGTTACTCTGGCCACATTTGAACCCAGGGCTGCCAAACCCAAGCGAATCCACTTTCTGCCCTACCCCATCGCCACCTGCATACCGCTGATGGGAAGGAGGCCTTCTCTCCAAGCGAGCAGCACTACTGACAGCACAGCCTGAACTGTCTCTCCCAGTTCGAAGCTTCTAGAAACTCCTGGGCCAATGCGGCTCACTACCGGCTTTCTGGGGGCACCAGCTAATGGGCAGCATGAGAGCCGAGGCCAGAAGCACCTCAGTGGGCTCTTGTGTGCCTAAAGGACAAACTTTTGTCCTTTAGGGAGGCCTGGGGGGAAGGCGGCCACATGCTCCTGCCTCTAGAAAAGGCCCTGTTCCCTCCCAGCTCTCCAGCCTCCACAAGCCTGGGGCCTCAGGCAGGACGGACAGAAGGACACCTGCCTCCCTAATCATTCCTCTGCCAGGTTAGATGGTTATAGTTGCATTGGCCCACGTGACTCTGGGCCCTCTGGGGATCTGAGCCCAGAGCCAGGGGCTGGGAGGGGCCGGTGGTCGGGGGCTGGTGAGAGCTTCCCTCCCCAGTGCCTATAATCCTAGAATGGGAGGGAGAAGTCTCTCAGAGGCAGGGGCAGGAGGAAAGGGAGCCCAGTCTGGCAGTAACACCACCACTAACCACCCAACACCTCTGCGGGCCCCAGCGCAGCCCCTGGTTTCCTGGATGGGGGGGCCAGGAAGTGACAACGACGACAGTGAATGACAAGCTTCTACCTCTTGGACTTGGTTGTCCAATTCCATGGCAGGCACAGTAACTTCGGGAAGCTGGTCCTACCCTGCAGGCCCGGATGCCCAGGCCACGGCTCCCCAGACCCCAGACTCTGTCTGCCAAGGCTCCCCTTCTCCGCTCCCTCCCGGCTCCGGGCATCGTAGACTGGTGCCTTCCCTGCCACCCCTCGTCCTGGGTCTGCCCTCCTTAGGGAAGCCGTGGGTGGGATTACAGCCATTCACCTCCGTCTCTAAACCCCCTTGGCCCCCAACAGATGCTCACCAGCATCTGCCGAAGTGGGGGGGCATGCAGTTATTCTAGCAGCAAAAATGCTCACGACCTCAGCACCCACAACTGGAAACCAGATAATAGATTATGGTAGAGCCCGTGGCATATGGTGAGCCCCAGCCACCTTTAACTATCTCAGTTTTACAGAGTATTTAATGCAGTGGAAAGATGCTTATGGCATATTATTAAGAAAACCAATTATATATTCAGTATGCTCTCAATTTTTAAAACCTCGTTTGTGTAGTTAGGCAGCAAAATACCAAAGCATCGGTTGATAGTGGCCATCTGTGTGTGGCAACAGTGATTAAAAGTTCTTCATGCTCTTTTTGGTATGTATCTAATTTTAAAAAATAAGTATGTATTATGTTTATCATCAGCAAAAATAATAAAGGTATTAGGAAATTAAATATGTTGAATTACATAATAATTGACTATTTCTGCTCACTTTAAAGACTGGGATGTTCTTTGCCAACCTCGTCCCTCCTCTCCGGTGGAGGCGGGGAGCTAGCAAGCCACGGGGAGGGCCTGCAACAGTGTTTGCCGTTTTCGACCCCTCACTGTCACCCCCCCACCAAGTGGCTGGCCAGGGTGACCTCCCTGCTGGTGGTGTGGGGATCTGCTTGGAATCCCATAGTTGCCATGAAGATTATTTTAAGGTAAAGACTTTTGAGATTTGACAGGTGCAAAAAGAAGTCCTCTGAGAGCTTCCCTGATTAACAGCAGCAACTTCTGGAAAATAAGGGTGCCGTAAATTCCTTCTTCAGGGTGGAGCCACTCCCAGAAGACAAAATAAAAACCATCCCAAATCCCTTCTCTAGGAAAGATGAGTGACACTCGAAGGCCACCCATACCATAGAGACAAACGTTATCACAAACTTTCTCATCTCTCATTTGTTCTAAAAAACCATTTGTCTTTCCTAAAGAAACCTATGGGATCTTCCCATACAAGCCTTTTTCTTTCTGACCCATTTCCCCTATGAAGTTAGGTATATACCCTTTTAACCATTTCACAAGCCAGCTACTTCTTTGGTTGGCTCTCGGGCATGCCAATGAAACCTCTTTCTGCTGTTAATCTTTCATCAGTTTAATTTGCCTGCCTCAGGGACTGAATCTAAGAGGGTAGAGGAAAAGTCTTTTTCCCCTCTCCTACCTGGCAAAGATGACCTCCTCCAGGACTCCATGAATCTAAGGCTGTGTCTGCCTAAATAGGTCCGTGGTACACATAATGAACATTTTTAATAGTTGAGTATTTATTTGAATATGCATTTAAAAAATATAACTGATTCAACAAACCCGCGCTCTCATAGATGTTATTTCTTAGGACCACGTGGAAGTAAAGAGTGGCTCCTTTATTTTCAAATTGTGTGTCGTCAAGGAAAAATATGAAATAAAATTGTATAGGTGGAAAACTCTGTCAAGAATGATGACAAGATACGTAAATGAGTAGACGCTTCGTACAGCTGACGCTAACCTTTCGAGCATTTACCCGGAAGAAAGAACCAGGAGTTATAGATGATAACGCTAATCGGCCTTGACCAGTCCTTAACTGCCGAATAGAAATTCAGGCTTACAGGGAGCAGGAAGGCAAGGCTCCCGTGTTCCATAAAACAGAACAGGTAAGCTCTGAGCCAGCGAAGGAGGGAGACAACACTTAGAGCGAGGCACGTCCTGGGGCCACCTGAAAGGCCCCGGACTTCCCTGGGGGTGCCCAGGCTTACCCCTGCCCATGGCAGCAAAGCCCCGGGCTTCTGTTGCCCTCTCTGTGCCGGCAGGAGCTGATCCGTGCTCTATCCACAGTCGCCCGCAGGGACAAAGGGGCGCCCTGGGTGGCAGCTTCCAGCGGGAACAACGCTGGGGCCCCTGAGCTCAGCCCCGGGAAGAGAGCCCGTACACCTGCGCCTCCCGAGGCCCTCTCCCTCCTGTCTCTGAGCGTCTACACCTCCTCCAAGGCAGCACCGGGAGACACCAGGAAGGCAGGGCCCCCCCGCACCCCACCCCTGCCGTGGCTCCCATGCTGAGACAAGGCCTCCCTGAGGTCACGCAGCCAGCAAAGGGAGAGTTCCCGAGGGCACCCAGCCTCCTCGGCCGGCTCAGCCTGTCCATCCACTTCTCCTCCCCTGCCCGCCTCAGGCTCTGCTCTGCCCGGGCCGCTCTGGCCCTACACTCTCTCCTGGGGTGACCTCCCTCACCCCACAGGCTCATGTCCCACCCGTTCGCTGACGCCTGGGGTCCTAACTGCCAGCAGGAATCCTCTAGCCAGATGAGCAGGGCTTAGATTCAGTAGCACGCCCTGTGGTATGCCCGCGTGCCCACGGACATGCCTGCCCATCCCCGCGCCCGGGGCCCCCCCGCCCCCCCCCCCCCCCGGAGTCCTGTCTGCAGCATCACAACCGCCCGGTCTCCCAGGTTAACAGACCCGATGCCAGCCCAGACCCTTCCTGACCTGGGCCCCGCGTCCTGAGGCGGCTCCCTCCCTGGCAGGTGCCACTGCTCCCCCCTCCCCCTCTCCCGGAGCCCTCCTCCCCCACCAAGAGAAGGGCAAGGACCTCCTGCCCCTCGGGTTCACGCGGGCGGAAGGCCCCATTTCTCCAGGGGATCCCTCCTGCCCCTGAAAATACTTCCCGCTGACTCCCACCCCTGCCTCACCCATGTTGCCATCAGGGAAGGCCCAACACTGGCATGGGAGCCCCCCAGCCTCTCCCAGGACCACGCGCCCGCACCCTGGAGCGTGACCCTGAAGTCTAGAAGAGTCTAGGGGCCTCAGTGCTCCTGGTACTTTGGTGCTCTGGGTCATCTCTGTTCCCTTCCACGCTCTCCAATGCATCTTTCAAACCCTCCTCGTCCTCCGAGGCTATCCCCATAAAGCCATTTCTCCAAACAGTCTTTGTAGACCAAGCCACTAAGAATCACCTGTTACGGGAATTCCGTAATCCCAGCTAGGGAGCGCGGGGCAGAATCGGGAGTGCGAACCAAGGGCTCAACGGCAGTCAGATCCATACATTTATTTTTTAAAACAGCATTGGGTTTAAAAAGTAAGAAGAGCATGAGTTGTAGCACAACACAGTTTATATAAGTCTACAATACATGCACACATAAATCAACATCATCTCTTTCTCTAGAATATGTCCCGATCCCAGGATAAACCTACCGGAAATACACCTGAGGGGCTGCTGCTCACAGGCAGGGTAGGGGGAGACGGGGAGGGGGCGGTCGACGGGACAAGATTTGAGGGATGGAAAAGAAATCCTAACAAGACCCTGGATAACTCAATCGCCACAACAAACCACGAGACGAAAATCCAATTTAAACCCCAGGCCAAGGAGGTGACGCGTCCACAGAAAGAGAAAGACGAAGAGCTAAAACCGTGTGTGAGGCTCCTGACAGCACTCACTATAAACATGTACGAAAACCACAACGTGGTGCCCGTTGTTTCTCTCTGTCGCATTGGCAAGAGCAGAAGGTTGAGAACCCACCGAGCTGGGGGAGGGGTGGGGAAACTCAGAAGCTCTAAGTCACACTGAGGCTCCAGAAGGCCGGCCGGCCGCGGCCACCGACCCCCCAAAATCCTCGTGGTGTTTCTCCTGCTGAATTCTCAGCAGGAATTTCTCCTGCTGAAACAGTCACAGAAGTGAGCGGTCCGTGGGCACACGAATGCTTAACCCATTACTGTCCATCCCAGCAAACACGCACACAACGATGGGGAGAACCACCTGGAAGCCCATAGACGCCTGGCTGGATGGACACGGCGCCTCCACTCAGGGAGACACAACACATTTATTTTAAAAAGGATGAAGTATTTCTGTATGTCCTGAATCAGAATAAATACCTTAGGTAAAATAATAATAATAAATACAGAACTGAGTATCATTACTATTTGTGTAGAAAAAGAGAAGTTATACATACTTACATGCTCCTTTACAAGAAGAACCTATCTCTTTGGAAATATTCTCTAGAAATCACCTCTAAAGGGGAATTGAGAGCACAGGAGCGGGGGGGGGGGTGGGGGTGGTGGTGGTAGATTTTTCACTGTGCACCTTAAGGGCTGTTTCAATTAATATTTATAAAAAGATTTTTAACGCATACAAGTAATACCTTTAAAAACACTTTCTAAAGAATTTTTAACCCACGCAAATATTATCTTAAAAAGAACAAAAGAAGTGGAATGTGCTCCTCACCCCTGCTTCTCTAACCACCCCCTGCTGTTAGGTGCTAGGATCCCCTTTCCACTGGATTCCTCTCCTTTGTGGACAAACATCCCTTCAGCCAACCCCCCCGCTCCGCCCCCGTCTCTGTCTCCCAGCCCTTGACTCTAAGACTATACCACTCAATTGTAACTCCTGATTCTTCACTTACTAGCTGCATGAAAGTAGGCAACTTTCCTACTCTCTGGGTCTGTTTTCTCATCTGTGAAATGGGACAGTACCACACCTCATAGACTTGCTGTGAGGATTTGTGTTTGCACATAAGGTGCTCAAAGGAGAGCCTAGCATATAGTACATGTTCAATAAATGTCAATTATCATATACTCTTCTGTTCTCCTTTTCAGCCTGAGATCACCTAATTAAAGAATTGAAAGATGATTGGAATCTTCCTAGAAGGCAAGTTTTTCCGCCCCGTAATCCAGTTTCCCGACTTTTTAGTTTTAAAAAAATAGTATATTTTAAAATATAATTTAAATTTATATTATAATTTAATTTAAATTATAATATAATTATAATTTAAAATATAATTTTAAAAACTTGGTATCTGCCTCCCACTTTAGCTCTCATTGTGTGGGCCCGTGATGGTGTTCTTGGCGGATACTGGGTGTGAGGAAAGCAAGTGATGCGTCTCCCACTGACACGTACTCTCCACCTCCAGTGATCACCTATTCCCTTGCTCAGTGTAAACCACCGGGCTTGACCCTGGGTTTGCCCAGGAGCCCATGAGTCTTCCTGCCACAGCAGCTGGGAGAATCATCTGCTTTCCCGGGATGCCTCTGGTCCTCAGGCTGAGGCCCCATCCCAGGAGAGCCTCTGAAATGCCTGGTCGCCTCCCAGAGTCACACCACCCTCCTTCCCGTTCCTCCAGCATGTTCAGCACGCCCAGCACGCTCAAGCCTTATTTATGCCTCAGGGCCTTTGCACTTGCTATTCCCGCTGCCTAGAATGTTCTTCCCATGCCTATATCTTACCTACATTCAGGTCTCCACTCACATTTCATCTCCTCAGCACAGCCTGTCCTGACCACTCTACTGAATGCGACAGCCCTGTCACCTTCCAACCCCTTAAGCTACTTTCCGTCTCTTCACAGCATTTATCAGACAGGACCTTAAAGTCGCTGTTATTGTTGTTTATTGTCCATTTCTCCCCACCAGAAAATAAGCTCCGTGAGGGGGAAGACTGTATTGTTCACTGATCGTATCACTAACACCTGAAATAGTGCCTGGAATGTCCAGGCCCTCGATAAGCATCTGTTGAATGAACAACCGAGCGAGTGAGCCCACAGAGCCTGTCCTCTGGGGAAGCTTAGGGTTCCGCCTTGATGTAAGACCCCCAACAAGTGCTCTCTGAGGACCCCAGAGAGGAACTACTCCCTGCTGGCTGAGCCCTCCTGGCCAGCTCAGTAGACCCCACTCATGGAAACGGAGAGAACATCCTATTCCCAGCCCCCAGAGTTTTAGGGCCTGAAAATCCTACCGCCCTCCCACCTCATTCAGAAAGCTGTCCCTTGTCTAGCTAAGGGCCAATTTCTCGTCTCACCACCCTGCCCATCACCAGCCAGTTTCTTTTGTTTTTACAGCATTTATCGCTCTCTGAAATATTGTGACCCACCCGCTCACTTGTTTATTTTCTCTCTCATACAATCATATGTAAACAAGGGCACTTGTATTTCCGAGGCCTACCTGCCAGATTAGTAGTTAGCACTCAGTAAACATCTGAGGTGAATGAATGAATGAATGAATGGCTCTTCTTCATAGGCCCCACGTAGAGAAAATACCGTGTCTGAAAGAAAAGAATGAATCACTCAGCCCTATCTGCTGTCTAACCTTGACCTTGGTGTATTTCTTATGCAGAGGGGCTCACAGACATCCAATTAGTTGCTAATTACATTCAATCAGCGCTGGGCTGGGGAAAGGGCTGGGCTAATGAGGTTCAAGGGCAGGTGGAGCCCCAAGCTGCCTGGGCCCTCACTGTGATGCTGGTCTCCTGACCTAGCATGCCGGCCACAAACACAGGGGTCTGGGTGAGTGCACTGACCAGAGCAGCAAAATCCATCTTGCAGCATGGAAAAAAACCAGCAAAGAAGGCACATCCCTGGCTCCCCCCACCCCCCCCCCACCCCATCCTACCGAAAGGACGAGCTAGACTCCATTCTAGGACCAGAATGGAACCCTAGAGGGGATGTGAGTTTGTTAGCTGAGCAGACACCGTTTACCTTCCCAGGAATCTCTGGTGTCTTCTGTCCAGACACACCCAGGGGGGCCAAGCAGAGGGGCCGACATCCAAGTGGGCAGGGAGGAGGCCAGGGGCTACGGCGGGACAGGGAGACAGACACGGGGAGCAAAGCCCTCGCTGTCACCCAGTTCTAATACCGGAGCCCAGATCCAGCCGGCCCAGCTGGAGAAGCCTGTGGAACCACCGCAGCCCAGGCCCGGGCTGGCTCTCCCAGTGCGGCACCGTGTGCCGTCCCTCTCACCAGATTAGGTTGGAATCCGAGGGCCTCCGCTCGCTCTCCACCCTCCTGCGGCCTCTTCCCGCTCTCCCCGTCCGCAGCCCCCTCGACCTCCGCGCAAAGCCCCGCAGCCCCGCGCAGGTGCTCCCCGGCTCGGCGCGCCCCGCGCCCGGCACACAGTCACTGTCGAGGGCGGCGGGGGCGCCCCGGCCCGGCCTCCCCGCGTGCCCTTACCCACTTGCCGCCGGGCTCCTGCTCCGGCCTCCCGCCGGCCCGGCTGCCCCATGGCCCAGCGCCCGGGCGCGGGCCGGGAGCGCAGGGCGGCGGGCGGCGGCTGCGCGGGGCCGGGCGCGTCCTGCTGGGGCGCGGGCGGGAGGGACTGGGTTTCCGGGAGGGAGGGCGGCGGCGCGGGCGGGGAGGGGCGGGCTGGGGGCGAAGCCGTCCGACTGGTCTGACCGCGGCGGCGGCGCGGGCTGGGCCGCCGGCCTGCGTTCTCCCGGGCCGAGCCGTCCACGGCCGGCCGGACCCTCTGCTTCGTCTCTCCGCCCCAAAACCGGAAACTGAGGCCAGCCCCAGATGTGTGCACTCTTAGAGCGGGGCGCTGCTCCGGGTCCCTGCAAACCCATCGCTTGTATTTCGCGGGCGCGAGAACAACTGCGTTATTGGAGTCCAGAATTTCAGCTGTGACTGTCGACTTGTGGTGCTAGCTAGCTGCTTGGCTGCTTTGGGAGTTGATGGCATGATGGCAAACAGTTGCGTTTTGAAACAAGCATATTTGAGCAAACATATCCTCAGACATTGGTTGACATGGGCAAGAAGCTTTCATTTTTCAGGATCCCACGTGATGGCACTATCTAGTCTCTATTTCTGTAGCTATGTAAGGCATGGTGTGTGAAAATCCGAGTTAAGCGATTCCATATTTCCAACATAGCCAATGATTTGTAGCTCTCCTAGAGACTGACAACTTGGAGAAACCCATCTCTTTATCTGATGCTGCCTAAAATGGAGCTGACCAGGCTCTCTACGAAGAAGAGGAAGGACAGCTAATGTTTATTCTGTTAACTAGGTGCCGGACAATAGCTCCTTACCTGTCTTAACGCATGTAATCTTCGCAACTACCCAATGAGGTAGGAAGCCTGTCACGTAATGAAGAAATAGACACAGAGAGGTAAGTAACCTGACCAAGGTCACACAGGCAGAAGGACCTAGAGCCCATGCTCTACATTACCGTGCAGTGCTGATGCTTTGTCGTTTTTAGAGGGGGCTGTGATGCTACATCAGCAATCCTATAACTTATTAATTCATCGATTTGCTCTACAAACATTCCTTGTGCACCTGCAGCTCATTCGTTGGGCATTGACTAGGCGCTATGGGATAAAGGACAGAGACTGACTGTATACACTGTCGAACAATCCCTGAATTTCAGTGGGTCCTCTCATGGACATGGTATCTTCTCGATCTCGATGGAATTAAACTACAAATCAACAACAGTGTTTTATCTGGAAAATGCCAAATCAAGCAAGATACCGCCCAAACAACCCATGGGTCAAAGAAAGACATCGCAGGAAAAAAGGAAACACTTCAAAGCAAAATGGCATAAAGACAGAGAAGCAGATTAATGTAGCAGAATCAGACTGTTCAAACATAGATCCACGCACATCTGAGCAATTGGCACCTTTTCACAAAAGCGTCAAGGTAATTCAGTGGAGAAAGAAAAGTCTTTCCACAGATTGTTCTGGAACACCAAGAAATCCACATGGTAAAATGCGAACCTCGGGACTCGTATCTAGCATAAAGAAATCTTTCAATTCAATAACAAAAAGACGAATAGCCCAAATAAAAGATGGGCAGAGGATCTGAATAAACATTTCTCCAAAAAAAGATACACAAATGGCTAACAAGCACAGAAAAAGATGTTCAACATCATTAGCCATCAGAGAAATGCAAATCAAGACCACCATGAGATACGCCTTCACACACTGGGCTGACTACAACAAAAAGATGGTTAATCTCTCTCTTGAGAAACTGGACCCCTCATGTACTGCTGGTGGGATTATAAAATTATAAAATGATCTAGCAGCTTTGGGAAACAGTTTGACAGTCCCTGAAAGTCTAAACATGGAGGTACCATATGACCTAGCAATTACACTTTTTGGTATATACCCAAGAGAAATGAAAATATATCCCCACACAAAAATTTGTCTGGGAATATTTATAGCAGCATTATTCATAGTAGCCAAGAGTAGGGCAACCCAAATGTCTATCGACTGATGAACGAATTAAGAAAATTTAGCGTATGCATACAGTGGAATATTATTCGTCCTATCCGATCCATGATATGACAATATGGATTTAATTTCTTTTTCTTTCTTTCTTTTTTTTTTTACAGATTTCATTTATCTGAGAGAGCGAGAGAGAGATAGCATGAGTGGGGTGGGGAGGGGCAGAGGGAGATGGAGAAGCAGGCTCCCCACCGAGCAGGGAACCCAATGCAGGGCTCAATCCTAGGACCATGGGATCGTGACCTGAGCTGAAGGCAGCCGCTTAACGACTGAGCCACCCAGGCGCCCCTGGATTTAATTTCAGAAGCATTTTGCTAAGTGAAAGAACAGTCACAAAAGACCACATATTGCATGATTCCATTTGTATAAAATGTTCAGAATAGGCAAATCGATAGAGACAGAAAGTAGATTGACCATTGCCAGGACCAGGGAAAGGGGAAATGAGCAGTGACTGCTAAAAATATGGGGCACATGTTTGGGGTGATGAAAAGGATGAAACTGATTGTGGTAATTGTTGCACAACACTACACAGATGCTTGTATTCAAGTTCTCCAGAGAACTAGGACCAACAGGATCTAGAAAGAGAGTTCTACAAAACAGGAGATTTATTATAGGAATTAGTCCCCGATCTGCCGTCTACAGGCTGGAGAACCAGGATCACTGGGGGCGTAAGCCCCAGTCTGAGCCCCAAAGCCCAGGGGAGCTGATGTGCCAGAGCAAGAGAAGAAGACGTCTGCCCTGGTTCAAGCAAAGAGAGCAAATTCACCCTTCCTCTGCCATTACGTGCTCTCCAATGGATTGGATCGTGTCCACCAGCATTGGTAAGGGCCACCTTCTCAGTCTACTGACTTAATGCTAACATCTTCCAGAAACGCCCTCACAGACACACCCCAAAATAATGTTTTACCAGCTACCTGGGTATCTCTCAGCTCCGCCAACACATAAAATTCATCATGACAGTATCACGAACCATTGGATCGTACACTTTAAGTGGTTGAACTGTGTGGCATGTGAAAGATCGTATCCAATAAAGTAATTACAAAAGAAAAACAAAACCTTGTGTCTCACCTCACACCACACATAAAAATTAACTCAAAATGGATCATAGACCTAACTATAAAAGCTGAAGCTATAAAATATCCAGAAGAAAATAAGGAGACAATTTTTGCAACTTTGTCAGAGGCCAAGATTCCATACAACAATAATTGGATTTAAAAATTTTTTAATTCTGGGGGCACCTGGGTGGCTCAGTGGGTTGAGCCTCTGCCTTTGGCTCAGGTCATGATCTCAGAGTCCTGGGATTGAGCCCCGCATCGCATCGGGCTCTCTGCTCAGCAGGGAGCCTGCTTCCCCTTCTCCCTCCACCTGCTTCTCTGCCTACTTGTGATCTCTTTCTCTCTGTCAAATAAATAAATAAAATCTTAAAAAAAATTTTTTTTTAATCTGTGCATCAAAATACCCTGTTAGGGAAATGAACAAGCAAGTTCCAGATTGGGAGAAAATATTGACGACACATACATCTGACAGAAGAATCATATTCAGGTTATAGTCTGTATATCAGCAGTAAAAATACAAACCACTCAATTAAAATAAAGGCCAATAGACTTGAACAGCCACTTTACGCTGAAAGATAAATTACTGTAAGCACACGAAATGATGCTGGATATCATTCATGCAAAATAAAACTACAACGAGATACCACACCATCCCTCCAAGAATGGCTAAAATTTGAATACTCATAATCCCAAATATCGACGAGGAAGTAGAAAGACCATTACTTTGCTGATGTAAAAAAAGGTACAACCTTTTTGGAAAGCAATTTGTCAATTTCTTATAAAATGAAACACTCACCTGCCACCGAAGGCAGACACACCACTCCTAGCAATTTACCCAAGAGAATGAAAAATAAATGCCCGTGAGAAGACTTGTACAAAGGAATATTCACAACAGCTTCATTTATCAAATACAAAAACTGGAAACGACCCCAAAGCCCATGAATAAACAGTTGTGATTTATTCATCAGTTGGAATAGTGCTCAGCAAATGGAAAGACACAATGTACTGATTTGCCCACAACACGTGGATGAATCTCAGAAGCATTGTGTTGAATGAGAAATTGTCATTTCAAAGCAGCAAGCAATTTTGTTACGGGGAAAAATGAATACTTGGAAAGGCATTTGGGGCAGGCGGGTCCTTCGTTCTGGGCGCAGAATGGGGCCATTCGATTATGCGTTTGCCAAGCAGAAACCATCCTCCAAAGAGGAGGCCCTGGAGAACTGCTCTGGGCAATGTGAGCAGGAGAGGAAGGACCCTGCACACTGCCTCCATATGCTTCCTTCCCAAGTCAGGATCAGACTTCCCTGTGCCTGCAAAATGTTGCTGCTGCTTCTGGGGAATTTGTGTCTTAATGAAACAAGGGATCACAGGCCAAGTTTTTCATTGGGAACTCAAAAGCCTCACTGAGTGCTTTTGGGGGAGACGAGTGCCACCTAGTGGTACGAGCGCTGGAGAAATAGATGTTCTTTGCCTTTCTCGGAACCCGCTTGGACACTTTTGAGAACTGGACGCTCTGGGATTATCTGGAAAGGTTGCCCTTGGCACAGATGCTGTTGCATAAGGAGAGAAGGGAAGTAAGTGGTGGAAGGTTTGGGGCTGAGGTTCTGACAGGCACGAGTGGGGACCCCTTACTGGGTCAGCCCAGCAGTCCTGTCGGGGGCAGCGGGGGTCTTTGGGGGAAGCTGGAACGGGGCCCGGACGCCTGGATCGTGTGATTTGCTTTATTTCCGCAGCCTGGAGACGTCTGGAGACACTTGGGTTATCACATTATGAAACCGGGTTTTATAGAGAACTTTGATAGAGTACTTTTACATATGTTATTTAATCATCAAAACAACTCTGCCAAGTATTATGATCTTGGTTTTCCGAATGAATCAAACGAGCTTCAGGAAGCTTCTGTAGCCTGCTCAAAATCCTCCAGCTGTGAGATAGGGTGGAGCTGGACCTTCTTCCTGAGCCTTCCGACTTCGGGTCGGGGCTTCCTGTTGCTAGGCGACCCTCTCCATGGGAAGGTGGCCCGCCTGGACGCCAGCTCCCCTGCGGCCGGCCCCGCCCCTCCGCTGACTCCAGTGCCCCGCCTCCTGACCGAGGGCCTCTGGAGGGGGTAGAGACGCGGAAGGTCCCCCAAGCCCTTTGCACTGGTCTGAAAGCAATGGAAGCTCTGCCCAAGAATTTGATGTTAAAGACAACCATAAATTGAAAGCTCTGCCCCTCCTGGAGCTCATGGGCCCTGGGCTTAGCGGAGCTCTTCTGTCTGTTTGGAAATGCAAAGGTAAGCCCTGGACCCACTTGCGGTGGAGGGAGGTCAGGAGACGTAAGCTCCTTTGCAGAAATGCGAGCATTGGGGGCCGGCGGCTAGAGAGTGGTGGGGAAGAGTCTTTATGGAAAGAGGGGCAGAGAACAACGCATTTGGCCTGGCCTTGGGATCCTGCCCTATGGGGTAGGGAGGCCTGTGAATGGCTAGGACAGTGGTGTCTCCCACTCAGTTCCCACTGTGGCTCATGCTGTCTCTGCTGTGACCCCCATTCACTATCCAAACCCTTCTTTTTCTCCTCATATGATTCTATCACACCCCTGAGACTTTTGTGGCTCTCAAAACAAGGACATAGAGATGGCCCATTAGTACCCTTGGGGCCCCATATCTACCCCAGGAGAAGGAATAGTCGTTTCATGCCACACAAGAAAGGAGAGAAAAACTGGAATACAAGTTTTAGCCATGTAAAAATACAACCCATTACAAGTATATATTTGAACGGGTTTCTGTTCCTGGCCAAACTTGCTGGGGACCACTCTGGCCGTTGTCTCCAGCACCAGGAACTGACATAGAGCAGGTGCTCGATGAAGAAGACCGTTTAATTACTAATCAGGCACCGATGTGGGGAGATGTTCCTGCCTTAATGAAGCTTACAATGTAGTAGGGCAATAGATTTAAATGAGCAAACAGGCAAATATATAACATGTCAGAAGGTAATCATTGCCAGAAAGAAAAATAGAGCAAGGTGCAGGGACAGTAAGTAAGGGAGACGCAGGTGGCTTTGGGGGGCGGGGGATAGAATGCTGTCTTAGTCGGGGGGGGGGGGCAGAAAAGGCCTAGTAAGGTGCCATTCGTGCAGAAGCCTCAGGGAAGAAGAGGAAACCAGCCCAGGGGATCTCTGGGGTAGAGCGCTCGAAGAAGGGGAAAGAGTAAATGGGAAGTGCATAGGAAATGAATATATTTCGGAATCTGTTTGCAATGAGTTTTCATCAGTTTCACGGAAGTGGCCGAGTGCTCTGGAGGTTACAAAATGCAAAATGCTTTTGTCCCCACCTTCAGGCATTCAGGGGACGGTTAAAACATGCACGTTTGGAAGGGCCTCATCAGTACTATGCAATCAGGGCTCTGAGTCCCAGGTCCCGGGGAAGATGTCAAGAGAGCAGGGTACCGAGGGCTGGCACACATGGTCTTCAGCGGCTTCACAGAAAACGTGGCCCGGGAGCCTGGATATGAAGGTTGACTAGGAATTCGGTGGTGCTGCAGAAGAGAGCATGCACCCCAGTATAGGACCTGGGGTGCTGACACAGGAAGGTTCAGAGCTTCCAAGGCCTGTTCGTGCCTCAGGACAGAGACTGTGACCCTGACCATCACCGGCCAGTCCCGGCGGGATCTAGCCCCTGCCTACCTCTCCCCGTCCCTGTGCTTTGGCCACAGGCCTTCGATGAAAGAAAAGAAAACTTCCATGACTAATCAGGAATACTGCCAAGGAGAAAGAAGAAGGTTCCCGATGATTCCATCAAGGCCCAAGGAAGAGTGTGCCTTGACTTTAAGAATTGGCCATTCCCATCCCTTGGCAGGGAGACCCTCCGAACAGAGGTGGATAACAAGGTGTGGCAGCTTGAGGTCACTGGTCACTAGGATCTGGGACCTCCGCTCTGACTCCGAGTCAGCTGGCTGTGTGTGGGCTCTCCCCGGGGAGAGGATAGAGGCCGGGCTATTCCCTCCCTGGATCTGGACCCACTCCTCATCGTGGTCAGTGGCTAGGCCTTTCTGTTTATCTGTCTTTTGTGATCTCCATTAACCGCTTTCCAGCACACAAAAAAGCACACGTGTCCCTTGCAGGCATGCCACTGGGGCTCCTGCCTTGAGTTCTGGCGAGGCGGGTACACATTCTTCCCAGGGAGGGGGTGGGGGTAGTTCCGTGTGTCAATCAGCCAGCTACCAGGTCCTCAGCTGGAAGCAGAACCACAGGACGTGGATTCCCAAGCAGAGACTCAATGACCTTTGGAACTTCCTGAGTCTCACCCTTTGCAAAATAGACATCCATGATAGACACCGTTGGCTGGATACTTCAAGTACTTCATGAGGCAAATAGCTCAAATCAGGACCACAGCTTGATCGAGAGGCTGAATGAGAATATACTTCCCTTGGCGTGAAATCCAGCTATTTCTCAGAGAGTTTTCATAAAAAACCTAACTTTCACCAGCCTGAGAGCATGAACTGAACTAGTTATTTGTCTTCTCGAGGTTCTTTTTAGAGCGGAGATGGAAGGCAGGCATGTAGGAGTCTCTTGGGTAAAATGCTGACCTCTGGTGGACATTTCTTGAACTGCTTTTTGGTTTGGGGTTTTTGTTGTTGTTTTTAAACCCCCACATACTTGATGCAGCAGAAGACCCAGAGGCAAAACATTCTTCTGAAAGCTGAACGTCCCTCTCTTTAGGCTTCATCAGGTTTGAGGATAAGAACCCAAAAAAACGTACTTCACTATCTCCCCAAACTTTTCTGAGAGTTGGGTTTAATATGAAGCATGTTAAGATTTGCTGCTATGATTAGGGGTTACATAATTTTATGAAGAGAAAACACAAAATTATTTGGTTTCCCCAAGATCTGCAGGAATTTTACGCCAATTTAACATCTACTAGTATAGCATAATTTATGCCAAAAAAAAAAAAAATGAAGTTCAAAGTGTGTCTTAACCAGACTAAGAAAGTAGAAAACCTTCTTCTGCCTTCCACTCAAATTGAAATATAGTCAAAATATACCGCTGACTTGATAAAGAGCCTCTCCCTGAAGGTAAGGACCATTTCCCTCCTTTGCATTTCCAGATGCAGACAGGGCTCACTCTGAGGGAGCAGCTGGGAGGACTTGAACTCAGGAACCTTCTGGTCCAGGGGGTCTTGACCTGGGCGTCCCCAGACCACCCCCAAACCGGTCAGTTTTTTTAAAGCTCCATAGGTGAGCTGAATGAGAACCAGGGACCTAGTCTTGCCCCCTCCTCTTGTAAGTGAGAACACCGCGGCCCAGAGAGGAGATGGCACTTGGCCGAGGTGGCCTAGCTAGTTAGCAGGGAAATTCTGACTAGACTGTGAAAGCCTTAAAGACTGGAGCCCTGTACTTTCAGTTTCTAAGTTTCAAATGAGCTCTTCCATGATCCTGTGGCCTGACAGCGCAGTCAGGCCTCCAAGTGACATAAAAGGCCACATTCCTCTCTGAAGCTTGCCCATCTTCCCTCCCTGAACTTTGCTCTCCCAGCCGAGCCTCCCACCTCCCAGTCACCCTGACTGCCTCCTATTCACACAAAATTGTCACTTGCACATGCGGCCCAAGCCAGCCTGTCCTGAGCCACGGCCCAGGCCCTGTGTTATGTAAATGAGCCGAAGGTGGCCTCTGCATCCTGGGCCCTAGGCGGTTGATTTGTTCCCAGCAGACTGTGACCTGTCAGCTCCAAAGCCCACTTGAGGCCAAACTCAAATGTCTCCACAACCAATTGCTTTAAATATCACCCAAATAAGCAGATTTTTAGCCATTTAGAGCCGGCCTGCTTTGTACACCCCACGAAACTGTTCCCAACATCCGCTAGCCGGGGATAAGCCCCAGGCCGTGAAGACCTCAAGCTGCCGCTGTGCTTTGGAGCTCTCTGACCCAGAAATTCCCCCACTGTGCTGCTGAGTGACATCACCTAGACACAGGAGTCCCCTCTCCCCCGAGTCCCCATGCCCTCCTCTCCTCCTAAGTTGCAACTCCCTACTGAGCAGCCTCCCAACGGACTTCCTCGTATGAAGTGAGGAAGCGCACCTGTGAAGGCGCCTCCCAGTAAAGCCCGGGTGCGCTACTGCCACCTTGTGGCCGTTCCTTTTTCCTTGATGTGCTCCAAAATCTGCAACCTGCCATGCCCTGGGCTTTTCCCTTTTCCTAGGCTTCTTTCAAATCTTCCCTGGCTTAAGTTCCCTGTCTTCCCAAATTTTCTAACCCATGTAATACATGAGTTCCTACTGATATATCAATGGCCGATTCACTCCTTCATCCAATATTGATTGACCACCCTGAACATTCCAAGTGTTGATTGAGGTACTTGGGATACATCGTAGAAGAAAACAGATCAGAATCCTTGCGTGTGTGGAGCTGATGATGTTCTAGAAGGGCTTAAAGCTTTTCTTCTCTCTCTCTTTTTAAAGATTTTATTTATTTATGAGAGAGAGGGCAGAGGGAGGAGCAGAGGGAGAGAGACAAGCGGACTCCACACCGATCGCTGAGCCCGACACAGGGCTCGATCTTACGACCCTGATATCATGACCTGAGCAGAAACCGAGAGTCAGATGCTTAACGGACTGAGCCACTCAGGCGCCCCTAAAGCTTTTCCTCTCTTAAAGAACCCTTGAAGCCAGAGTAAGGCGGTCTTAAGAGGGGAGTTTTGGGTATCATCAGTGAGCTAGTGGGAGGGATGTTGAGGACGTGAGTTGGGTTTATAATCATGAGAGTCAGTTTAACAAATATGCCTGAGTTTATACACCGCGCAAGCACTGCACTTTGAAGCAGACCTTGTTAAACTTGAACCTGCATTGAATCACCTGGAGACCTGCTTCAGAGGAAGATCCTAAGTTAGGAAGTCTGGCATGGGGCCTGGGACTCGCATTTTACTCCGAAATGCTGCTGCTGCTGCTGCTGATCTGGGTACCACACTTGGAGCAGCAAGGCTTTGAAGCAGCTTCCCTTGAGCCCTGACTCTTCCAAAACAAAGTGATAGTAATACGACCACAGTAATACCGCAAAGCTTCAGTAAGTCAGCCCTGTGCCTTAGCTATCACCTGCATTTAGAAAGGAGGAAACAGAGCCTCCAAGACATTAACTCGCTTGTCCGGGAGTGCATGTTGCCAGAGGGAGAGCAGAAACACTCGAGAGCTCATGCACAGGGCTGTCCGCTCCCTCGCCTGTTACTTAGCTACAACCGGCTGCTGGATCTGATCGCATGAAGGGTCTGAGCCTCAGGTTCCCCTTCCGTCAGCGGAGGGCGGGAGGGCCGTAGGGCCCCACAAGTGTTGTTGCTGTTGTTACCATAAGCCCTGAAGGGTTTTCTGCTCCGAACGTCCCCCTTTGCCGGGACTAAAAATCTATCGGCCGCAGGGATCCTTCCTTGCCGCACAGCACCGCGCCCATACCGGCTCATTTTGTCCCAGGTCGTCCCTGGGGAGCAGGGCTGGCTTCTTCCATCTTCCATAGGAGGAAGAGAAAGCTGACCCGAGCGCGGCGTCCTCTGAGGAGCCGAGATCTAGAGATCATAAAGATTTTCTCCAATCGGTGGCCTTATAACCTGTTGAATTTAGTTGTTAGTGATGAAATCTCCTCTTCCAGCCAAGTGGTGCATGAAGTCCAGGTGGGGAAGCAGAGGGGAGCAGAGGGCTCGGCCAGAGCTGGGTTCAAGACGCGCAGCCCAGCCTCGTGGCCTAGCTTTGTTGAGTTCTGTTTCCCGGGCCTTGGGGACAAGCGCCAGGAGCACTGTTTGCAAACCCCGTCTCAGGCAGCTCTCTCTGGGAGCAAGTGAGCAGCAGGCTCCAAGGACGGAGGCCACCCCGTCGGGCCTGACTCGAGGGCTCCAGAGACCAAGTCCAGAAGTCAGCAGAACCTGGGAGGGACGAGCCACCGTACTGGCCGCTGGCCTGCCTGGTAGTCGAGCCAGGTCCGAGGACGATCTTACACTCCTACTCCACGGGCCCAAATTCAATAGTCTACCTGGCGATCTCATCATTTCTCAGTGCCTCCCTTCCTCACCCCCCAGAGGGGCAAGGCTTTTCATTTTTTCAGACTTAGAAATTGTGAGATATGGCATAACCCAGAAAACTGCCTCACCGAAGCCAAGAAATAGAGTGTCGCCTGGATCCTAAAAGCCTCTGGGAGCTCCCACCTGACCCTCTGTCTCCCAGGAGTCACCCAGACGCCCTGCTTTCAGACCCAGCCCGTCCCTGCTTCTCTCTCTGTTTGCACCACCCGTCTACACACCCCTCCCCGCGACGGCTCAGTTTGGCCTGTTTTGGCTTTACGTACGCGGAATCGCACTCCTGGTGCATTCGTGCAATTCCTGCAGCCCACGTCGTGTGGGTAAGGTGCACCTGTCTTGTGGCGTGCAGCCGACTCCTGTCCACCCGCTTTCTTTGCTGTCGAGCATCGCATTGTATGAACATACACGATGTCTGTATTCATTCCACGGTGATGGGTGTTTGGATTGTTTTCTCTTGGTGGCTATTGTGGACAGTGGTGCCACCCACCTTCCCGGCAGGGAGATCAGCTCCCACGTATCCGGAGAAAGTGACGCCCAAGGAGGAAGGGACTCTCAGAAGCGACGCAGCCAGGCCTGGTCCCTGGGGTGAGAAAGGCCCACTGGCCTCCCGGTTTCCCAAGCTCTCCATGCACCAAGCCTGGCAAGGCCAGAGACATAGCCAGCAAAGTAGATGAGTTTTCAAGATTTTATTGTAAAACAGAGCTTCAGTCACAGGGAGTAGGAAACTTTCTGCTCGGCACACATAACGCATGTTCACTGAGCACGTGCCGAGGGCCGGGCCGAAACCCACAGAGGTCACGCTCCTGCTCTCGGGAGCTCACAGTCCGGGGCTCTGGGGCGGGAGGCAGACGGATGCACAACCGTCTTGGAAGCAAGTCTCAGAGTGTCCAAAGTGCTAAAATAGCCCAGGAGCAATGCCTCCCTCCCCGGAGACCTGGAACGAGCCCAGGGGAGCCGCAGTAGTGCGCCCTGGGAGCTGGGGGCTTCTGATGGGCCGGCTGGGGGAGGAAAAGCAGGGGGCCGCTGTGCGAGGCCTGGAGTGGAGATGGTGCCGGGCCTGGGCAGTGGGGGCCAGACTTGAGGAATGTGACAGAAGGAGAAAAACTAGGGACCGATATAACACACTAACTTCTCATTTTTGCAGGTGAGGGCGTTACAAAATTAAGACAGGGAAATCAAAAAGGAGAGCTCCTTTCCCCCTCCCCTGCCCTCTTTCCAGAAAGGCCACAGTCTCTAAATAAAGGACTCTCCTTCCAACTGGATGCAGTTGGCTTAAAAGAAAAAGGAACTCCTCGTCTTCCATCGTGGCACAGACTCTGCGAGTTTTCCCCACAGAACAGCCTCAGTTTGCAAAACAAGGTTTGGGAGGCCAGCGAGGGGCGAGAGGGATCCGGGACGCGGACGGCCGCGGGGCGAGGGAGGAGGACGAGGAGTCCGGGCGGGCAGAGCGGAGGGCCAGGCTGGCCGAGCGGCCTGGCTTTCGCCCAGAAGGCACAGGGCCCACTGGAAGGCCTGGAGCAGAGCCGTGGCTTGAGCTGCACATTAGAAAGACCACCGTGGAGGCAGCATCGAGGCTGCTTAGCTGAGGGGGCTGGCGACAGAGTCCTGTCACGGGGGCTCCCGGCCATCCTTCCGAGGGGCCAAGACTGCTCCTCCGAGCCCCCGCGACAGTCAGGGGGCCGCGGGCAGCGTGGAGAGGCGTCTCTGGAGTCATCGATGTGCTGGGCGTGGGGGAGTGTGGCACGGACCCGCCACTAGTCCTTCTGGAAGTAGAACTTGGTGACTGTCAGGGACTCTTCAGGCGCGTTGGTGAGGCTGACGGGCCGGTCGGCCTCGAGTGCCGTGCAGAGGAACCAGCCAGGGCAGGCGGCGGACTCGAAGCGGGTGGTGGGGCCGCTGTCCGAGAGGATGAAGGTGAAGCGCTTGTCTTGATCCTTGTTCTTACTCAGGTCGGTGATGTTAACTGGCTGGAAGCCAAGACAGGAGCAGTGAGGGCTGGGGAGCCCAGAGGTCCCGTGCTGCCTCCCTCCCTGCACCCAGACTTGGCCTCTGGCTGGCCCAGAGCAAGTGCTGGAGAAACACTGACTGGGGGCTACTGCAGCCGGCCACGTGCCCCAGGCCTTCTGGGTCAGCATGACACAAAGAGGCTGTCCCACGGTCATGGCCTTGACTTTGGGAAATCTGGCCACTCTAGCCATGGGCCAGTAAGTTTGGTAAACACATGGCATCTTCAGCAGAGGCCAATGCATGTGGAGGCTGGTGTTCTCTCCGGGCCTGTGCCTCTGGCAAGAGGGCTTGGGGGCGGAGGGGGGCAGAGGTCACCGCAGTGCGTTCAGCACAGTACACACAGCGTCCTGATCGTCCCCCCTCCACACAGAGTAGTCGCCCTCTGAAAAGAATGCCCCTGTCCTCCAGTCGGGGGAAGGGACGGTGCCCCGGTTACAGCCACTCACATTGAGTTAAGATCCTGACCCACAAGTCCCTGAGACAAAGCCATCTCTTCCCAGGGCCGGCAGCCCATTCATACTGCGGGGAGCAAGGAGTACAGGGCCCCGGATGGGATGCCAACACGTGGGTTTGAGTAAATAAGGATTAGAAGAGAAAGGTCCCGAAGCTTGGCTTCCCTGGAAGAGGGTGAGTCTAAGTGGGTCGGGGGCCCTCAGGCAAGAGAGTGGCACACAGAGAATGGAGCTTCCAAGGCAACCGTCCTTCTGGCCCCCTCCCTTCTCGAGACTGGACTTGGCCCCACACCTGGCTTCGGCCAATGGGACGTGAGCCGAACGATGTCAGTGGGGGTTTGATACGCATTTGTCTTTGTGGAACAATCCGGCTCGGAAGGCAGCAGCCATGCCGTAAGGAGGCCAACACCGACCGCGGGGCTCTGAGGGAGCATGTGGAACAACAGCCTGGGGGGTGAGAAGGCCCAGCGCCCCCCGCCCCCCAGCAGGGCTCCCCGCTGATGCCGCTGCGGGAGGGACGTGAGCTACACCGAACGGAGCACACTCTCCGCTGCGCCCGCCTCGTCAACCCTGAGTCCCGAGAAAGAACCTACTGCCGTTGTTCCAGGGGTTTGGGGTGGTTGTTATCTGGGAGGGGTCCTTACCTCCAGCTGGAGCCTGGTCTCATCGCCAGACTTGACGCAGGCCAGACACAGCTTCCCCCCGTGGATCCCCAGGAACACGGCGTGAGGCTCGATGGGCACCACATCTAACTTCTCTGGGGAAGAGCAGAAGGCAGGGTCAGGTTGCAGAGAGAGGAGGAGGCAGCCTGGACTCTCCCAGGAGGTTTTTCTGTCTCCCCCGCTGCCCACCCACCAACTAAAACCCGAAGGTCAGAAGGACAGTGAGGCCCCATCTTCCTGGTCTGCATTCAAACGGAAGATCAAACCAAGTAGTCTAGTGAGTTACTCCTCAAGGACTGTGTCGCCTAGATTCTGCTCCGCGTGGTTCCTAGCCTTCCTTCTCCTCTGGACACCTGTGCTCCAGGTCCCATGGGCAGGAAAATGGCACACCGTGGGCCCCGGGGCTTGGTCTACAGGCACCTGGGTGACTCTGAACTTGCCTCTTGGCCTTGGTAGTCTCTGAGCCCTCACACAGCAGTGAAAATCTCAGCCTTCCTGTGCTTCGGCGTGTTCGTTAGAAGAATTAACAGAAGGACAGGAAAGGCCGGCCTCCCACACTTTCAGGGAGAGGCAGGGAGCGGGGAACAAGGGGACGGGGCGGGGTGGGAGCCATCCCGTAGTACCTAGTCAGCCAACAAGGACGCGAAAACATCCCAGGAAGCTCATGCTCTAAGACTCTCCCATGGTGCCATCATGCCCGCCGTGTTTTACTAAAGGAAAAACTGAGGGATGGAGTAGGGGAAGCCTGCCCAAGGTCATGCGGCTTGTTTAGAGCAAGGACCGGAACATGGCTGAATGTAGTGTCTGTGGATAAGGGACCTACCCCAGCCTTACATATGGTGTATTCGTTTTGGGTGGTAGTTAGGGTTTGGGTGGTAATTAGGGTTTGGGTGGTAGTTAGGATGGTAGTTAGGGTAGTTCCATAGGAACATGGAAGCCTGCATAGTCACGGAGGGAAAGGGAGCACCTTGCCTTCAGCGCCCTCTCCCTGCCAGCTGTGGCCCTGGGGCACCGTGCCAGCAGGGGGGGGCTCCAGACCTAGGCTCTAACCCTCCTACCCTCTTGAGGCTGCCCTCGAGTGTGGCCAGGCCTCCCCCAGCTTCCAACTCAGCCACTAAGACCCATCGGGGTTTAGGACTTTGACCCAAAGTTTTCGGGGGGCAAGCCGGAGACTCCAGGGCAAAGTGACCCAGGACCCACACAGCATCCACTCTCCTGGCCACCACTCACCTTCCAGTTTAGTATTTGATCCTTGCAAGTACCCAGCGACCAGCTGGTTGTTCCTCAGGTAGAAGGTCTTCTGGTTAACGTCCCAGATTCTGAAATGCGAAAGGCCCCCGCTACGGTGAACAACCTCTGTGTGCCCAGTCCTATGCCCCCCACCCTTCCCGTGTCCCCCAGAGCTCACTGAACCTGCATTCAGCTTTCTGCCAGGGGTGTGGAGGTTTAGCCCAGCCCTGGCATGGAGGGGAGGCTGAGGTCCACACGGACTAAGAGGCAGGCCCAGCCGCCACCACTGGAAAGCAGGGCACCCACATTCTAGCCCTCTCCTCACCTTGCTCAGATCCTCACTCATCCTCAGATTCCCAAAGCAGACACCTCCTACTTCAGCAAAACGTGCCCTAGCATAGCATCATCCAATAAAACCTTCCGGGCCCAGGAATGTTCTCTATCTGCACTGTCCAAGACGGTAGCCACCAGCCACATGTGGCTATCAAGGCCTTGGTGAAGGGCTGAGAGCCGGGCTTGCAGAGCCCCAGCCTGAACACGGGCCCTCCATGCTCTGCTGCCCACCCGTGTCACCTCGGACCTGTGCCTCATTTCCTCACAAGGGAAGTGTGGCTACCAATGCCCGAGGCATCAGGCGACTTTGGGGAGCTCATGAGCTCCGTGAGGGACGGCTGGACAAACTGTAAAGGTCTTTGCACATATTGAGCATCGGACCTTTCAAGATTCTTCTGAGTTCCTCCTAGACTCCTCCTAGAGACCTCTAGGTGCATCTCCTGGAGTTCCCAGTCAGTAGGAGGCGGCAAAGGCAAAGCCCGTGAAGTTCCCTTGTCTGGAAAGGGGAACGCCTTGCCCGGGATGCGCGCACACGCACACACACACATACACACACGCACAGAATCCCAAACTGCAGCCTCAAGTGAGGGTGAAGTCACCCTGACGTGGCTCAGTCCCGGGATGTCATGGGACAGAGGTCCCATGGGGACAGAGCCACAGCCTGTCAATTTTACAACAGGGTTGGTGACATCTCACAAAACTCCTGGCCCAGTTTTTTTAAATCGCAGTTATGTTCAGGCGCTCTTTGATCTTCACAACAACCCAGTAAGGCAGGCAGGGGGTTACCCTTAAACCCATGTCACAGATGGGGAAACTGAGGCCACAAAGGAGCAGCGTCCTCCACCATGTCCGCACGGACACGCAAGGCTGGCCGGCAGTCTGGGCCTCCGGGCTGTGCACTGCCCACAGCGGGCCTCCCTCCAGCTGCCTTGCACAGCTAAGAGCCTCAGTCTGACTCCGCGGCACCCGCCTGTCACTCACTGCGTTGCCAGAGACTTCCGGGAGAATCAGCCAGGCCTCTGGCCAAGTTCTGCCCGTCTGAGATATTCTGAAACACAAGCCCTGAAGACCACAGATGTGGCTCCTCTTTCCTGAATAACGGACCTCCCTTTCCAGCCCAAACTCAGATCGCTGTCACCGCGGAGGCCAGCGGCCCCCCACGGCTGGTGGGGGCTCCATTTGCCTGTCCGTCCACCTCGCCTCCGCAGGGGCGGCCTTACCTGAAGACTTGCATCCTGCAAGGTCTCTTCCCCAAGGGATGGCAGACTGTCTCTGAATGGAACAGGAAAAGGAGGAAAGAGATCAGGTAACTGAGGGAACACCTGCAGGTTTCCATTCTGCGGCCGAAGTGAGGCAACACGACACTGCCATTTCAGGCCCCCGAGTTGACGCTTATAAAGAAAATAGTCACTCACCCAAGCCGCCCTGTCCTACTCTGAGAAACGGAAATGCCCTCACATTTCCAAAATGAGAAACCCTTGTTGTTGTCACTTTCAACCATGCTGAGTGTCGCAACGGGGTGTCGTAACTGATTCCCTCCCCTTTTCCCCTGTGCAATTTCCCCAAAATTAAGATTTCTATTTCCCCTTCACTAAGTTCCTGGGAAGAGCGCGATGAAAACTGAACTCCCTCATTGGCCTGACAGGTATCCTGAGACTGTTTGTTGATCTTTTTAAAAATAAATTTAAGTAGAAAAATCCTCCTTCCTAACAAGCCAAGGGGTAGGGCTCTTCAGCACATGGGACAGTCTCGTGTCACTCTGTGTTCTCTGAAGGATGGACAGCCATGTTGGACTCTGGACCAGGGACTAGCAAACATTCTGTAAAGGACCACATAGTAAATATTTTAGGGTTTGTTTCTGTCGTGATTTCTCAACTCAGCTATTGTCGCTTCAACAGTGACAGGTGATCTGTAAATGAGAAGCCGGTTACGTTCCAATACAACTTTATTTACAAAAACAGGTGGTAGCTTGAAGCTTGGCTTGAAGTCCGCTGACCCCTGCCGTGGAGTCAGTTTCCTGAGAGGTGTTTTGAAGCCAGCTCCCTCCCTGCGATCCACGTCTTTAAAGTTATGGTCTTGGGAAAATGGTGTCAACTCAACCCCTGGACAGAAATGGATCCAGATTTCACCTCTGCCACTTGCCATTTGCTACCTGTGTGACCTGGAACATGTCGCTTCACTTCTCTGGGCCTCTGCCTCTGCCCCCTCTCCTCGAGTGCCCAGAGTGGGATTGATCATGTCTTCCTTGTGGGTGAAAAGAGGGAGGAAGGAAGAGGGAAGAAGGAAGGAAGAAAGGGAGAGAGGAAGGGAGAGAGGGAGGGAGAAAATCTAGTCTGCAGTGAGCACTCATAAGCATTAATTTCTTTCCTTACTACATTCTAGAAGTTGGGAAAAAAGGTATGCATACTCCCAGTTATGGATAGGGAAAGAATGGACAGGGCTTCGCATGATCAGAGGGCCCAGTGCTAATGCAGAAGCACAGATTACACCATTGGAGAATGGGATGGGAGCTCAGCAGTTGTCTTACCCACCCTATCATTGTCTTAAAGAACACTCAGAAAGACCCAGAGAGGGAAAGGGACCTGCCCAAGGCCACACAGCTCATTAATGGCAAAGGTATGCCTAGGAATCTAGGTCTTCAGACTCCCAGCCGGTGGTCATCCTGTTCAACAGCTGATCTTGATGAGTCTGACTTTATTTTTAACCAATGAATAAGCGTCAGTGTCCAAATGAAGGTAAAATCCTTCAAAGAGGAAGGCTACACTGTATAGTTGAAAGTTACTAAGAGAGTTGATCACAAAAGTTCTCATGACAGGGGCACCTGGGTGGCTCAGCGGGTTAAAGCCTCTGCCTTTGGCTCAGGTCATGATATCAGGGTCCTGGGATTGAGCCCCGCATCGGGCTCTCTGCTCAGCGGGGAGCCTGCTTCCCCTTCTCTCTCTGCCTGCCTCTCTGCCTGCTTGTGATCTCTCTCTCTGTCAAATAAATAAATGAAATCGTTAAAAAAAAAGTTCTCATGACAAGAAAAAAGATACTTTTATAACTATGTATACAAAACAGGTGATGGGTGAATTGCTATGTTGTATACCACTAATGTTATATGTCAATTATACCTCAATTTAAAAAATATGTTATATATCAATTATAACTCAATTAAAAAAGATTTTTTTAAATGAAGGTTATAGATGAATTTCCCAAATCTTTAAAGAGCTCTTCTCTCAGAGCAAATGGAACATTTCTGCAAAAATTGTATCACTTCCTTGGGTAATTACTTTGAGGGACAAAGTGAGTTGTACTTGTCCCCTCTCTCCTCACAAGGTGAGTGACCTTGAGGGAGACATTCACCTTTGAAACACATGCAAGAAAGAATATCTACCTTCGAGGGCCAAGGGGGAGTTCTGTTTGTTTGGGGGAGGGTTGGCTGGACGACGTGATGGGTAAGAACGTGCTTGATTATTTGCCACATTCATTCAGCATTTGCTGAATTGGGGGTTATGATTTCTGGAACACCTACGAATCATTAGGGGCCTAAACTGGTCACCACCCCTGCTGAGATGGAAGGTAGCGAGCCCTGACTGTGGTAAGTTCTCCCCTACTTGTCTTTCAATGCCGCTTCTGAAGCCCCCCTCGATGTTACCTCAGCACCCCTTGAAAAACGTCTTTGGAGACTGAAGAGGAGGATGACTTGACCAGGGGACCCCGAGGGGCTCTGTCCTGCCTGCCTGCCCTCAGACAGCGTTCCAGATCAAGGTCCTGCCCACACTGTGGCTCCTGGGTAAATGCTCCCCTGCCCCCAGCCCAAATTCAGAGAGCCAGATTTCTCCCAGAGAGCAGAATCCTGGGTTCTCCACCTTTGCTGGAGAAGTGGCCTAGCAGGCCTTTCCAGGTGGGGAGGAGGGAGCCCCTAGGGCCGGGCTGAGAAGTCAGGCTGACCTGGGGCTGCCCTCTCCCATGTCACTGAGGAGCTGGGCCACCCACGCCCTGTTCTCTTGGCCCCAGTTTCATTATCCATTACAGCGGGCTGATAATTGAGGCCTCGTGACAGGTTCTGTGAGGACTGACATGTTGCACACGGTGTACTCAACCCTGCTCTGGCACGTCGCAGACACTCACACAATAGAGAGCTATTGCGTCTGCCTCTTCGCCCCATGTAAAGTGGGACAGGTCAGTCACAAGGGCCCTATCCCCATCCACCCCGCCAGGCGCGCCAGGCTGGACTCCAGAGTGGGAGGCCCTCACCCGCCTGGGCCGGGGGAGGAAATGAGCGGGGGACCCGAGGCTCCTCCCCTCCCCTCACGCTTCTGGCCACAATTCCACTCTTGGTTCCGTCTTATCAAAAATAGTTGGTGTCCCTATGATTTCTGCCCACAGGAAATCTCTGACTAAACTTACTCTCGGTTCCGGGTGCTCGGCCCCTCACTCCAGTTCCCGAATTCAGTTCAATGACCACACTACGTCGTGGACCCTGCCTTCCTGGTCAGCACCTTGCGCCTTCCCTGCGAGCTCCAGGCAGCAAACTACATCTAGTGCCTTCTACATGTTGAGCCCTGCCCTGCCCACAAAAATGACTAAGGCCCACTCAGAGGGAAAGAAGACAACCATGTCCTCGGAGTGATACTCGATGGGCTCTACTGGGACCAAGCCCCGGGCCCCTGCTGGTGCCTCTAGAGTGCCATCCACATGGGAAGTGTTGATAAATTTAGCTATTTCTCAATCTCAGCTAATTGCATCTTTCGGTTCTAGGATTTCCATCTGCTTCCTTTTTTGGGGGGTATGGTTTCTGCCAAAAGTTTCAGTCTTGTCTTTTAAAACCTTGGACACGGTATTCATGGTTCTTGTAAAGGCTGCGCCTGCTCACTGCGTTATCTGAATCCCTGATGGGTGTCCTCCTGGAATCCGCCTCTGTCTGGTGTGCAGGTTGTCTTGCGTATGCCCGGCTACTTTTATTGACTGCTGGGCACGGTAGTATATGAAACATCGTAGAGGTCATTTGAGGCTCTGGACAATATTGTCTTTATGTAGAGATGATTTCCTTTTGCTTCCGCTGGGCAGTGAGGCTGGGGGCGCTGCAGCTCCGGGTGACCTTCCCCCCCAGCAGGCTTGCGATGATCACAATGGGGCATTGGTAACTACGCAGGCTACTCCATTTCTGTTCAATCCTAATCCTTTAGGGTCCCAGCCCAGACCCGGGGTGTTTACCAGGGCCCCTTCTCCTCAGTGGGAGAGAAAATACAAGTTTTATTCTCTCCCACCCCCTGTCCAATCCCATAAGACTGTCCGAAACTCAGCCGGGGCTCTTGAAACCAGCAAATGCTTCCCGGGGCAAAAGGCCCCCGGGCTGACCTCCACCTGTCGGGGCCTCTGAGGTTCTTCAAAGCCCTGGTCATTCTTTGCTGCCATCTGATTGTTTCAAAATACATCTTGCTAGCTTTGCTGGTTATCACAGCAGGAAGTTTGGCCCTGGGCCAGATGTGGAATCTGATATGTATTTTTTTGAGTGGTATTATTCAGGATGGCGGAGTCGGAACACCATTTGGGGGTAGGGGCAGAAGTGAGGGGTGCCTGGGTGGCTCAGTGGGTTAAAGCCTCTGCCTTTGGCTCAGGTCATGATCTCAGGGTCCTGGGATCAAGCCCTGTATCTCTGCTCAGTAGGGAGCCTGCTTCCCCCTCCCTCTCTGCCTACCTCTCTGCCTACTCGTGATCCTTCTCTCTCTGTCAAATAAATAAATAAAATCTTTTAAAAAAATCAAATCAAATCAAATCAAATAAATAAATAAAAAGAAGTGATCGAAAAGTTTGGGCAGGAGTCCGAGGAAGAAGGGCCTTTCATGCTGCACCGAGGGGCAGGGAATTTATCTTCAAGAACCTGGAATCAGAGGGTGACACTGTCAGGTTTGTTTTATTAAGATCATCCTGGGGCCCGTGGACAGATAGATGAGACTTGGTGTGTGGTCTGGGGTCACAGCCTGAAGGCAGGGCCGTGGTGTGCTGCTGAATGTGGACAGCTGGCTTCTCCAAAAGAGTTCTAATTAGTAGCCTTTGCTGGTTTCTCTGGGGTAAATACTCCCACTGTGGATGATCGTAAGCCACCAGCAGTACTACACTGAATGTAGAGCTGGGAAGAGATGCTCGCAAGCTGATCCTGCCGGCTCCCGGGCCCCAAAGAGGCAGGGACATCTGGGGGCTCTTGGTCTTTCCCGGGAGAGAGCATCCTATTTCCCAACTCCAGTCTCTCCCCACCTCAGCCCAGCGGCTCAGCCCACAGGTCCCATCCCCCTTACAGCAAGCGATCCCTCCTGACAAATTCAGTTTACGAGGACACTTCAGTGAATCTTGGTGTGAACATTTCCAGCTGTGTCTGCTGGCCCGCAGGCATGTCATGCAAACGGCATTCATCGAAATTTAAGCAGCCAGCTTTGGGGGGACAGGTGTGCACCTGAAGTTGTAACGGCTCGATCTCATGTTTAGATCCTTCAGCCAACTCCTGCGTACATGAGCGTCACAGCACACAGCACACAGCAAACAAAACCAGCAGTGCTGTTGCCCAAACTGTGGAAATTTTTACTAAGATAATGGAACAAAGTCTCTGGTTACTCTTCCCAAGAGCTGGGTAAATATATCGGTACAAACAGGAGGGAGAAGGGCAAATATCATCTCACAGCTCCTCTTTGTCAGTTTCCACCTACCCAGCCCAGCCAGGTAACCAAGTCGATTTTTACCAAACCCCGCAGCTGGTGAGAAGCTGCCCACGGTGGCAGGCCAGGTTTGGAGACAGGTTCTCCCGGGCGTCTCGGCCAACCTGAGTGCCCTCCTGGCCCAGGGATGGTGGTCGGGAGATTGTATATAAAGTCAACTGTTATCAATCACGGCTTCACAAGAAGCATGCCCTACTCCTGGGTCTAAATGGTAAACTTACTGTGGCTCTTGTACAAATTTCCAAGTCTTCCAAGATGGTTTCTGCTCCAGCAATTTCTGGGTCTGATATGGATCTGAATGAAAACCATTCTTTATCTGCTTATCTGGTCCTTTTAGAGGTACATGTTTGCTCTTGCCTTCTTGGCTTTGGTGACCAGCTTCAAAAGGCAGCTAGCTTCTCCATAGGTGGACGGAAAGGGAGAGGGGCAGGAACTGGGGGAGGGCACAGCTGGGTTTCTTACCCGCTGTGCTTCAGGCTCAGGCTGTGTGCTCGTTCTTTCCCATGGATCTCACTTAGTCCTCATGACTGCTGTGCAAGGTGGGTATATTTACACCCACTTTCAAGATGGGTATACACTTATACTCAACTCACGGAATAAGAAATCAAGGCTCAGAAAGATTAAATCACTTGCCCGAGATCGTGGCTGAGGCAGGACTTGAACCCAGCTCTTGTATTCCTTCCCACACGCCAGTCCTGCCTCAGGAAGGCAACTGACCTCTTTCCTCTCTGCTTCACTGCACAGTGAACAGAAGCATATTTGTTCTTATGGCGTTCCTTTTGATGTGAACTCACGTCTTATAGAGAAGCAATTTATTCCACAATTGCTTGGGAATTTTAGGAGTTTGTTTTTTGGTAGCAAGGAAAGGATGATTTGAAAACCTTACAGAGGTAATAAAAAAGCTCTATAGCTGGTTTTGGACTAAGGTGGCCATTTGCCCCAATTTTTCCAGAACTTTCCAATGTTAGTACTGAAAGTCCTGCATCTCTGGAAAGCTGAGATGATTGGTCACCCTATAATACGAGTCCTTAAGAAGTGCTCATACCATCTGGTGGCTAGTACTGCAAATTGCAGGCACAATCAGCTGCCCATCATTGTGTCTTGCTCAGCAGAGATGTGGCCCATTTTATTAGATAGGTAGATAGATAAAGCACAAAGAACCAAACCCTTAGCCTTCCACTCAGGAAAAGAGACCACAGCAGATGCAGTGTTGGCCAATCACTCCCCTTGGGATCAAGTTAATTTTTAATTTAGCCATTCACATTTCCTCCAACCATATAAATCAAGATAGGTCGACCTCTAGTAGCTTCACATTGGTTTCAAACTTAGGCTGTAAAAAGGAGTTTCTCTTTCATTATCACTGCCTTCACCTTCACATCCTCTTCCTCCTGCCTCACCTTCTTCACGCACATTAGCTGTGAGGTCAGCAGTGTTAAAGGGGAGGCAGAGGGCCAGTGAGGTAAGCTTCGCCTCCCAGGTGCATGCCCACCTTGGTCCTTGCTCCTCTGTCCTCGAGCTCCCAGCCCTTGAGGCAAACCCTGAATCTCTCCATGGTCTCCCTTCTCCGAGACCTGCTCCTGACCTCCCAGAAAACATGGCATCTTCACTGAGCTTGCACGACCTTGTCTCCTGAACTCAAACTTACTCAGCACCTACTATGTGCCAGTTTAAAATATTTTGGAGTGGACTGTATTTAAGCATAAAGGTTTCCTCACATTCTGTCACTGTGTGGTTCTGGGAATGGCGTCCTCTTCACACATTTGAAAGAAGCGTAAGACCGTGGGCAGACATTTTAACACATTCCATTGGAGACTGTCTCACCTACTGGGGGAAAGGGGAGGATTTGCTGCTCTTGGAAAAACTGCTTGTGGTTTACAAAGTCCTTCTTCCTCAATGAGCTCACTCAGTCTCCACACCCCCAGAACACAATACAGTGGTTTGGGACAGACTGTCTGCAGCGGACCCCGGCTCCTCCCCTTAGAGCGGCTGTCTGGTCTTGGGCAAATTACTTAACCTCTCTGTCCAAGTTCCCACTTGTGAAACAGTGAACAGTATTAGTGCTTCCTCATAGGGTTGTTGTGAGGATTAGAAGAGACGGGCCATGTTAATTGCTCAGCGGTGCGCCTGGTCCTCAAGCTTATGAAGAATTGGCTATGACCGTGCCCGTGAGACCCCGAGAGCTGGCCAGCCTCCTCTTGATACTGAGAAGAGTGAGACCCAGAAAGGAGAAATAGTTCACCCATGTGAGGACAAGCATAGAATTAGAAACTAGGTCTTCAGACCCCCAGGTTTAAGACCTTTTCTCTGTCCCACACAGATCATAACCAGAGATTGCAAACCAGCAGCCCACAGGTTGAATATTTTCTTTGCTCACCTTGTTGTTTTATTTAATCAAAATACTACCTAAGGAAATCAGAATATTTGACTATTCCTGAAAAATGAGAAGCTCTGGCCACCCGAGCCTGCGTTTTCATGAGACAGCCATCAGCTGGAACGAATCAGTAGTAGCCACAGAATTCCGATCCCTACCCGTGCGTCAGACCCTTCAGATCTCGGGACCTGGTGCCCAATTTTGTCAGTGTTTCTCATCGAGCTCACACGGTTCTTTCTCCCATTTGACAGAAATATGTCCCCAATTTCCACCAGTGTAAAATGACCAACAGACTCTAAGAGCTCCGGATTTTTCTCGCAGCAGGCATGCCCCCTCTGTCACCTGTGGGCCCGGCAGGCACTGGGCTGGCGGCCCCGGCCCCAGGGCGTCTGCATGGCCTGCTGCTGCCTCCTCTTCGGCCAGGCCTCCCAGACAGGCCTGGAGCTACCTGCCCTTGACGTCTCCCTGGAAGCTTGCTCTTCAGAGTCTGAGAGCGTTTGGTAAACACCAATGGTAGTGATTTTCCTCTCCATTTTTCAGATGGAAAAGTAAGAGTGAAAGGAGCTTACCTGCAGCCATGAGAAGGGCCTGGTAGAATCCGCGGTCCTCTGAGGCCTTCTAGCCTCTGGCTCCAGACCGAGCTGCTGCACAGAGAGGAGAAGCAGCAGGTACTACCTGTGCCCCCCACACCTCCCAGGGCGGAGCTGCTCCTTCCTTCCTGATTACCTGCGGAGAGGAAGAGGAAGGGCCAGAGCCTGCCTTCCACACACCCATGCAGGGCCCGCCAGGCCCAGCTTCCAAAAGCGTGACTCAGGCTAACAGAAGCCAAACTGGTTCTTATCTCTGTAAAGCCAGAGGTCTCGCATGAGGAACTGAGCTGGCTTAGCGAGGCTGGACCTTTGTGCCCACCCCACTCTGTGCTCAACCCGACTGCCGCCGGCTCACGCATACGTGCGCTCATTCATCTAGACAATGTGGGTTGACTTAATCCTGTGTGACAGGCACTCTTCCAGGCACTGGGGGAAAGCCGGGTAAGGTCCCTGATAATCTAATGGAGGAAGGCAGACAAGAAACTGGTAAACAAACTAACTTGGTAGGACAGTATGTGCTCCAGGGGAAATCAGAAGCATGATCTGTTTTTGAGGGACTTGGGATGGGTGCATGTTTTATGTAAAGTGGCAGGGAAGGCCGGTCTGAGAAGGTGACTCGTGAGCTGAGACCTGAATGACGTCAAAGAAGGGGAAGAGTGTCCTAGGGCAGGGAACAGCAAACACAAAGGCCCTTGGGCGGGGAATCTTCTTGGTTTATTTAGGGACCATGTGGAGGCTCACACGGTTGGGACAAGGCTAATGGAGCATCAGGGGGTCCAACCCTTTTCCAGTTACCCTCAAGTCCCCTACCCCGGCAGTTGGCATGACACCGTCCACAAGACTGGATACTCTCTCCACCTTCTCTCTATGTCCTAAACTTTCTCCTCTTTGTCCTTCCAAACTTGCTCTCCAGCTTCGTGCCCCTGGATCCCGCCATCAGGGAGCAGACAACTCAGGGATCCTTAGGACCATCTGGGTTGATGCATGGGGAGCAGTGACAAGGGCTCCCTTGGCAAGCTACAAGTCCCGGGTCTTGTCCCCAGGCCTGCAACTAACCAGCTGTAAGTGTCCGGAAGTGTCCCTTAGAGTAGGGGCAGGCTGGAGGAAGACATAGCATGCAGACTGTAAAATGCTTTGCGGGTTGTATGCATTGAAACAGGCCTTTGCTCTAGACAGGGCCTTAGGGCCCAGGGGAAGGAGCGAGTGAAGGGGCAGGCCAGCTTCTTGGCCACCTTCAAGCCTGTGTCTTCTGTTGGAGAGGGAAAGACCATGCTTACTTGCAGAAGGGGTCTCAAGAGGGGTCTAGTGGTGGGTTTTGCTTTCCTTTAACCATGTCTCTGGGGCCTGGGCTCGTTCCCAGGGTCCCTCCACTCAGTGCACGGGGCCTGAAGTCGGCTGGGAGGTGCAGAGAGCCAGAGGCGGGCAGGGTGCCCTTCCCTGGGTACTCCTGACCACTGGGACTTCCCACAGGGCCCTCACTTCCTGTTTGCTGCTGCCTTGGCTCATCAGCTAGAATGCCAAGGCCCCTGAGTTTGGGCTGGGAATTTCTGAAGCAGCTTTTGTAGAGAAATGCCCATTTGCAAACAAATCAGGAACTACATTTTGTAAACCTGGAAAGTTGGGCATTGGGGCAGTGGGGGAACCTGCCTGCGCCCGCCATCTTGTCATCGTGGTCAGCAAGTCAGTTACTACATTGGGAGGACCGCTCTGTGAGGCAGGTTCTGGGGCCCAGGTTCTGGGGTTTCAGCTCCTGGCCTCACACGCCACGTCTGTGTGATCTTGGAAGCATCTGTACAATGAGGGCAAGACTGCTCCCGAGTTTGAGGCATGGTTGTGAGGACTGAGCTAACAAGCATGGGTGCTTAGAGCACCGGAAGTATTATCTAAGCATTAGCTATTATCCTGCAGAGCATGGGTCTGAGTTCTCCCTGGGGAGCTAAGGGCCTGGCCAGTCTTCAGGCAGTAAGAAGGTGGTAAACTAGGCTGCCGGTCAGGGCCGGGGATGGCATGTTGGTCAGTGCACAAGGCTAGCATTCCCCAGCCAGCCCTGACTTGGGGCATATCCAAGATGGAGGGCATCTCCAACCCCCTAGCCTGGCCCACTCCAGAACTCTCCTCTCCAGGCTTACCATCTCTCCTCCAAAGCTGCAAAGATCTAAGGGACCAATTGGCCTGGCCAGGGGCACTCAGAGTACCTGAGAAGCCCATAGCCAAAAACGCCCCGGAGATGGGGAAGACCGCGTTATGGGAAGAGCTGGCATTTGAAACCTTGGGAATTCCCGGTGGTTGGGCGCCCTTGGTGGTGGAGGAGGGCTGCTTCTGAAGAATGCGGAGCTATTCGACCTCCAGCAACAATGACTGAGCACTCACTCCAGCACCAACCTGCCTGGGGCCAGCCTGCTGCACAAGGAAGAAGGGGGTGGGGGTCTCCAGCACCAACCTGCCTGGGGCCAGCCCACTGCACAAAGAAGAAGGGGGTGGGGGACAGAGAGAAGACAGGGTGGAGGGAGGAGGTAACAAGGAGAGCAGGCATCAGGAATGGAGGGATGAGATACTGAGATTCAATGTTATTTAGAACCCATGTCTCAGATTGAGACAGCTGCAGGTGAGGTCACCTAGCAAGAGAGATGCCAGGTCCCCAAGGGGAAGTCATACACTGGGCTCAATGGCTGGGTCCCTGTGCACCGTGAGAAGACTAAGAACATCAGAGAACCCCTCATGCAGCCAGGGGAAAGAGACATTGAGGGGGCATCGTGCTTCCTGCGAGTTTAGGTACGTGAGGTCAGAGCAATGGAGGGGACTTGTGAAAAGAGCCGGCACTGAGCTGTTTCTCATGATCTTAGATAAATGCGAGTCCCTGCGGGATCTGTGAGCATCTGCGAAACCCAGCTCCAGGCTCTGCTTGCAAAAAAACCCCCTTATTCCCTGAACTCCAGCGACACAGGCCTCTTGATTTCTCAATATCACCTCTTCCTCCTGCCTTGGGGCTTTGACACAGGCTCGTCCTCTGCACGGAACACCCTTCCCTGCCCCATTCCACCGACCAGCAGACTACCCTCACCCTGAAGACCTCGGCGCAGATGCTTCATTCATGTGACCCTCTGTGTGACATCTACCTCCCTGGCGGGTCATAGCAAGGATTGCGTCTGTTCTGTTCACCATCATAACCCCGACTCTCAGCACAGAACCTGCCATGTGGACAAATGAGTCAAGGAAGAGATGGGAAGCTGCCGCTCACGTACACGGCGCCTCTCCCTCTCTCTCTCTCTCTCTCTCTCACACACACACCCACACACGCACCCCACTCATACATCTGTATGAAAGAGTAAGACTCCCAGCATGACATTCATAAGCGGTCACACACTGAAACACACAAGTTCACATCAGTCAAGGTCAAGATATGCAGATTCTGCTTAACCCCATGATCCACTCTTCTGGGAACTACCCCTGTCACCGCCACCGCAACTCTCGGGGCCAGTCATGGATAAACGTACCTGACCTTGTCCCCAGGCCACAGCTGACTGGCCCTGTAGGGAGCTGCTGCTTCAAACCAACCAACTGGCAGGAGGCAGGAACTCGAGTGCAGAGAGGCCCGGCCACGCGGACACGCTCTCAGACCGAGGGCTTCATGGTCCATACACTTTCGAGCGGCCCCTTGCCGCAGGTGCACAGAGAGGCAGAGAAAGGCACTCTGCGGGGAGGGAAGAACGAAGCAGGCAGGCGCGGCAGTGAGAAGGCAGAGGCCTTTGCCTGACAGGCAGATATGGCTGGCTTTGCGTCTCATCACCTCCCTGTCCCCAGGTGGAGTCTCTCACGAGGTCTGACTGCACTTCCTACCACGGCGCCCCCATGTCACACACTCCCCGGGACGGCGGACGCTAGCTCAAGCACGTTTGTCTCCTGCAACCAAAGCCTTCAAGGAAACAATTCTATCAAAGCCAACAAGCAACACAGAAGGGAGCTGAGGAGTGGATCCATATGAAAACGCAGGGGGACAGACGCCAGCAAGGCACCGGATGACAATGGGAAGTCGTGCCCCACATCCGTGCACAGGACACAGCAGTTTACACAGCTCCTTTGTGGGAGTCTGCAGCTCAGAGGGACTGAGGTTTCCTCTGCCAGCCCCTTGCCTCATGGTGCTGAGCTGCCCCTGCTTTTCCCAGCCCAGGCATCCTACCACATCCTCAGCCACAGGGCCTGGGACGTGGGAATCCTCCTGGTACTGTTCAAGCTGAACCTCAGCGAGAGAAGCAGTCCCTCTGGCTCTCACAGCAGCCAAACGGTAGAAGTTCAAGGTGGGATTTGGTCCCTGGTGACAACAACCAACCATCATAGCAAAACCTAATGTGCATCCACTCCATCCCTCCCTTGTGCCCCCCACCACTGCCAGTGGCTATGTTAGGTCCTGAGGGGACAGAGGTAAGCAGGGCAGGTGTGTCCTTGTCCTCACAGGTTTAGTGTCCACACCCCCGGAAAACTACATCGCAGGGTGATATGTGTGTGGATACAGGAAGCACAGAGTATTGTGGGAGCACAGAGCAGGGGCACCCTACTCAGGCTTGGTGGAGCAGCCAGGGGGGTGAGATGGGACAGGTAGGGGAGGAGGAAGGAAGAAGAGCTCCATAGTGAAAGGGGTTTAGGCAAAGCAGTACTGAAGGGTAGCATTGGAGGAGAAGAGCAGTGGCAGCAACCTACAGAGTCACAGAGTCCATGGCCCCCAGGCCCTCGCCCATCAATGTCATCAAGGGCTCTAGATTTGGGGCAACATTAGGGGCTCTAGAATTCTAGAATTCTAGAATTCTGACAGGGGACACTAGGGGTGGCAGTCTGGCTGGAAGTGGGGAAAAAACTGGCAAGAGTTCCACTTGCATTTTCCCTCTTACTCTGTATGCTTACCTGGGGGAGGAGAAGTTGGGGATCGAATGGTAATTATGGGGTCCTATCCCCTTCCCCCAAACAACTTGAGCTAAAGTGGATCTCTGTTGGTTGTTTCATGTAACAGGGTGGCTGGGTCCTGGGAAGCTCTACCTCAAATGTTAGTCCCCCGAGAAATCTTCCTTTTCTGAGGCCTGGGGCTTTTATGAGGAAAGAAGCATTCCAACCACAGGGTCTTGCGGTGCGTCAGAATTCCTGGAGAGACCGAGCCGCAAGCCTCTCCGTGCTCGGTAACAGGAACACGATTGCCCTGTGGTCTGTTGCAAAGGGTTGCATCACTGGGGAAAGAAGGCTGTGCCCAGGAACAGAACGGCCCAGAATCTGGGGTTGCCCCGACCTGGAGGCTTCCCCAGCTGTCTGGTCCCAGGACTGGGGCCCAGGGTCATGGGCTTAGAACCCAGGACAGCCTGCCCGTCCTAGTCTGCTGCAAGGACACGGGACGCACACCTAACCCAGGCCAGCCTCTCTGCTACCCTGGGAAGAGGGCTCTGTGTGGATGGTTCCAGGCAAACCCAGTGCCCTTGGCGGTTCACACCCGAAGAGGATGGTTTTCACGCATGCGCGCAGAGCCGAGCACAACACGGAGACCAGCGCGCAGGGCACTTACTGGGGAGTTGGCTCAGGATCCGCCCCTGCGTGGTGTGAAGAAAGAAGGACCAAGCAGAGGGAGCTGAAGAGTGGAGCAGTCACAACACAGGCCTCAGCCCTTCCCCTAGGACATCTGGAGCTAGGGCGGGCCTGGCAAGAGAGCCGGGTCTCCACACCCCACACTGACTGGTCATTGGATGCAGGCTTCCCTTAGAGAGCGGATGTGACTTGTTCAGGTGTAGGCCATTCTCCTGGGGCAGGGGCGGGCCTGGGCAGCCCCGCCAGCGTCTGCAGCAGGCCGTGTCCAATGCCAGCCGCCATGCCACCTTAGGGACCAGCTTCCTGAATTTTCACAACAGCCGCAGCCTGTTTTACTATTATCTTAGCTTTACAGATGAGGAAACTGAGGCTCAGAGTTGTCTGACTCAGAGCCTGCTTCACCATAACGTCTCCTTCCCAAGCAAAGCCCTGGACGGGTAGTCAGGAAACCTCAGTGCAGAAGACCTTCACTTGCCATCTAGTCACTGTTTCCCAGAGGAGCCTTTCTTCCTCTCTGGGATTCAGTTTTCCCAGCTCTAAAATGGGGATTCTAATATTTGATCTACCTTTTTCTGAATGTGCTTTATGAACCACTAACCCCTTTACAAATAGCAGATGGAATTCTTATTACACAGGAAGAACAGTATGGGATCTAAGAAATGGCAGTATAAGACCACCCCCAATCTCTGAGGATGGCCAGAAACCTAAACCTTTCAGGTACTCCAGCTGGCAGAGGGCCAATGCAAATACCTCCATTTGGCAAATGGACAGATGCAGGTAAATGACAGAGAAGTCTGTAGACAGAACTGAGGTCAAGAATTAATTCCCAGAATCCATGTCCAAAGGGCCCTAGTACGGATCTGATGACACAATGGAAGCAAGAGCCGGCCCAGCAAGAGCATCTGGACTTCCCCAGAGGGGTCGGAAGGAGGCAACATTTGTGAAATGCCCACCTGTGATGGGCATCATGCCAGTTGCTTTATATAGGTGAAGTTTTCATCTCTTCAGTAACCAGAGCCTTTGACAACCAACAATCAGAGGTCCGAAGGTGGGGGGTAACTGGGGAAGGACAGAGAGCCAGGGAGGGGAAGGACCTTGGCTTTCTCCAGCACACATGACGGCCTCCTACCAGGTGAAGAGCTTGCTCCAAAGCCACAAGAATACTGGGAGTTTTATTATCTGGCCAGCACATGAACCTCTTTCTGCCCAGAAGTGCAAACTGTGGGAAAGAGTGAAAACCTCAGCAAGTTGCTAATCAGCTGACCTTACAATAAGGAGATTATTCTGGATTATCTCGGTGGGCTCAATGTAACCACAAGGTCCTTCCAAGTAGAAAAGAGGGAGACAGAAAAGGAGCCAGAGTGATATGATGTGACAAGGACCAATACCAATTACTAGCTTTGAAAATGGAGAAAAGGACCACCAGTCAAGGAAGGCAGGAAGCTTCTAGAAGGTAATGAAAGCAAGGAACCAGTTTGTCTCCTGAACCTCCAGCAGCCCTGTTGCCTTGATTCTAACCCAATGAGACTTGGATCAGAGTTCTGACCTGAAGAAATGGGAGATAATTTCATGTTGTTCTGAGCCACAACATTGGTGGCAATTTATTACAACAGCTGATAAAAAACTAATATGCCTTCTGTCTGAAATCATTTTCCTTCTTTTTGAAACACTCTTTATTCTTTTAATGAAGGCTTGTTGGTGGTAAACTCATTTATTATTTACCTGTAAATATCATTATTGGGTACTTTTTCTTGGTAGATAGTTTTAATAGGTATACAATTCTGTATTAACAGTTAATTTTCTCTCAGCACTTTGAAGAGAATGATGATTTCTAAAAATTCAGTTTAGTTCTTTCTCCAAACTGCCTGGTCATTTGTTATTTTTCTCTCTTGCTCACAGTTTGATTCAGGTTTGTTGGGGTTTTTTTTCTTTAAATATCGCAAACATGTTATTTAAAATTTTGAATCTGATAAGTCCAAAGCCTTAGGGGCCTCAATCTGTTAGTTGTGTTTCAGACTCTGAGGTTCCCATATCACTGGGATTGTGTCATACCTGAAGTTGGAGATCTGAGTCATGAAGTCAAATGCCCTCTGGGACTCTGAAGTCCACCTGGTGACAGTCTCAAAACTCTGGGGGAAAAAAAAGAAGGAAAAGAAAGACATTGATTTAATTCATAACATTAGCCTTCTAACACCAAACAAAGCAATGTAGCTCTTTGTTAAGACAGGCAAAAATTGGGGCGCCTGGGTGGCTCAGTGGGTTAAAGCCTATGCCTTCAGCTCAGGTCATGATCTCAGGGTCCTGGGATCGAGCCCCGCATCGGGCTCTCTGCTCAGCAGGGAGCCTGCTCCCCCTTCTCTCTGCCTGCCTCTCTGCCTACTTGTGGTCTCTCTCTCTCTCTGTCAAATAAATAAAATCTTTAAAAAAAAAAAAAAACAGGCAAAATGAGCAATAATCAATTGAACTTTTTAGTTAAAGCAATTATTATAGAACAAAGGATCTTAACCTGAGAGGTGTCTGTGGAGAGGCCTGAGAAAAGCCATGAACGCATTTAAGTTTTATGCAATAGGTCAGGTTCATTTTGGCGGTAAGGACTTATATCTCAAAAAGATGTATAATCTAAAAACAAGTTAAGAATCACTACTCTGGGGGCGCCTGGGTGGCTCGGTCGATTAAGCATCTGACTCTTGAATTCAGCTCAGGTCACAGTCTCAGGGTTGAGATCAAGCCCCGCATCAGGCTCCCACTGGGCATGGGGCCTGCTTAAGATTCTCTCTCTCTCCCTTTCCCTCTATGCCCCGCCCCACTTGTGCATGTGTGGATGTGAGCTCACTCTCTCAAAAAAAAAAAAAAAAAAGAATCACTGTGCTAGAGGAACTTCAAAACTGAAAATAAACACAAATATATTATTTTATATCTTCATTATCCCTTTGCTGTTCTAGTTCTTAGTCCGTCCCTTCATTTCTGTAGATTCCCAAAGAGACCTTTATTTTCCCATGTGTGATTTTGGATTTGAGATCCATTACAAATTGAAAAGAAAAATAT
>CM052885.1:32534635-32553579 GCA_028534135.1 Potos flavus | reverse complement strand
AAAATTCCAGTGAACAAAGGAAACTTTGCAAAAAGCTGAAATCGAATGGAAGACAGAAATATAGAAAATGTTCAATTGACATCATTAACGAAGAAGCCAGAGTTAAAATAAGGCATTTATACCTAATGAATTAATGAAAATTAGGAAAAGCCCACTTCCCAAAGCTGATGAGCTTGCAGTGAAATTTGATGCCAGCAATGGGCTATTGTTCTAAACTTTTCAGAAGGTGACTGTGTAGCATGTATCAAAAGCCATAAAAAACATTATCCATCTTTGATCCATTAATCCCGTTTCAGGGAATTTTTCAATAGAAAATCATCCAAAGGATAAAAACCACAAGGTTATTTCAGCATAGATGAAAACAGGGAAACATGAGAAGAAACTTCAATGTGCAGAAAAGGAAAATTAGTGAATAATGTCTCATTTATGGAAAATGATGCAGCTCTTTGAAATGTTGGATTTTAAAGACCAAGCAACAAACACAAAAAATGCTTATCGCACACTGGTAGTGTCATCTCACCCAGCTGAGGCTTAGGAAAAGCATGGAGATTTCTGAGGCGCACAGTTCTCAGAGGATATATTTCCCTCTATTTTAAAGAAGTCTGAACAGCCAGCTGTGGCCTGTGATCAGATGACCATAGTGTATGAGTAACAAGCTGAGAAACCTGTGTCTACATATATAGAGTTTACGTCCTGATCAAACAAATCCACCAAAAATGTTACTCTGACATGTACTCAATGAACAACATAATGATTGCTGTATGGAATGATAAGTAGGCCCAAATGTTCGCCTCCTTGACTCTCCTGAGGGATGATGTATACTCAGCATGGCTTTGGGACTTAGCTGGAAGTGTTGAGGGTTTGTTTTTCACAGAACCTCCAGTCTTCATCTGTGTCAACATTAACCCCTGATGTCATAAACTCTTGACTCATGGTCATGGTTGCCAGACTACTCATTCTTCCCAAACATGGCCACCATCTTCACGTCTTTGCCTGTTTCTCGCTCTACCCAGAATGCCTTTTTATTGGCCAAAAACTCATTCATCCCGAGCTCTAAGGCCGCTCCTCTGAGAAGCCTCCCCTGCTTCCCATGCATTTCCCTATCAGTAATGGGGCTTCCTCCCAGGCCATCCATGCACTTCTTTTTAGTTCCACATTTAGTTCCATAACTACACTGTGTTATGATAAACTGTGATTACATCTGCTTCCCCACTGTGACGGGGAGTTTAATTCATAGCAAAATGTGTCCAGTGTGGGATTCGGAGTTGGATAAACCTGGTTTTAAATTTTAGCCACACCTTTAACTAGCTCTGTGACCTTGGACATGTTACTGAATCTCTCTGAACTTCTGATTCTTTATCAGAACAATAGGGTCAGAGAAAAGCTGCTTCGTGAGGCTATTGGCACATGCTAAGTCCCTGATAAATGTTAGCTATGTACCCAGGCTTATGGATCCCTGGAGGAGAATAAGACCAGTGTGGCTCCAAGCCTGGTGCCACACTACATGGGCTGGGGAAGGTATACGAAACATAGAAGGCCCCAGCTCCTTGAGCCAACAAGAATCCAACCGTAGGTCTGGAAATTACCAGTTGCTTCTCCTGTCCCCTTGGAGCCATCAGACATGGGGGAAATCCCTTCACACACCTCCTCCTGCCCTCACAGTGAGGAAGTCCAGGAATAAATCACTGTATGGACAGGAGGAATCAGATCCCCTGGCCACTGCCCAGTCTCCTGCCCTAAACCTCTGCTGGAACAACAGACAGCGAATCACTGCTGACATCATCCATGACACCCACTGATCTTGGAGCTGGTGACCCCATGATGTGAAGAAACTATCCTTCTGAGAAGTATCTCCTCCAGGTTACCAAAGATTTGTCTCTCTTCCTACTACCATTGCTCTAAACTTTATTTACTTCTAACCTTTCAAAGTGACCCCTTAACCCTGACACTACCTATTGGTGACCTCATTTTCTGTATTACTGAATCTCAGGACATATGTCAGAGATCCCCTTGACTTCCTTCTTCAGAACTGCAGTAGAACCATAATGATAAAAGTCACACTGTCTAGAATTAGATTGGACCCAGATGTGAGTCCTGTTATTAGCTGAGTAAACTTTAGCACATCTCCTAATCTTTGGCCATTTACCTGAGCCACTTACTTGTGAAAATAAGTTTAAAAAACAAAACTTACCTTCAAGATGTCATAAGGATTAAATAACTTGGTGAAAGAACTGAAAACCTTGTAGGTAACCCCCCCAAATTGGTTATTATCCATTTCTCTTCCTTTTAAAATATTGTTGTTCCTTCTTTTCTGTCCCTAGAGTTCCAGCTGTTGGATGGACATCTCCCCAGTAATATGCACCTTACATATGACATCCAGAATGCTCCAAGCAGAATCCATTAGCTTCTCACTCTACCCTTCAAACTACTCTGTTTCTGTGGATGACACAACTTTCTTGAATTAGTTTCCTAGTGCTTCCGTAGCAAGTTACCACAAACTTAATCACCTAAAACACAGGTTTATTATCTTACAGTTCTGTAGGTTAGAAGTCTGACACAGGTGTTACTAGAAGAAAATCAAGGTGGCAGCATGGCCTGTTCCTTCTGGAGGCTCTAGGGGAGGGTCCTTTTCCTTGTCTTTTTCTGCTTCTGGAGGCTGCCCACATTCCTTGGCTTATGGCTTCATCTCCTTGACCTCTCTTTCTGTTGACATATCTTCTTGGATTTACATACCTGCTTTCCTATTATAAGTATTCTTGAGGTTACACTGAGCCCACCAGGAAAATCCAGGATCATTTTTTCTTACCATTTTGCGATCCTTAACTCCATTTATAAAATACCTTTTTTCCACATAAGGTAACATGTTGACAGGTTCTGGGCATTCTATGTTCATTGACGTGGACATCTTTGGGAGGCATAAATCTACCTACCACACTTCTTCCAGAATCCCGGGCCTGAAGCATCAGGAACATCTGTGACTCCCATCTCTATCCTCACCCCACCTATCTTCACAGGAAATCACCCAGTACAGTGATAGCAAAGAAGTTTGGGGTCACGGGCCCCCTCTGATCCACTGGGGCAGGTTGCATGAGGTATGGTGCTGAGGACTGTGAGGCTGTGTCTTAGAACCCTTAAGAAAGAGTGATCTGCTCAATGAATCATGTCCGCTGTGGTCATCAGAGGTCAGAACTCAGTATGAGTACTGTGCATCTCCCTCCCAGTATCTCCCACATCTGACCTCTCCTTCCTATGCCCACAGGCCTCTCCCACTCCCAATTAGCACTGCTTATTCAAAGTATTGCAATGACCCCCTAAGAGCAGAAATCTTTGCTCTGCCTGTGATCTTTCCCAGCATCAATCTGCCTTCTATACATGACCAGATCTTTCAGAGCTGTGGTTCCTACATGGAGGTCCTTAGAGCCACACTAATATAATAACGCGCCAAATAAAATGAGAAAAGTGAGAGCCTTTGATATTTAGGTGTATTGGGGGACTGTTGACAACTCTGCTTTTTTTTTGAGGACTGTCCTATCCTCTGAGATCATATCTTTTGGGAGGGGCGCACAGAATAAAAAATGGCTTTTCTTTTATGAGGTAGTGGTGATGCAATTTGTTATTTTTATGAAGGCCATTGTCAAAATACAAAGTTGTTTTCCTGAATTAAATTATATATATATTGGCAAAAAAAGAATTATTGGTATCAGTTATTCAAAAGTCTGAGAATCGCTGTTTTAAATCATAGCTCTGATCATCGAGCATATCAGGCCTCCTGCCCCCAACTCACTCTCAATCTAAAAATGCCTCCCTTAGTGCAAATCAAAACAGCAATGAGATGCTACCTCATACCAGTCAGAATGGCTAAATTAACAACTCAGGAAACAGCAAATGTTGGCAAGAATGGAGAGAAAGGGGAATCCTCTTACACTGTTGGTGGGAATGCAAACTCGGCCATCAAAGAGAATGAAATCTCACCATTTGCAATGACATGAAGGGAACTAGAGGGTATTATGCTAAGCGAAATAAGTCAGTCAGAGAAAGACAAATATCATATGATCTCATTCATATGTGGAATTTAAGAAACAAAACAGATGAACATAGGGAAGAGGAAAGAAAAATAAAATAAGATGAAAATTGAGTGGGAGAAAATCATAAGCAATTCCTAACTAGGAAACAAACAGGGTTGCTGGAGGGGAGGTGGGTGGGGGGATGGGGTAACTGGGTAATGGGCATTAAGGAGGGCACTTGATGTAATGAGCCCTGGGTGTTACATACAACTGATGAATCACTAAACTCTACTTCTGAAGCTAAACTAAAACTAAAAAACTGAAACTAGAAAAAAAGGAAAATAAAAAACAAAACCAAATCAAACCAAAAAACCCTCTAAATCAATAGGTCCACATACTTAATAAATAAGTTTAATTAATTCAAACAAATAAAAATAAAAATGCCTTTTTTTCCTGTGGAAGGAAACTGTGTCACTCTTTATGCCCATCCAGGTTACAACCGAGTCCCTTAGCAGGTCCCCACCTGCTCCTTCACCCTCCGCGCATTCCCACATGGTATCACATGGACCCTTCGCTGTCTCTAGAGCCATCCTCCACCACCCTCCTGGTTCACGTGGCTTGTTTCACTCCCTCAAACTGCCACATCCTCCTTCCCACACATATTCAGCTGCTGATTGATACCCTGGTGAGCCTTCAAAGCCCATATGGAATGCTGCTTCCTCCATGAAGCCTTCCAGATCTCCCAGCTGCTTGCTGTCTCTAACTCCTCATAGGTTCTTTGAATCTTCCCTGTGGCATCTACATTGGCTTTTTTGAGCTTCTTAGGCACACTCTCCTAAGAAGGAGGGAGAAGGCACAGTGTTTACAAACATGACTTGCGGTGAGGAGCCTCTGAATTGGAATCTTGTCTGTGCTGCTTACTAAGGCAAGTGACTTAATTCTCTGAGCCCCCGTTGCTCTGTTTTGATGATGGGGTACAAGGCTCCCCTACATATGAGCTCAGCATGACTCTTCAAGGCTTACCATAGACCACCTTCACAGGTTTAATAAAGACCAGGACTCACTCCTTCGGTGTCTCCCAGTACCCAGCTCTTGATCCAACATACTCCTGTCCTGACACCACAGCTTGTCATTCGCTGCTTCTCTGGGGACAGGACTCAGCTAACACCTGTTGTGTGAATGCGAATGTGTCCAACCACAAAATACTCTCCAGTTTGCCGGCGCTCAAGAAAGAATAGAAAGCTACAGCAGAATGCCCCTTCCCCTGTGAGTGGCCTTTCTCTCCACCCTTTCTTGGCTCTTTTCCCCTTAATCTACCCATCCCACCCCTGGCCCCTGATTTCTGCCTGTTTTCTGAGCCAGCTCTGCAGCCTTCCCATGGATTCAGGGAACCACCTAATTATATTTTGCAATAAATTATTTTTCTATTTACTTTTTTAAAAGATTTCATTTATTTATTTGACACAGAGAGAGAGAGAGCACAAGCAGGGGGAGCTGCAGGCAGAGAGAGAGGGAGAAGGAGGCTCCCGACTGATCAGAGAGCCCGATGTGAGGCTCCATCCCAGGAACCTGAGATCATGACCTGAGCTGAAGGCAGACGCTTAACTGGCTAAGCCAGCCAGGCGCCCCGCATTATTTTTCTATTAGCACCAGTCTGAGTCCAGAGGTACTTGGGTGGATCAAGAGGTTGAGTGTCCTACTCTTGATTTCTGCTCCGATGGTGATCTTGGGGTGGTGGGATCAAGCCCGGCATTGGGCTCCACACTCAGCACAGAGCCTGCTTGAGACTCTCTCCCTACCCCTCTGCCCCTCCCAGCTGTTCACACTCTCTCTTTCTTCCTCTAAAATAGAAAAATGAATAAGTAAATAAGTAACTAAGTAAGTAAATAAATAAATAAATAAATAACATCTTAAAACAAACAAGCAAACCAGTCTGAGTCTACTTCCATTCCTTGTTCCATAGTCCCCGGCCGATAAGCATGGCTCTGTCAACCAGGACGGGCTTGTGACACTAATACGATAATGCCTCATGTGCCCTGTGTATGTGTGTGCTCACCCAGCATGCGATGGCTATCCCCGGGGGTACATGAGACAAGTTCAGGTTCAGTACTCAGGAGGAGACTCAAATGGAAATACTTCCTGTTTTAAAAATGTGTCCACAGTGTAGTGGCTTTTTTTAGTGTTCTATTTGCCAGCTAAACATGCTTCCCATTGGGGATAAATCCTCCCTCCACCCCACCCCCCGTTGTGTCTTGGTAGGAAGTAGGGTTCTGCTTTCCCTTTCCGACCTGGGAAGAACCAACCACACCTCCCCTATTCCCTAGCTCGTGAGGAGGGCGTGGGCACCTGGTCAAAGACAGGCCAGCAGATGCTGCTCCTGAGGACTCTGGCTTTGAGGGAGTGACTCCCAGACACACACGAGGCACTCCGTCATTCCTGGCAGCGGTGGCAGCTGTTATCCTCATCCCTCCCTTTATGGCTGAGCGCATTGAGGACACGAAGCACTGAACATGACCCAGAACACTGAACTAATTTGTCCAAGGCCACAGAGCTCTCGAGGAGTAAAGCTCCTTTGAACATTGGTTCAAACCTCACCTCTTCCTTGAAGCCTTCACTGCCTATTTCTAGTATGGTTTAGTTCCTGTTCTCCATCTCTCTCTCTCTCCAGTTTTCCCTTATTCCTTCCTTTCATTCATTTTCTCATTTCTTTCACTTACTCAGGAATCACACATTTACTAAACACTTCCTACAAGACACTCACTGAGATACAAAAGCATACAGGGCACAGCTTCTGTCCAGAGGTTGTTTACAGATTAACCAGAGGCTCACAATTAAAATGTAGTCTGGCAAGTGCTGTGATGGGCTTGATCCAGAGTGCCATAGAAGCATAGAAAAGGGATACTCGATCTGGCCACCGGGCGACACATTGTTTCCCTGGAGGGCTGAGTCTTTAGCTGAGCTCCACAATATGAGCAAACTTAGCCGGGGAAGCAAAAGGGGAATGATTTCCCGAACAGAAAGAGCTGCATGTGCAAGGACAGAGCTTGCGTGAGAGGGAGAGAGCATTCTGGGCGGCGGGGGTGGGGTGGGGGGGTGTACTGCAGAGGTTCCTAGCCGCTACAATGTGCAGAGTGTGTGGGGAGCTGTGAGAGCACCTAGGAAATGAGCTGGGGATTGGCAGGGCCCTGAATACGAGGTTGGGCTAAAATCTGGGCTAAAATCCTGTGGTTGGACCACCCAGATATGGACCGGAGTTTAGGGCAAGGCAAAATTGCAGGAAGGTGGCTGGTGGGGAGGTCACTTCACCCACAGATGACTGGACAAGGGTCTGAACTATGGTGACGGCCATCAGGATGGACAGATAGATTCACTAGGACTTGACAACTGCTGAATGTGGATGCAACACGTGAACGTGGAGGGACAACAGGGAGCAAGGATATTCTTATTTGGGGGCTTCGGGAACTGGGAAGACAGTAGAATCATGTACTGAGAATAGAGATACATGAAGAAGGGGGGGTAGATTGTTTCTGAAGGTAGTAGGGGGAGACTGTTAAATCAGCTTGGTTGCATTGTGTTTGAGATATCGATGGGACCCAAGGGGATGTCCAGCTGGCAGGTAGACTCACAGGCTTGGAAGTTAGAAGAGGACACTGCTCCAAAGATAAAAATCTATAAGCAATCGTTGGAGCCTGAGAGAGGCCTGCAAGAAAGAGAGCAGCGTGCATGGTAAACCAATGTTTCAGCACAGAGCAGTTTTAACGTCATTTTTAAACACAATTTGTTCCCCCTGCTGCATTATGAACGATCACATTTTTATCTTTGGGTCTCTGTTTTCTACTATAGTTATCTTGAATATCTAAGAGCTCAAATGGTAGTAACATGTAATGAATCGATTTACTCATTTTTAAAGGGAAGGGCTTTAAATGTTGCTAGACAAATAGAGCTTCATGATCTCAGGTGAAGAGAGCATGAGGACATAGAAGACTATAAGATTCCTGATAAAGGAAAATCAGGCAAGGAGACAGCGATCTGGACCCAAGTGGCGTTTCCAATGCCGTGGCCAATCAGGGCACCAGAGAGGAAGGCAAGAGCCCGAGGCTGCTCTTGGGGCCACTGGAATGAGGAGGCTTCCTCCTCTAAATCCCTGTTCTCGTTACCCGTCAGTTACAGCTCTCTTCTCTAGGTATTGTTCCGGGTCTTCCTCTACTCTTACTTAGAGATCTATTAAGAAAGTAAATTTCCTATACTTACTAACCCCAGTAAAAGAAAACTTCCTTTTCTTTGTCCTAAGAAAGTGTTCTCTAAGCATCAATGAATGTCATGTCTAATGGGCTAGCCACTTCCCTTTGCTCAACATCAAGAACACCATGGCTTCCTGGGCTGCATGCAAACTGTCTTACCCTCGAGGCTGCCTCCAATTCCCACACAGTAAGCGTCTGCTCTGGTTTCCAGTAGTTCAGTGACCTGTGGGACCTGTGGGGTCTGTGGGCAGGAATTGCAAGTGTCTGTCCTTGGTCTTGAGGTCAAGAAGATAGGACAGGTCACGCAGTGGCCATAGCTTTCCCAAGGGGCCACATGGGAAAGAATTGCTGTAAAAACCTTGGCAGTTATTTTGCAAAATCACATGTTCCACAGTGATGGTTTGCAAACCCTAATGTGCTTTCCTCCAACTGCTATTCAACCAAACTCTTTATTCTAACAAGCACTCATTCTGTAAAGTCTATCTAGGCTTACTGTTGACACAACTCCCACTGCACCCTCCATCCCCTTTGGAGGACACAATATGTGACAGATAAGTCCCCACTTCCTCCACATACCCTCCACTTTCCATATAATAACCCTATTTTTCTCCTTCACAGCCTGTATCATTATCCAAAATTGTATCGAGTATGTATTTGCTCAGGTGTTTATTTCCCTGTCTCTTGCTACTGGAATGTAAATTCTTTTTTAAAATATATTTATTTATTTTATTATTAATTTATTTATAATATTTATTTATTTGTTTATTTGAGGTAGGGAAGGGGCAGAGGGAGAGGGACACGAGGAGACTCCCCACTGAACAGGGAGCCTCAGATCATGAGCTGAGCCAAAATTAAGAGTTGGACGCTTACCTGACTGAGCCACTCAGGCACCCCATGTAAATTCTTTAATATGTCTTATTCATGGATACGTCCCAGTGTCCAGAACAGTATCATACCCGTAGCAGGTGCTGGATTATTATTTTTTAAATGAATGACTCTATCTTTCCATTCTCTTTTCTAAATAGTCTCCCAATTCTTGTGTTGGCTGAACCTTGGCTGTCCTTGAGGGACCCTGCTTTCCCTGCAGCTTTCTCAAGGAGAAAGAACTCAAGCCCCTACACCTAGATATTTCAAGACCAGGAAGTTGGGGCCAACATTGGGTCACCTCTCCACTGACAACGGATTGTGACATCTGCAACCTTTGTTAAATGAATAACTAAAGAAAGCAAACAAATGAAAACCCCAACCCTTTGAAGTTTATACCATCCTGTACCTCTCGTTGTAGCTTTCAGCTATTGACCTCCTTATCATTCCCCTCCATTTATTAAATATTTGATACCTGGAACCAAGTCCTTCTCTTTGCCCTAAACCCCAAGGGACCTTGACACCCATTTGGATGACCCACACCATGACCTCTCAGTCCCTTGACTTTCTCACTTCCAGTGACTTCCATCTCTACTCTCTTTTTTTACCAACCCCCATGGCTATACCCTATGACTTTTCATTTCCCATAACCTCTTCACTTCTGAAAAGTTCAAACATCCTACTCTCTGACCACTAAAGACAGACTTTATGGCTTGTTTCTCCTTTCCTCCTTTCTGTTTCTTTCTCCCTCTGCTCCTCCCTCACTCTCCATTTTCTCCTGCTGCTTATATGTCTCAACCATCAGAGACCTCCAGTCCTTTGACCTACTCAAGTTTGTTCTATCATCTCCTCCTATCTTCACTTCCTTCCAGCCCCTACTTGAACCATTCTTTTGTCAACACCTCCCCCCATGAGACCCCTCTGTTCACCCACTGCACTTCTTGGCAAAGCTCTGGATCTGTCCAATGTCTTCCTCCTCAGATTCTACACCAAAGTCACCAAGAAGCTCAGGAGAACATGGCAGATCTGCACAACGGCACCTTGACGATAGCCCACCAGCTAGCCTTCATAGTTGCGTAGTACCCCTTTCTTGTTTCTATAATTTGCTAGCTGTCCCATCTTCATGGAAAATATTTCAAATCTTCCTTACTTTCTTCAATCTCCTATCCAGCTTCCTCTTCCTTTAGTTATAGCAAAATAACAGAAGCTGGTAGAAAGACTTTCTTGACTCCCCATCAACCAACATTAAAGCCCATTGAATCTTTCTTCACCCTCTCCTTCTTCCCTCTCATCCAACAGAAAAATAGCTCTGCTCTTATCCAAGGTTAGTCCCTGCACTTTAGCTTTGGGTACTGGCCCATTCAGCCTCATCAAGGTTCTGACACACCTACCATTCTCAATCATCGAGTGAGCACTCTGTGTGCCTGGCCCCATGCCAAGAGCTTAGCACGCATTAACTTACTCAGTCCTCCCCCAAAAGGCAGTGAGGTTATGATGTGGTGGTCACCATTAGTATACGCCCACTTTATTTGCCCAAGTTTACATCAAGTGGAAGAAAAACTCTCTGTGTTCCTTATCCCACTATCATTAAATAAAATCCTATTTAGTTATTTTTCCATTCTGCTGTTAAAATTAAACCCAAGGGCCTGCTCTTTGCTTATCATACAAATAATACTGCCTACAGTGCTAGTCTTCATAACTAACAAACAAACAAAAAAATCCCAGCAATAGGGGAGGTATCCCCTCTTCCTTAAAGCTTCAGTGGGAGAGATATGGTTCTGCAGCCTAAACTAGTTCAAAGAATCCACTTTAAGCAACATTAAATTAAGAACAGCCATAAGACTATCACTTTTGTTGCGTGCATTATGAAGAGCTGTATGAATATTCATTACTGTCACAAACTTTTCTATTCTTAGTTAAAACAAATATACCCTTCCAAGTATTATTTGAACAAAAGGGTCTTATAAAACACTCCTTAAAAGGGTCTTATAAAACTTCTGGAAGGCTCCAGAAGTTATGTCCTGTAAAAGTAACTCTGAAAAAGAAACCTATAGCTTTAATTTGTCTTAATTGGTAACGTGTTGTTGTTGTGGTTTTAAAACATGCCCACACACTCTTTGATGCTTTTCTCATTAGCAGGTGGAATTTAATTTCCCTCTTTTTCAATGCAGGCTGATGTTAGTGGTGCACTTCTAATGAATAGAACGAGGCAGAAGTGATGTCGAATGATTTTTGAATCATTCGTCAGAAATTATACAGCTTCTGCCTGGCTCTCTCTCTCTCAAGACACTCACTCTTGGAACCCAGTCACCATGTTGTGGAGAAGCCCACTCTGCGTGGAGAGGTCATGTGAAGGTGATTTGACCAACAGCCCCACTACAGTCCCACCAGAGAACCAGTATTACCTCCAGACCTGTTAGTGAAGGAGCCATCAGATGACCCCAGCTCTTACCCTTCGAGCCCCCTCAGCTGACGCTGGGTGGATCAGGGATAAAACTGAGCCATGTTCAACTGCAGATTCACAAGCAAAATAAGATTGTCTTTTTTTTTTTTTTAAGTTACTAAGTTTCTGGATGCTTTATTTCATCATAATAGATAAATGGAACAGTTGCCTTGGAAATAATGATGAAAAAAGCATTTCCATATCCTTAAATGGCATAAAGACTTAAAAGATTTCTTGTTAAATCTGAAGAAGGTCCTTGGCACTTTTCTTTTCTCACAGATGCATCATGGAAAGAAAAAAAGCATATGACTCTGCTACATAATTTTAAAAATAACTTGAGTACGCCTATTTCATTCAGTTTACTCACAGGAGAAAGAGCAGAAGAGGAATTTAAAGTCACCCAGACTTACTCCCGAGCCCACACACTTACCCACAAACCCATCCTTTCCCTACTTCTTCCAACCCGTCCTTCTTCATTAGGGTCTTCCTCTCAGCTTTCACACTTGTTTAAGCCTGTCACACCTTGAAAAATTCTTTCCTTAATCACATGTCTCCCTCTAACTATACCCTCCTTTCTCTCCCCTTTACAGACAAATCTATTGAAGAAATTATCTCTATTCACTGACCCTCTTGTTCTCACCCTCCACTCACTCCAGAAGACCCTTTATTTCAACTTTTGCTGTAGGGTCACCTAGCTCCTAGATCCAATGGACACTTTTCAAACTTTACCAGCCTTGATGTACTGCTAGTGTTGGACACTGTTGATTCTCACTTTGAAACTGTTTCTTCTCTAGACTTCCATGCTCCATGTCTCCTGGTTTTCCCTCTACCTCTTCAGGCCTCTCCTTCCAAGCCTCCACTGAAGGCTTCGTGTCCTCCACCTACCAAACATCCCTCTATCCTAGACTGTCTTCTCTTTTAAACTAATCTTTCTGCCCATTTTATTCACCTCACAGATTCAATTACCTCCTTTATGCTGAAGACTCCAAAATTTAAATCTCCATTCTCAATTCCTCTCTTGAATACCAGACCCACATAGATAGCTGCCCACTGAGCACCTCTATCTGGAGTTCATATATACCTCAAAATTCAACATAGTCAAAAACAAAGCTTTCCCCCAAAACTGCCACTTGCTCCTCCACTAGTCCTTATGTCAGTGAATGAAATTGCCATCCATCAATAGATTCACTACCAGGAGCACCTGGGTGGCTCAGATGGGTGGGTGACCAACTCTTGGTTTGGGGCCATGTCATGATCTCGGGATCATGGGATCGAGCCCCACACCAGGCTCTGCGCTCAGTGGGGAGTCTGCTTAAAGATTCTCTTTCTCTGCCACTCCCCCCGCACTCTCTCTCTCAAATAAAGAAATAAATCTTTTAAAAATCCAGATTCACGACCCATCAGTAGAAACATGCATCAATAGACAACAAAAATAGAAATTTGTTCATCAGTCTCAACCATTACCCCTTCATTCTGCACACAATAAATCACTAAAATCTATCAACTCTACCTTCTTACTATGCCTTAAATCCATTCACTTCCTTCAAATCCCCTGTGACAACTGTTAGACACTCATCTCTCAACTGGATTGGAGGCAAGAAACACTGGAGTAGGGAAACCACTTGAGAGACTGTGCCAACACCCATTCTTCAGCCATGCGCCAGAAGTAGCTATCTGAGGAGGCAAATTCAATCACGTCATCCCCCTGCTTGAAATCGTCCATAGGGACGCCATGTTGTCCTGTTAAAGACCAGGGTTTAGTATGTATAGCCTTACTAAATTTCATGATCTGGCCCCTATTTTCCTCTGAGCCACATCTCTTGCCTAAACCCCTTTCCTTGTACTCCGCTCAAACCACTTGTGTCTCCTTGGAATGAATTAGCATAAAGCTTCCTTTTTTTATTCTTATCAGCTAGAAGGTCATTAGAAATACTGTTGTTGTTTTTTTCAGTACAAGTCATTTTATTGTCAATTACCATAACATTGTCATAATAAGTATTCAAGTCGATGATATCAAAATGTGAGTGGTGTCCTCTAGAGTCAGTGTAAAACCTATGCGCGCATATGAGGTGTTGGAAACTTTGTGTTCATTTATGAATATATAGAAATAAAAATACCAAGTCCCTGCCCTTTAGAAGCTCACAGTCTGGTGCTTTGTAATAAGAATGTTGATAAAGGGTCAAGCATTCATCTGCCACCAGCAGTGTATTTGGAGCGAGTGGGTATGGGCTCTGTTAGTCCCATATTCTCTTGTCGGGACCTCTCCAGAGCAGGAGGTCCCATCCCTTCAGTTAGGTGATTGGCCAGACCTAGGAAGTGCCACCTATAAAGTAAAACAGAAGTGTACCCAAGGACAACACAATTAGGAGAGACATCCAATTTCCAGAACGAGAAAGGCAGTAACATCAACCTTGAACCCTCATCTAAAAACCATGCTCCTACCCCCCATGCTAGCCAATCCTAGGCAAAGCACCTCCTGCCCCAGAGGAGTCTATGCTAGTGAATCTCAGAACCATGCTTCCCTGAACTTCCACGCTGGGCACCGACTTAGCCTCTCTCACGGGGTGTCTGGGGAAGTAACAACTAATGAGCAGCCCCTCATAATGAGGATGATTTTCCATGATCTTCTATGACTAATGAGCCTGAGCGGAGAATGACATTTTAGGTCACATTTGTGACACATGTTTTTTATAGAGAGTTATGTTCTGATTCTCAACTTCCTGTTTCAGCTATTCCCTTTTTTGTCATGGAAATATACACAGACGGAGTGCCACGTGCCCTGACTGGGATTTATTTCCATGGGGCTGGTTGTGGAGGAAGTGAAGTTTCGTTTACATTGGGGATCCTCAGAGACTTCCGAAAAATCACCCATGGGCTCCCTAGACACTCAGGTTTCTGGGCTTAGCCCCACAGCTATGTACCAGCTGATCTGAAGTGGACTTAGGAGTCTTCATTTTTAGCTAGATGATCCTGGTATAAGTGGTCAAGAGATTTGGAGAAGGTTTGGTGCTCTGAGAACAAGGTAAACATGCAAATCTATGCTGCCTACAAGGTGATCAGTATCCTAGGAGCTCTATAATGTGAGAGGGAGATAGTCTTGGGTAAGGGTCACCTACTCCTTAGGATATCTGTGAAGATATTCTTTGATCTTCCTCTCAGTTTGCATCTGCAGCTTAGAATCATCTCAAGCCATCGACTAAGTCCTCACCATGTGCTCAACACTGAATTCAGGGTTTTGGGAGAGCAGGAGAGAAGTATGAGCTTGAGAAGGCTAGGAGTCAAAACTTATAGATATCCTCCTAAGAGAATCTAAAGTAGGATTCAGTAAATACAAATGGAAGAGAGGGAAGGAAGAAAAAAAAAAAGAAGGAAGAAAACATTGAAGAACAGCATGTGTATATCATAATATTGCCAGGGCACCAGAGGTCAGTGGCTTCAAAGCACATGGTATTTCCCTATTTCAGAACCCATTCCTGGGGCCACAGGCCCTTTGCTTTCTTTCTTTCTTTCTTTTTTTTTTTTTTTTTAAGATTTTATTTATTTATTTGACACACAGAGAGACATCACAAGCAGGCAGAGAGGGAGGCAGAGAGAGAGGGGGAAGCAGGCTCCCCGCTGAGCAGAGAGCCCGATGCGGGGCTTGATCCTAGGACCCTGAGATCATGACCTGAGCCGAAGGCAGAGGCTTTAACCCACTGAGCCACCCAGGCGCCCCAGCCCTTTGCTTTCTGATTTTCCTCCTGTTCCTTGGGTCTGTTGCTCTCCAGCCTTAGTGATATGCCTGAAATCCTACCCTTGCTTCTACCAGTCTGCCTCCCATAGACAAGGGCTCCAGTTGGACCTCAGTTTCCTCTGGACATCCTTCCAAGGGCTAACACTCTTCCTTGGGTTAGCCTTAACCTCAGTTAGCCTTAAAGCCACTAAGTAAGATGAAGAACATCTGAGAGGCTTGATCAAGGTGGCTTTCCCATTTTCTTTAGAAGCACCAAGTGCTAGACCCCACTCATTTCTGAATCCCCCCGTGCCAGCACTGCACTTGAACATTATGGGTGCTCAGTAATGGTCAATGAATGAATGAGTGAATGAATGAATGAATGAATGAATGAATGAATGAATGAAAAGTTTACTGCCCTACACAGCTCAGTGAATTTGTTGTGAAGGCAGGGTAACATGAAGGTCAAGAGTGCTCGTTCAGTCTGGATTTAACTCCTCCTTTTCCTCTAGTGACTTTGGGGACAAATTTTTTTGCAGTGCTTACCATTAAGAAGTGGAGTCTATTTCTCCACCCACATTCCCTTAAATCTGGGCTGGCCTCGTGAGCTGCTTTGACCAGTAGAATATGGCAAGAGTGACAATGTGAGTTCTGGAGCCTAGGCTTCATGAGGGTTTACAGCTTCTACCTTTCCCCTTTTGAACAGCTTCCCTAAGATTGCCACATAAGGAAATCACTCTAGCCTGCTGGAGGACATACAGAGGAGAGCCAAGGCCCCCAACGAACAGTCCCTATCAACCGCCAGACATATGAGTGGGACCATCATGGACCTTCTAGCCCAGCTAACCTTTTGCTGCATGTGTGCGAACCCAGGAAAAACCATCAAAGGACCCACCAACTAACACACAGAATCTTGAAAAATAATACATTGTTGTTTTAAGTTTCTAAGTCTTGGCTGGAGCACCTGGGTGGCTCAGTCATTAAGTGTCTGCCTTCTGCTCAGGTCATGATACCAGGGTCCTGGGATCGAGCCCCACATCACGCTCCCTACTCAGCGGGAAGTCTGCTTCTCCCTCTCCCACTTCCCATGTTTGTGTCCCCTCTCTCACTGTCTATCTCTCTCTGTCAAATAAATAAATAAAATCTTTAAAAAAGAAAAAAGTTTCTAAGTGTTGGTTGATTGTTACATAGAAATAGGTAACTGAGACACCACGAGAAGCACTTCAGACATTGACTGGGAGCCCTGAGACCCCATCCACCCCTACCAGCCCTCCTGGAAACTAGACCCTTTCTCCACTACTCCCACCCACTGCCAATCCTTCCTAACAAATCTGAACAGGTGTCCTGGTGCTATTCTTCCTAGGTTCTGACATCCAAATTGGACCATTTGGGGAAATCCTACTCGAGTTTCTGGGGAATGAGCTCCACAGTGACCTGAATAATAAATATTCCCCCAACTTATTGTATTCATTCAGCAAATGTTGCTAAGTGCCTGACACGTGTTATAAACACTTTTGAATGCTCATGATATATTCACAAACAAAACAAACTAAAACTTCTGCCCTGTGTAACTTGCGTTCTAGTGGAACAAGAAGGAAAAAAGTAAAACAAACAAAAACTATATCATAGAGTATGCTAGAATATGATAGTATTATAAAGGATTTGGGAGTGCTGGGATTCAGAGAAGGGTTCATGTTGCTATTTTAAATGAAGTGATCAGGGTAGCCGTCATTGAGGAATTGAGACTTCCAGACAGAAGTCTAGTGCAAAGGCCCTGGGGTGGCATCAAACCTGGAATGTTTGTCTTTGGAGAGCAGTGAGGGGCTGGTGTGGCCAAAGCAGAGAGTGAATAGAGAAAGGAATGTAGGAGAGTACATCAGAGATAACTGCATTAGGGTGCTCCAGAGAAACAGAACCAACTGGACAGATTAGATAGATAGATAGATAGATAGATAGATAGATAGATAGATAGATACAGAAATACAGAGATACAGAGATATAAATTCCTATATCCATCTACATTTATCCATAGAGAGAGAAAGAGAAAGAAAGATTTATTACAAGAATGCACTCATACAGTTATGGAAGCCAAGAAGTTCCACAGTCTGTCATCCACAAGTAGGAGAACCAGGAAAGCCAGTGGCAGAACCCAGCCTGGTATCCAAAGGCCCTACAATCTGGAGTTCCAATGTCCAAGGGCTTGAGAAGATGGATATCCCAGCCCAAGAAAAGAACAAGAAAATTCACCTTTCTTCTGCCTTCTTATTCTATTGGGGCCTTCAGTGGATTGGATGAAGCCCACCCACACTGGTGAAGGCTATCTTCTTTACTCATCCTACCAATTGAAATGCCAATCTCTTCCAGAAACACTCCACACAGACACTCCCAGAAATAATGTTTTACCAGCTATCTGGGCATTCCTTAGCTCAGGTGAGCTGGCACATGAAATTATAATAACCCATTTTCCCCATAAACCCATGAGCATTCGTTGGACTAGTGTTCCCTGGGAGAAATCTGGAAAATATTTAGCTAGGAGAGACCTGAGTCTCTAGTCCTCTGAGTAGACAGGGTCACGTGACCATGCCCTCCTTTTTTTTTTTTTTTTTTTTTTGTAGCTCAGGTCTTCTGGCTATGGGCCCTCAGAAAGTGTCAGTGGGACAAGCCTCGGCCAAAACTCCAGGCTTCCAGCTTTCTTTGTCACTCTACTTCTATGATCAGAACTTCGGGGGAGTCCCAAGAGAGATGGAGGGGATGAGTATGGGAAAGGCAGCACTGTCCCCAGGAGAAGGGATCAGGCATACATGTTTTCTCCTTCACATATATACACAGGACGTAGAAGTGAGTATGGGTTTACTATCTGTCTTCCCTCCTAGGCTCCAAGCTCCTGGAGCACCAAGAAGGTGCCAGGAAACTTGTCAGAAGGAAGGAGCATGAGGAGCTCCATAATGTCTTCAGGGAAATTTGGATCTGTGCTCACACGCCGTTTGAGAAGGAAGCATCTTTTGGAAGGGAGGCAGAGATCTGGTGCACAGGGGCTCACACACAGGGGATACTAAGCACAAGAGGAATTCAATTGCATGGTTCACAGCCTCAAAAAGGCAGTGAGGAAGGCTGATCTTTGTTGCCACCTGCAGCCTGAAGGCTTCACTGCAGGCGGCTGGCCTCAGAAAATGGGCTCTGGGGACCAGATCTGGGATTGCTTGGAGTTTGTGCCTTTTAGGGACAGAGCTTGGAATTTGCTTTAAGGGTACATAGACTTTGTTTTGGCAGAATCGCTAGTGAACCTTCTTAGTGACACAAATGTAAGATCCAACCAGCAATGTTATCAAATAACTCAAATGCCAGTGCTTCTGAGACGTTCACTTTTCTGTCTACGCTCACTTTTGTTCATTTCTGTCGTGCTCATTTAAGAAGCGGTCATATATTTTAGCAGAATGGTATCCAGGAAAAAATCGGAGGGGTGAAGAACCATGAGAGACTGTGAACTCAGAACAAGGGACTGAGAGTTTTGGAGGGGAGGGGGTGGGGGGATGGGCGAGCCTGGTGGTGGGTATTGAGGGCACGTATTGCATGGAGCACTGGGTGTGGTACATAAACAATGAATCTTGTAACACTGAAAAAATAAAATAAAAGTATTTGGGGATAAAAAAAAAAAAAAAAAAAAACTTGGCTCCCGTTAA
>CM052885.1:32486589-32534135 GCA_028534135.1 Potos flavus | reverse complement strand
TAGGGGCTGTGACAGAATGCAGGAGTGGGATGAGATGAAAACCGGGATCAAAAGGTAAGTGTGACTAGATGTCGAATCCTGGTTAGAATGGCACATGGGTTACAGGAAACCCTGAACACAGGATTCTCTTGTCTAAGATTGCTCCGAGGCTTCTTGGAATAAAGACAAGGTCCTTTATCAACAGCTGCCGGTCTGGCCCCCTTGTAGATACACAGAGCACACACCCTCAGACTTCCATGCGGACACACAGCGCACATAGGCACACAGGCGGACACCGGCTCATGCATGCACACAGGCACACCATACATACACACGCACACATGTGTGCTTGCGAGCACACACATATGTGTGGACACCGACACACACACACATGCAGCCACACTCAGGACTTCCTGCAGCCACGTGGCTGTCTCCTCTGCCTGAAACATTTTGACCTCCCTCCCAGAGATCCCCCTGCCCCTCACTTGGCTGGCCCCCACGCACGCCTCACTGCCTCCAAATCCTTTTCCTAACCCCCTTGGATGGGACCACTTGCCCTCCCCACCAGCCTGGCTCCCTGGTGCTACCTGAATGAGAGGTTACAACACTGTTTTCCAATCACTTGTTTACTGATCTCTGGCTCCCAACTACCAGTTGTAAATAGTACATGAGATCTAAAGTGTGCCTCTCCCAGAAATGTACAGTCGTAGCTCCGATTGGCTGGTTTCGGAATGAAACCTTTGGTGTGGTCGCCAGGGAGGAGGAGGAATTTAAAAAACAAGTCTTGGGAGGTGGAGGAAGAACATTCCTGGCAGCTCTGAACTGCATGTATCAGAAGTTACTTTCATTTCCTGCTCTTAAATCCCACTGTCAGAACATCCCATCATTATTTGGAACAGAACCCTGCAGAATTTCAGTCCAAGGCTCCCTGAGTGCTGTTTGAAGTATCTTCTAGTCTGTAGACAGCAGCCAATACAGATTGGCTTTTATTCCTAACATCTGGTTTCCCCATACTACACTATCCACACCTTTAAAGGGTAGGCACTGTGTCTCCTAAATCTCGTGTGTCCTCTTCGTCTCCCAAGCACTAATATAGGATTGGCATATATTAGATGTTCAAAATGGTGTTTTTTTTTTACTTAAATAGAGAACTTGATCCAGTTTACCTTTCTCTTGTGAACTGTGCCCATGGCCACCCAGACATACCCAGTCCTCCTCCTAGTCACGGACCCTGCACTGAGTTGGATCAAGTTGAGTTCCCATGAGTGAAGGAGATGAGCGGCAAGGGGAGGTGACAGGGCTAAGCAAACCTTGGAACCAAAGCACCGAAGCTGATCCCAGGGCAGTACCAAACAGAGGGCAGGTGGGATGAGAGGAGGAGTGAAAAGGAAGCTGGGTGAGGTCCTAGTAGCAGCTGGGTTGGTCCCATGTTGACCTCAGAGGCCCAGGCTTGAAATCCAGATCCTGTTTGAAATACTTGGATGACTCCTCCAGGTCTCCTGGATAAAGGGTAACCTCCCTCACAAGACATTCCTAGCCAGGCCCCACCTAACTTCCCATCTTCATTTTCAACAACTCCTCAGCCACAAGCCCTGGGTCCCAGCACGTGCTGCCTCATCACACGCCTTCCCAAGTCATTCTCTCTGCCTAGAAATGCCCAGGCTCACACTCTCTGCCTGGAAAACTACTCTTTCCTTGAAGCCCAGACTAAGTGCCCTTTCCTTTTTGAAGCCCTGTCCATCCCTCTCTGCCAGCTCTGCCTCTGTGCCAAAGTGGGGACCATCTGCCTTGCTACTATGGCTCTCCTTACACTGTATCCCGAACGATCAGCAAGACCCAAGCGATCATCCACTAATGCATTCAAGACTTTGTACCTCTTCAGCATCTTTGGTGTTCCAACAGCTACTTTGGGTACTGGTGACCTGAAATGGAACAGAACATGCCCTCCAAAAGCACAGAGTCATCTCAACACATAAACACACAGGTATGACCTGATAGCCAGGCGATAAAGGAATCAGGGCTTATGTAGGCCATGGAGAGGCAGGGTAAGAATCTACATTTACTAAAGGCATCAAGCCAGCATGTCTCTCCTCTGCTGAAACCCTTCCCGGAGCTTCCCTTCACACTTAAAGATAAACCGAAGCCCTCACTTTGCCTTTAAGGCCCCCATGGCCCAGCCCCTGCTGGCCTTGCTCACCTTCTAACTCTCTCCCTTGTTCTCCAGGCTCCAACACCCCTGCCTCCCACTGCTGTCGGGACACACCAAGCCCCTTCTGTTTCTGAGCCTGTAGGCTTGCTATTCCTCTGCCTCATCACGCCCAGGCCCACTCGCTCCTGTCCTTCAGCCTCAGCTCAGATGTCACCTCCCCGACCACCTTCTCCCATATCATTCAATACCTACCGCCCTCACCCTCTATCATGTAAACTGCTCGTTTGTTTTCTTCTTTGACTATTTGCCTGTATAGTGTTTCTCCAGCTCAATTATCAGCTCCAAGGAAGCTTGCTTTTGTTTGCCTCCTGTCCCCAACTCCCAGAATAAGAGTGGAATAAAAATGTGTAGAATGATATTGAGGTCTGATGGGCCAGGATGATCTTGAGTTCCATCACGTACAGCTTATGCGATCTTCCCCAAGCTATTTCACCCCTTCTAGTTCAGTATCGTCATCTGTCAAATGGGTAAAAATGCTTGCCTTGCAGGGTGGGTCTGAGGGTGAAGACAGCCTGTCCTTGAATGCCCGGGCCCCTGGCACATGCTGGATGGACGAAGAGTAGTTCCACAAAGGAGGAAGAGGACCAGCAGGCCACCGCTCTTAGCGCTGACACCATGGGCCCTCTGCCCTAGCCTGCCCCTGACTCTGGATTCTCTGTGAAGTGGAGAGGGGCTCAGGTTCCAAGGACAAGTGTCAGTCCTAATCGCAAACTCCCAGCCGAGTCCCAGCCCTGTATTGCTGGCTGGGACAAGTCCCCTCAGCCCATCAGTTCTACCACAGCCATAAACTCAACACACCCAGTACAAACTTGCCATCTCTCCCTCACTGCTCCTCCTCGATCCTCACACGGCCATACTAGCAGACAGCCAGGGGCATGGGTCAATCAGCTGAATGACTGATTCACTGTGAAATATCTGATAGGCAAACCACAAGACTTGAACTAAAACTACAGTTGTGAGCAGCCCGAGATGTTGTCCACCTGTGGACAGAGGGGGAGAGCTGGGTTCTTCCTACAGCTTCTGGCTATTTCTAGAAGCTCTGGAGCAGATGGGCTGCAGGAGAAGCTATGGGAAGCCTTCCAAGAACACACTGAGTGACCCATGCACCTTTCATTAAACACTGTTCACAGGGGCTTACTAAGGCCTTGTACTATTTTCTTACTGCTGCTATAACAAATTACCACAAATTTGGTGGCTTAAAGCAACACACATTTATTATTTTATAGTTCTGGAGGTCAGGTGTCTGAAACGGGTTTCACTAGACTAAAATTCAATCATTTCTCCTAGAAGCTCTAGGGGAGAATCTTTTCCCTTGCCTTTTCTAGCCTCTGGAAACACCAGCATTCGCTGACTGGTAGCCCCATCCTCTACATTCGAGTTTAGCAGCATAGCATTTTCTAGTCTCTGGCTCTCACCCTCCTGCCTTGCTCTCATAAGGACCCTTGTGGTTCCACTGGGCCCACCGGGATAATCCAGGATGGTCTCCCCATCTCAAGATCTTTACCTTAATCACGTTTGCCAAGTCCCTTTTGCCTTGTAAGGTAATGAACTCACAGATTCTGAGGGTTAGGATGTGGACATCTTTGGGCGGCATTATTCTGCTTACCACACAGATCCTGAGCAGGAGGAGCTTGCTTTGGGGGATCAGCCTGGAACTCAGCCTCCTGCCTCCCTACCGACTCTGTTCAAAGTAGAACTCAGTGCGGGCCAATGGCTCACTCCCCTTGACAAGTTGTACTGGCTGCTGGGGCTCAGCTGGGCCACAGAGAAACCAGCCAGGCCAGGCCGCGGCCTCAAGCCTGAAGGCTGAGCCCAAGCTTCTCTGGAAGAAGGTGAAGCGTGTGGCCTCTTCACCACCCTTGTACAGGTCCTCGATGTTCACATCCTGTGGGGGCAAGGTGGCTGCTGCAAGATGAGGCCACTGGTTGAGATGTCAGCCCTAGGAGCCCCCGGGGGGTGGCCAATGAAGGAATTTACAGGGAAGATCTGTACCCAGGGCAGTGCCTCCAGCAGGTTCTGGAGAGCAAGGGTCTTGGCACTAGGTGCAGAGGAAAGGGGAGGCAGGTGTGGACCTGGCTGGGAGTCCACAGATGGGTGCCGAGAGGCCAGAGCACCCTGGAGGGCAGGCCATGTCCGCAGGGCCCCCCAGAACACGATGTGGTTTCTCACCTCCAGCTGCAGGGTAGGCCCCTCTCCTGTCTCCACACAGGCTAGGCAGCGACTGCCTCCCTGGATCCCCAGGAAGATGGGGACTTTGGTGCGGTCCAGGCCTCTGTTGGGAAGTATGCAGATCTTCTCTGGGAGGAAAGAGAGGAGAGAGCCAGGAGATGAAAAGACCCAGATGGCAAGCTCTCAGCGAGCTAAGCCCAGGCAGGCAAGAGCTGGGCCAGGGCATACCTGGCCTGGCCCCTGCATGGAGGCTGTCGGGCAGTCTGGGACCCTTGTAGCAGTCATGACACCCACAGAAGGAGAGGTCCTCAGCTGCTCCCTGCCTCTTCTCACTGTCACCAGAGGCAGGAGGGAAGGGGAAAGCTGGTGGCAGGTGGAGCATGGGTGTGTCTGAGGGGAGGGGGACCCCACATGCTCACCTGCAGAGCAGTTGTCCACACTGGGATCTCCTACTAGGAGCTGGTCACCTCTTAAGTATAGAGCCTTCTGATCTGCATCCTTAATTCTGGAACAAGACGGTGGTGCTGATGGCCTGCTCCCTTCAGGCACCACCAAGCCCCAAAGTCTCCTCACCCCTACACTCTGGCATCCCACACTGAGCATTCAGGTGTTCTTCTCTCCTACAGGTGAGAAGTAGGTGCCTGACCCCACCCAAGAGCGGGTGAAACCAGGTCAGTCTTAAGGCAAAGGAAGGTCTTCTGGAACTCATGATTCTCAGAGGCTCCCTTTCCCAGCGTTGGCCTCTGTCAGGGCCTGGGGGCAGTGAGGAAAGCCAGTGCCTTCTCACTGATGGGGACAGAGTTTTCCTGATTAGGCTAGTCCCTTTTCGTGCCCTTCCTGAAAAATTTCCTAATGAGGCTCAGACTCACTGGGATATAGTGAGTCTTATCCCAGTTTTTCTGGGTCTCACTCAATTTTGCATAAATGTTTCATTTTCTTCAGTGAAGAGGATTACTTGAATGTATAATAAAGTGTGGCTTGTGGGGCCCCTGGGTGCGTCAGTCAGCTAAGCGTCCAACTCTAGATTTCGGCTCTGGTCTTGATCTCAAAGTCATGAGATCGAGCCCCATGTCAGGCTCTGTGTGTAGTGCAGAGTCTGCCTGAGCGCCTCTCCCCCTCTCCCTCTGCCCCTCCCCTTTGCACGTGCTCTTTCTAAAATAAATAAATAAATAAATAATAAAATCTTAAAAAAAAAATAAAGTATGATTTCTTTTTCAAATATTTGAAAGGCTTTTCTATAGCACAAAATCCACAAATCAGAAAAATATATATATCCTATGTGACAGTAGGTGTGCCAACGTGGCCCCCCCGCCGTTCCACGTGAGGTGCGTTCTGGGGCGGTCCCGCGTTATGGGTGCCAAGTGTAGGAGGTCAGCGAAGAGCTGGAGCAGGGCGTGATTACAGTCATTTGGGGTTGGCGGTGGTTCCAATGATGGGCCTGGGAGGGTAAATACGTGCTGGGGACAGGAGGGAAACCATGGAGCGTGTATGCAACATCAAAGTCACGTAGGTTATTAGCTCGGTGGCTTGGCTGGTTTCAAAATGTCTGTCAGCTGCTCTCAGGACCTGGGGAACCCTCCTTGTCTCCCAAGGGCAGAACCTCAGGGCCAATGCCATTACCTCCAGGAGATTTTTCTCTCTCAATAACAGCTAATTATAATACCCTTAGCTAATGACTGTATGTATGTGAAGTAGGTTCACTGGTACAATAAAAATAAAGATCTGAAAAGAGCCTGAGCTTGCCTTCCCTCTCCAACCTGGACAACCAAGGCTTGAGGGGAACTCATCTGCGGGCAACATTCTCTTTGGAGACCAGAACCCAAGTGAGATACCCCAAAGGGCTGACATCTGGCTTGTCATGTGGGAGCTTCGTGCACACGTGTCCTGCCTTCCCAGGCATGTTGTAACTTCCAGAGGCCCCAATCAGCCCCCTGGTGTCTAGGACAAGGCAGACCCATGGAGGAGCTGAGGAAATGCGGCCCAGAAGTCAGTCCTGTTTTATTCGTGTTATGTCTCATCTCGTTCCCCAAAGGGCTGGAGGCAGCTTACAATGAAAAATCATAGGCAATAAAGTGTACTCTATAAGGAAAGTCTCAAATGTCAAATGAGGTAAAAGGGCGAGTTGGGAGTGCAGACAGGGAGGAAAGGCCACAGAGGCCAACCTATAAAGATGCCATCACTGAGATTCAAAATTGTCTCTGAGCTCTCGGGGAGAGGACGGAGCGGCACGGGGGTGAGTCCTGGCTCTGTGTGATGTGAAGTAATTTATTTAACCTCTTTGAGCTTTAGCTTCCAAATCTGAATGGACTCAGTCACACCCCCCTTGTAGGATACTCAGGAGGGAGGCAAGGCAGCAGAAAGGCTGGCATCTTGGGTATGGTCAGGAAGGAGAGCTATTGTTATGATGGCGATGATTAAGCTTAATCATGGGGCACTTGAGATTTCTCGATGAGAAGGAGCCACCTCCCCTCAGCCTTCTTTCTGTCTTCCCACATCATCCCCAGACTCCTGGTTCAGAAAGTGAGGACTCCAGGAAGACTTACGTGTAGTATCTTGCCATGGGGAGGGAGCACATTGCTGTGGTTGTGGGCAACTGGTCCTTGCTGAAGGGGAAGGAGAGAAGGGCTATCAGAGAAGGTGGGTTGAGCTGAGGAGCAGACCTCCTGGGGGGCCCCCCAAATCACCAAATCACAAGATCGAAAAATCTCTCTAGGCTGCTTATCCATAACTGGCCTGCCAGAATCTTCCATGGTCTCCCCAGCCCAGCAAGCTTCAGGCAGTTCTGCTTCACCCTCCTTTGGGGCCATCATGGTGCTAGCTTGGGGAAACTAAAGAGCAGGTTCCCCAAAGAGTTCAGATAGGAATACTTCCTGGGGCTGAGACTGAGGTGGGGTGTGCTCCAGCCTCCCAGCTTGATGATGAGCTGAGCTCAAACCCTGTCCCACTGCCCAGCCTGGCCCTAGGTTCGCCTGAAGTTTCCAATTAGCCAGGGCTTGAAATGACTCCATGACCAGCCAGGCTGGGGAACTGGTACACCATCTCGGTTTTTCTCACTCTCCAGGGAACATATAAATCACCTGCCAGTTCTGGTTCCCAAGGTCTGGGCTGGAATCTGAGACTGCATTTCAAACATGCAACCAAGTGATATGAACCCTGGGGTCCTGGGCCTGAGCATCTGTCATGGTCCCTCCCAATGTGCCACACCCTCCATCCCCTACGCTTTCCCTTCCCTATTGTCCCCAAGTGACCTTTCTCTGGACTCTGGCCTATTTTCCTCCCTGGACAGGGCCTGTCTCAGACTCTGGCTGTCTGAGACTTCATCAATCCACCTGTACTGAGTCAAAGACCACCACTCAAGTAGCACTGGGCTTTCTCCATCACACCCTCTCCTTGTTCTCCTACACATTTTCTATGTGGACTATGTTCTCTCCAAAGCCAATATTAACTTCTCTGGAACTAAATCTAAAGACTCTTCTGATTCCTCTAATATTTGGCTTCTGCCTCCTCAGAGCTCTTGACATTGATTGACTCCCTTCACACTTCCATTTTCCCCTTCTTTGGTCCGTGTAGATTCTCCCTTCCACTTGGCAGTGTCCCTAAGGCTGGAAGTCATAAGCCTAAGTTCTAAGACCTTCTCTCTCATATCCCATGGAGTTGCCATTCATCCATTTCCACAGCTGCAGTGATCATCTTGGTCTAAAGCCTCCCAAGCCCCAACTGAACATGTTTCTTTATCTCCAATAGTCTATAGGACACTTCCCTTTGGACTTCCTGCCATCCCACCCAACCAAATAGATCTGAAGTCAAATCAATCTTCTCCTCCCAGCCCATTCATCTCCCCCCTTCTCCTTATTCTATGTCTGATTTACCAGCAAGTTCTGATAAATTAGTCTTTAAAATATAAGTTTGTCTTCTTTTTTTAAGATTTATTTATTTATTTGAGAGAGAGAGAGCATGAGCATGAGTGAGAGGGGACGAGGAAAGAGACAGAGAATCTCAAGCAGACTCTGTGCTGAGCACAGAGCCTGATGCAGGGCTCAATCCCACCACCCTGAAATCATGACCTGAGCTGAAATCAAGAGTTGCATGCTTAACCAACTGCACCACCCAGGTTCCCCTAAAATATAACTTTGTCTTCTTAATAGCCATTGTACCTGTGCTTGTATTCCTGGTTTTTCTACCTTCGATCCAGCCCAACCTATGGGAGGTCCTGGACCTACATTCTAGGTATTGCTTTCACAACATCCCCACCCATCTCCAGAGTCTACAGTGACTGCCCATTTCATCATCATCTGGCCCTGATTCACTTCTATGAGTGTATCTCACTTCTCTGTGGACACAAAACCACCCCTCCAGGCACATGCCTTCTTTCTTATCTTCCCAGTGGGCATGCTTAGAGTTGTTCTTGATTTCCCTGCGTCAAGAGCCATCCCCCCTCCTTGCCATCCATTCAGGTCTTTTGGCATTAGAGCCACTGGATATGGTATCATTTATTGATAGGTTAAGTCTCTAGCTCTGTCAAATTAATTATCAGGTCAGAGTAACCGCTCAGACATACAAGGCTATGTTACCTCACCTCCAATTCTCAGTTTCCAGCATCTATAAAATCATGGAATTAGAGTCTGTGGTTACTAAGATTTTTTCCAGATCAAACGATCTATGATTCCATGACTCAGAGTTTAATGTATCTTTCCTTTCCTCTTGCAACACTACTCTGAACTCCTATTAAATTTCACTGTATTGTGTATTGTTCTATATATAGGCATTTGTTTTTCTTATAGAAGTTAACAATATCTTGATCCATGAAGTGTGGCGTGTAGCTCCCTCCAACCACCCTGACTCAAATATATGCTTACAAGCGGGCCACAGAAACACACACAGAAGATTTCAATGGCAAGGGTGGGTCTTGCTGCCTTCAAAAGTCCCCTTTAGTCTCTGAGCCTCCAACTAGTCATCATTAGGATGAGAGGCTGGGTAAGATCAGTATTTTTCAAAACTAAGTTTCACAATGAAAATTTACATAGAAACCTAATGAAAGTAAAGTGGATAAAGGGGACTTGTTTTTGCTGAATCGGAGAATGAGGGTGACACCAGAACCCTGCTAACACTGTCCTTGACCCTAAAGCTGGCACCAGGTTGTACCTAACGAACCCCAAGCCTCGTCACACACTGTTGAATACCACTGGCCTGGCTGATTTCTTCTGAAATTACTTTCTAAAATGTATGGTCTAAATATTCAAAAATCTTGACTTGGCTTAACCTATGCCTTCTCTCAAATTCTTTCTATGTGCTCCCAGACTTATTTAGCATCCCACAGTGTTCTGTGGAGGGGATACCTTGTTATCTAGAAAGGTTGCCAGGAGGAGTTAAGGGAGGAGGCATACCAGAGATATTGATAGAAAAGAGAAGCAAAGCGAGAAGGAGAGATAGAATACTACCTATCAACCACTGACCTGCAATCCTGGGTGCCTGGAGCATCCGAGTGATTTCTCCAGGGCATCTGCCCCGAGTTTATACTGTCTGGTCAGGGTGGGTCAAGCCTGCAGCAATCTTTATAATTAGCTCCAGGAAGGGAAAGAAGAGCCTAGGGATTTCACAATGTCTTTAGCGCTGTATGGATAATAAGAAGGTGGGGGCATTAATGAGTGTTTGTTGAAGGGGGAGAGAGTCACCCATAAAGCCCTGGCAGAAGCCAGTCACTGGGCCCCTGCTCATAGCTACTGTCATTGACACTGTTATTGGTGGCTTCAATAGCCAGATAAACAGGCTTGGGGTCAGATGTCTTCATATCACCTTCCCGTTGGTGCCCCATAAGGCTCTGTCCCAGGCATAGAGAGGTAAAAGAGGCGAGAGAGGGGTGTGTGTAAGGGGCCCAAGGACAGAGCAACCTCTGGTGTTTTAAGCCAGGCTGCAGCCAGCGAGACAACAAAAGAGAGGGGACTGATGGCATTGGGAGTATGGCCCTGTTTGGAAAGAGGGCAGGGAAATCTCTGCTTTTCAACAAGTCCTATTAGCTGCTATCAGGTTGATGAGACAGAACATTTAAGGAAACCCACCTACAGAGGACACTGACCTTAGATCCATCCTGGGACTGGGCAGCCATTGTGTGCCTTGGAGGACTAGGACACATGACACAGTGTGAGCAGGGCAGGAGTAAAGAGAATATTCAAACCTCTAATCAACATCACTTAACTCAGTCCAACCATCCACTCACCTGTCTGTCCAACCATCCAACCATCCCTCCATCTGTCTACTCACAAGGGGTGGAGAAGCTTGACACAGTGTTCTCTGGAGACTATCTGCCTTATTGTACTTCTCACTCTTAGGTCATTTGCACAGTTCCACAAAGGGCCTGCTAAGAAAGTAGGAGAGGTTAATCCACATATAGAGGCCTCAAGAATGAAAAACAAAAGGTGGGCAGGGAAGGGACCCAATTTCTGTTTCCTAGGGCCAATAGTCAGTCATTCTTCACCCCTCTCCCAATCTCTGATCTCTCTGTGAAAAGGACCAATGCATGGGGTATTTTGCCAGGCAGTCAATGAGCATTTACTGAGCATTTTCACTGCTGTGTGACAAAGATATGCAATGCATGGTCCCTGTTGTTAGGTAGCTTTACAGTCCAGCTGGGGAGCTAAGTCATAAATACTTAAAAAGATAATTAAGAAGACCAGACTCTCTAATCTGCAGGACAAGGGCACATTGGAAACAAAAGAGGCAGAGAATCTCCTTGGGTAAAAAAATTCCTAGAATTGAAAGGGCCTTAGACATGGCATGTAGGCTCCCTCCAAACAGAGAAATCTGTGCCATGGCACCCCTGAGACAGAGTTAATCAGACTCTCCTTCAATACCTCCACAACCTCTTGAAGAAACCCTAACACTGTGTGTGGTCCTTGAGGTTAAAATTTCAGGGTAACACATAATTTCTACTCTTCATTCCTGCTTGTGCCTCCTAGAATTACACAGAACAAGTTTATTTTTCTACTAGGAAGAGCTTTGAGTGTTTGAATGGGGATTTCTGTGTATTGCTTCTCCAGGATAAAGACCCTCAGCTTCCCAGCATCTGCCCTAATGACTTGGTCTTGGGACATTCTCTACTATTCAGGACACACTCTTAGTCCTCAATGTCTCTCCTTGGCACAAATGCCATGTAACATATATTTACTACACCTCTGTAAATACAGTCAAGCTGGGGGCTTATATTGAAATTGAAGAAATCTAAAACCACCGTACTGGATCCTTTTCATATGGTCCCCAAACCTATACATTTTTAAAGGTAGCATTTTACATTCCTTCTTTTTCTATTGACTCATGTCAGCTCATCACTGCTAACACCATTTTGAATTCTACCATCCTACAAATGATGAATCAATCACTTTGGGCTGGAGAAAGCTTCCAGACTGAGGTGAAATTTCAGCTGCCCCTTGAAGGGTGGGCACACTTAGATGGGTGGAGGAGAGAGAAAGAATAGTCCAGGGTGGAGGAATAGTTTCCACATTCTGTACTTGCCAGTTTCCAATTATTTGTCAAACATTATTTGAAGTGCTTGGAAACAAGTCAATATAGCCTTGACCTTGAGATCATTTCAGGGGCCACAGGCCCCAAATGAATTATTACAATGAAGGGAAGTTGGCATGGCAATGTAGCACAGTCAGAGAAGATGACCAGAGATCTCAACTCAGCAAAGGCTTCTTGGAGGAGGTGACGATATGAGACTGTGGCTGGGCCCGTGGACAAAGAGAGTGTGAACTGGGTCTGCAGAAACAAGCCTGGTGCCCGGAGCCCGTGTTCTCAGCACTCCTGAGAGGCCGTGGCAGCACCTGTGCCGTCTGCTACCCGAGGGCTTTGCCTCAGCAGCTCAGCCACCTCCTTGCTAGTGCCTCAGCGGAATCTGAACCTCCCAGGCTGGTCTGACTGGTGAGGTGCTGGAAGAATACCTGGGGCTCAGATTTAGGCCCCTCCTCTGGCTTCTGTTCTGATCCCCTAGAGTTTAGGCAGGGATGCTGGAGTCACAGTCCCTGGCACGTCGGACTAGAGGTGTGAAGGTAGTCAGGGAATAGCTAAACCTTGCAGACACAGAGAATATTCAGCAACTTTAGTATGATCAGCTGTTAAGTAGAATGGGGGAATAATGATGTTGATTTTGAGAAGGAAAATGAAAATATCGGAGAAAATTGCAATCATAATAAATGCATCTATTTCTCTTTCTCTGTGTATTAGCTATCTATTGCTGTGTAACAAGGGACCCCAAAACTTAGTTGGGGCGCCTGGGTGGCTCAGTCGGTTAAGCGTCTGACTCTTGGTTTCAGCTCAGGTCATGATCTCAGGGTCGTGGGATCAAGCCCTGCATCGGGCTCCACACTCAACACGGAGTCTGCTTGGGATTCTCACTCTCCCTCTCCCTCTGCCCATCCCCACTGCATGCATTCTCTCTCTCTCTCTTTCCCTCCCTCTCTCTCTCTAAAAAGATAAATCCATAAATCTTGTTAAAAAAAAAAAAAAACCTTAGCAACTGAAAGCAACAAACATTTATTTTCTCAGTTTCTGAGGGTTGGGAATCTGGACCAGTTTAGCTAGGTGGTTCCACTTCAGACTCTCTCATGAGGTGGGAATCGAGCTGTCAGCCAGAGTTGCATCATCTGAAGGCCCGACTGGGGCTTGGGGAACTGCTTCCCAACGTGCTCACATGGCAACTGGCAGGAGGTTTCATTTTTCAACACATGGGTCTCTCTATAGCGCTGCTTATGAGATGGCAGCTGGCTTCCCCCAGGGCAAGTAAACAAAGAAGCAGAGAGAGAAAACAAGATAGAAGCTGCAGAGCCTTTCATAATCTACTCTCCAAAGTGGTATATTACTTCGGCTTCTGCCATGTTCTGTTGGTCACAGAGACAACTCGGGTACAGTGTGGGAGGGGACACACACACGATGTGAGATGGGGTCAGCAGCAGCTGTGTTGATGTCATAGGGCTGCCACAACCAATTGCCACCAAGTTGACCAAGTTGGTGGCTTAAAACAATGCAAATTTGTTCTCTCATAGTTCAGGAGACTAGAAGGCCATCCTCCCTCTAAAGGCTTTGGGGAAGAATTCTTCCTTGCCTCTTCCTAGCGAGAAGTTGCCTCACTAATGGCATTTCTCGCCTTGTTGTGCATAAATGCAGTCTCGGCCTCCAGGCCTGGGTCTCCTGTGTGTCTCTGTTTGTCCTCTTCTCTTCTTGCACATGCAGTCCTATTGGATTTAGAGCTCACCTGAATACAGCATGACCTCTTAACTAATTGCATCTGCAAAAAACTTATCTCCAAATAAGGCCACAGTCTCAAGTTTCCAGAAGGACATGGATTCCAACCAGCATGGGACTCTTTGGAGGCTGAAACCCACACCTTGAAATCTCAGGGGGCTGTGACCACTCTAGGTCCAGGATTGTTCTTTCTATAAATCCCTTCTCCAGGAGAGTCTAGCCATGCTAACTCATCATATTTTCTTTCTTCATGTCTTTGCCGAGGTCTGTGAGTTGATTCTTGCTGCTGCTGACCAGAGCGGCAGAGCTCCATTCAATTTGAACTTCACTCAGGGAAGTGCATGCTGAAGATGATCAGAAATAGCATCTGCTCTGTTTTTCTCAAGATTAACTTACTTATTACACAAGGAGTCCATCTTCATTGTACAACGATTAGAAAATTGCAAATAAATAAAAGAACAAAAAGAAAAATAACCTGTAATTGCTAAATTGACATTGTGAAAATTGAAGTAACTCTTTCAGCCTTTTTTCTGTGCAGAAATATATAGATAGGACTCTGAGAAACAAACTGAGGGTTTTGGAGGGGAGGGAGGTGGGGGCTTTGGTGAGCCCGGTGGTGGGTATTAAGGAGGGCACATATTGCATGGAGCACTGGGTGTGGTGCATAATCAATGAATCTTGGAGCACTGAAAAAATAAAATAAGTGGAAACTAATTTACAAAAAAGAAATACATAGATAGGTATTTTTTTAATCAAAATGCAATTACAAGATATGCTACTTTGTAATTTTGCTCTTCTCAATATGTCACAAGCATCTTCCCATGTGAAGAGATACCGGCATCTTGGATTTTAATGGTACCTCAGGTTTCAAAAGGCATGATATGTGTGGTTGTTCTTCAGCCTTCTGAGCTGGAGTCCATTCCTTAGATAGCACCACCCTTTTCTGCCATGGCTAGAGCATGAGGGTTGAGATGGAAAAGGTAGAATATGATGGCAGCTGAGTTATAGGCAAGAGGGAGGGGGCTGGGCCTTGGGTCCCTAACTCTATGACCTCCCTTTCCTGCATAGTGGTGGATGACGGGACCTGATGTGGGCACCTGGTGGCCCTAATAGGTTCAACTTGGGATGGGAGGGTTGGTGGGGCTCAAGGGTACTGGGTAAGTTACCATGAAGCATGAAGGATTTCCATCACTCCCCCCACCCTGACCCCTTGGGAACCTTTTTATGTGACTTCCAGTTTATCTTGAGTGGTTTTTGCAAGGTTCCACACCAATAGCACCACTCAGCAGGGAAAGAAACCATGGACTAAGCCCCCAAATCTCAGAAGGATTTATCCAAACTGGGAATCAAAAGGGAGAATGGCCGAGTGCCCAGCTAGAGGTAGAGCCCTGAGAGCAGATGGGGGGAAGGTTGTCATCAGTGTCCTCTTCCACCTCCACCCCTACCTGACCCGGCTCTGCCCAGGTAGGTTCTGGGGGGTACATTGCCCTAGTCACACTGCTGGAAGTAGAAGTCTGTGATAGGGTTGCCCCAGCTGGCATCCTCTGAGAGCTGGGTAAGTGTGAGAGGCTGGTCTGCTTCGGGCATGGTGCAGAGGAACCAGCCTGGGTAGGCAGCCGACTCGAAGCTGGAGGTGAGCCCCGTGTCCCGCCGGTAGAAGGTGAAGCTCTTGGATTCGTTGGCACCAAGGTAGAGTTCCATGATGTTTACTGGCTGTGAGCAGAGGGGCGTGGCAGGTGAGGGGAAGGAGCGGCGGAGGCGAAAGAGCCAGGCCACGGGCATGAAGAGGCAGGGCTATAATCCAGAGAACCCTGCGAGCGAGAGGAGCTCCGGCCCCAGGATGCCCGGCCCAGTGTTTCAGCGTCTGCTGGCTTAGTGAAGTCGGATAATAAGGATGCCCCAACAGGACTCACCTCTAGTTTCAGAGTCGGTTCCTTCCCTGTCCCACAGGACAGGCACTGGCTCCCTCCCTGGATGCCCAGGATGACTGGAGACAGCTTGGCATCCAGAGACCGGTTGGGGACAACACTGATCTCCTCACCTAGAGAAAGGAAGCCAGATTCAGGGGACTTGACTGCCCTTCCCTCCCTCTCCCCACATCATGGACTTTGGAGCACAAGAAACTACATGAGACATCCTGTCCCCAGATTGGGCAGCAGGAAAGCCTGTTAGCAGCTGTCATCTAGGGAACGTGGTCTCCTGCCAGTTGGCCCAATGACATCAAGGCATATAAGCACACCGTACCATCTCCCACCCCTGTGCCCATCCCCTTGTCCAGGCTCAAATGTTCACATCTTCTCCAAGCCCCGGGGGAGATCTGACCACCTCCTTTAATGCCTCTTGACCCTCCGGCCTTATTCGGAAACTTCATAAGCCTCTCCTCAGAGTTATTTGGACATGTTTGTACCACCTGTGATATTCCTGAGAACAGAAGTCTCATTCCCCTCTGGACCATCCCCCACCATGCATACAAACACACACACTCACACACTCACACCTAGATAGATGCATGCATACACACGTGTACACACACACACACACACACACACACACTCACACACTCACACCTAGATAGATGCATGCATACACATGTACACACACACACACACACACTGGCCCCAGAGCCCAGTAAAAGTGTCCCAAAGGTGCATGTATATGCTATTTTAGAAAGAAGACCTTCTGGGCTGAAAGAGTAAGATGGTGCCACCTGCTATCTGGGTCCCATCACTCTGAGGGACCAGGAATCTCCCAGAGGGCAGAGGGGACCCAGGGAAAAGGGATAGAAAGCCACTCCCACATGGGAATAAAGGCCTAGGAGCCTGCTTCAGGTCTCTCCTCAGCACTGACTCCAGGAAACGGAATATTTGGCCTAAGTCCACCTATGAGGGAAGAACAAATCATTTATCCTAGAAAATACTCCCACCTTTGCATAGAGGCTTCAGGTGGCTCGCGGGTATGTGTCCTCACTTTGCTGGAAGGTGTAGTATTTTATTTGTCCTTGTTCAGAGCCTGCTTTTATGATGTCCCATCTACTGCATCTGGCCTGGGGTCTGTAGGCCAGTTTGCATAGCTACTCTGAGCCCTCTCCAGGCCTGCTCCCCTCAGAGTGTATAGGGACCTAGGGAAGTAAGGTCATGTTTTGCCACCAACCTTTGATGATCTTCCCTGCATGCAGCCCTCCAGCTAGAAGCTGGTTATCATGCAGGTAAAGCACCTTCAAGGCCGCATCCTTCATTCTGAAACATCAAGACAGGATGACACTTAGGGGAGGGGTGGGTGCTTGGGCTTGCTGGGCTCTACAGAGTCCCCCAGGGTCAGGTATTGTCTCCCTCCTCTCCCGCTGTGCCAGAAGTAAACACCCAACCTTCTCTGCCAGCCCTACTGGGCTCATACCCTACCAATGGGATAACAACACAGCCTCCCACTTGAGTCTCAGATTTGCTTCTTCACCCTATGCAATCTTTTCTACACCAACCAATCTCCTTCATGTGTGATGTCGGAAAAGAAACTGGACTGTGAGTCAGAGTGCTGGGTTCTTGTCGGGCTGTGCCACCATTGCTGCTGAGTCGCAACAGACAAGTTGCTTGCCCTCTCTGGGTCTGAGTCTCCCTGTGGCTAAATTAAGACAATGGGTTAGATCATGGCCATGCCTCTTCCAGCTGAAAATCTGATTCTCCAATCATTATTGAAGACATCAAGGCACATTTACTTCCACCTATTAAGTGACGAATATCTTTACATTTAAAATTCTTGGGGCGCCCGAGTGGCGCAGTCAGTTGAGTGTCAGACTCTTGGTTTCAGCTCAGGTTGTGATCTCAGTGTCATGAGATCGAGCCCTGTGTTAGGCTCGCACTCGGTCTGAAGTCTGCTTAAGTTCCTCTCTCCCTCTCCCTCTGCCCCTCCCCACTGCACACATTCTCTCTCTCAAATAAATAAACAAATCTTTAAAAAAATAATAAAATAATAAATTTAAAATTCTTTCATTTTATTTTTCAAATTTATTCCTCGTCTCTGATCTCAGTTGATTTTTTGGCATCCTGGGAGGTGAAAAATATATCCTAAAATGGCTTTCTCAGGTGTTATACAGAAATAAGTATGCTGCGCGCCAATTGGTTCAATGGTGGCTAAACACAAACAAATCTCGTTCAAAGTTACTAATATATTGAACTGCACCATGGTTCTCTTATAAGAAGACACAGAAAGCAGTATTTCCCACATCCCTTAATCAAGGAGCGCCCCTGTCTAAAGCAACTCACAGGATTGGGGCTCCAAAGAACACACCTTGGGAAAAGCTGTGGTAGGCTGAGTTCAGAGAGGACAAGGACCATTTTCACTCACTAGTGCAAAGCCCAGAACACAGCAGACCGCCTGGCTCAGTACGTGCCAGCGGACAGACAGACTGATCGACCAAATAGCTTTGTTGTTGTTTTCCCCAAAGGGCAGGGGGGTAGGAGAGCAGAGTGACATGGGTTCACCCCAGTGGGTGGTAACAGCTCCGAGCTGGGTCTCCTGACTTCCTTTCTCATTATGGATACGTGGGGCTGAAGCTCTACTCAGAGTGATTCACTTTCTCCCCCTTCACATCAGGAAACCCCCATAAGGTGGCCAGCCCCAGCCTGAGAAAGGCTGGAAAACTTCTTAGGACAATGAGGGGCTGTTTACAACTTCCTAGCTGTCCACCCACCCACGAAAGCCCCAACTCTGGGCAGCTGCAGCCCCTCCCTACCTGGAAAGGATGGACAACAGGTCTACCCGGAACTTACTCCCGCCCCCCCCCCCCACCCCCCAGGACACAGCCAATCAGAGGTTCAGATACTCACCGGAAGCACAGCGCTCCACTCAGGACCATCTTGAGCTTCACAGTGTGTAGACTCCTATTCTGAAATAATACAAAATCTTAGGTGGAGATAGAGGTTGGTCTGGCAGGGGCTTGAGTAGCAAACGGCCTTCTGACCCCACCCTACCCCTCCCCAGCATGTGAACATCCCCCACAGAGCAGGGAATTCTAGGTCTGGGGTCAGGAGAGAGCCCCAGTCCTGCTGGGGAGAATGAAACCCAGCTCCCCAAAGGACACCTCAGAATGCTCCTTTCTCCTGGCAGAGCCTGTGGTATCTGCCTGCTCCTCTGGGATGCCTCAGCCCTTTTAATAATGCGCGAGGGAGGAGCCCCTGAAACCACCACAAGCTGAGGAGGAGCAGCGTTTCCCAGGTATTTCACACCACCCTAGGCCTCCAGAAACACCTGCCCTTCATTACCTCTCCCAAGAAAGGAAGGTTCTGGAGATAGTCTTCTTTCAGCAATTCTGAAGAACTTCCCAGGGGCCTTCAAGCTCTTCGTGAGCACTCAGCTCCTGGACCTCGGGCGCTTCCAGACCCAAAGGCTTCAGTGCAAACAGCCCCTCAAGGAAAGCAGATTTTAGAACAAGCCCCCTTTTCTCCCCCTTCCTTCCCCCTTCCCTCCGTCCCTCCCTTCCTTCCTTCTTCCTTCCTTCCTCCTTTGCCAGGCTTATGGAAAATGCTGGAGGTGGGGCTTTCCTGCTTAGGCTATGTTTAGTCTACATATTCATTGTAGAAAAACCTGAAAATCCAGATTGGCCAAAAAAAAAAAAAAAAAAAAAAACCACACCATGAATACTTGTCTTCTGTGAGTGAACCATCAGAAAACCAATAACAACACTTTTCCTCTGTGTGTATATATACATGTAACTGTCAACTGTGTCTCCCACAACTGTGTCATAGAGACTATACTCTATTCAACTTGCTTTTTTCATGTAGCAAAATAGCAGAATATCTTTTCATACCAAATACAAATTATGATATAACATTGAGGAGCTGCATACATTTCATTCTATAGGTGATCATTTATTTATAGCAATCAATTATTTTTAGTCTATTATTATTTGCTATTGAAAATCATGTGGTGACAAACATCTTCATATCAACCTCTTCACTCATGTGTCTGATGATTTCCTTAGAAAATAAAATCCAGCCCATGCCACCTTTCTCCAATACCTATTTGGCAAATTAATATGTGGCTGGGTAAAAATTCATGCAGCTTCAAAACCTCCACACACTCTCTGTGATGGATCTGAATTACAGGTAAAGGGCTGTGCATAATAACAAACAATTTAATGACATCTTGAGTACCGCTGATAGCCATATATTGTTAAGGTACAAATTTTAAAGAAATTGTGTTCCAGTTTATAGGCTAAAAAGCCCTAAAAGTATTCAAGAATAAATAACAAGTTTTTCCAATGTGATAAACCTTTCAAAAAACTGTAAAATCTAAAGGCTACCTTATGCAAAATCATTAAATTGACCAAATGGAAAGGACACTGAAAATAACTATAAAAAACAAAATGAAAAAGAAACACCAGAAGGTGTTGGCCTGTAGGCAAAGTGATTTTTCTTTAAGATTTTATTTATTTTAGAGAGAGAGTGGGGCTGGGGAGGAGGAGCAGAGGGAGAGAAACTTCAAGCAGACTCCCTGCTGAGCCCAGAGCCCCAGTAACTGACTCGGGGCTCTATCGAAAGATCCATAAGACCACAACCTGAGCCAAAACCAGGAGTCACGTGCTCAACAGACTACACTCAGAGGCCCCAAAGTAGTTTTAAGCAGGCATACTTTAATTTGTAAAGTGATTATAGGGAAGTACATATTGTTTCACTTAAAAAAGCTGCCTTCTCTGATCCCCTGACCACAGTGAATTGCACCCACATGCCCCCAGGACACATCTGTGGGGCTTTAGAAGCTCTGTCCTCATTCTGACTAATATGGAATGACACCAGTTCATGGCTACCCCTCTCCAGATGGGGCAACTTGCTGGGAGTACAGGGGGATGTGTCTGCCAGTTCTGTCTGCTCTGCAGTGTGCTTCAAGGCGATGGGTACAGGATGAATGGAGGGAGAGGTGAATGAATGAGCTAAGATGGTGAAAGTGACAAAAACAAAACAAACCCCCATTAAGAAAGGTAAGTTCTTCAAACTTGAAAATAAGACAATGTATCTTGAAGTCCGCCATTGTGATGCCATCAGCTTTGGTTTTCTTTTTCAACATTCCTCTGGCTATTCGGGGTCTTTTCTGGCTCCACACAAATTTTAGGATTATTCATTCCATTTGTTCCAGTGAAAAATGCCGATGGTATTTTGATAGGGATTGCATTGAATGTGTAGATTGCTCTGGGTAGCATAGACATTTTAACAATATTTATTCTTCCAATCCATGAGCGTGGGATGTTTTTCCATTTCTTTCTGTCTTCCTCAATTTCTTTCATAAGTGTTCTGTAGTTTTTAGAGCACAGATCCTTTACCTCTTTGGTTAGGTTTATTCCCAGGTGTTTTATGTTTTCTGGTGTAATTGTAAATGGAATCGATTCCTTAATTTCTCTTTCTTCTGTCTCATTGTTAGTGTATAGAAATGCAATATGATTTCTGTGCATTGATTGTATATCCTGCCACTTTGCTGACATCCTGTATGAGTTCTAGCAACTTTGGGGTGGATTTTCCACATAAAGTATCATGTCATCTGCAAAGAGTGAGAGTTTGGCTTCTTCTTTGCCAATTTGAATGCCTTTTATTTCTTTTCGTTGTCTGATTGCTGAGGCTAGGACTTCTAGTACTGTGTTGAACAACAGTGGTGGGAGTGGGCATCCCTGTCGTGTTCCTGACCTCAGAGGGAAAAGGTCTCAATTTTTCCCCATTGAGAATGATATTCACTGTGGGCTTTTTGTATATGGCTTTTATGACATTGAGGTATGTTCCCTCTATCCCTACACTGTGGAGAGTTTTAATCAAGAAAGGATGTTTATAGCAGCAATGTCCATAATAACCAAACTATTGAAAGAGCCAAGATGTCCATTGACAGATGAGTGGATAAAGAAGACGTGGTTCATATATACAATGGAATACTACTCAGCCATCAGAAGGGATGAATACTTACCACTTACATCAACGTGGATGGACCTGGAGGGTATTATGCTGAGCAAAATAAGTCAATCAGAGAAAGACAATTATCATATGGTTTCCCTCAAATGTAGACTATAAGAAACAGCACAGAGGATCACAGGGGAATGGAGAGGAAATGGGATGGAAAGAAATCAGAGAGGGAGACAAACCATGAAAGACTCTTGACTCTGGGAAATAAACTGAGGATGGCTGGAGGCGAGGTTGGTGGGGGGATGGGGTAATAGAACCATGTTTAGCGGGGTTTTTTTTTCCTATTTCATGAGAATGTCCTCATTTTATGCTCATAACTGCCCTATGTGGTAAATGCTCTTATGATCTCTGTTTTCATGGATGTGGAAACCAAGCAGAGAAAAGTTAATCATGTTGTCTGATATGGAACCAATAATCAGAACCAAATCCAGGAAACCTGAATCTAAAGCTGTTGACCCTAAGACACAACACAGCAGTTAGAGGGAACTATTTACAGTCTTCCCCAGATCATGTCACTCTTCCGCTCCCTGAGTCTTTGAGCGTAAAAGGCAAGTCTCTGCCAGGCTCCCAGGCCCCACAAAACCAGGTTCTCATTAACGCTTGATTTTATTCTTTTACCATACCATGTAGTACGCTCAAGCCACATGATATCTTGCTCCACATGATATCCTGCCCAGGTGCAGTCCTGCCGCACTGACTATTCTCTCTGCCTGGGAACCTCATCTCCAAGATAGGAGCATGTCTCACTCTCTCACCTCCTTAAAGTCTTTGCTAAAATATCACCTTCTCCATGAGCCCTATACTCACCCTCCTATGCTTTCCTCTCCTGCTGCCACATTCCACTTACCATGCTCTATTTCTTTCCACAGTACTTGCCATCTGTTAACACACTGTATAATTCAGCTGTGTGTTCCCCACCCTACGCTGCTGGAAGATAAGCTCATACAAGGGAGGTATTTCCTGTCTATTTTGTTCATTAGTGTATTCCAAGCACTTAAGATGGTGCTTGGTATACAGTATGTCTTTAATAAGTAATATGGCACTAACACTGAATGAGTTGTATGCTGTCTCACTTTGAAAAGGCCGGAGAGGGGCACCTGGGTGGCTCAGTTGGTTAAGCGTCTGCCTTCAGCTCAGGTCATGCTCTCAGGGTCCTGGGATGGGAACCTGCATTGGGCTCTCTGCTCAGCAGGGAGCCTGCTTCTCCCTCTGCCTCTCCCCCTGCTTCTGATTTCTCTCTCTCTGTCAAATAAATAAATAAAATCTTTAAAAAAAAAAAAACACCAGAGAATTGTCTCACATTTTGTTCACAGTTATGATTTTTATTTTTCAGAGAGCTTTGATGCTTCTGGGTCCTCATTCTCTTAATAGAGCAGTTAAGACCGTGGTGGACACTCTAAGGCCCGTGGGCTAACATGGGCCTGCTGTTTGTTTTGCAGATCCTTCTGCACTGCAACGGCAGAGCTCAGTATCTGTGACGGAAACTGCACAGACGGGGTATTGAGGATGTGGTCCCTTATAGAAAAACCTTGCCGAACTCTGGTCACAACCACCTTGATTCAAGTCGTAAATCTGTCACTTATTAGCATACATCTTTGGCCAAGTTGTCTGACCTTTCTGCATTTTGGAGTTCTCATCTGTAAAATGGGGATAAAAAAAGTACTTACTCAGCAGTGGCCGTTAAGATGAAAGGGGTTAATGCACGTGAAGTGTTTGGAGCACGCCCGGCACAGGCAGGTGCTTCGATGTCAGCCGTATCATCACCGTCATCATCGGTCACGTGGCCTGGGGGAATTTGCCTCATCGCTCCGATTTGATGACTCATCTCCCTCATTTGCGTTTCTCTGTAAAGAAAAGAGGAACAGTCACCTCGCTGGGTTGTCATGAGGATGGATGAGACAGAGGCCGTGAAGAGCAGGGTCAGCACTTAGCACAAACCCACCGACTCTGCTTCCCGCGCCCTCTGTTTCTCACCTCTCTTGCGCCCCTCCCCAGGTATATAGGGAGAACACGGCAGGGGCCGTGCCTACGCTGATCTAAATCTGAGGCTAGTTCCAGGCCAAACACTTCCTTGCCGTTGTGCTAACGCCTCTTACCTGACCCAGAGAGGGAGAAGGCCCCAACTCAGCCTGGCTGAATGACCACAGCAAATGCCGTGGATTTTGGAATCCCTTACAAGAAAGGTTCACATTTGATGCGTGTTCACTGTGTCAAGCATTATCTCAAAAGCAGTACAGGCATTGTGCCATCAGACCTGTGAAGTGAGTGCAATTTTTATTCCCATTTGCCTGATAAGACAAAGTCAGGCCTAGAGAGATGAAGTGACTAAGCCAAGGTCACTAACTAGTAAGAGATGGACCAGGTATTAGTACTCTGGCAGTTCGATCTCGTACTAGCTCCCACCCACCCCCCCTCACCCCCCCGTGAACAAATAAGCCGTATAATGCTTATAGACTCGGATGGAAGGTACAGGTGGAGGCCCAGGGGGTTCCCTGCCAGGAATCTTTTACAGGAAGGACGAAGGGGCTTTTTCAGAAGAACAGAGACTTCAAGAAAGACAGCAGAAACCAATAGAGTTGGTCCAGGGACAAAGGGCTCCAGCACGACAGAGTGGGGCACACAATAGGACAGAGGGGACTCTTCACTCCCCGGAGTGACTTGTGGTGGCTTAGAACAGCCTGGCCTAGGGGAGCTGGCGGTGACGCATGGACACACAGCATCCAGGGAGCTGTGAACAGAAGGGTCCCCCCTGCTACAGCCCTGGACCCCCTCTCCGACGACAGCCACATCCTACAGTCACTGTGGAGCAACAGAAGGGAAGGTGCCACCTGGCTCACAGTACATTTGAGTAATGCTGGAGTCCCTGTGAAAGTACAGGGAAGTCTGTGGGTCAGGGCACCGCAGCCGGGGGCTGAGCCAGAAACGTGTGGCTTTGTGTCCTTGCTCAATCCCATGGCATCTTCCAGGGTGGAGGGTCTGGGGAAAGGCCAGTTCTACAGGCTGGGACCAGGGAGTGTGGAGGCAACGGCAGGGTGAGACTGTGGTGTGTGTCACACCCGCAGGCGGTTTCTCCTGACTGAGTCACCCAGGGCAGGACCAGAGCCACTGGCAACTTCCTTACCCCAGATCCAGGTGAGACCCTCCAGCGCAGGTCCAGGTGCTTTGCTCATCTGCGCTTCAGAGGCCTCCAGAGTCTGAGAACTCACCTCCCACAGATTACTCTCGTCGTTTGGCCATTTCTGGACCTCTGGCCACACAACAGCTAGGACTTGAACCAGACACTGCAACTGAAAATGGGAAATAAGCCAAATGTGGAAGGAAAAAGCCCAAAGGTCAGGAAGAGTACTGGTCTGTCTCCATCCTCCCTGCTCCCCAGGCCTTGCCGTCTTTCTGCCCAGGCAGAGTACAGGCTCTGTGTGCACGGCCATGACCTCAGAGAGGCTACTCTTGGCCATGCTGGACTGCGCAGGCCACACTTGGATGATTTCTTCCAAACATCCACCTGACCGATCCGTGCAGTCTTTCCTCCTGTTTTTTTTGTCTCTTTCCACAGAGGACTTGGAGCAGTGAGCGCCCATAGCAGAATTAGACAGGGCAAAGGGAACTGCATTGGAACGCTCCCAGAGGAGGCCCCAAGACTTCCTTGGCTCTGTCTGTGACTCTTGGCACTGATGGAGTAGAATCATCTCCTTTCCCTCAAGAACCAGGGACTCTCTCTATATATATAGAATTCTATATATAGAACATATATATTCTCTCGTGTGTATATATATATATATGAGAGAGAGAGAATATATATATAAAATATATATTTATATTTTATGTATAAATAATATATATTATATGTAAGATATCATATATTGTATATTTATTATATACTTATATATTATAAATACATATTATATATTATAATATATGTAAAATTATTAGATAAGTGCACATATGTCTTTTCTAATTTTTTATCATTATATTTAATTGTAGTAAAATGCACATAACAAATTTACCATCTTCACCATTTTTAAGCGTACAGCTACATATATATTTTTTACATCCTTTGTTAAATCTATTCCTGAGTATTTTATTGTAAACGGAATTGATTTTTTATTTCATTTTCTAACAGCTTGCTGCCCATATATAAAAAAAAACAATTAGTTCAAGGATAATAAAAATAAAAAATAATATTTTTGCAATCATCATAGGAGTGACCGATTCAGGTAAAAATCGCCAACAGAGGTTAAAGCCTTCATGTGAATGTTTGATGAAGAACAAGATACGCGTTGTCTTAAAGAATCTCCTCACAGATTGCTTACCAATTCCAAAAGGAAAATTGGGAATTTTGCAGCGGAGAAACCTGGCCGACTTCACCATAACCAAGTGGCCAAAATGTCGTTCAGCAGTAATGGCGGGAGACTACACAAGGTGTGTCCCTACAGGAGATGGCATGCGGAGAAGGACACGTTACATCTTCTGCAGCTTTCCTGCCAAAAGTCCGTAAGCTGAATCTAATCATGAGGAAATACCAGACAAAGCCAACTGGAAGACAGTCACAAAAAAACAGTGCCTTATTCTTCAACAATGAATAAACAGGGGCGCCTGGGTGGCTCAGCGCGGTAAAGCCTCTGCCTTCAGCTCACGTCATGATCTCAGGGTCCTGGGATCGAGCCCCACATTGGGCTCTCTGCTCAGCGGGGAGCTGCTTCCCCCTCTCTCTCTGCCTGCCTCTCTGCCTACTTGTGATCTCTCTCCTCTCTGTCAAATAAATAAATAAAATCTTTAAAAAAAAAAAAAAACAATGAATGAACAACAACAACAAGGACGGAGTAAAAGTAGGCTGACTCGGAAAATATTTAGAGAGCACATCTCCTGGAGAGTTCTCTTCTCTATGTAGCGTGTGCTACCATTTGTGCAGAAAAAGTACACATTCAGAGGCCTGCTGGTGCCCCAAATTTCTCTCCAAAGATAGTCTGCAAACGGGTAGCATTCGTTATCTCTACGGGCCATAGAAAACTGGATGGGGAGAAAGAACTGCTTTTCACTTTGTTCATTTAGATGTGTTATTCAATTAAAGTTTGTTTTTTTATTTAACTCTAAAAGGTGGTTCTCAAACATAACCTTAAGTGAAAGAAACCAGGCACAAAAAGAACGCATGCTATGTTATTTCATATACATAATTCAAAACTAAGCAAAATTAATCATGGTATTGGACATCAGGCCAGGGGTTAACCGCACCTGAGGTAGGAAGAGTAGCTGAAAGGAGCACAGGGCTGTTTTGGGGTACTTAACGCTTATCATCAGAAAATTCAGGGGCACTTGGGTAGCTCAGTGGGTTAAAGCCTCTGTCTTCGGCTCAGGTCATGATCTCAGCGTCCTGGGATCGAGCCCCGCACCGGGCTCTCTGCTGGGCAGGGAGCCTGCTTCCCCCTCTCTCTCTGCCTGCCTCTCTGCCTACTTGTGATCTCTCTCTCTGTCAAATAAATAAATAAAATCTTAAAAAAAAAAATTTAGCAAACTATATCCTGATGAGCTGTGCAGTGTCCTCTACGTATGTTAGACTCCAATTTTTTTAAGGTTTGTTGTTTAAAAAAAATATAACTGACTTTTCTATATTAACAGTGTATCCCGCCACCTTACACTTATTCTTAGTTCTGGTAGTTGTTCTATAGATTGCTTAGGATTTTCTACATGAACGATCATATCATCTGCAAAGAGGGACAGTTTTCCTTATTTTCTGGTCTTCATTCTTCAGATATTTTTAATTGAGTTTTGCAATGGCTAGGACTTCCAGTAAAATAGAACAACCATCCTTTTTTTTTTTTTTAGAACAACCATCCTTAACTGGTTACCAATCTTAGGAAAAACATCCAGTCTTTCACCATTGTGAGCTGTAAATACATCTATTTTTGATAGATGCCCTTTCAAAATATTGAAAAAGTTTTTTCTATTCCTAGTTGGCTGGGACTGTATATTGTGAGTAGAGGTTAACTTCAACCTAATGCTTTCTCTGTATCCACTGAAATAATCATCTGGTATGATTTATTATTTATTCTGTTAATATAGTTCCATTTTCTAGTTCTTGTCTCCTAATTTTGACATCAAGGGAATTTCGGGATTAGTCTTCATTGCCCTAATTCCTGACACAGGGTCACACATTCCTTCTTCCTCATATATTTGAATTACCCTCTGGACATTGTCAATATTATATTACAGAGACCATTACACTCCTCTGAAGAAATTTATGTTTCTGGTTTACCATGCAATTAACCTCATTGGACACAAAATGCAAATCCTGTCTCTCAAGCGGCAGCAAATATCTCAGATCAGTTCCTTTACCTTTATCTGGGCTTCTAGGCATGGCTCAAGGGTCAGCCAGAGATTTGGGCAGTTTTTACACTGAATTTTGTGGCTCTCCTTCACTGCCTCTCCTCTTCTAAGATTACCCTGCTCACTTTCCAGTGGTAGTAGTTGTCCCAAATCTGTACCCCTGGTTCTTCGAGGAGGACTGTAGGGTTTTCGATTAGTTTTAGTTGTCTCATGCTGTGCAGCTTAAGCCTGCCCTCAGTGTAAAAACAGGACTGGGAAACTGACCCATTCACATCATTTTTTTCTAAGTAGCTACTCCCCTGAGGAATCAGCATGCATGTGTTTGCTTATGCTCGTTCACCAATGCATTCAGGTTCCCTCCTCATTTCTCACCAGATCTTACAGCTGTTTTTGTGCAACCCTTGGTCCAGTCAGAGGCGACTGGGCACCAAAGGAAATTCACGCCTTTCAGTTCTAAGTATGTCTGTCGTGATTAGCACATTGCTGTATTTCTTTTTCTAGTCTGTTAACCTTCTTTTAACTGGGGAATTAAGTTAATTTAAATTGACCAATTGCTGAACTACGTCCATTTATTTCTATTATCTTTGTATTTTTTCATTCCTTTCTTTCTGAAGCATTTTTTTTCTGTTTCTTTCTCTCCTTCCTTTAGTGCCTTCACCTGGATTGAGTGAGATGGTTTTGTTTGTTTTCCCTTTGTTCATCCTTCACTCAAATTTGGAAGTTACATGCTCTCTATTAACTTGATAGTTACGCTAGCTACTTAAACAATCTTTCATGACCCAACTAAATACAAAGTTAACCAGTATTTTTAGCTGGAGAACTGTGCCATAGTGAGGATGGCCACAGGGGTAGGATGGTGACCACCTTTTGGGGTATCTGATTTTCCCTCCTTGAGTGTCCATTGAGTTTTGTGATGAGGGCACAGTGGGACTCTCTGCCATTTGGCTGGTAATGATCAAGGGTCAAGAAAGAACAGAGCTTGAAGTCAGTGCCTGCCTCATCCTACAAAGCACATACTGATTACATCCTTGGACACCCAAGATGCCAGGGTCCGGTCTGCACTAGTTGACTTCCAACCTAGGGACAAGAGGCCAGATACAGAAATCCAAGACCACCCTAACCTTCCTCTCTCCTCAACCCTTAGACCCATGACTATTTGCCTTTAGTTTGGTAATAAGGGGAGAAGATCCCAAGAGGGATCTTCCTTCCCAAGAGGAAATGGTTTATCCAGTCCTGTCCAAAATGGGCAGTTTCCCACTGACTCACTCTCCTTGCTGAGTTCTCACCTGAAACACAAGCACAGATGGAGATTCAGCAGTCGAGAGAATGGGCTCTCTCCAGCCTGTCCCTGAATCCATGGATTCCCTGAAGCTCAATTTTTTGTCCTCATTTCTGTCTCTTTGTCTCCCTCTCCTATCACTGGTCCTTGAAGTCATGAAGCTTATCTCTTCTCCCCGCGTTCTGGGATCATGCCTTCCTAAAATAACCAAACTCACAGCCTCTCATTTGAGCCTGAAGGCTTCACTATCCTGTATCTTCCTCCACATCAACCAGGCTCCTCACACTGGACTGAGATGCAAGGATGTCACCCACTGTCATACATCTCACTCTGTATGAACTATCACAGTGATGCAACCAGAGGTCACAGCTGGGTTTGATATCTCCTATCAGGAAATTATCTTTCGTATAGGACCTGGACCTTCTAGAGAAGACACATGGAGTAGAGACTGCTGAAAAAAAAGGGGGAGGGAGGCATGCCCAGAATCATTTGGCTTCCCAGTAAGAAAGCTCCCTATCTGCAAGGAAATAGAAGTACCTCAAAATAGGGTCTGGTCCAGGGGCACCTGGGTGGCTCAGTCGTTAAGCATCTGCCTTCGGCTCAGGTCAGGATCTCAGGGTCCCGGGATCAAGCCCCGCATAGGGCTCCCTGCTCGATGGGGAGCCTGCTTCTCCCTCTCCCTCTGCACTGCTTGGGTTCGTTCTCTTGCTGTGTCTCTCTCTGTCAAACAAATAAATAAAGTCTTTTAAAAAAGTTTAGTCCAGAATGAAAATAAGTTTGTTTTTGTTTTTGGGTTTCTTGCAAATATCCATATATACTTTATTCACACAAAGTACTGTCACCTCTTGAGTCTCTGTGTTTAAGCAAAAGTCTGTGGCCAGGCCACCCGCACCACACCTCAAGACCACCCAACTGAGGACATTCTTCCAAGGGACACTCAGGCTTCAGCGGAGCTCGGTTTTTTGTTTTAGCAATAAGTAAAAACTCAATTCTAAAAATACATATATACTAACTGGGGAGAAAATAAGTTTTCCAGCAATGGAACTCAAAATTCCAAAATGGAAAATGTGCAAAGTTGAGAGCCGAGCTACCCCCTATCCCCTAGCTACACCCCAACTCCAAGCTCTGGCCTCAATGAAGGGCTGTCCTGGGCACCTAGCCTTCTGGGCACCTAGCTCTGGGCCCCTTCCCTCTCACCTGCTGCTGGTCCCAGATGAGGATAGGGCAGAGTTTGGTTTTTAGTCAGAAGCCAAGAGCAATTGAAAAAAAAAAAAATGAAGGAATGATATCAACTTGCTCTGCACAGAGGACTGGCAAGGACAGCTCAGAGATGAATAGCATTTGGGTTAAAACTACGTTATTTACCAGTTTAGTTCTCATATCTTTCACTCTCTTGGGCAGATCCCTGAGCCCAGCCAGCAATGGGAAGGCCTCTGGAGCTGGGATTATCTGGTCCAGGTACTCTGTTCTCTAAAGCCTCCTCTCCATCATCTTGTAGCAAGAAGAAAAGCATCTTTCCTGTTTGGGAAGTGTAAAGCTCAGATCACAAGCTGTTTCCTGGCCCAAGTTATCAATACAATCTGTCCTCCGGGGATATCTCATCCCCACATAGGGCTTTGTAGTAGAGGGGAGGAAGGTGCCTATCAAGCTATCATTTACTTTGAGGAGGAACAGTACCACTGAACTTCAAATGTCAGTATCAAAGGCTCACCAAAATTCCTGTTATTCATTCTCTCAAGAAGGGAAATGCCCAAGGAAGTTCTCTCATTGCAGAACTGCCCTAATTATGGTGCAGAAATTAAACTGGACTAAGAAACACAAAATTATCCATGCAAATTTAGTAGTACCAACATCCACTCCTTTAATTGATCTGACTTACAGTCAAATCAGCACATAAAATTTAGCATACAACTTTGATGAAAATTTGCCTCTAAAGTATATCTGGTGGCTACTAAGGCCAACTGCCTAAACGGTCCTTAAATGTGTTCAAAAGTAGACAAAATAAAAAGACAACTCTAAGGATATAGAAGAATCCCATCATTCATATAATGATTTGAAGAATGTACAAAAACAGAAAGAAAGTATGGACCCATTGGGTCTTCTACAGGAGCTGTGTTGTCCAAAAGAGCAAATGGTTAAATTCCCCAGGCTATTGAGAGAATCCACAAATGAGTCTCAAGAGAACTCCAAAAAAACAAAAGGTCTTGATGTTGGAATATCCACAGAGGCCCATGACAGTAAGAACATGGATATGGTGGATACACAGCCTCATGAAGGTTGAGAACTATACCTCCATCTGTGGTCACAGATGCATACAGACACCCACGCTCATCATGGGGAGGGACAGAGAGAGATGCCACTTGGTTCTCAAGCACTTATAAACATACCTAAGGGTCAGAAAGAGGCATCTAGAGTCAGGGATCCTCCAACTCTATAGATTCAGGTTTAGTCTTAGCAATTATTTTGCTATAGTTACAGGGATTCAATTACATTCTCCACACTGGAGAAACTTAGGGAAGGGCAAATTGCCTGCAGGTGGAATGCAGGCAGGCCAGTGCAGCCCTAGATTTTGCCTTGCCCAGACATAGCCTCCTCTGATGGACTGAATCACCAAGGCTGGGCCTTCAGCAGCATCCACCTTACTCTAAACTAGGAGAGGAACATCTCTGAGTTCCCGGCTTTGAGAAATCAGGATGAGGCACTCTGGGCAGGATCAAGTGCTTACTCATTTCATAGCTCAAGGGCCTCTGAAGGTCTGAGAATGACCTATCCAGGAATTGAGCTATTTGGGCACCCACAGAAATGCACTCTTCTGAAGGGGCAGGAGATGGAAACTCTAGTTCAACATTGACTTTATCACCAAGGACAGGGATTGAGGCAGAAACTCTAATACCCAGGTAAAAATGAATGTGAAAAATGAGCTTGATGCTCTCAAGTATATTCATCAGAGATTTGGTTTTCCTCTCTAGAAAAAAGAGGAAAGATGCCATGTTTCATGATTTTGGATAAACCCTCATGGATTTCCTATATTTATCTCCTTAAAAAGGACTCAGTCCTCACCCCAGCAAAAAAAGAAAGACATTTCCAGATGAGTAAAACATGGGCACAGAGTCATACTATTTTTTTAAGATTTTATTTGTTTGACAGAGAGAGAGAGATTACAAGTAGGCAGAGAGGCAGGCAGAGAGGGAGGAGGAAGCAGGCCCCCCACTGAGCAGAGAGCCTGGTGCAGGGCTTGATCCCAGGACCTTGAGATCATGACCTGAGCCGAAGGCAGAGGCTTAACCCACTGAGCCGCCCAGGCGCCCCAGAATCATACTATTTTAACTCATTTTAATTTTTATCATAGTAATACATGCACATTGCTTTTAAAAGCCAGATAGAATTTTTAGAATGCATAACTATAAACGACAGATTCCTGCCCACGCCATCTTCTTTCTCTTAGCTCAATCTTCAGATGCATTCAGGAAAGGTATTCTCTATTTGAGGGAATCCCCATACCTCTCTCCTGGGCTGAGACTTATCCTGTGACTCCTGGGTCTTTTTCTTCTTCTTGGTCTATTTCTTTTTCTAATCCACTTCTAGGGGGCCATCTAATCATCTAGGTATAACTATCAAAATACTTCATGGTTTTCTTTTCCTTTAGTGCAATCAGTTCTTTAGAGTTTGCAATATTCACTACACTTTCCCACTTGGTATCAGGCCCCCTGACAACATCTTAGTCAAGGAAAGTAGTCACTTTCTTGTCATTTTTCTCAGAATGGCTGGGGGTGAAGGGGAGATGATATTTTGGTTTTGGAAGCTCTTCTCTCTTTTTTACCAGACCTAGTGCCAAAATGTTGCAAGCAAAGAAGAAGAATAGGAAAGGTAGAGCCCCTCTCAGGACACTGGCTTTGGGTGTGCAGGGAAGGTGTTCCCACATTCCGGGTGTAGTCTGGTTTCATCAGATTTCAGTAGGTGGTGTGTGTGTGGCTGTTGGGGAGGGTATAACGATCAGCATCACCTTGCCTCTACCCATTGTTAAGCACCCTCAGAGAGAACTGAGTAGCTCCCAGGCTCAAACTCTTTCCAGGGTGGACCGCTCATCACTTGACTTATTGCTCCCTTAGAGAAAAATCCCACGGTTCCGATCTTTCTGCCAACTCCAGGCTTCTTTACATGTGTCATGAAAGCTTCTGGGATTATCTTCTACCCTCCTACGTATCTCAAAGTTCTGAGTTGGAGTGGGAGTTTCTACCAACTGCTTCTGAAGGATATTATCCACAGTCCCTTCAAGCTCTGCTGGTGTAGGGAATGCCAGAAGAGTCTTCTGTCTTCATATATCTCTAGAAAAGCCCACACTTTCTAGGCACTGGGAATTGAGAAGAGGTTATTGGGAAAAGCTATAAGCCAGAGCCTCAGCCTTGGAGAAGATGCCTCTCTCTTCTGGATTCCTAATGGGATTTTGAGCCCATTTTAGGGACCAGGATGCTCACTATGGTGACCTTCTCTGAGCTCTGAGAAGGCAAGGAGGTCAGTTCCTCAATCATTCATTTATTAATTTATTAACAATGCATTTATTCAGCATATATTTATTAAACACAGACACTGTGCTAGGGACTGGGAATATAGTGGTAAACTAGACAAATACCACTTCCCTGGAATTGAGGACTTTATAATGTAAAGCGGGAAGTAGAGATAAAGACAAATAAACAAATTCATTACAATTGTGTGAAGGAAACAGTCAAAAGTGAGAGATAGAAAACTCAGGAGGTAGAAGAAGGGGCTAACTTTGGACATGGTGCTTAAGGGAGGCTTCTTTGAGGAGGTGACATATAAGAAAAGCAGAGAATGAGAGTCAACTAATATAGGTATAGGCATGGGCATGAGCACAGCATATGCAATGGTCCTGAAGCTATAAAGAATTTGGCATATTCAAGGAACTGAAAGATTTGCATGACCGAGAAGAGTAATAGGGAGAATTACCTTGGAAGGTAGAGGAGTTGGAGGCAGGGGTCAGGCCATCCAGGCAATCCTTAAAACTCTGAAAGGGAATTTGCATTTCCTTCTAAGTGCAAATGGAGGCACTGAAGGAGTGAATATAGAAATGACAAAGTTTAGATTGACATTTATCAAGATTATTCTGACTGGCTCATGGAGACCGGATTGAATGGGCAGAGGGAGGAATAGATGGAACTCACCAGTCAGGAGTGTGATTTACAGCACCAGCAAGCTATGGTGGTTGCCTGGTTTGGATTGGAGAATGGCAGAGAAGTGGAAGAGAGATGGGCGGATTGGAGATCTTTTGAACGTAGACCTCTTTAGAGATAGATTTCATGGATTAGAGGTAGGGCTCAAGGAAAGGAGGAATCAAGGGTGACTCCTCGGTTTCTGTCTTGAGTAACTGAGATGGAGAAGATGGGGTGTGGGAATGGGCATGTCTGATTCCTTCAAAATTCATATGGTGAAATCCTAACATCCAATGTGATCAGATTAGGAGGTGGGGACTTTGGAAGGTAATTAGATCCTGAGGGCAGGGCCCTCATTGATAAGACCGACAGCCATATGAGAGAGGCCTAGGAGACTTTCTCCCCTTCCACCATGTGAAGTCTGCAACCCCCTGAGGGCCCTCACCTGATCATGTTGGCACCCTTATATCACACTCTCAGTCTTCAGAGCTGCAAGACGTAATGTTTGTTCTTATTATGCCTGCCAGTCTATGGAATTTTGTTACAGTATCCCAAACGGACTAAAACCTCCCCCAAACTAGAAGAGCCAATAAAATATCTGAGAATACCTCTTGGGTCCTTCTATGGTTTCTCCTCCTCCTCCTCCTCTTCTTCCTCCTTCACCACTACCACTTCCTCAACTCCTCTGTCAGAGGGTGCATCACAGGAAAAGGCAAAGCGCCATAGACTTCGAAGAAGATAAGATGTTGGATTTACTTGGGAAGATGAGGAGCAGCCTCTAAACACTTCGGAGAGATGTAGAGTCTTAGGAAGACAGGCAGGTGTCATCACAGTGATGAAAGTAGTTGAAATGTCTGCAAAAGCATGTGCAGAGGCACAGAGGGAAGAAACCCAACATGTTGGGTGTAGTTGGTGGAGAAAAGAAGCTTGCTTTGACTGGATTTGTCTTAGCCTGGGTTTACACCGGAAAGCAGAACCTGAGACAAGGGTTTGCATTCAGATGGTGAGAAGCAACCCCAGGGAACAGGAATGGGGCATGGAGAAATGAAGCAGGGAAATGAGATAAGCCAATGCAAGGGTGTGTTCTTGAGCTCAGTGCTGCCATGGGTGACTATGACTCAATTCCACTGGGACCCTCTGAGGAACTGTGTAGGTAGAATGAGTCTCAGAATTGTGCACCTGAAGGACCCGAGAGAGCAGCAGGTTCCCACCCACTCCCACTCCCTACTGGTCAAGGGTTCTTCATGGGCAGCTCCATCTCACTTCCAGGTGTGTGCATGTGAATGCCAAGTAAGTTCCTATGACTGTCTTTCCCCAGGGTGTCCTAGGAGCCCCTGAGCAGAGAGAGACAGATGCTTGGGGCAGCTGAAATGACACGGTGTCAGGTTACACCTTCTCAGAGCTGGTCACACAGCAATGACTAGAGTAAGAGGCAGGCGAACAGGATGTAAGGGGGGGATTCTGGGATTATCTCAGAACCATAGCCGGTGAGGCACCAGGAGGTAATGCCACAAGGATAAGTTTTGGAAGAGATTATGCCTGGCTAAGCAATTTGAACTTAATTAGCAATGGGTATCCATTGCAAAACCTGATACCACTGCTAATCATGTGCAGAGAAGGGCAAGGTCTCCTGCAGGGAGAGAGCCCATCAGGCTCATATTCATGTGCAGGATATTATGGTAAATTATAGTTCCTTGTGATTGGCTAAATGAATTTGGAGATTTTATGACAGGCTTTAAATAAAGTAACAACTGGCCTAAAAGCATCCCAATAAAGAAACTGTTGATTAAAGATTTGACTAAAATTCCAGAAAACATGAATAATAACAGGAAAATATCAAAGCTGGCACTTCTACTTTGAGTTAATTTATAAGTAAAAACAAAGGCAATACAGTAAGTTCTGAGAAGTCACCTGAAAAAATTTAAAACCATACAAGTGATTCTCTGAAATATGGGTTGATTTAAATTCACTACAGTTAATAATTAATCTTAACCAAAGTATATATTACATGTCAAATTATTAACTAATGATATTATGAATCCATTAAGATGACCAAGATGCGTAAAATTTTTATTTCACATTTATCTTATCCTTTAGAGTCATCTTTGGTGGGGCACCTGGCTGGCTTAGTTGGAAGGGCATGTGACTCTTGATCGTGGGGTCATGAGTTTGAGCCCCATGTAGGGTGTAGAGATTGCTTAAATAAAAACTTTAGATTCATTTGGGAATACGCATCATAATATTTGTAATAAATGTGCAGAGAATTAACAAATAATACTTTTTTATTGATAGGACTGTATGAACAAAAATGTTTGGAAGTCACATCTCTAGGCCATAGGTCATCAGAAAGAAAAGGGAGAGCTGTGTACAAGAGGCATTTTGGATGTTGACTTAACTGCATATGGCAGCTAAGTGGATGGTCAGACAAGATCGGGAAAGAATTAAAAAGTGACTCGGGTTTTATACTGGGATGATGTTCAGATGGGGAGACATGGTGCAGAAATGGATGTCTAAAGGAAGATGTGGTTTTGGGTGATGAGAGTGAGGTGGGCTGTGGATGGGCATCCGTGCATGTTAGTCTCTCAAGATGACCTATTGTGTTTCAGAATGGAAAGTTCTCTGACTGCTTGATCCTCTGTCCTGGAATCAGCCACTCACAGCCCAGGCTGAACGAAGTCCTCAGGCTCTAAATAGAAGTTAGTGGTGTAATTTTTGCCCCTCTCCTTGGTGAGAATGACAGGCTGTCCTGCTATTTTGGAAGTGGCTATGAACCAGTCCGGGTAGGAAACAGACTGAAAGGTGGAGGTGGAGCCCTCCCTACTATGGAAAAAGAGAAAGGGCTTCTGTGCTTTCTTCTTCTTGGACATATCCATGATCTCTTTCTCCTAGGATTAGGAAAAAAGCTTATTAGCGAGGATTACTGAGAGGAAGGGTCGAAACTAACACAGCCCTGAGAATGACTGCTGTCCCCCAAAGGGAGGAACAGAGACTAGGGACACAGGCAGGTGAAGGGACACCAGGTGTCAAAACAGATGACCCACTGGCTCCCAATAGCTTGACTCCACCTCAGCATCACACAACACCAAGCGCTTCTGATTCTCTGAGAAGCACTATCTTCCCTGAGAACAGAGACAGGCTTAAGCCCCTTTTGTGGGTGCTCCTGGTGGGCACCCATCTGCAGGTGTGGGCATCTCACAAGATTTCCAGACTCCAAGTGGGTTGACATCTGACAGCGTTCACCATAACCAGAAGGATTCGCTTCATAACTACAAATGCTACCTTTAGTGCAGAGACCACAGGCATATAATCCACCAAATCCAGACTAACAATCTCCCCCTTGTCCTCTCTGCCACTCGGTGGCCTTTGCTTAAGTGGGAGAAGCCCAGCATCTTGGAGGACTTCTGGGAGGCAGTTAAAGAAAACTGAGGATGGGGCGCCTGGGTGGCTCAGTGGGCTAAAGCCTCTGCCTTCGGCTCAGGTCATGATCTCAGGGTTCTGGGATCGAGCCCCACATCAGGCTCTCTCCTCAGCAGGGAGCCTGCTTCCCCCTCTCTCTCTGCCTGCCTCTTTGCCTACTTGTGATCTCTCTCTCTGTGTCAAATAAATAAATAAAATATTTTTAAAAAATAAAAAATAAATAAAAAGAAAACTGAGGATGAAGAAACCACCATTCCTTGGCCTTTTTGAAACATTTTCATGGGTGAAAATGCTCTGGCTTTTGGAGAATGCTCTGACGTTCAAATGAGTGCTACGACAATGCCCATTGACTTTGGGGTCAGCCAAGTCACATCTCCTTCCTTAAACTGAACAATCCAGGATTGAAAAACTGTCATTTTTATTCAGTGATATGTTAAATGAAATAAAAAGTGTATTTCGCAGTGCTTCTCTCATGAGCTGTACCACACTCACCTTAAGCTGCAGAGTAGGCTGGCCCTGAATTTCTGCACAGAAGAGACAAAGATGATTGCCCTTGATTCCCAAGTAAACCGGATTGCCTTTCCCTGCATCATGAAATTCTTTGTCTGTACATGTTGTTAAATCAAGACTGACTGGAAACACAAGGAAAAATGGAAACAGGTATCAGGGCCCAAGCAGCAGAAAGTCTAGTCCTTATGGCCTGACATTACTCTTCCCAGCCAGGGCGGATGCTGAGCAGTCAGGACTCCTCCAAAAGGCTCCTCCCATTCACCATGTGGCTGAGACCCTTCATCATTATCCGAAGCCCACTTTCATTCTCTTACTTAATATCAGAACCCCAGTTGTTACAAGGCATACTGCATCCCAAAAATAAAAATAAAATTTCCCACCACATTTGCAGCTAAATTTGATCATATGCTGAAGTTGTAACCCATTAAATAAATGTGGAAGTGTTGTGTGGGATTTCTAAGAATGTTCTTTAAAAGGAGTTGACTCAGCTAAGAGAAGCTCCTTTCTTATACCCTGTGTCTTCTTACTGCCGGCCTCAAATACTTGGGTGATGGTTGAGGAGAACTTGAGCTTGGTAAAGCAGAAAGCTTGAATCTTTGGATTATGGGGGTATCATGGAACCACCATGCTAGCCTGCCTGATCAGGCTTCTTTTTCATGAGAAAGAAATAAACTTCTTAGTTTAAGTCCCAGTTATATGGGTTTTCTGTCACTATCAGCTGAATTTAATTCCCAACTAACTTAGCCCAGGAACCTGGATGTTCTGCATCTATCCTTCTAGGCAGGGGGCCAAGAAATCTCCCATCAACTCTCTTCATTGAATTCCCACTCAGAACAAGGATGCATGTGGGCACCAGAGATTTAGCTGAGGATAAGAGAGACATTGTCATTGCCCCCACAGAAAATGAGACCAAAGATGTAAACAGAGAAATGACCAGAACCACAATAAATGCCTGTTTGGGGAAAGAGACCAAAGCCTGGGATAGTAGGAGTCCAAATTTAGATAGAGGAATCAAGAAAGATCTCTCTGTAGAGGTGAAGTTCAAGCCTAGACCTTAAAGTTAAGAGGAAACTAGTATAGGAAAACATGGGGGCTGGAGGAGGTCTGAAAGGAGAGTGTCACAGGAAAAGGATGGGTAAAGGCCCCTATGTGGCTCTGAAAGAAGACTGGTGCCCCTGAGATCTCCCTACTGGCCCCCACCTTCCGCCCACAAAACACAAACACATGGGAATGATACTCTTCAATTAACACAGTTCAGAAGGTCACTGTTAATGCTTTGTAGAGAATGGATGAGAGGCTACATAAATGAAGGGGGAGGGAGGGCAGTGAGGAGGCAATGGCAGTGGCCTAGGGGAGAGATGATATTATCTTAGAAATAAAGCATATTTTGCCCATGGACTCCTCAGTCTTTGCTGATGGAATGGATAGAGATCAAATCAAGGATGTCTCCTGCACTTCTGGCTCAAGGAAACAAGTGATGGTAATGCCACTAATAGAGATGGGGAAGACTGGGCTCATCAGCAGTTTTGAGAAGTCAGATAGATCCCCAGTTCTGCTTGGGATAGATGAAGTTAGAGATGTCTGAGGGGACATGGAGAGGACGTGGGTGAGTCGTCCAGAGAGGACCCCTGGGTTGGAAGCACAAATGCCAGAGTGATAGAGGTGATACATCGATCTAAGAGACCAGCTCCCAATCCCTTCAGAGGGGTTACATAATGACTGCAGATTGAGATCTGAGGATCCCCAGCACTTGGAGATTTTATAAAGTGGAGTCGGAAAGGCGAATGCCAAAGAGAAGCCAGTGAACCACAAGAGAATGTTCCTACAGAAGGAGAAGATGGGGGGGTGTTCAAGAAAGAAATAGTTACCAATTATGCTGACTGTAGCCAAGGAACCAAACACTGTGAGGACAGAGGAGCATATTTGGTGACTTTGGGAAGAGGAGCTTGAGAGAACAGAAGGCAGGTTGTTTGGTGCAAGCATGAGCAGGAGATGAAGTAGAAACAGGTTGTGTAGCCAGCTCTTCTATGAAGACTAGTACATAGCTGTATAGAGATTGGTATACAGGGAAAAAAGAGTGGTACCAAGAATGGAATGTGGGAATCAAGAGAAAGTGTTTAGTATTAAACTTAGGAATATTTTTTTTTTTAAACTTAGGAATATTATATTAGAGCATGTCTGTCAGTGATAGAAAGGATCCAGCAGACAGACAAAGGTGGAGTATGCAGGGAAGAGAAGAATTAAATCAAACATTGAAGTCCTAGCAAAAGGGAAAGAAGCTGAGACAGACTGACTTTTGCTGGGAAGAAGGAATATGCCCCATTATTAGAAGAGAGGACACCGAATTAGGAAAGTGTGTAGGTTTGGTGGTGAAAAGATGATCAGGTTTGATTCTGGGGCCATAGGTAGCGATGGTTGAAATTTAAAGGAGAGAAACTCCAAGGAGAAGGTCAGTGGCTGCTTAAGTGGGCAATCTCTTCTTATCAGAAGACAATTTCTCTTGATAAGAAGAACTGATAACCCCTCACACCCTCAACTCTAGGTGCAGGGTTTCCTCTGTGGAAGAGAACCTTCTTGTCCTTCCTGTGGACATTGGGCTGCCACGCAGAAGTAGGAGGGGCCCAAGGCCAGGATCAAGCAAGCTCAGTCCCATTCCCAGTGGAGCTGATGTCCCTTTTAGAGGCAACAGTGGCTTTGATTGTCACTCACCAGGTTTGACATTCCTGCTCAAAGGAGTTGCTATTAATGAATTTTCTCTCAGGATCCACACCATTTGTTGAGAATCATAAACACCAAAGATTCTGGGAGACTCTACCACTGAGAGAAGACAGAAAAGCACAAAACACATATGAGGTTATTATAAACTTCATGACTCTAGCTGCATCTTGGTAATAATGGCTTTTGAATCCTTGGGGATTCAAATCCTTGGGGGTAGGCTTACTGCTCTGAGAAAGAGTGGCTATAAGGAGAAAGGGAGAAGAAATAAGGCAGGAACTGGTTTGTGGATCAAAGCGTCTGTAAGGATCTACCTGCATTTATAGTCCCCAACAGATTTTCAAGATTTATCTTTTTTCTAGGGATGTCAATGACTTGTCATTTTCTGATTGATAGTCTCTGGGTAGTGAGAAAACCAAAAATATTCAAATTGGTCATCAGCATGTTTCTTGTTTTTTTCTTTACCCTCTTTGCTGAAAAAAATAATAATTCTGAACATACATAATAAGAAAAGAGCTAAATGCTCTGATATTTCCAAATGCAGGTTTTGCAATCTGCGTAGTTTAGTAAGAAATAAATGCATCTGTAGCTGAGTAAATGATAGGGGCCCTTGTACTCTATTGTCTTTGGTGAGGCAGAATGGAGATATTTCCAAGCTGGTTTGAAATTCACCACTCACATTGTGTGGTAGCCATGACGGCTTCAGATCTTCCTGTGAAGAGGACAAGGTGGATCAGACGATAGAGAGGAGGTTGTCAGCAGCTGGTCTTGTGGGGGGAAAAAGAAAGAAGAAAAACATGTCATCCATTTCTCACCACCCCTCCTCCACCCTGGAATTTTGTATAAAAATTCTTTTGAGAAAACTGCCCCAAGATCCTGTCCCAGATGCACATTTGAGACTAAGGATAGGGTTTTCCAAGGCCAGAAAACCCCAAATGGAAACTCCCATCTCTGTCGTGACTGGGTAGCAGTCCTTGTTCTCCAGACTCTGATGGCCTTGGGATGCCCTCCATCCATCACATCTGTGGTTGCTGGGAGGTTCCAGAGCATCACCTTGGGCACTGCTTAGTGCAATAAGTCTCTGGATTTAGGAAGGAATGGAGGGGAGACTGTTCATCTATCTCCTGTCTAGCCTCCCATATGGCTGGTGAGTCACCACTCATCCTGACTTCAAGCTTGACCATTACTAAATAACTGGCAGCAAATCCGCCTCTCTGACCCACATCCTTCCCCCATTCTTTATCCAAAGAGGCATCGCTAGGATATTGCACATGGACATCTGCAAGCTCTATTAGGTATTTTGACTGTCAGGGGCCATCTGTCCCTGGGCTTCTGATTAGGGAACCAGGACAGTTCCCCCAAGGAGACCACAAACTCCCATAGTGAGAGCCAGCTCTCACTATGTTCCCATCCCTCCCCGCCTCAGGATCCTCACGGCCTGATTCAATAGTTACCACTGGACAAGGAGTAAGCAAATCACCACCTGCACTCTTAGAAGGAGCCCTTGCTCCTCCAGCACCCTGTACCCTCCACCAAGGTCCCCCAAAGCCCCCCAAGGCTACACATAGAGCAGTGAAACAAGACTCCCCACAAATGACTTCTGAGATGAAATTACCTTTGTCTAAGAGATGCTCTTGTCCCTGGATCCAAAGTTAAGGTTTTATCTGCATCCAAGGGCACTGGAAAGCCGTCTAAGACTCCTAATTCTTTTACCAAAAAGACAGGAGAGACCAGACACCCAGATGCAAGAGAAGATCACGGGTCAACACGCTTCGTGACTTCAGGCTGCACCTGTAATCTGTATTATGGACTATGGCTTCCTCTGGACTCAGGTGCTGTGACTGACTCCAACAGGTCTCAAGCATTTTATCCACATGGGGAAGGAAGGAGGTTCTGCCTCACTTGGGCTGGGACTGCCTGACACTCAATATTTGCTGGTTCCTGGTTCCAGAGGATTCAGTGAGTCTTTATGTAAATGTCAACCAAGCATCACTATGACTTTATTCACCCTGAAAAAGTAGGGCATGCTAAGCCCTGAAGAGCAATAACCAGGAAATATAGTCATCAACACCGAGTCTGAGGAAAGAAACATTATGGGACTGCCCCAGGACCGATGACTGGATTCTGTTGCCACAAAATGACATACTGAAATGTTATTCCTAGGAGTGGAAGCCCCTAGTCGGTTAAAGAAAGACTAAAGAAGAGGTGGGTCCCCTAAGACCCACCTATCACTGACTCTGGATCACTGCCCTGGATTAGCGGGAAAGAGATGCTGGCTCCCAGATGCTCCACAGCTCTGAGCTAGCAGACACACATTCGGTCTTACAGGAAGGAAAGCTGAAGCAATGCTGTTGATACTCTGCCCCAATCCCTTCAGGCCAAATGAGTTCACTGTCACTGTGACAGTTCCCAGCATCTGTCAGCTTCATACCTCAAGGGTATTCATCTCAACAGCAACCTCAACCAATGAGGGAAAAGGCATGTGGATAAATGTTCCAGCTTCCCCAGCTTCTGGTGGGACAATGGTAGGGTTTCTCAGGGAGAACCCACACGAAGATAGTAGTTTAGTGTTCCTTTAGTGTTCCAAAGCCATAGACTTGTACTCAAAAGATGTATGTTCACAACTGGGCTTTGCTACTTTCAGACTTGTGTCCTTGGCAGAGTCCTTTCACATCTCTGATCCTCAAATAACTATTATATGAAATGCATTGTACCTTGCTGGATTATTGTGTGGGTTAAAGAAGAGTATGCAAAGCCCCCAGTACATGACAGCTTCCTGCAGCAACTGACCTATTAAGCCTCCTATGTCTGTTACCAGACCCCAGACCAGCCTACTTGTCTCTATCAGCCTTTTTGCTTTGACCACCAATACATCATCCTAGCTCTTGACATTTGTGCTACCTCATCAACCTAACATCCTCATGTTCACACTGTATACACTTCCAAGGGATTCCCACTGCACAGTGAGATATGAAAGGTCATTAGGATCTTGTCCTGGATAGCCCCATAACCATTCCCTCAGGAATGTGAAATCATGAAGCACTCACACTTAAATGTGTAGTAGGTGTCTCTGAGTCAAAACTAGGATTCAGAATCAATCTGTGGCTATGATGAGGAGTTGCCCTAGGTATCCATTAGCATGAGTGGATTTCTATGCTCTAAGAAGAAAGTCCAAAGCCTATGACACCACCCCCATGCTCCTTGTATAGGACCAGACCCACTTGGATATCTTGAGGAGAGAGATTCAATGTCCTGCCATAAGGTACAAAGAAGCGAATATTCAGGATACATCCATACATTGGTATGGATGATGCACGCAAACTCATTTGGGAGCACAGCCAATAAGATGTGGATCCTTTCAGATTCATTATTTCATCCTATAAACATATGGAGCTCCATGTACCTGGCGCCATTAGCTGAGGTGATTGGGGCTTTGGTGATACCAGATAACCCGAGACCTCTACTTATGTCTCCCTAGTAAAGAGGTGCATTCTTTACTACCAAGGTGGTGGATGATGCTTAGAAGGGACACTGGGTCAAATATGTGAAGGAAATTTCTCTCTCTGTAAGAAAAGAACTCCATAGGAATAAAATCTAGAGGTATAGCCTTCCTTCTCTCTTCAGGAGCCAGAACTGGAACTGACTTGGGATTTCATTCCTTTGTCCACCCATATCTATCCTTCACTACTTCACATCAAGGTCTAACATAGTCACCTCAGTTCCATAAATCCTTCCCAACTTCTATAGCACAATTCCCATCATTCAATTTGACCATTGTTCATATATTGCCAAGTTATTAGATGGAACGTAGATGTTCTATATATCTTCTATATAGATATCTATATATCTTCAATATTCAAAGTGTGATCTGTGGACCAGTAGCATTCACATCACCTGGAAGCTTGTCAGAAATGCAGAATCTCAGGGTTTATCCCAGACTTATGGAATCAGGATCTGAAATAAAGGAACACTAAAACTACTATATGTTCTGTGCTGATATAACACACACACACACACATGCCATTGGCCCCAAGATCCAGGCAGTCTCTCATGGATTCAGGCCCCCAGGCTTCCCTAGCACCAGGCCAAACCCCAAGTCCTCAAGGCTCTAGACAGTTTACACCCATAAACCTAGGCTCCAGGTGGACTCCCATGGATGTAGGCTACCAGCCCACTCCAGCACCAGGCAGGTCCCTAGACTCCCAGTCTCCAGACCAACTCCCATGGCCCTGACCTCCAGCCTAGGCCCTATGGATCCAAACTCCAGAGTGGCCCTCATGGCCCTTGAAGCTACAGGCTACAGGATAACTCCCATGGACCCAGGCTTCAGGCTTGCCTAACTGCTAGGGTGGCCTCCATAGTCCCAGCTTCTAGGTTCCCACAAACCCAGGCTCCAAGGCCACCCCACCACCAGGCCAGCCCCTGTGGACCCAGACACCAGGCTCATCTTACACAGACCCTGGTCCCAGGCCTACCACCATAGATAGGCACTGGGCCTGTAAACCCAGTGAACCCAGATATCAGACTGGCCCCTGTGGACCCAAGCACAGGTCTGCCCACCTGTTGACCCAGACACCAGACCTGCCTGTCTGAGAATTTCAACAGCAAGCCCACCCAGAATCTCTGGACCAAACTGACTGGTAAAAGGCTTTCCCTTCCAAAGCCAGCCTACAAAAATTGAAAGAAGTTCCTACTTCCTTAAATGTACAGACACCATCAAAGGTCACAAGGATCACAAACAATCAAGGAAACATGACACCACTAAAGAAAACTTATAATAAAACTCCAATGACTGACCCTAAAGAAATGGAGATAAATGAATGGTCTGACAAAGAACCCTGAATAATCCTCTTAAAGAAATTCAGTGAACCACAAGAACACACAAGTAGACAACAAAAAAATATGTGTACAAACAACCACCTTACTTTGTAGACCTTAAACTTACACGATGTTATATGCCAATTGTATTTCAATAAATCTAGAAACAAAAAAGAATGAGAAAATTAATAAATTGAAGATAAATGAGAAGAAATACAATTATAGCACAGACATAGGAATGATGGAAAATACAGAAAAGGGTGGAAAAGATGTGGGGAATAAAATGAGAAAGCTATGACATTTATTGGAGTCCCAAAAGGAAAGATAAAGTAGGACAGAGGCACTATTTGAAGAAAAAATTGCTGGCAATTCCTCAAATTGATGAAGACATCAATTCACAGATTTAAGAAACACAATAAATCCCAAGTAAGGTAAATAAAAAGAAATCCGTAACAGACTGAAATTGCATAGCATCCAAGACAAAGATAAGCTAGTAAGAGAAACAGATAATAAAAAGGCACTATCTTCAAGAAAGCAGAACACTGACAACCAATTTCTCACTAACAACAATGAAAGTCAGAAGACAGTAGAATGATCTCAAACATGGAAAGAAAAAGCTTGCAGTGGAATTCCACACTCCTTAAAATTTCTTTCTAGATTAAAGGCAAATCAAAAACAGTCTCAGATAACTTAAAGCTCATCATGTGGAAAGGCTCACTTTGGGGAATAATAAAAGAAGGGCATCAACAGAGAATTCTCTATAGCAGAGAATTTTTTTTTAAAGATTTTATTTATTTATTTGAGAGAGAGAGTGAGCAAGAGAGAGAGCACAAGCAGGGGGAGGAGCAGAAGCAGACTTCCTGCTGAACAGGGAGTCTGATTTGGGACTCAGTCCCAGGACCCTAAGTTCATGACCTGAGCCGAAGGCAGATGCTTAACCAACTGAGCCACCCCAGTTGCCCTCTATAGCAGAGAATTCTATGCTTTTTTTCAGAAATAGCTCTTCGTGTGTTACTGAGCTCTGATGCAGAAAGAAACACATATATGAGACACCAAGTGACCATTCATCCCAAACTGTTCATTTTGATTTGAATTAGTTAAACTATCAAGCAATAAAGCTAGACACATGCCCAGCAGCTGTTCACTCTCAATCCAGAATTGACCCCAAGCAGAACTAGAGGGTACATGTAAGCTACATGAGCAGGTAACGCAGATCCTCAGGTCACCCAGCATAGTTGCACCAGTGCCCCTCCCCTAGCTTGCCTTTGCAGTTGTAGGGAGGGTCCCCCTATATTCAGTTGAATGAGGAGAAAAAAGCCCAAGTATTGTTTACACATCGGTCAGCTCAATATGGGCTATCAGGCAAAAATGGATGGCAGCTGTTTTACAACCACACTTGGCAGTGTCTTTAAAGAATAGTGAAGAGAGGAAATATTCAAAGGGAGTATCTGGGAATAAGGCAACTGGTCATTCACTTGGTATGAAAATAACAATGTCCCAAAGGAACAATACACACAGATTCCTGGGCAGTAGTCAATGAGTGGCTCGCTGATCAGAAGACTGAAAGATAAGGAGATATGGAATAAAGGCATGTGGAAGGACATATGGGAGTGGACACAAAATGTGAAGATGTTTGTATTATAGATTAATGCCCACCAGTGACCACAGAAGAGTCACTGGATACCCAAGCAAATAAAACCACTCTGCTAGTCCACAATAGCCAAACTATGGAAAGAACCTAGATATCCATCAACAGATGAATGGATAAAGAAGATGTGGTATATATATATATA
>CM052885.1:32453114-32486089 GCA_028534135.1 Potos flavus | reverse complement strand
CTGAGGGTTGCTGGGGGGTAGGAGGGTAGGGATAGGGTGGCTGGGTTATGGACATTGGGAAGGGTATGTGCTATGGTAAGTGCTGTGAAATGTGTAAGCCTGATGATTCACAGACATGTACCCCTGTGGCAAATAATACATTATATGTTAATAAAAAAAATGTCTAAAAAAAAAAAAAGGAAATGTAAAAAAATCTAAATGTGTGTGCCCTTTGACTCATCAATTCTACTTATGAGAATCTATCAGTTAAGTTTAGCTTCAAAAGCTGGAAAACTCCAATTCGAAGTGATCAAAATATTCATTAGATCACATACTTGGAAGTCCAGAAGTTGTATGGGATCAGAACCATTGATCTGATAATTCCATAATGGCAGCAAGGATCAACACTGAGTTAATTCTCTTCTGAACTGACATTCAGTACTTAAGGCCAGGTTCCCTCGTGTCTGTAAGATAATTTTCTGTGAGAATCAGAACTACATGTTCAGACATTTACACCTTTGCAAGAAAGAGAATGTCTCTCCCACATCAAAGTCTTTCAAGTCCGCTTGGGTGAACTTGAGAGCCATGCTGTGCCAATCAGGTCCTAACAAGAAACATGACACATTCAGAATTTGGCGGTTTGAGGTAAATGTAATAAAGGGGTTCTTTATAAAGATGTGGGCAGAGTGTAGGGAAATCCCAAGGCGTACAAAATGCTGAACCCCAGGGCTAGTACCAGTAGGATACTCCTCTTATCACCCAAAGGCCTGAATGGACAAGAGGAGGCAACAGTTACCAGAACCCACAGAGAGAGAGCTTTGTGGAGAGGGCAATGTAATAGAAGCCATGACCCACCTCAAGAAAAACAGCCTGGCGTGACCCTAGAGGGAAGGAACCAGGAATAAATACTCTGACCTCACTCTCCTCCAACCCTTCAATTTCCTTCCAGTGAATCGTGAAGGGTCATTGGAAGTCATCCAGCATAGGCTAAGCCTTTTGCTCCTCAGCTCCATGTTCTTCCTCCATGAGTCTGAAACCTGTGCTCCCTCTCCCAAGTGAAATCTAAAAAGACAGCAGCTTCTGAATCATCGCAAGTTAGGTCAATGTGGTCATATAACCAAAAGTTTTTAAAAGCCATTAATATGAGTGTTACTCATATAAAGTGGTTAGAGGAAAAGACAGGACTGGGGAGGAAACAGTTAAGAAGTCAATCGATAGACTACTTGATTCTGTAGCTATTCACAAGGTCGGATTTGGTAATCATAGCTGCCTTCTCCCACCATCTATCCCATATTTCCCTTGCCTTCAAGTACCTTAGCAGGATGCTCTTCTTCACCTTGAGGGTAATTCAAGCCTTTGTTTCTGTGGACTCTGACTCCTTGGTGCTCTTCTTTTTAGGGTGCTACAGTTTTTCATTGTCTGAAACTAGGCAGGGGAGTAATAAGACCTTCTCCAGGGAATTCCATGGGTTCCAGACACAGTCCTAGTACCTCCATCAAGTAGCAGCAACCTAGTTTTCCCTCAATAATCAGGATTAATCACCCCACCCAGTAAGGTGACTCCTTTCTGCTTGTTTATTCAATGACGCAAGGGGCCAAATGGCTATTAGGCAATCTCAGCTTCCAATTCCTCCGATCCTTGACTGTATTCCCTATTGGAAGCATTCCAATCCTGGGCACTAGAACTTCCTTTCCACGGAGCTTAGGGTCATATAACAAGAAGAAAAAGTTCCTACAGCATGCCATTTAGTTTAAGAGTAAGAGGGTCTCTTCCCCACTCCACCCTTTGGCTCTTGAATCTCTACATTCCCGTCATGAGGAAGATAGTAACATTTATCAACCAGTGGTTTAAAGAATACATTGCTTTCAGTAAGACAGCGCTCTCTCAAAGTGTTGTGTTCTACTTGGCACCACATGTGACTCTTCAAAAGACCATTCCACTATTTTATCAAGACATCTGCACATGGTAAAGCCAATGATGGCTCAGGTAGAAAAGCCAATGAAGTTGGCTTCACACATGAGTGTGAACTTGTTGCCATATTGCCTTTACTGAAAAATGTAACCATTAGTTAGAAGTGACGCTATGTGGGACATCTTAGATAAAGTCATTCAGTAAGTCTGCAAATGGTGTTGCTGGCAGAAGTACTATAAGTTGAGAAGATAAATCAATACACAAAATTTATACGTATCTCTACAAGAAAAAAAGCATTGACCTCTTCATAATGGAACAGTACAATACAATCTGCCACCACGGAGTTGGCTGGTTTCACTAGGAAATGGTGCCATATCAGGGGTTTTCTGTTGATCTCTGCTGATGATGGTTTGAGCACTCTTCAGCGGCAGTAACCAAATTGATTTGTTGAGGGGAAATCAAGTGGCTGAGTCCATGCATAATCTCCATATCTGCCTCCATGGTCACTTTGTACATGGACCCATTGAGTAGGCAAGGGACTGGAGAAGATTGACATCCACAGGATGGGACACTTCGACCTCTCATTTATTGAGAGCCTCCTCTGCAGTAGATGCCGTTTGGTAGGCACTTGTTTGGAAAACAAATATCTTCACATTTCCCGTTCTGTGCTCATTCTGTGAGGTTCACCTGCATACTACTCTCTACACCTCCTTGTAGCCAATTTCCTAAGCTTTCTCTTTCCAAGTTTCTGCCCAGCTTGCCAACTCATTGGCCCACAGATCAGTGTAGATCTGCCTCACAGATCTCCTCCAACATGAAATGAATAACCAAATATGCTACCTCAAGTTCTGCCCAATGGGAGGATTTTCCTTCATCATTCTTTTCAAGGCAACCTGAAGGGGTGATAGTGAAATGGCAGTAGCCATCTATTTTCAGCTGGGGACCGCATACTAGGCAGATACGTACATACATCCAATCAGGCCTACAACTTTTCTCCTCTATTCTAGATCTCCCCCATGAGACTCCAGTATGAATTAAGAAACAGGTTGAAAAGCTGTAGGAGCAGATACCATGGGAGTCCGAGCTACCAACTTATAAAGTTGACTTTTACCTTTCAGATAAGCTTGGGCCTAGTCTCCTATACACCATTATTTTTTAAAAAGAATGTTCCCGTGCCTGTCCAATTTTATGGTTTGGCAGATCAGGTCATTCCAAGCTCTTGGTGGGCAGTTTAAGTAGGATAGTCACTTCATGTCTCATAGTTAGGAATTCAGACTCTGTAATAAACAAATAGCAATTCTGGAGCTTATTTTCAGCAGAGCTGAAGAGGACACAGCCTTATTCCAAAACCCCAGGGATTTTTTCCTGTCATTTTTCACCTGGAGCTTGTAAGAGCTCCGTGAAGTACCTCTATCTGCCACAAACACTTCTAGAACCAGTGGGTCTGTTAATTCTTAAGGCTCATGGGGCACATAAGCTTACATCCCAACCTGGACATTCAGCATAATCTTTTCTGGATCTAGGACCCATCAAAACTAGCAGCTTTATGGGTTATTTGGTACATCGACCACAATAGCATGCCCAGACAAAGAACGTGTTAACCCTAAAATCCAAAGAAGCCCATTAATCACTGTGCCTTTTTTTTCCTGCTGGAAAATATAAGGTCCAACAATTTGTCTATCACTTTTTAGGCAATATTCTGAGATGCCTAGACTACTGGACCCCTGGAAGCTTCAGCAATATAGCAGACACCTGAATGCATCTCACTAGCATTTCTCTTTCTAAGGCATCTAGTGCGTTTGCTATTTCTTGCTTACCAGATTCAATTAGCATAATGTCATCAATGTAATGGACCAGCACCCAGTCCTCAGGAATTATGATGATAAGGAACTGGAGAGTTGATACAGACATGAGGCAACACAGTCTTGCATGTGAAGGCAAATTGCTTCTGCTCATCTTTACTCATATATATGGGGTTTAAAAAAACATTTTCTAGGTGAATAGCTGTATACCAGGTCTTGAGCTATGTTTATTTGCTCCAGTGAGGACAATACATGCAGATCTGCAGCCTCAACTGGCTTTACAAGTTAAAGTTTATGATGATCTGGCATTCTCTGCAACCTATGCAGTGTTTGTACCAGCCCACAAGGCAAATTAAATAGGGATGTGAAATTAATACCCTTGCATCTTTCAAGTCTTTGATGATGACACTAATTCAAGTCATCCCTCCAAGTGTGTATTGTTTTTGGTTTGGGGTTTATTATCTTGGCAGGAGTGAGGAAGAATTCTAGGAGCTTCCCTTTCACATTCTCTCCATAGTAACCCTCACTTTATAAGAAGGAACCCAAAATGGGCATGTTGCTAATCACTAAATGTATTGATTTAAATTAGATAAATGTTATGCCTGAGAAAATAATCTAAGGCTGAGTCTTCAGACAGACTCGACTCCAAAGTCCATCTGTCTCCTGACCTTAATAATCTTCTACATGGCTTGATGGATCACAGCAGCATTTAGCATCTCTGGGGATCAGCATCAGTATGGAGCCAATATCTGAAACCCCCGAAAAGTCTTTCTCTCTTTCCTGTACACAGTCCTCTGATAAATGGCAACAGGCATCTCTGGGTAAAGCTTGGGGGAAGAGTCCTACTATTTACCTGTCATTCTGTATTAGTCTGCTTGGGTTGCCATAAAATACCACACACATGGTGCCTTAAAGAACAAGAATTTGTTTCCCACATTTCTGGAGGCTGGCAGTCCAAGATCAAGGTTTTGGCAGCACTGGTTTCTCCTGAGGCTTCTTTCCCTGCTGTGACCTTTTGTGGCCTTTCCTCTCTGCACACACATCCCTGGTGTCTCTAACTTTTCTTATAAAGACAGCAGTCATATTTAGATTAGGGTCCCACTCTTATGACCTCATTTAGCCTTAATCACTCCTTTAAAGGCCCCATCTCCAAACACAGTCGCATTGGGAGTTAGAGATTCAACATGTGAGTGGGGGAGGGGCAGGGAAGAGACAAAATTCAGTCTGTAACACACCACTATGCAAAATTCTTCTTCAAAGGGACCTGGGCTGTGCCTCATAAGGCTTCAGGTCTGTGATCTTCCTTCAATCTGGGAAGCGGGTAAGAAGCCATGAATCCTCCACTATGGCAATTCAAGTTAGGTTTTCTGCCTACCACACCTAGAACTTTTTTCTCATATATGTTAAGCAGCACCTTAGAAGCATCTCCATCAATTCCAATTCTAGAAATCTACCTTACAATGAATTAGTCATTGCCGCAGAGTGCTGACGTTGTAAATACATAAGTAGCTCACGTTGAGGCGTTGCTGTACAGGAGGCTCAGGGAGATGGAGAGAATGTTGGGACACACCTGTGACTCAGCTGCCCATCAATCACCTAGCCCACGATGACCCGAGGGACCAAGAGAAAATGTGTTCTTGAGGGGCACTCCAGTCTCCTGAAGAACTCATTGGTAGCCATCCTCTCTGGGCTAGAGATGATGATTATTTAAGTTTCTAATATTAGAGGAAGCTAGGCAAATGATATTTATAAATTCCTGTACTTTTTTTTCAACTTTTTCTGTGTGTACTATTATTTCTAATAAAAAGTTAAAAAGAAAAACTGAAATGAATGTATTATGGTAAACTGCTACAGTAGTTTGGTACTGCTGATTCTTTGATCACTTTTCCATACAAACAAGGTATTTAGACTAATGGAAAGAATTATCAGTCGGGCAAATCCAAACTGAGGTGTTCTCTAGTATATTGTCTAAATGATGATTTAAACCTAGTTTAAAAAAAAAATTAAATGAGATAAACTTAGTTTCTTGCTTTTCCCCAAACAAAGCAAACATTTGTCTTGTCAATCTGAGACTTCTCAGCTTTAATCAAAACTATTATGCTGGCTAGAAAATAAATCTCCATAAAGTATTAATCTATTAACATGTAAATACATAAAGGTCATATGGCTCCAGAGAATTAATTCTTAAAACTTTAGGTTACCTTTATGTTTAAGGATGTTTCAAAATAAGTCACAGAAATACTTCACAAATTAAAATTTTGGTAACAAATTTATCTTATTAAACAAGTGAATTTCTAAAATATTCACAAGATATTAATATAACATCTTGGATAATATTTTGGGGGAAAAATATGATCATCTGAAGCCGTAAAGGCTACTATAAACATTCATGTGCAAATTTCATGTGGAACGCAATTGCTGATTCATACCGTTAGACTGTGTTTAGCTTAGTAAAAAGAACAAAACAAAACAAAAAAACAAACTGCCAGACTGTCTTCCAAAGAGGCTGTACCACTGTGCTCTCCCACCAGCCACGGTTCCTGTCGCTCCACATCCTCACTGGCATCTGGCTTTGTCAGTGTTCCAGATCTTGGCCATTTCGATATGTGTAGAATGGTGTCTCATTGTTGTTTCAATTTGCAATTCCCTAATGACATAGGATGGTGAGCATCTTTTCATATACCTATTTGCCATCTGTAGATCTTCTTTGGTGAGGTGTCTATTCAGATTTTTTGCCCATTTTTAATTGAGTTGTTTGTTCTCACATCATTGACTGTTAAGAGATCTTCATATATTATTCCCTTTAATTTTGTTAACATAGCAGCTAGAAAATGTAAAATTCCATATGTGCTCATATTTGTGGCTCACCATTCAGTATGTTTTGATTGGAAACTAAAGATGCAGCCTTGGTGCCAGAGAGACCGAGGTGCCACATCAAGGAAGGGGCAGCCACTTGGTCCAGCCTGTGTGGAAGGGGCAGTGGCTGAGAGCCAAGGCAAAGCATAACATTTTGGTGTGACACTTTTGATACACTTATTTTTCCAACACTAAAAAACCAAAACATTAAATGTAGAGGTTTTAAACTTAATTACCAAGTAACATGTGCAACTAGATGCTCATCTAATGGCTTGGCTTCCCTCTCCCATTCCCTGACCCAACGATGTGCGGCTCAGGGTCTCTCGGTTTACCACTTGGATTCCTGCTGCTGCCTGTTACTTGCTTCAAATCCTCACTGATTAGCCTGTCCTGCTGACTTCAGTCCGACAGATTTTTCCCGAAAACACATCTGCTCTTGCTACTGTCCTCTAAAACCATCAATGATTCCCCGTTGCCTGAACAATAAAGTTCAAACTCTTTGGCATGGCTCAGGACCTGGCGAGGGAGAGAAGTATACTCAGAAGGTGCACATTGGGAAGAATGTAAGCAAAGGGATATTTACAAAATTGCAGGCAGGTTTACAGAAAGCGACAGGAGACGGTGAAGCACAGGGGGCTGCCAGCAGCTGGAATCCCTATCCCCACACCCCCAAGAGGAGAAGGGGCAAGGGGCTTGTGCCAGTGACCAGTATACCCAGAACTGAAGATTTCGGCTTCTATATGTGAAAGGAACACAGCTACTGACAGCTGGGGGGAGGGGCACTCTAATCAAACTCTCCTGCCTCCCTCTGATCTCCCATTGCCCCAGCCCAGCCAGAAGTCAGAGGACAAGAGATGGCTGAAGCAACACACAAGGTCAGTCTCACAGACACAGAGCAGGTAGAGACACGGGGCACATCCTCCTGAGGCTCAAGGGCCCCACTTACCACCTGGATTCCTGGCCCAACTGGTAACTACCTACCCACCTCCAGGCACTCCCTGCTCCAGGCTGTCTGCCTCGATTTGGCCAAGAAATCCCTCTAGGGGCGCCTGGGTGGCACAGTGGGTTGAGTGCCCAACTCTTGTTCTGTGCTGATCTAAGGGTTGTGGGGTCGAGCCCCACATGGTGGGCTCCGCGCTCAGGGCGTAGTTGGCTTGGGACTCTCTCTCCCTCTTCTCCTGCACCCCCATCCCAATCTCGCTCTTGCACTCTCTCTCTTTCTCAAATAAATAAATAAATCTTTAAAAACAACCAAAAGAAGAAATCTCTCTAAAATTCAGACCCGATCACACCAATACTCCCCACCATCTACCCAGCAAGTCCAAGCTCCACAATGAGTCCCACAGACCTGTTAAGAGCTGATTCAGCTCACCACCTTGCTCATCGGAGCTTCATGAATGCTAGTGTTTGGTTCATCACAAACCCCTTCGAGAGTCATCCTCAGCCTCTGCTCACTCCTGGATGCTGCTACAGAGAGAGCCTGGCTGCCACGGAATCCAGAGACGGCCCTTTGGTCACCCTAGAACAAGTTCAGAACTTGGAGCTCCAAGGCCCTGGCTGAGAGGTCAGCCGTGCCTCTTGGGAACAGCAGAGGGCACCGCGGCACCGAATGACATCAAAAGGCCGAGCCTTCACAGGCCACAGCCTCCACAGGCCACATCCCGCAGGGGGTGGGGGGGTGGGGTGGGGGGGGTGGGGGGGGTGGTAATGGGTTGGGTGGGGGGCCTGGAGCTCTGAGCTTAGCGCCGCGGAGCCTGAAGGCAGAACCTTTGTCGAAAGTTTAGAATCGTGCTTTCAAACTTTTTTACTGCATCCCAGTTTGAAATACATTTTACCTCGCAACCGAGTTCAACGCATAGGTGTAAATTTATAATCAGCTTGTAATGTTAACCTACCAAAATCTGACTGATGGAATTTCATAATAAAATAAATTTTCAAAAAATACAAAATAGTTTAACAAAATTAAATTTAGCTAGTTAAAGTGGACTTTTGGTCTTTGTAGCTTCAGCAAATTATTGTTTTAAATAATTTGCATTTATATGATTGAAGCCTTTTTTGGTGAAATATTCGATTTTTAGTTACTGAATACATGAAATTTACTATATCTGTATATCTCATTTTTCTTGTTGCAGGATTAATTTTTTAGAATTTTGAAACATTCTTTAAAATGTAGGTAATATAGAGGTGCCTGGGTTGCTCAGTGGGTTAAAGCCTCTGCCTTCAGCTCAGGTCATGATCTCGGGGTCCTGGGATCCAGCTTGGCGCTGGTTCTCTGCTCAGCAGGGAGCCTGCTTCCCCCTCTCTCTCTGCCTGCCTGTCTGCCTACTTGTGATCTCTCTCTCTCTCTGTCAAATAAAAAAAAAATTCTTAAAAAAATATGTCTTTAAAAAAATGTAAGTAACAAAAAATTATGAAAATTTGACTCTGTAAAGTCACAAAGGCCTACAGCCTCCTTAAGAGGAAACATTCGATTTTCATAAGTTGTTTGCTTTCTGGGGAACAGGGTGTATAGAATTTAAATAAAACTAGAAAGATATCTAATTCACAGCTGTGGGGATAAACTTCTGTCATCAACATGTTAAAAGATAAAACTGAGGCATATTAAAAATTTTAAGAATTTATTTGAGCAGAAATCAATTCCAATCAAGCAGCATCCAATCTAGCAGATAGAAAGGAGCTCTGAGGAGCTGTGCAGAATGAAAAACTTTAATAGGCAGAAGGGAGCGGAAATAAGGAAGTCCTACTTGGCAAAAAATCAGGTTGATTATTGCTTATGGCAAAGTTACTTTCCCTAGGTGATGGCAGAGGTGTCTCAGGCAGATTACCTAGCTAGTGCTGATCAGGTGACTCTTGAATGACCTGGGTGTTTTTTGTTTGTTTGTTTGTTTGTTTTTGGAGTTTTTTTTTTTTAACTGCTGGTTTCCAGATTCCATTTCAGGGAGAGCTGAAACTGTAATTGAGCCTCAGTTTGATGACATGGAGCTTAGCATGAATGACTCCCATTTTGGTACTGGTGTCTTTTTTTGTAGCAGACATAGTAACAATTATCTTAAATTTGATTCGTGCTCCAAATAATTCTCTTCCTCCATTTAAATGTCTTGTTTGCATGGAAGAGTTATCACCAGGAGCAGGAAACAAACTGTGAGGACCCCTTGCAAGGTGAATGGAGATTCCCAAAGTGTCTACAAATGCAAAATAAGAAAATGATATTGTGAGCTTGGTTACGACAGGAGTTAGTCACAGAATGATGCAGTTAACTGTTCAAGGCAAATGCCTCACACAGTGGCAGAGTCAGTCCCTTACCTAGCCTGTGTGAAAGCTGTTACACTGTTTGAGACCTAGGGAGCAAAAAGAAAAGGTTTCATTCTCAAATAATAACGACTAATAGAATATTAAGTTAAATTTTTCATTTCAGATTGATAAAAATGCATAAATAACCGTGCCCAGTTATTACAGCAGTTGAGATCCCTAAAGAGAAATTCTACAAGATAAGCTACTGGAGATGAATATTCATGAGCCAATAAACGCTTTAAAATAAATGAGATATTCTAGAAGCACTGCAGGAGTTTGTGTCCTGGTAATGGGGCTGCAGAAACAGAAAGGTGTTATGGCTTTATGTCAAGGTCTTTCTGAAAGCACTGAGATTCGGTTACTTTGGGCAATTATCGAATTTACAGGGAAGATCTAGGGTGTAAAATCTTGCCGAGACATCTAAATTCCATACCACATGATGCTAAAACATCAGTGTGTCTTAAAAAACCCAACCGTTCCCATCCAATCCATTTTCAGCTCCTTAAAATATAGAGGCAGAATATTCCTGCTGAATAGTAAAAAAGAAGGAAAGAAAGCAAGCTTTAACAAGAATTTGTGAGCTAAATGTAGAATAGACATTTCATAATATATTATTCACCCTCACTATGTTTAATGGATTCTGATGTATGTTCTATTCCTTTTTTTTTTTCCAAATGATTTTTATGCTTTACTATGGTTCTCAGCCCACAGTTGATACGGCATTGTCCTAGAATCAGAGCTAGGAGAAAACAGATCATTGGCAGTTGGCTCTGGAGGGCACAAGACCCTTCTGGTCTCCTCCAGGGCCTAGCCCCACAGACAGATGAGCTTGGGACTAGCAGAAATTAGTCCTTTTGGCCCATCCTGCCCCTAACCATGCTTGGACCCTACAGGCGCTTCCTACTACAATTCCTTTAAAAATGCTTTGCATTCTATTTCCATTGTTGCTATGTGAGTTAACTTACAAATTAAAGAAGACTTTGGTGGGGGGGGCACGGAGGGCACACAGCTCTATAGAAGTGTATCATGGGAATCACTCAGCAAGGACCACCTGTGTCCCCAGTCCTGTTCCTGGCACCACCTCTGTGCCTTATGGCCCTGTGGGTCCGGGCTCAGAGCTGCAAGCACTCATTGGGCCCAGTTAAAAGGCACACATAGAGCCAGAGTTAGGAACAGACTGTGTCCCACTGGTCTGTTTCTAAGTCAATTGTTCAGAGCCACAAATGTTCACACAACCCACACTGTGGCTGCTTAGGCTTCTTTACAGAATGGCAGCTGTGTTCAAGAACAAGTATCCCAACCTCCCAAAGAGTGGAAGAACAGTCGAAGTTGCTAATCTTTCAAGGCCTGGACCCAGAAACTGGCAATACTTCATTTCTGTCATAATTCTCTTGATCTATCACAATGCACTGATTCAAGAGGGTTGCACATAAATGCCATCTCTCAATAAGAAAAATATCAAAGAATTTGCCTTTATTTTTCACCTGTCATAGTCTGCCTTATTTCTAGTCCTCACTTATGCAAAATACACTTATGCCCACCCAAGGGCTCCCAAAGTGTCATCCATTTAAGGACCCCATCACCTCAATCAGGTAAACTATGGCCTGCAGGCCAGATCTGGTCTGCCCACACATTTACACATTGCGTATGACTCCATTTGTGCTCCAACGGCACAGTTAGGTAGTCAGGACAGAGACTAGATGGCCTATTAAACAGAAAAGATGCACTATCTGGTCCTTTACAGAAAAACTTGCCCAACCCTGGTCTAAATCAGGTCCAGGTATAGATAGGGCTTATTGGATGAAGTTTCTCCCAATCTGAAGACCTGTGACCCAAAGAGATATGTGATCTATCCGCACGTACCCACTATGCAGTGGTGAACAGGTAGAGAGCGACCACAAGACATCTTCCCGTTCAGAAAGAGAGATTCCAGACATACACAGCACTCCCTGGTTCAGAGCAGTTCACACATGCAGCTGGGACCACATGCCAATTCCTTGATTAGGGCCCTGCCCTGCTCAACGAGAGCAGCCTCTACCCCTAGAGCCATCAGCCCCGCCCTCTGAGCCACCCTTCCTTTTCCACATGGAGGAGCCCATAGCCGCTATCTGCAGCAGGGGACTTCTCTCTGCATGCTTCTGGCCCATGGAAAACTGGAGGTCTGTGTTCATTTCCTGTCGCTGCTGTAAAAAAACTTACCACAAATTTCCTAACGCAAACAATTCAAACATGGTCCTCCAGTTCCAGAAGTCAGAGGCTGGAAATGGGTCTCACTGGGCCAAAATCAAGATGTCAGCAGGCTCTTTCTGGAGGCTCTAGGGGGGAATTGTTTCCTTCCCTTTTCCAGCTTCTAGGAGGCGTCTCCCCTCCATCTTCAAAGACAGCAAGGGCTAGCTGAATCCTTTTAAACACTGCATCACTCTGACTCTGACCCCCCTGATGTCCTCTTTCACTTATAAGGACCCTTATAATTACCTTGGCCCACCTGGATAATCCAGAATCATCACCCTACCTCAAGATCCTTAACCAAATCACATCTGCAAGGCCCTTTAGCCATGTAAGGTAACATATTCACAAGTTCTGGGGTTAGGATGTACACATCTTTGAGGTCATTATTTTTTATATATATAATATGTAATATATATTATTATATATAGTAATAATATATTTAAATCACACATATATTTTCATGTGTAATATATAAATATAAATATATAAAATATCTATAAATACAAATCATATTTAATATCTATTTTATATATTAAATATATATTCATATATTTTATCATATATATAATCATATGACATATTATATTTTGTATATTATTATATATTATATATTAAAATATATTTATATACAATGCATTTTACACTTATATAATATTTTCTATATAAATATATTTACAAAATATTTTATATGTTATATATATTTATATTTTAAATGTATTTATATAATATTTTATATATTAAGGCCTCTCTTTATTTTTTACTTCTCTGTCCCTTTCAGCCCAAGCTACTACAATTCCTTTAAAAATGTTTTGCATTCTCAATCTATAATCAATTCCATTAGGGAAAAAACACACCTACATTCCTTTTCAAGACAGCCCGCTCTACCTTGTGTCACCTGTGAGGCTTCTGTTTTTTCCAAGGACCTACTAGGCATGCCCTAAATTCCTGAGGTCTTCCAGGTTCCCACATTACTTCAGGCAACACTATTTCGAAACTTTTCACCCCTACAAAACACACGTCATTTTTGTCAGTAGCACTCTCCTCACTGTTCTAGCCCTCACTAACAGTCTCCCCAAAGCCTTCCAACTTCCATCTGTCACCAAACCCAAAGCAATGGCACACATTGTAAGCTTTAGTCACTGGAGCACCTCACTGCTGGTACTAAATTCTGTTTCAATGATCTATTACTGCATCACAAATCACCCCAAAACTTAGTGGCTTATTTTACTCTTAATTCTACGATGTGGGCAGGGCTCAGCTGGAATGGTTGACTCCGTTTCATATGGCTGCAGGATGCATTTCCAGGAGGCCACTCACTTGGCCGCCATGTTGGTGCTGGCTGTCAGCTAGGAGCTCAGCGGGGCTGTCAGTGGGGCCCCAATTCCTTTCCACGTGGACCTCTTCACAAGCCTGCTTGGAATTTCTCACAATGTGATGACTGATGTACAAGAATACATATTTCAGGAGACATGACATAAAAGCTACCAGTCCTCTTTTATCAAAAAGACAAGAGATGGGGCGCCTGGGTGGCTCAGTCGTTAAGCAGCTGCCTTCGGCTCAGGTCATGATCCCGGGGTCCTGGGATCAAGGCCCGCATCAGGTTCTCTCCTTAGCGGGAAGCCTGCTTCTTCCTTTCCCACTCCCCTTGCTTGTGTTCCCTCTCTCGCTGTCTCTCTCTCTCTCTCTCTGTCAAATAAATAAATAAAATCTTTCAAAAAAAATTATAAAAAAAAAAAAGACAAGAGGTAACAAATGTTGGTGTGAATATGGAGAAAAGGGAACCCTTTTACACTGCTGCTGGGAAAGTAAAATGGCACAGCCATATGGAAAACAGTATGGAGGTTCCTCAAAAACTAAGAATGGAATTACCATATGATCCAGCAATCCCATTCCTGGGTACTGAACTCAGTATCTTGAAGCGATATCTGCACACCCATATTCATTCCAGCATTTTTCACAAGAGCCAACATATGGAAACAACCTTAGTGCCTGTCAATGGATGAATGAATTAAGGAGATGTGGTATACTTATACAATTGACTATTACACAGCCATGGGAAAGAAGGAAAACCTGCCATTTCCAACAAAATGGATGGACTTTGAGGGCATTATGCTAACTGAGATAAGTCAGAGAAAGACAAATACTGTATGATATCTCTTATATGCAGAATCTAAAAAACTGAACTTGCAAAAATAGAGAGTAGAATGCTTACCAGAGGTGGGGGGTGGAGATGTTTTTTAAGGGTACAAATTTGCAAACAGTGGATAAATTCTAGAGATCTAACGTACAACAATAGCAATTATAATAAACGATACTGTATTATAAACTTTAACGCTGCTAACAGACCAAATCCTAACTGTTCCCAACACAAAAAAAAATCATAAGTGTGGAATATGACAAAGGTATGTAAGCTAAATACCGTAGTAGTCATATTGCAATATATACATGTATCAAACCAATACATTGTACATTTACACAATGTTATATGTCAATTATAGCTCAATTTTTTTTTAAGTTGCCAGTCCTTAAGACTTGGACCTGTCCGGGAATGGCACAATTCTACTGCATTCTGTTAAATACTGGTTAAGCAATCACAGAGCCCAGCCAGAGTCAAGAGGAGGGAATACTGACCACCCCTGTCAAGAAGAATGTCAAAGAATTTGCATTGTACTTATTCTGCCCACCAATGAGTTATTGACAAACTGTTGTTTTCATTGTTTCACATCAATCCACTCCCATTTTATTATTTTTTTTCAATGAGGCAATAGTCTCAGTGTTATATAAGATACAACATATGGGGCACCTGGGTGGCTCAGTGGATTAAGCATCTGCCTTCAACTCAGGTCATAATCCAGGGTCCTGAGATCAAGCCTTGCATCAGGCACCCTGCTCAGCGGGGAACCTTCTTCTCCTTCTTCCTCTGCCTCTCCCCCCTGCTTGTGCCCTCTCTCGCACTCTGCTCTCTCTCTCCCTCTCTCAAATAAGTAAATAAAATCTTAAAAAAAAAAAAAAGAAGACACAACATAGCTCCAGACATCCATTCAGAGCTGCAGGCATGGTACATCCCTAGCCCAAGTATGTGGTTCTCACCCCCAGTTTCTGGAACACCCTCCTGGGCTGTGGACATCATAGACTTTGGCCCTTCTCAACCTTCTGGTCCAATCTGAAATTGATTTCCTTAGCAGTGGACCTTCATAGATGTGGGGATGGAATAGCATTCACTGGCTTGGCCTGGCTGTCGTCTCACTATGAGGACCTTCTCCCTAAGGCTTTTCTATCTTTTCCAAATTTAATCCCTAAGACCTACTCTGAGCAACCTGCTCCAAGGTACAAGAACAGCCATTTTCTCCCAGGAGGGATCTCCCTAGAAATCAATGGGATTTCAGTGATCTAGGGGGAAGGAGAGAATGGAGCTTGAGAAAATACATACCTTGGTGCATATTGTGGTAGGGTACCACTGATATGTCACTCCATCCCTCTAGTCCAGGGGCTGGACTGACTAATTTTGCAGGCAAATAGAGAATTTTTAGGAAGGTACTTTTGGAACCCACTGCTTTGAGCCTTCTTTACTTGATGGATACAGATTCCAGAAGGCTGAATATAGCTTTTTTTTTAAGGTGGCTCTATGGATATAACCTGAGTAGATACCGTCTGAAGATCTATTGTGAATTTTATTAGCTTTGTGAGCCAATTCTTTTTTATTTTAATTTTTTTAAAGATTTTATTTATTTATTTGACACAGAGAAAGAGAGACCACAAGTAGGCAGAGAGGGAGGCAGAGAGAGAGGGGGAAGCAGGCTCCCCGCTGAGCAGAGAGCCTGACGCGGGGCTTGATCCCAGGACCCTGAGATCATGACCTGAGCCGAAGGCAGAGGCTTTAACCCACTGAGCCACCCAGGCGCCCCCGTTTTAATTTTTTTTTAAGATTTTATTTATTTATTTGAGAGAGAGAGACAGAGAGAGAGAAAATGAGTGGAGAGAGGGGCAGAGGGAGCAGGAGCAGCAGTCTCCCCGCTGAGAATAAAGCCTGACATGGGTCTCCATTCCAGGATCCTGAGATCAGGACCTGAGCCAAAGGCAGACACTTAACTGACTGAGCCACCCAGGCGCCCCCTTGTGAGCCAATTCTGTCTGTAACTGGATGTCAGTCACCTACATGTCTCCAACTGCTCCAGGCTATTGGAGTCATCCTTTTCTCAATGTTTAAGTAGGAATGCACTTAATCCCCTATCCAACATATAGTGGAAACTCAATTTCCTTTATAATCTATCCCCTAATGCTGCAGGAATACCTCTTCTGTCCCTGATTTCTTGTATCTATTGATCTCTCTCATGGCTCACATATTTCAGTTTTTTCCTATGTCTGTCCCAAACTGACACAGAACTTTGGTTTCCCCCCACAAACACCCCATCAAAAACAAAACAAAACAAAACAAAACAAAACCAAAAAAACCCACTCTTACAAAGCAGTTGTTACCAGCCCAGTAGTTCTCAAACTTGGCTTTAGAAACACCTAGAAGGCTTTTAAATATCCTGATGCCAAGTCTTCTCCCTAGATCAATTAAATAAGAGTTTCAGTATTTTTTTTTTTTTAACTCCTTTGGATGTTTCAATGTCAGCAGTGCTTGAGAATGTCTCAGTTAGCACACACTCCTCAAATACCTGCACAAAAGGGTCATCTGGGGGGCGCCTGGGTGGCTCAGTGGGTTAAAGCCTCTGCCTTCGGCTCAGGTCATGATCCCAGGGTCCTGGGATCGAGCCCTGCATCGGGCTCTCTGCTCAGCAGGGAGCCTGCTTCCCCTCTCTCTCTGCCTGCCTCTCTGCCTACTTGTGATCTCTCTCTCTCTCTGTCAAATAAATAAATAAATAAAATCTTTAAAAAAAAAAAAAAAAAAGGGTCATCTGGGCATTCTGTTAAAATGCAGAGTCTGGTTCTGGGTCTGGCACGGGGTCCCAGATTCTTCATCTCTCACAAGCTCTCAAATGATGCTGCCGATCCCCAGAGTGCATTTGACTACCAAGGAGCCTGCAGACGTGGGGGATGACGATGGCCCAGCAATTTATGCCCTTGATGGCTGACACCGATCCATGTGCTGCTCTCAGGAACTTCTCGGAGACTACCTTACTCTTCTAGTCCCACCTCCCAGGCCTTCCTTTCCTCTCATTTCCCTCAGCTTCTCTCTATTCTCAGACCCCATGCCTTCTCCTTCCTTGGCTGCTTGTGGAAGCATCAGAGTGTTCCTTCGTTATTTTTTTTAATGATTTATTTATTTATTTGGTGGGGGTGCTGCACGGTGGGGAAGGGCAGAGGGAGAGGGAGAAAGAATCTCAAGCAGTCTCCACTCGGAGCCCAAGGTGGGGCTTGACCTCAGGACCCTGAGATCATGACCTGAGCTGAAACCAAGAGTAGGACACTCGGCCAGCTGTGCCACCCAAGTGCCTCCAGAGTGTTCCTTCTTTATCAGGCAGATAGATCTAGTAGGGTCTCCTAGCACATCTCAGTCCCACTCAGTGTGATTTCATCCCTCAACTAAATGCACTGTCAAAAGGATATACTAATCCCAAGGGAGTACTCTGCCCAAGAAATGTCACTTTCAAGTTGTAAGTCACAGGTTCCCAAACTTTCTCAACTCACTGTGCCCTTAGTGTCTCAGGAATTTCTTCACAGAGCCTCTAAGATAGGAGTGCCTGTCAGTTCTGTTTATTAAGTAGTCAGGTTGAAACAACTTAATGATAGTGGTTTTTATGGTTCTGACAGATGTCTGTGTTTCCCTTGAAAATTTAAAACAACCCATGGCACCTCTGTGAGTGTGGTGAGGCACCGGAGGGCCCCTTGGTTCACACTTTGGGAACCATGGTTCTAAACTAATAATTGGGATAAATGTGACCTCCAAATGCCCTAGAAAAGTAAGAAAATCTTGTATCAAAGACTCTATCTGATCCTGGGGCGCCTGGGTGGCTCAGTGGGTTAAAGCCTCTGCCTTCGGCTCAGGTCATGGTCTCAGGGTCCTGGGATCGAGCCCCGCATCGGGCTCTCTGCTCAGCAGGGAGCCTGCTTCCTCCTCTCTCTCTGCCTGCCTCTCTGCCTACTTGTGATCTCTCTCTCTCTGTCAAATAAATAAATAAAATCTTTAAAAAAAAAAAAAAAAAGACTCTATCTGATCCAAATGGGGGCTGAAGTTGATGGGAGAGAAAAGGATTTCTGGGTACTGCTTTCCTACCAGTCCCAACTAGATCTGGCACAAATGCCAACACTTAACTCTCTGCAGTAGCTAGGAGATTAAATTTCTAGATTCATCTCCCAATGGGATTTCCAAAGGACTCTGGAGTTAGAAGAGTAGAAGGGAAAAACAAGGACAAGGGACACCTGGGTGGCTCAGTTGGTTAAGTGCCTGCTTTCAGCTCAGGTCATGCTCCCAGGGTTCTGGGATCGAGTCCCACATCAGGCTCCTTGCTCGGCAGGGAGCCTGCTTCTCCCTCTGCATCTGCCTGCCACTCTGCCTGTTTGTGCTCTCTCTCTGACAAATAAATAAATAAAATTAAAAAAAAAAAGATTAAAAATAAAAAAAGAAAAACAAAGACAAGAAAGTAATTCTTCTCCTGAAACAAACTTGTATACATGACTTATCTTGTATCAGAAAATCTAGGAGGGGAGCTTAACTATTATCGGCAACTGTATCGCCTGATGGTGCAAACTGTTTCCAATTAGGAGCCCAATCCTATAGCACAATGACTCTTCACCCTGGCCATACATTAAAATCACTTGGGAGCTTTCAAAAAATACCAATGCCTGGGTACCACCCCACATCAATTAAGTCAGTCACTGGGGAGGGGACCCAGATCTATAATTTTAAATTTCCTCAGGTGATCCTAAGATCAGTAGGTAACACAGAAGAGGGCACAAACCATAGATCCCTGCTAAAGGTATCATGTTGATGGAGTCAGAAACAAGACTGTTGTGTTTGTTTTTGTTTGTATATAATTATATAGTATAAATGCTAATCTATCACATCAACCACATTTTATATCTGTTGTTCTACATAGACTCAATCATCAGTCCTGTATGTGGGCTCATACCCTCCCCCATGCAAAGCCTAAATTCAGTCACAAATGTTTGGTCATCCCTATCAGAGATGGCATAGGGACAAGTTCTCTGTCTAGAATTGTCCCACACCTCTATCCCCCATAAGCAGGGCTGATCAACTCAATCCCTAACCTCCCCCCAGTAGTCAGGCAGAACCCTGGCCACTGCTGCAGCTGGCCCTCCCCACTCAGACAGGCTTCACAAAGGCAAGTACAACCCCTTTGCATTTTCCTCAAGACTCCTGCCATCTCCGTCCCCTTCCTGACACAAAGCTGCTGCTCCTGGGTGCTTCCTGCCTTACCCTGTCATCCTCACCCTCTCACTGTCCTCACTATCGGTCCAGCTGGTGCCCAATACTGCAGAGATCTGTGCCACCCGGGTGTTGCTGATGTCATGGGCCCACCAGTGAGAGGGTGCAGAAGAGAGGGTTAGCAATACTACTACTACTACTAATAATAATAATAATAATGAACTTCCATTGGATATTATCAATACAACTACTACTAATAATAATGTTGAACTTCCACTGGATGTTATCAATACTACTAATAATAATTAACTTTCATTGAATCCCCTTACACCTCACATCAATCCTATGTAAGATAGCTTTTATTATCCTCATTTTACTGATGAGCAAAGTGAAATTTGGAGAAGCTTAGTAACTTGTTCAGATTGTAAATGACTGACAGGGATTTGGCCCCAACTCGGTCTGACTCCAGAGTGGTGTGGTTAATTACCAAAGTTCCTCTATGAATGGATTAATGGGTTGAGGAGAAAAACTAATGAGAAGAGCACATATTGCCTGAGTTCAATGGGCAAAGTAGGGATCCAAGGCTGGTGAACTGAGGCATGTTCATTGTTCATAATCTCTGGTACTGTTTTTCAGGAGTAAAAACCACACCCATAACCTTAGATACATATACTATTCGAGACCCCAAAACCAGCAAGTTCTGGTTCTAGAAGGAAGGGTCCTCAAAGCAATTCCAGACAAAAGCACCACAACCCCAGGTGACTCTCCACCTTGCTTTATTTAGCAGAAAGGATTCTCATTCTCTCACTTCCCACCTGGCCTGTATAAAAGCCCCTCTCCTGATGGGGCCTTCAGCCTCTCTCTTCTCTGGAATGGGCAAAGGGCTGCCTCTTGGGGAGCAGCCTCAAAGAACAGGTGGTGGTGGGTAACAGTGAAAGGAGATGGACCCTAGGAGGTCCTGGATCTAAAAGAAGTTTATCTGGAAGGGTTGGAAGGAAGAAGGGGCTAGAGGCACAGGGAGAGGGAAATTCCAAGAATCGAGATGTTATCTTGTCTCCTGGGCCAATTCACTTAGGAGAATTTGATGGCAATGCTAAAGGAAAGAGGATGTTGTACCAGAAATGTCAAAAGAAAAAAAGATCATTTTTCATTACTAGAGCTGACCAAGTTTTCTTTTTCCAGAGACCTTTTATATATCAACTTCACACTAAAGAAAAGCTAATATCAAGAAAAATTATATATTTTTGGCTGTCTCTAAAGGAGAACTCTGTCCCTTCTGTGATAGTCAAAGAGCCAAAACATCTCTCATCGTAACTGAAAGTAAGAGATTGGGAAAGAATGTCCCCTGTCCTGATGCCTGAGTGGCTCAGTCGGTTAAGCGTCTGCCTTCAGCTCGGGTCATGGTCCCAGGGTCCTGGGATCAAGTCCCACATCAGGCTCCCTGCTCAGCGGGGAGCCTGCTTCTCCCTCTGCCTCTCCCCTTGCTTGTGCTTATGCGTGCACTCTTTCTCTCTCTCTGACAAATAAATAAATAAAATCTTAAAAAAAAAAAAAAAAGAAAGAAAGAAAAAAAAATGTCCCCTGTCCTCGCAGTTCAGGGAAATGGAAAGCCTGAATGTTAAGGCTGAAAACCCAAACTTTGGCAAAGCCTGCCTGATCTTACCTTCTTTCCTTCACAAAGTAGCCAGGTTACCTAATAAATTCTCCTTTGTATTTCCAAAAAAGAACATCAAAGAACCGAACTCGCTGAACACTGAAGATCCATTCACCTCCCTTAAGGAATAAGTTGGTTCCTATTTCACTTTGGCGTCAGCCGCAAATTCCAGATACTTCATCTCTACCTCTAAATACACAGACAAACTATGGGAGTAAGGAAAGATCTAGAAAAGGAAAAAAAATTTCAGGGGCGCCTGGGTGGCTCAGTTGGTTAAGCAACTGCCTTCAGCTCAGGTCATGATCCTGGAGTCCCGGGATCAAGTCCTGCATCGGGCTCCCAGCTCCACTGGGACTCTGCTTCTTCCTCTGACCTTCTCTTGTCTCATGCTCTCTCTCTCTCTCAGATAAATAAACAAAATCTTTTAAAAAAAAATTTTTTTTTCAATCCAAATTTCAAAATATCAGTGTGAATCTCAATACAGTAGGAGACAATATGCAAATGAGAATGGACAGACCATCTATGACAACAGAACTCTAACCCTCAGCTTCTATAGCAATTGGCCCAGAATCAGGACGTGTTCAATGACTGCCAGTTTTTCTATTTTTGTCTCCACTTCCAACTCAGGACCAACCAGAGAAAGCCAACTGTGCTCTTCAAACCAAGCTCACAGGATGCCCACCTCCAGTTTCCCACACCAAAAACTCCAGTCCGTACGGACTTGAAGCCTTCCCCCTTTTTCACCATCAGCTTACCCACTCCTCTGCCTGCCTTTGAATCACTGCCAAATGCAAGTGATGGTGGCTGACTCGTTTGCTAGCGCAAACCCTGAATAAAACATCCTGTTTGTTCTTATCTGAGTGGTTTTCGTGATGAGGCCTTCTCTAAAAGCCACTTTAGATTTCTTTCTAAGTCAGCATGACTGTACATAAACTTTGTTTAAACCACAAGCCTGATTTATGGTCCACCAAGAACACATTGTACACCGGCTTTGTAAATGAGTAGCCTGAAGGAAACCATCTTGTCCTTAAGATCTCGATCAATGCTCCTTCTCCATGCATTCCTTGACATTAAAATTTGTGATTCCTGCTTATATCTTAATCTATTGTCTTTTGAGTTTTTACAAGTTGTAAAAAGGTATATAACCATAAAAACTGTTCTTTCCCTGGAGGACTTTCTTCCCTGTGAAGAGGCATGTTTCCCAGGCATCTATCTTGGGCTCAAATAAAATACTGTTTCTTTCTTTTAGAGATTCTAAAAGGTTTATTCATTTTGTATCAACATTTGTGTGTTTCTTTTTGCTTTTTTAAAATATTTTATTTATTTATTTGAGAGAGAAAGAGGGAGAGAGCATAAGTAGGGGGAGCAGCAGAGGGAGAGAGAGAAGCAGCAGGCTCCTAGGGAGCCCGATGCGATGCAGAGCTCTGTCCCAGGACCCTGGGATCATGACCTGAGGTGAAGGCAGATGCTTAACCAACGGAGTCACCCAGGTGCCCAATGTTTGTGTATTTCTATAGAGAATAGCAAATAAGAGCCTATCTTCTCCCTGTACCATGTTGTCTTCACCCTGCAAGTGTATGGGCTTTGTCTTCAGTGTCATTTATCCCTTTAAAGTGTATGTTGTTTGTGCTATAAAGAGTAGAGTGTGGGGGCGCCTGGGTGGCTCAGTCAATTAAGTATCTGCCTTGAGCTCAGGTCATGATCCCAGCGTCCTGGGATTGAGCCCCTCATCAGGATCCCTGCTCAGTGGGGAGCCTGTTTCTCCCTCTCCCTCTACTTTTCCCTCTCCCTCTGCTGTTCCCCCGGCTTTTGCACTCTCTCTCTCTCTCTCTCTCAAATAAATAAAACCTTAAAAAAAAAGTAGAGTGTGGTTAATTATAAAGTTCTAGAGACACAAATTTCTGGGAAGTGATCTCAGGGCCTGTGGGTTTGTTGCTTTCCTAAGCATGCCCAACCTCACCCGGGTGCTTCTGTTTCTCAAGATATAGCCAGGCTCTACTGGTTATCTCCTCCAGGAGGAGGATGCAAAAGCTCCATAGTAAGGGATGCATGTGGATGATGAATTCTAGGGACACTGATCCAGCTACAGATACATTGAGAGAGGTTCAGTGGGGTCTGGGGTCCAAGGGGCATGGCAAGGCACTGTCCATGAGTTCCCAGTGGAGGAGGATGGGGCACTGGCTGTGAACAGGTGGGAGGAACCAGTAACGAAGAATCTGGAGAAGCTGCTTCTTCTAGGAAGCCTGAAGGCAGGCAGCAGGGCCCTCATGACTTATCTGGGTTTAAGTCCAAAGCAAAGCAAGGTCCACATACTAAAGTGCTGTGGGGGTTGTGGCCAGGCAGGCAATCAGAATGGGGACCAGGAGTCAGGTACAAATTTGGGGGCAAGGGATATTGGAGGTGAGTATCGGTTTGATTTCTAGGTTGCATATAACAGATTCAATGCTTAAAGTCTAGGTGATCCTCACCCACTCAGAAATTGTCATTCTGCGCCAGGAAAGCCTAGTAAAAATGTGGGATCTGGAAGTTGGTGCCTCCTTTTGTTCTGTTGTTGGTCTTTCCCCTTGTGCCCTTTAGAAAGGCAAACCCTGTTTGTGTCATCTTAAGACTAAAGCCAACAGTTCACTGAAACACTATGCCTTTTTTATATATATAATTCAGTGAGCTATACAATTACTTTCTAATTGAAAATCTTGATACTTACAAAATTAGTTTATTCACTTGATTTATCTGCTGATCTAGAGTCCAAAACAACACGAATATCCAAAATTAATGTGATTTGATAAATAGCAAGATTTAACAATTTAGTTGCCTTTTCCTTTGACTACACCCCAAAGAGAATATATAATCAAAATTACTTTGTGGTTGCAATGTTCTCAAGCATTCTCCATTTTATATGATTATGCAAGTACTTAACTAATATTTAGTGTTTTGTTTGCATTTACTTTCATTTTGGGAGCTCTAGCAACTGACAGTTAGTTCTTGTTTGGCAGTGGCATTTAGCCCCTGATGTGTGTTGTAAGAGGTCCCTTAACTTCATTATGCTGCCTTGAGGTCATTCAGAATGGGCTCAGATGAGATCATAAATATCCTTAGTCTGACACTGGCTGGCAAATTGACTGGACCTAACTCTGAAGGGACCATGCCTGATACACTGCAATAAATATATATTTATTCTTGAAGGACCATGCTTGATAAAGATGCGGGGCCCCAATCTTATCTACTATGAAGGCTACCACTTTGCAGCTTCCATGGCCCATAGATAAGCACTTGGCTTTCCTACTCTTGCAGAGATCCAAAAAAAAGGGGGGGGGGTGATTTGCAGTGAACTTAGATTGCAGGCTGCAGACTGGCCCCCTTCGTTAGCAAAGCAGTGTTTCCCTCCATCTTTGTTTGCCATCTGGCGAGAGCTGGTCTGAGTCCATCTTTCTCTTGAAGGATTTTGCAGACTTAGCCAGGAAGTAATTAGCACACATCAACATTATGAAATTTGCCTTTCCTTTCCTCTCCTCTGCAGCCTTTGGTAATATGTGGGCTATGACCACAGTTTCAGAAAGTGGATCAGGGGCCAGGATCTGCTTTGGAATGTGTAAAGAATAAAGCAGTTTTCTCTTCCTAAATTTCCAAGGAAGAGGCACAGGCTGTCTCGTGCTATGGATGTGACCAAGGCCCATTTTTATTCATTGCCCTTCCGGCAACACTTGTTTTACTTGTCAGGTCAGGAAATGGGTTTTGTGCATGTCAGGGGATAAAGTGGAAGAAGGATGGGTGGCAGGAGCTCCCTGGGCCTTTACAGCACTGTCCCTTCCCTTTGTGCCCTCGTAAGAAAGGAGGTGCCCAAAGGCATATCAATGGGGTATCAGGGTACCACAGCCCTGGGGTGTGGTAAACCGTCCCTGCCAGATAAGGAGATGAAGGTGGCTCCATGCTGTGCACATCTCCCCCTTTTCTCCACCTTTGCTTTCTTTCATATCAATAAAGGAAACTCATCAGGACCACTCAAAGACAGACAGCAGAGCTAGATTGACCATGTCCAGAACCTAAACAGACCTTGAACCAACGAATACCTACTCTTTCTTGTGATCTTGCTCAAGTGTCTCTTCCCCAAAGAAGCCCTTCTGATTTCCTGATTGGGTTACAACCCACCCCCATCACGCACTAGGCACCACTTCTCCATTTACACTTGTTGTTGGTGTGATTAATGTCTGTCTCCCTACCAGACCATGAACTACCTGAAGACAGAGTCTGCATCTGAGTCCACTCAGCCTTTCCTCCTTGTCATCTAACACGGAGCCTGGCACGAACCCTTCTATAATGAATGAGTCAGCTAGCAGTGGGCTCAGCGGGCCAACCCACACTGTGCAAGCTCTGTGCGAGTAAGCATCTCAGTCACTGTCTTCTGCTGGGCACCTTGCTGCTGAGAACAGTGCATGGTCACCAAATGCACCTTGCAATGGGTTTTCTCCATGGTTCAGGCTCATGTCCCCTGGAGCAGGACAATCCCTAGGGACACATGTTTCAGCCCAGATTGAACACCAGTGCTGTTGGCTGCTGGTACCCAGTCACTCAGAAATGGTTCTCAATCATAAAGGCACATTACTGTTTTCTAATGAAATATATGGGGAGGAAGCAGTGTTTCTCAAAGTGTGGACCAGAAAGAAATGCTTGAGCCAGAATTACTTAGGGCTTTTTAACAAGGCAGCTAGATCCCTGAGTTATATCTCAGAATGCCTAGATCAGAATCACAGGGGGTGCAACCCTGAGAATCTGTATTTTTTTTCTAGCTTTATTGAGATATGATTGACACATAAATAAGTTTCAGGCATACAACCTGTTGGTTTGATGCATTTATATATTGTACGATGATTATCACATAGCACTAGCTAATGTCGCCATACCATCACATAATTATTGTGTGTGGTGAGAACATTTAAAATCCACTCTTCTAGCAACTTCCAAGTACACAATACAGTATTATCAGCTAGAATCACCATGCTGTACATCAGATCCCCAGAGTTTGTTAATCTTATAACTGGAAGTTTGTATCCTTTGACAAATATCTCCCCATTTCCCCTACCTCCAGCCCCTGGTAACCACCACTCTACATTGTCTCTCTGAGTTTAGCTTTTTTAGATTCAACATAAAAAATGATAATATACGGTATTTCTCTTTCTCTTTCTGACTTTTTTCACATAGCCCAATACCCTCAAGATTCATCAGAAGTTTCCCAGGTGACTTTTTTCTTTTTTTTAAAGACTGTAACCTTATTTATTTATTTATTCGTCAGAGAGAGAGAGAGAGCACAAGCAGGGGGAGTGGCAGGCAGAGGGAGAAGCAGGCTCCCCTTTGAGCAGGGAGCCCAATGCGGGACTCGATCCCAGGACCCTGGGATCATGACCTGAGCCGAAGGCAGACACCCAACCAACTGAGTCACCCAGGTGTCCCTTCCCAGGTGATTCTTAAGCACAGTCACTTTTTAGCCCTCAGGGACAGTGCAAATCACTCTGTATGAGGAGTCAGAACACCTGGAAGTCTGTCACTTACACTCTGGGTGACTGGTCAAGTTACTCGCGTCTGAGTCTGTTTACTCATCTATGAAATGAGCAGAACCCTGCCCTCCTCACAGCGTTACGTTGATTAGTGATGTGACAATCACCCAATGCACTATGAAAATTACCTTAGAAATTACCAGAAATCACCATGAGGGACTGCCAAACGGTCCCTTGCACACACTCTGCAAAGAGAGCCTGTCCTGCCGCCTTGGGCCAACTGACCTCTGATCCTGCCTTGAGCTCCCGTGTTGAGCCGCCCTGACAAACCTCCTTCTGCAGGAGGGCTGTGGGAAAGTAAAGGTAGTCGTCAACACCTCTGGGTCTCTTGGGTAGGTGGAATTTAGAACACATTTTCCTACTGAAAATTGCCAAGACAAACTAAGCGAAGCAAAAACAAACAAACAAAAAAACACTAAAACAGCTAATGTTACTTTTGCGGTGTAAAAGAGTGTAGACTTTTGTGACCATCATGCATTGTAGCTCTGTAATGGAAATTGTACTTCAAGTACCAGACTGACTCCGGGATGAATGTCTAGAGGCTGCCAACAGTCTCTGGTCTCCTACCCTCTACAGCAGGAGTTGGCAAACTTTCTGGTAAGGGATGTATAGTAAATATGCTAAGCTTTGCAGGTCAAGAAGCCACATGCTCTATGGGTATAGTATGAAGGCAGTCGTAGATGACCAATGAGCATGACTATGTTAGCAAACTACAAAAAAACAGGTTGTGAGCTGGATTTTGCCTGCAGGCTACAGTTTGCCAACCAGTCCTTCCTCTAAAATGAAGATCTGAAAAGTGGCTGCAGTGGTGTGCTGGAACCAGCTTATATCAGCTTGCAAGAGTCAACTGCTAGCATCTCTTCCCAAATCCACATTCAATGACTTCATGTTGGCAATTTGAAGTCAGCCATGTTGGGAATCATCACACCATGAAAACTGGCAAGAGCTACATATCAGAGCTCCCTCCCACTACCCCATTTCCAGAGAACTGGTTGTCAGACATTTGCCAGCACGTCGCTAGGTGTGTATCTGCTGGGATGGGGGTGGAGCGTGGTGGTTGGGTGAGCCAGATAGTCCACTGGAATGTGGGAAGGAACCACTAAATGTCAATTCCTATTTTATTGAGTCCTTCTGAATTTTCTAATTTTGTGCGAGTTTCATAATGGCACATTTCAAAGATGTAGATCCTCAGTTTTGCTTAATTGATTGGGGTAACTGGGATCCAAAATGCTTAGAGTGTACCACTTCTAAGGCTGTTATCTCTGTACAGGTAACTCAATATCAAGCACAGTACAGGATGGATAAAGGTCTTCTTCTATTCCCAAGACAGCCTTGCTCTTGCCTTCACCTGCCTCACCCTGCCCCAGGATCTTGAATGGGAGCAGGAGTGGCCAACTGTGAAAGGAACCTCTGGTTAGAGTGCTCCTGTTCTTGCTACAGATTAAACGCCCTGAAACTGCCCTTATACAGGCAATCCTTTCTAGCCCACAGGCGAGAGTCACCTCCCTCACAGAGTCGCAGGAGCTTGCTGTGCACCCATGTGCACTCAGTGCCAGTTTACCAGGAAGGAAGGTCACCTGCCATAGACCTGGGATTCAGGCTGAGGTCTCCGGATTCTGCCTGTGCAAGGGTGGTGACAGGGAGCCTTCAACCTGACTTCGGCAGACAGATGTTACAGTACCTTTAAATTCCAGCATCTGGCACTTACTACCTGTGTCACCTGGGGGAGGTACCCTCCCTCGCTTCCTCAGTTGCTGCACTTGAATTTTCTTAAGATCGTCAGGAGGTTATCTAGTAGCCTGTGTGAAAGTTCTAGATCTGTGAGGGCGGCCAAGGCACTAGAGGTGTGAGTTCCCGTGGGCCCTCTGCTAGCCAAGTTCCTGTTTTTCATAAATTATGTGAGGAGGTCAGGGTTGCTGGCTAGCGGCATAGCAAAGGTCAGAAGAAGGACATGGAAGGTTCCCAGGCTCATAACCTTTCTTCTGCGTCATTCAGCAGACATGTATTACCTGCACCTCTCCGGAAAGGCAGAGGCCCACCCAGGGTTCATCTTTCTTACTGACCCTCCTGAGATTCACTTCCACAAAGGAAAAGCCTCAGCCTCATCACAGCACCCTTAGGTATCCCCTGGTCTCTGATCCCCTGACTCCCCTAAGAGAACATAGTGGCGCCACCCTCATCCCCACTCTCAACCGTCACCACCCTCGTCAGTTCACCCAGGGGTCTTACATGAATAGGGACGGCTCATTGTGGGGAGGTTCATGTTTGGCTCTGGGGGGCTTCTGGTGAAGTCTGGAATCAGAGACAGTGAGGTTAGCACATACAGTTGGGATTTTCCAGGGATTTAGGAACATTGGGGCCCATTTAATGCTTTACTTCTTTTTTGTATGTTTTGAGAGACATTAAAGCAGAGAGACAGTAATGACATAAAAAATAGCTTTCCTGGGGGTGCCTGGCTGACTCAGTCAGTTAAGCCTGATTTCAGCTCCGGTCATGATCTCAACGTTGTGAGATGGAGCCCCACATCAGGCTCTGCGCTGACCATGGAACCTGCTTAAGATTCTCTTTTCCTCTCCTGCTGTCCCTCCCCCCAACCTCTGCCTCTCTCTCTCTCTAAAACAACAAAACAAAACAAAACTTTAATGGTAAAAAATGGTGGAAATGGAAATGAAATAGAGCTAACTTGGTTTCTGAATGCAGAACTTCCCAGAATGGTTACTTATTATAAACATATGCATTGCATTAATTTGGGGGTATAGTATACATTGCCCATATTAATCTGAGAATAATCTGGAGGCTTCTACCTGATAAAACATTAAGTTTGAGAAATGCCTGCATGAAATCCCTGGCCATAATCCAAACAAACTTTGCACATTGAGAGCACATACCTAGTACCTAGGGAAGAAGAAAACTCAAACCTTGTGCTCTGGTATGAAAGTTCTATACAGTCTTAGCCTTGCTAACTACTTGGCTGTCTGAGGCAATTCTGCCTCTCACCACTCTGAGCCTCGTTTTCCCTGTCTGTCCCTCCACCTCTGACCATCTATGCTTCTAAGAAGCAGGAGGACTGCACCTTGGTGAGGTAGGAATGGGAGAAGGTGGAGCTGCCCCAGGCCAGGTTCAGACAGAGTCTCTCAAGGATTGTGTTGGAGTCAGAGGAAGACTCTTCCCTTTCTACACATGCCACCTACAAAGAGGCAGAAATAGGACATGGCCTCAGTGTCACCATTTGGAGTTCCCCAGGGTTGGAAAATTACAATGTCTAGTGCTTATGCCTTCCTGGTGTGCATTCCCTGCTGCCTAAGGGACAGAATGTGCGTGGTAGCCATCACATGGCCCATGTTCCAGGACCAGGGCTAGTTCCAAACCTCTCTTTTGGCAGATCCACATTTGTCAGACGAATGTCCTATTTTTAGTTTGCAAACACTGTCACGTATGAGTTGAAGGCTCAGGAGTTGGGCCTCCGTCATGTTACAGGCCTCTCCCTTCACACTCCATGCATTAGATAGTCATTTGAATTAAAAGCCTCCTCTTTTCATTCCCCTTGAGCCAACACCCAAGTGCCTTCCTCCGTGGGGCCCTCAGAAGCCCTAAGCTGGTGTCATTTTCCCACCCCAGACTCAGACAACCCATTCCACTGCAGGGCCTTCTCCTCTGCTTGAGCAGGTTGGGAGGAAAGAAATGCATTTGGATGACCCAGAACCATCCGGTTGGTGAGTTAGGTACTTCCAAGCCCCGGATCTGTGGCTGAAGGTGATCTACTTGTTTACTACCTAACATCCCTAGGCACCCACGGCAAAGCTTCATTTTCCCTTCAAGGACGTCTCTTGTCTAATTCATTTACCAAGGCAGTTCTCAAAGGCCACTTACCATGCAAGGTCTTCAGGAAGGAACAGGTCTGTGCACAAACCTACAAGGTCCTCCTTTAGGGGTTATTTTTGGCCCTGGTATGGATGTTTGCAAAAATCTTACCTTCTGAGCAGCACTGGGGCTCGTCTCTTTTCTGGTATGCAGACTCCACCTTCGAAAATGACATTTTTAACACAATGAAATGACTCGACAAGAGCCTGAGATGAAAGGCAGGACCTGAGTAGACAAGAAGGAGATCAGTTATGGCACTTCTGACCCCAGGAAACCTTGCTGGACTCCCCTAGTGCTGATTGGCCATCAGCCTTGCTCTCTGCTTAAAAAGGTTTGCTATGTCCAGGAAGGCCTTTAAGACTCAACCATGCTTCTTCTATCGCTTTTTCTTTGATTTTTGCCCCTCTAAAGCAATGTTTCCAAACTGTGGGTCACGATATCATTTTTATGGATCCTGACAACATTTGATAAAATGTAATCAAGAGTTCAAAGTGTATTATTGCTCTAGTTCTGGGGCTATCAAACTATAGCCCACACGTCAAATCTGTCCCACTGCCTATTTTTTTAAATAAAGTTTTATTGGAACACAACCATGTCCTTTTTTATGTTGTTTATGGCTGCTTTCTGGCTTTAACAGCATAGATGAATACTTGAAAGACAGATCATCTGGTCAACGAAGCATAAAATGCTGAGGGCACAGATTGCATGGAGCACTGGGTGTTATACGCAAACAATGAATCATGGAACACTACACCAAAAACTAATGATACACTATATGGTGACTAACATAACACAATAAAAAAAAAATGCTGCTGTCCCAACATTTATAGGAAAAGTTTGCCGACCCCTCTGCTGTAGTCTAATCTTTGCAAAGAAAGTCAGTTTCTTTGAAGCCTCTTGTCACGGCAAACTGAGCCTCTAATGGTCCCAGTTGACATTACGTCAACTCTTAATGTCTTGGGGAAGGGATGACACAGGAGCTCTTCACTGGGAGGGCTTAGAAGAGAGAGATTTCCAAGAACCCCTCAATTCTGCAGGGCACATCTCACTCACTTCACAAAGAACTTTCCCCAACATTAGTTCAGGACAACACAGTGAGGGAAGTGAGGCAAGAATTGTTATTCCCATTTGACAGATGAAAAACCTGAAGGTAGGTGAATTCTCAAGGGTCACACGACTTTTAGTCTGCAGAAATGGGCAGTCTGTGTGGAAACCCAATCCTTTGAGAAGGGCTTAGGAGTGAGACAAAGGGAACTAAATGCTTTTGCAAAAATTAAAAATGACAGGAGAGGGCTCCAGGACTCGGCAGCAAAGACAATGAAAGATAGGGGAGGATGGCCACTGGGTGGCTCTAGGAGGTGGGGACACCTGATAGATCTTTAAGGGCATGGATAGCCACTGAGTTTCAGTTATTTGTTATTTGGCTGCCTCCCCCAAATCTACAAAGTGCAACTGCCTTAGCAGTTTGGGAATAAATCAAGGGACACAGGGAATTGGTGGTGCTTGAGAAGGCAGAGAATTTCACAGCCACATGACATCAGACTAAGAAACATCTGGCAGAAATGTAGGTACCCAGATACATGAAGACAGTGGTGGTCCTGATGGAGGACAGAATGATAGCTATAGACTGAGGTACTTGGGATATCCCTGTGAGCCACTATGGAATTTGCCACCTGTATGGAAATAAATGCAGGTGGCTTCCAGAGCTCCCTAGAGAAGTAAAGCATTCAGCCGTCTGAGGCGGATCTCTTTTCATCTAAGAACACTCAACATACGGAGGCTTCCAAAACCTCTTTTCTGAAGACCAGTACTTTCTAGATTCTGAAATCAGTCTTCTCTAGAATCTGGAAATCAGAGATAGCTTTGGAGACCAGAGAAGAGAAAGGTCTCCTAAACTCAGTGTCTGCCTGTTGGCAGAAGCCTTCCTAGCAGACAACAGGCTGCTCTTGGGGCTGAGAGCAAGGTGGTCTGGGCAGGTATCAGAGACAATATTTAGAGATTCAGGAAATCCACAGGAGGTCATGCTTCTGAGAAATAAGCAAGGCAGGGCCAGGAGCTTCTCTGCTTCCCTATCTATGTCAGTTGGCCTCTTCAGCGGGAGTCAGTACCACTTACCTGAGCCAGGGATCCCCACGCGCTATGGCTCCTGGAGCTCGGCTTGTCTTCTCCCTTTGGGATCTCTGATGTGGAGGGGCCAGGTCTGGTCCTTATTCTGAAGAATCAGTTTGGGAGTGTGTATGCAAATGTAACAGCAGCATTCCTTTGCCCAATAATAAATAGCGTCTTAGGTTATTAGGCGTTACGTCATTATCCATTGCCTGCCATTTTCCAGACCAAGGGAACAAACAAATTCCTGGGGAGTAGTGTCACTCTCCCAAGAACTGTGCCACATCCATTCAACACATTTCAAGGCACTTGGAACAGGCTGTGTGGCTGCCAGTCCAGTCCGACAGCGAAGGTGTAGGAAAGACACACGAATGAAAGGGAAGGGGAGACACAGGGTGCAGGCT
>CM052885.1:32416497-32452614 GCA_028534135.1 Potos flavus | reverse complement strand
GTCGAAGAGGTTGCTGCCTGTGTTCTCCTCAAGGATTTTGATGGATTCCTGTCTCACATTGAGGTCTTTCATCCATTTTGAGTCTATTTTTGTGTGTGGTGTAAGGAAATGGTCCAGTTTCATTCTTCTGCATGTGGCTGTCCAATTTTCCCAACACCATTTGTTGAAGAGACTGTCTTTTTTCCATTGGACATTCTTTCTTGCTTTGTCGAAGATTAGTTGACCATAGAGTTGAGCGTCCATTTCTGGGCTCTCTATTCTGTTCCATTGATCTATGTGTCTGTTTTTGTGCCAGTACCATACTATCTTGACGATTACAACTTTGTAATAGAGCTTGAAGTCCGGAATTGTGATTCCATGAGCTTTGGTTTTCTTTTTCAACATTCCTCTGGCTATTCGGGGCCTTTTCTGGTTCCATATAAATTTTAGAATTATTTGTTCCATTTCTTTGAAAAAAATTGGTGGTATTTTGATAGGGATTGCATTAAATGTGTAGATTGCTTTTGGTAGTATAGACATTTTCACCATATTTGTTCTTCCAATCCATGAGCATGGAACGTTTTTCCATTTTTTACCACAGTCAATTCTTAAGGTCAGTTCTTTGAGTTGGGGCCAGACTGATAAATCAGTGAGAATTGGTTTCACAACGAAGCTCCACGGACATCTTTCAAATGTCTTCCTGCCCAATTTTTATCTTAACTGCTTTCAACTTTCCTCACCTGATATAGATAGATGAAATCTTGCCCCTTATCTGCATCCTAGTTAATATCTTTTATTGGTTTATCAGCTAATTTCTAATTTCTTTAGTACCTGATTTTTTCCCCAATGTTTGCTAATGACTACAATTCTGTACTCATTATAATGATTAATGGGTGCTTTAAAATCTCAGCATTCTTATGCATTTATTGCCTGTGATGGCATAAATTTTTATGCATTTAATACCTGTGATAGCCACTGCTCACAGTTGCCATGTGATAATGAGTAGGAGGGAGATGCCTCTCAGACTCTTCTAGAATCCAGTAGGACCTTAAAGGGGTTGAAGTTAAAACACAACATTTGGAGGTTGGCAGAGGATGACTCCAAGAGAATGTGCCAGTGGCCAGGGCAGTTCAACCTGTTTGGTCTGAGAGTAAGAGCTGGGCAGTGAAAATGGTCTTGCTTAGGGAGCCAGGGGAGGAGAACCCAGTCTGTGCAGGAATAATAGCCACAAGGCCCTGAGTAGATAGCGTGACTGAGCACACTCTGTGCTATCTTATTCAGAAGACAGGTGTAGTTAGGAAAGAGTTGCCTTATATTTCTACCCCAGATATTACTGACCGACTTGCATCTGTATTCATGTATATCACCTCCCTTTATCACCTTCCCCATGGCCTACTCCAGGCTTTGGCTCCTGTAATCCTTCTTTTTCTCTCTTGCGTCATTTATCTCTCTCCTTTGTACTGATTGATTATATGAACCTACCAATGTATCATAACAACTCCCATCTTAAATGTAAATATCCTCTTTTGATCCCATGGCCCCTCTAGCTATCTCTGCATTTCTCTGTCCCTCTTGCTTCCCCTTTTCTTTTATAGCAAAACTATTCAAAGGAATTTTGCCTACTCACTGGTTCCACTTGTTGCCTTTCATTCTCTCCTAAATCAGTTCTGAGAAGGGTTTTGTCCTTAAGCTCTGTCCTCACTTTTGTTATGGCCATCCTCAGCCTCTTTCTTACCGAATCTAAAGTCTAGGCCTTCATGTGCTTCACCTTTTGGTATTGTTGGACCTGGTGGACCTCCTTCTCCTTTACCCTCTTTCTCCTGTTGTCCTTTCCCCTCTCCTGGTTTTTCTCTCATCTCACTAGTTATTCCTCAATCTCCTTTAATGGCTCTATTCTTCCTTTCAACCCCTCTATGTTGTATTCAGGACTGTCTTTGGGCATTCTCTTTTCTAGCAACTCACTCTTGTTAGGTAGTGTTAGGTGACCCATGGCATCACATGCTTTCTACATGCCAGTTACTCCTCAATCGGAATCTCAAGGGAGATTTGGATTTTCTATTCTCATGGCTAATAGGTATCTCAAATACAACTTGGCTAAAACAGAACTTCTGGTTCACCCCATCCCCCACAAACAGGATACCTGCCACTTCCTGAGGTTTCCCTATTTCTTTAAATACCCCCATTTACCCACTTACTCAACTCTCAAACCTGCGAGTCCTCCTTGATTTCTCTTTCCCTCATCTCCTACATTTACTCCATCAGTCAGTTCTGTTGTCTCTATGCCCAGAATATATCCCCCAGCACCTATTACCCTTGTCCAAGATACTACTATTTCCTGTGTAGTCCATTGCCACAGCCTCCTAACTAGCCTGTCTACTTCCACTTTTGTCATCCTCTCTTCCTGTCCCCTGGGTCCATTCTTCACACAACAGCAAGTGTGATTAAAAAAAAAATCAGGACATCATCCCTTCTGTGTTTAAGAACCTCCAGTGGTTTTGTATGACAAAATTAGTCCCACCTCCTTATAGAGACCTGGCCCTTGCCTGCCTCCCTATCCTCCTCTGCAGCCCCATCTCCTGTGCTCACTCTGCTTCAGCCACGTTGGCCTTCTTACTGGGCCTTACCCATGTCAAGCCCACTTCTGATCTTGGGGCCTTTACATCTAGAAGTTTCCTCCTCTTGGCACTCAGTTCCCCCAGATCTTTGCAAGATTGGTACCTTATCTATATTCAGATCTCTGCTTAAGGCACTTTCTCAGAAGGACCGTCCCCGGCCACCTCACCTAAAATAGGACCTTTCATTGCACCCACCCAGTTATTCTCTATCCTATTGCTGTATTTAGTTATTTTCCTATCACTGATGATGAACCGAACCACATCTACTAGAGCTAATTACCTGACCTTGCCCCTACCCTGCATTATTACAGAGGAAGAAAAAAGGTCAGAGGTAAGAGCGGGCCCAGGCCTCCCACTCCTATCTTCTCCCCCTCACAACGCAGCAGAGCTCCATTAGGTGTTGTCGCTATAGTCACCTGACTTCCCGACATCAGTTGTGGTCATTCTTGGCATTCATCCAGTCCAGTAAACAGCACCAGGGCAGACAGCCACATGAGTAAGGGAAAGGAGGCCAGACTGACATTCACTTCCCATTGTACATTTGCCCTTCACCTACTCCTCAAGAAAGATGAGAACACCAGTCTTCCCACACATTCTTAACCTTAGGAAGTTAAATTGCCCTAGGGTATCAGAGCCCCTGGGGCACCAAACAAAGGGAATATCTCAGTGTCCAGTGAGGGACTCTAAGGACTTTTGCAGCTTGGGTGATTTCCATTTCTTTTCTCTTCTTTTCTCTTTTTCTTTCTTTCTTTCTTTCTTTCTTTCTTTCTTTCTTTCTTTCTTTCTTCCTTCCTTCCTTCCTTCCTTCCTTCCTTCCTTCCTTCCTTCCTTCCTTCCTTTCTTTCTTTCTTTCTTTCTTTCTTTCTTTCTTTCTTTCTCTTTCTTTTTTAAGATTTTATTTATTTATTTGTCAGAGAGAGAGACAGAGAGAGAACAAGCAGGGGGAACAGCAGGCAGAGGGAGAAACAGACTCCCTGCCGAGCAAGGAGCCCAATGCGGGACTCCATCCCAGTACCCTGGGACCATGACCCGAGCTGAAGACAGACACCCAACTGACTGAGCCACCCAGGCACCCCATGATTTCCATTTCTTAACTTCCAACAAAACTGAAGAAGAACCTAACAACCTAAGTTGTTGATTAATAAGTCATTAAACATAATTTTTGATGATAGATGACTATGTAATTTTGGCAAATAACCTAGAAGGATTTCAAAGAATTGTGCGACATTGCTACAGTAAAATTCCTTTCATTCCTATCTATGTATTACTTATATGTACATGTTTTCCCACTACTTACATTAAAAAAAAACAAAACAAAATAAGAATAGGATCAATCTTGAACAGGATCATTCTAATTTTGAGTAACTTATAAATATACGAAATAATGTTTTTAAAAGCTTGGTCTCTGAGCCTGTGTGGCTCAGTCGGTTAAGCATCTGACTTGATTTCAGCTCAGGTCATGATCTCAGGGTTGTGAGATGGAGCCCCCCATCAGGTGCAGCACTGGGCATGGAGCCTGCTTAAGTTTCTCTCTCTCCCTCTCCCTCTCCACCCTTCCCCCCTCCAAAAAAGCTTGGTCTTATCAAGATAATCAACATTCATAATATATTATGTTTATATATTTTTGTTATTTTGATCAGTTGTGTACTAACAATAATTGTAATGATGACTCAATCTAGAATAATTTTGAAAAAATTTAACATCCTATGATTACATAAAAAAGTTTTTTTAAAGATTAAGTTTTTATTGAACATATTTTTATTGTTGCAAAGAAGTATCATGGAATGATCAGTAAGATGCTTTTAAGCATACTACGTATTACATTATGATAAAATTTCATGGGGGGAATGGATGGACATATCAGTTCAAGAAAAAAGGAATGTTGTTAATTTTCACCTGTTGAAGAGGAATTTGTTCATGTAATTTTTAGATGGATGACAGTAAGAAACAGTTAGTATGGTATTAGGATTTTGTTAGATATATTTATAAGTGACATAGCAGTTTTTTTTTAATGTCAAATTTACAATATTCCAGAAATGATAACATTTGCAATTAACTATTTAAAATTATAAAAAATTTTAGATTTTAACCTAAAACATGTATGTTGGCAAAGGGGTGAGGTCATAGTTTTTCAAAACTCTCATAGGTGGTTTATAAGCTAAATATTGGAAGAACAACATTCTACAAGTATTAGGGCCCTGGAAGGGCCTTTTGGGGAGGGAATTGGACTTGATGCTCTAGAAGTTAGGTCCAGGATGGATGGTGCATCAAGAGGACATTATTAGTTGGGACAAAAGTCTTATCCCTATGGCTAGGAGGGCACTGAGGCTCAGCCCCACACTTGACTTCTCTTCTAGGTGTTCCTGATATGTTATATTTTAAAGCCAAATCACAGTGTGTGTAGATGTTCCTATATGTATCTGGATTCCACATATCCCTCTGCTACAAGGACTCATCCAAACACAGCTTCACATACAAACCATGTGGACCCTTCTGGCTAGGTGCTTCTTCAGGGTGAATTGCAGTCTCAGGATGCTCAGGTGGTGGCTGGGAGGACTCCCTTGGCTCACACTTCTCATCCCTGACAGATGAAGGATATCATACCTTTTTTTGGCTCTGAGGGCTGATGGGTTTGGGTGTAGGGAGGGGCTGGAGAGAAAGAGAAACATTGATTCTTTCAAACAGTCTATGTGGAAGCTCTGGTCAAGAAAAGAAGTGGCTTAATACCAGGAACAACTTACACCTTGGTCCCCAAAGGTCCCCACTTGCCCAAGGACAGGCTTCATCTGGACCCCTCTATCTCCAGCTGCCCTATTTGCCCAGAAGGTGAGACGTTCTCAGAGATAGGGAGGTACCTGATTTGAGACAGCTGCCTAGGCCCCTGGCACCGTCCTTGCTCCTCCCAGACCTTCCTTTCCTGGTCCATGTACTTTATTTCTTGGTTTTAGGACTTGCTTTCCAAGAGGGATTTTAATTTTCATGATTATTTGTGTAAGGAAACAATCATGCAAATTAGAAAAACATTGCTTCTGGACTTCCCAGGGGGGAAAGTCTAATCACTCGACTTGTGTCCAAAGTGTCAATATAGGAGCCAGGATGTGGGTAAGATGTGATGGAACTAGGAGGAGGTTCTGATTATGGTCCCACACCCCTGGATGGGCATCACACCAGTTCTCTAGGTCATTCTCACCCTGGCTTCTAGTTAAATCAGATGTTTGTGGATAATTCAGCAAGGCTGTACAGGGGGACGAGGAATGGAGCAGGGAGGAGATCTGTACAGAAGACATGCTGACTTTGCTTCTGTCACTGACCATGATATTGTAGCAGCCACCCACCCCCAACTTGCCTTTTAGACTAGATGTGCTCCCACATACCATTGCATCATTTGCCTTCCCCCCAGCAGTTACTGGCTTACTCCAGCCCAAGCATGTAGGATAAACCACACCTTAACCCTATGGACTCAAATTTAAAAGATCGTGCCTCCTGCTCTCCAGGTACTTCGGATCTCCTTGAAAGCTGGTAGGAGCTGTGATGATATGGTGTGTTACCTGCTGGAGGTGCGGAGAAATTGACCTCCCAGCCCATTGTAAAGACCTCCTACTTCCGGTCATATTTCATGTGGTTGGTAGAGTTGGGGGAGGGTTCTGGTTCTCTACACTCAAATCATTTGATCTTTTCCATTTAGAAATAGGCTATTTCTCTTTTCCAGGATAAGAAAACCTAGCACAGAGAAAGGGAGAGCAGTTATCAGGGAAAGAACCTGGCTCCAAACCAGGAATAGGATAGTCTTTGGAGGGTCAGTTTTAAACTTTGGCTCAGTTCCAAGAATTGAAACTCAGGCCTCTTGAACATTTTAATGCAGAAGATTTTTTTAATTATATAAGTAATTCACAAAAATACTCTTCTTATAAAAACTTTAAACATAAAGTTAAAGTTCCTCTTGATGACCCCCTCCCCTGCCCCACCCCACCTCACATAACAGCACTATTTTCAGTCTAGTCAGTACCCTTCCAGAGCTGTCTGTCTTACATACTCTTAGAAGTTTGGCCATGCATTTTGGATGTGCACTACTTTTTTCTTTTATGTGAATAGTATCCTGTCCTTAAGGTTTTGCAGTTTGACCTTTTCTATCAATGATTTGTCAGAATCTTTTTCCATTTCAGCACTACTTATTTTTATTTTTAACTTGCCATGGTTTATTTAACCTTTTCCTTACCCGTAGACATTTAGGTTGTTTCCAGTTTATTTTGTTTAACTTTTTATAAACAATTCTAAAATAAACATCCTTGAAATTGTTTCTTTAGGGAAGACACAAATAGTGGAATTGCTGATTCATAAGTCATGTTAAAAATAAATCAGACACTGCCAATTTTCTCTCTAAAATGGCTGTAGATGGGGCGCCTGGGTGGCTCAGTGGGTTAGCCTCTGCCTTCAGCTCAGGTCATGATCTCAGGGTCCTGGGATCGAGCCCTACATCGGGCTCTGCTCAGCAGGGAGCCTGCTTCCCTCTCTCCCTCTGCTTGCCTCTCTGCCTACTTGTGATATCTCTCTCTCTGTCAAATAAATAAATAAAATCTTTAAAAAAATTAAAAAAAATAATAAAATGGCTGTAGCAGTTTACCCTCGCATAGATGATTTGGAATCTGGCTTCCTCACAAGGTTAGATGGCTTCACAGTTTGTCATTCTTTCTTATGTTCTCCCTTTTGGACCTGTGAGAGGTGGGTGGAATTGTATCAGTCAACCAAGGAAAGGGGACAGTATCATTGCTGGGACTCCCAGGGGTACTTCTGCTTTCTTCTCTAGGGGAAGAAAGGGGATGTTCATTTGTAATTTTCATGCTTTTATCATATTTTCCTCTAGAGGAGTTATACCAATTTATACTCCCACCTGTAATGGTTAAGAGTAGGAGTTTCCTCAGTCTTCCCAAAAGAATGTGTTGTTAAACTTTTGACTTTTGGTAATCTGATAGGAGCACATTGGTATCTCAAAGTACTGTTAATTCAATTTTCTTATCATAAGTAATATTAAGCATGTTTTACTCTGTCCAAGATCTAATAGTATTTCCTGTTCTGTGGACTGCCTGTTAATATATTGTTATTTTTCCCTGTTCAAGTTTTTTCTAATGCTTTGAAGGAACACTTTATATATTAAATTACCGCTTTACCTGAGATATAGTTACAAATATTTCTTCCCTGGATTGTTTTTGTGTTTTGACTTTACTTCTGGTGACTTCTGTGATTTTGAAAGTTTACTCCTTACATCATTTATTATTCACTTTTTATTTTATTTTTTAAAATATTTATTTATTTATTTGAGAGAACGAGCAAGCGAGCATGAGAGGGGAGAAGTCAGAGGCAGAAGCAGACTCCCTGCTGAGCACGGAGCCTAATGCGGGACTCGATCCCAGGACTCTGGGATCACGGCCTGAGCCGAAGGCAGTTGCTTAACCAACTGAGCCACCCAGGTGCCCATTATTATTCATTATTTTGCTCCATATTTTGATCATACTGGTCCCACTACTAAGAGTACCCTTTCCATTCTTTTCTTTGTGAGGAACTCCTGCTCATTCTTTTAGGTCTGACTCATGTTGTCGTCCTTGACCTTCTGTCCTTCAGAGTAGATGTTGTCCTCCTGGCTGCTTCTTTCATACTTTAACTTACCTCTATTTGCCACATTGCCTTATTTTTGCTTGTATCTACCTGCCTCTCCTATCTAACTAGGAATGCCTTACCTATCTTGTTTCTGTACTCCCAGCTCCTAGTACATAGGATTTACTTAATAAATGTTTGTTGAATAAATGAGTAGAGAAATTGTTGATGGTGGTTACCACCACCACTTCCTCCCTTACTTCAGCTGATCCTATTTTTCAGATGAAACTTGTGGACCAAATATCCTTTTGTAGAGAAACAGAAATGAAGGGGTGGGATAGGTAGGCTTGTCTTTGCTGGTTAGTGATGTTCCGAGGTATTTTGCCATGATCAGTGATGAGGAGTGGGCTTCCAGTTTCCCGAGAACTCTCATGGCCCCATTTATCTTTACTCTTCTGTATCAGATCCAAGAAAAGGCAATTACCACATGAGAAAAAAATTTTTTTTTCAGTGAAATTTATTTCAGAATCATTGAAGCAGTGTGATCATACTTAATCATTCATAAATATTCCCATTTAAACAATCTGAGCTTATACGTTTTTCAGCCTTGGTGAAAGGACTTGATATAAAGATGGCACATTAGTGCAAATTAAATTCATTTCATAGCTATTGAAGAGTGGGCTCTTTCACAGACACTGATGCTTCTTGGCCCTCTTGACTTAAATAGAATAACCCACCAATAAATAAATAAATAAATAAATAGTTAAGTGGTTGTTCATCAGAAGCTGGGCAAAAAAGGACAGAGGGTTTCTTTGAACCTAAGGTGAAATGGCCTCTGCCAGGCTGGCTTCGAGTAGAATAGAAGAGATGAGAGGGACCTGACTCAGCAGAGGGGGTCTGAAGATTGGCCCTGGGAGGAGGGGGCTATTCCACCCGGCTGGTAGGCAGGAGATCTTATTAGCAGTGATTCAGGGAAGGCAGCTGTGCACTGATTAGATAGTGAAGTTCAGCTCGAGGTCATGTTTAACCCCTTCTATTCCCCTTCCACCAGCACTAAGAGTTACTCAGCACTTGTGGACTCTCTGGGTACATGTCTCTAGGAAGAGAATTCCATGGTGAAGTCAGTTATATCCTGACCACCTCTGATATTTCCCAGGAAGACAGGCATTGCTTCTGCTAGAGAGGTGCTGATGTACCAGTTGGGGAACTGGGAAGACTCAAATTCCACCGTGTTCTTAATTTCTGTCTTGTTGAAGACAAATCGCTTTTCCATCTTCTTCTTTGGGTAAACTCTGGGGTCTAACATCTGCAGAAAAACAGAAATAAGAATTTTTATGAGGGAAGAGACAAAGACACTCTAGTGAAGTTACTCTCTGGCTCAGCTAGAGAGGAAACTGGTGAGTCATAGGACCAGGATCCAGACTCCTGATTTATCTTGGTGACCCCAACTTTCTGTGTAGTGACTGAAAGAGCTCTTACTCTTTTCTGAAACTTAGTATCAAATGGCAGGAGTGTAATATAGGTGGAAATTTTATTAAAAAGTGAAAATTGGATGAAAACTTTATAGGAGTAGCTAGTTTCCAAGGACTTTTGCTCTATTTTTCCTTATGGCCCTGGCTAGAATGACTTCAACTTGAAATGAAACTTTTGTTAGGAAAGCTGGTTGGGGGTGGGGTAGGGTGGAGGATGATTCGGGGAGTGGAGGAGATGACAGGTGACAGCTCCCTTGAATAGATTAATTTCCCAAAGTGTCATTTATCAATTGGAGTAACCCTAACAATGTTATAATCCTTCTAATCCTAACATTGTATCATCTGTTGGGTGGTAACAATGGCAGGACATAATAATATCAGCAAAATGACTTAATTTTCTGTGATGGGAGTAAAAGTTGCATGCATCTAACAATTACATTAAATTTATTTACATTTATGCAAAATGATCAAGTATTCTGCTCCCAAATTTCCTGGGCGAGGAAAGAGTGGTTGTCTTGGAAGTAAGTGAGGCCTAAGGTGTTTGAGAAGAGCCTGGGAAGCCTTCAGCCCCTGGTACTCACTCACCTCCAGCTGCAAGGTGGGCTTCCCATCTTTCATCACACAGGACAGGTACAGATTCTTTTCCTTGATGCACAAGGCCACAGGTATCTTGTTATTATCTTCGTCCCCTTGCACAAAGGTCATGCGGAACACCGCTAGAGAAAGGAAAGGGGTCTTGTGGTCAGGAACGCACGGCAGTGCAGAGTTGGCCCAACCACTGGACTCTAAGCCCAGGACTCATACAATTAACATCTGCTGTGGGAACCCACACTGAGGTTCCCATGGCCTAACAGATAGGATAACTTGGCTTCCCACAGACAATAGCAGGGTTAGTTGGTTGATTCTTTTCTCCAAAGAAGGTCTGGGGGTTTCTTAGAGCCTCGTCACAGTGGCAGTGAAGAATTAGGGGATCTAAGTTTTGAAAATGGAAGGAAGGAAGCCATTTTGGGCCAGTGGTGTGCCCATCCAAATGAGCAGAACAATTTCATCAATGTGAAAGGCAAGAAAAGAGGCATATCAGGGCTCCTGAAAGAAAACAGGCACAGATCTGTTTCAGGAACATGGAACAACAAGTGGGAGGAACTTGGGAGAGGGGAGGCTTAGCTGGGAAAAGTGGGTCCAAATAGACACTCATTTTAATTTTCCTTAGTCACAGCCATCTCACTTGTCTGTTGTGGGTCATGCTCACAACCCAATTCTAAAGAAACAGGTTTGTCTGGGCCTGGCTGAGATGCCTTTTTCCAAGGTCAGCAGCCTTGGAAGGGAATAGGCTGCTCCTTTCAGCTATTCCCATGGCTGTGCTCCTGCATACAGGGTTCAGCCGCAGTGGCAAGGTGCCAGGCAGATTTTCAAAGTAATGGGCTCTCCGACTTGAAACACTTGCTAGTTACAATAGAGAGAGATAAGTTCCTGCTTGTCAGTAAAATTTCCCTACAAGGAGCCATCTGGTATTGGGCAGAAAGGATGTTAGGGTTAAGGGGGGCAGGGTTGGGAATGAGGATGGACACATTATCTGTTCGCCACTCTAGTTTCAACTTCAACAACAGGAAAAAGGAACCCACAGGCAGTTAGGTCATATCCATCAAATGACCCCTTTCTAATGGAAACATTTACATTGCGCTATCATTCAAAGACTTGGCTGGACAATGGTCCTGGGTATGCTGAGCATTCTAATTTCTCCAAGTCTCATCTCTTGCTGAAAAATGAACACACTAAGGGAATCAATCTGGTGTCATTGCTAGGACCACAACAAAAAGTTTACATGTTCATTATTATATGTTTTTTCATTTATGTTCATAATTTGCCTTATTATTCTACTTTGTTAAAAATGTGAAGAATTAGCAAACAGCCAGGAGGCCAAGAAAGGAATCAAGATGTGCCCAATTACCTTGTTGGTTCACACTAGTCCCATTGAGGTGGAGCGCCCGAAGCTCATACGAGTTATAAAGCACCAGGGATTTTTGGTTTACGTCCCGGAATTTGCAGTCCATGGATCGCAGGGGTGCATCACACACAAAGCCATCATCATCAAACTTTTCAAAGACGATGGGTTCTGAAATGTGGAGCATATATGTTGTTTAGGAAGAAAATTGGAAAGGCAGGCCAGATGATAGAAGGCAGCAGAATTTGTTTTTTTGGAGGATATTCGAGCATGCACAGCCAGAGTTTGATTATAACATCGGTGGGGAGAAGGTGGGGTATGTGAGAACACTGGACCTGGCACCATGAGATGTGGATTCAGGCTTGCTGTGGACTAGCAATAGAGCAACACACATAAAATGGCAATGGCAGTAACACTAGCCCAACGAGGACGTTGTGAGACTTGTGGGAGGTAATGCAAATGAGAGCCTCTGAGATTGGTGGAGTGACTGGCAAGCATAAGTAGTTATCAAGGTCTTACTTTAAGAATAGTTTCAACTAAAGAAATAATTCATTTGGTGTCTAGGCTTCTCTGTTTTTCTTTCAATACTGGGCCTTCTACTTTTAAAAGGCTTCAGCTTCGGAGTAGTTTAGTTGACTGTTGAGTTATGGACCCTAAGAAACAAATGACGAGAGATCTCCTATCTACTCTTGGTTCTCAGTAAATACCTTCTTCGAAGATGCAGTGAAAGACGCTCTTCAGGTCATCATCCCGGAGGGGCTGTGAGCAGGGTATGGTTATCTTCTTCAGCTTCTCCAAAGCCACGACGACTGACACGAAATGGCTCAGACTCTTGTTCTGGAGCTGGTGGGAGATGTGCAGCTGGATGCCCTCATCTTCCAGGGAGCTGTTGTTCAGGTCTTGGAAGCAGCACTGTGGAGAGACCACAGAAGAGTGCGTTAAGGTGGTCGGGCCAGAGAACTCCTGTTTTCCCATCAGAGAGGCCAAAGGGGCCTTGGAGATAACTGAGCTCCTAATGCTAAACTCTCCTCTCTCTGAAGCCCAGAGAGGTTCAGTGGTTTATCCAAGGGCCTGTGGCAAGTTAGAGGCAGACCCCAAACCAGAACTGTGGGCTTTCTGCTGGCCTATATGGTATTCTTTTAGAATAAAACCCGTGTCTACCTCATTTATCTTCTTTATACACTGCTCCACCTGACCGTAAATTTATACCTTCTTACCCTCTGTGTCTTTTTGTATCCCTAATGCTTTAATACTATGTATTTAATTCTTCATGGAAATGAAGATCATAACAGTTTCCGTTCATCTATGTTCATTCAACAAGTTTTTGATTATTCTGTACAAGTTCTTTCTTTTTTTCTAAACACTGTCTTATAAGCATTCTGCAAATACTTTAAAAGTGGTTACTGTTTGTGAAATATTTTCCTACTTTCCCATTATTCAGCGAAACTGTATAACTGGATGAAAGCTTAAGTGAGGTTGCCCTGGAGGCCTGATAACGGCTTGAACTCTCAAAGGACAGTTAAAGAGGCCTCTAACCGCACAGAGGAAAGCTGAGTGTGACCGGAAGTTCCTGCCCAGAGCTGAGGCTCCAGATGAGAGTGAGCCCGGCTACCGGAAGGAGCAGTGGGGGTAAGGGCCGGAGAGAGAAGCCACGCCCCACCCAGGGTTGGAGTAAACCAGTGACTGGTTTAAAAACATTTAAAGAAATGTGCTTTTTACAAGGGTATGGACTAGCTTATTAGGCTAGGGAAGGCTGCCAAGAATTGGAAAAAAAAAAAAGGCAGAGAAAAGTAGCTGCTTGCTAATCTGTCCAAATGACCTAGCTGGGTTGATGGCTGTACCACCTTGGAAAGTCATCAGGCCTCATACAGAAGAGAAGGGACAGCTCAAACATTAAAATGGCTCCAAGTAAGGTTGAGAGTCAGAGAAACCCCCATTTCCAGTGATAAACTTAGCCACCATTGATGATATTTCAGAATTGAAGGTTACAGGATGCCAGGAGCTCAAAGATCATCTGGTTCATTCCCCTTCTTTTTCAGCGGCCCAGAGGGTGAAATGACTTTAGGTCAAACAGCAAGTGAATGAATTTCTTTCAACTCTTAATTCATCTTTTTGTTTACATCATCCACATCTTATTGTCATAAGCTCTACTCCAGGGAGGAAAAACTATTCCACCTTTCAAAGGGGCCAGGCATACATTAGTTCCCAAGAACTTAAGTGAGGTATGTAGGTGGAAACCTCTCCTTAAAGGAAAATCAAATTTGCGTGGAGCCTTGGCCGCCTTCCTAATAAGACACAGCAAACTTTATCACCACTGCCATTCCTCCTTGCCCTCTGCAAGCATGGCCATCATCACTAAGCCTTAATGAGGGGCGTGGGAGTGGTATAGTGACCAAGTCAGCATGCAGTTCCATCTGTGTCTGTCTCACTGGAAGAGGTAAAAGTCCTTCCATCACAAAACACCATGGAGACAAAGTGTCCCAGAACCCTTTTCCTGGAGCCTCTCCCATGTCAGAGTCTCTCCAGGAGTTGTGGGCTAAGCCCATGGTCTCACCTTCATCTTTCCAGGACCATCAGTCTCAAAGAAAAGGTCATTCTCGTCACTGTAATGAAAACAGAGAGATTGCTCAAGTATGTCTCCCAGACAAGTTTTCCTTTTTTTAATTCCCCGCAAACAGTCTTCATTATTAATAGGAAACTGCAAATAATATGTCCCTTAAAGTTGCCAAAAGCTGCTGGCAAGTTTTTTGGTAATACACATGGAATGGCATAGGAGGCAGGGCGGATGTCCTGGGTACTCCCTGTTGGATCCTGAGACCAAACTTCCACCCACTTCACTGCTGAGCTTTTCCTCTCTCTCAAGCCAAACTTTGCCAAGAGGTCCCCTGTATTGTGCACTTGGAATCTTCTCTTCCTATTTGCCATCTGCAAGAAGCCCCTGCAGAAGCAACATCTGGATGGCCTGTGGCTCCAAAGGCTGGACTTGCAGTGGGAAATCAGTCTTTAAACCGGGTTAACTTGGAGCCGTGCTTGCCACCAGAAGAGGCATTTTGGAGGACAGATCTGGTCTCCAAGCACAGATAACACTCCACTCTTGAAAGAGGAGCTCTGCTCGCATTGCTGGTCTCAGTCTCCCCACTGACCTGTAGCCATAAGACATCACTTCACTGGTGGGTTCAGGTACTGTTGCCATGGCTGCTTCTGAAACCTGTGTAAAAAGGAGAAAATGAGTGACTCCTGCCATGCCAGTCTCCACGAGGGCTGCCTTTATATGTGAGTTTCCCTTAGCACCCGGCACATGGCAGGCATGTAAAGGAACAATCTTTAAATGAATGAGTGAATGTATGAAAGAGCCTTCCTTGGGTCCAGAGGAAACATTTGCTAAACCAAACCCAAACCAGGAGTGTATTTGTTAGATCTGGAGCAGAGACTTTGACCCTGATCTCTCAGATGTCAGCTGCTACATAAGCAATATTCATTCCCAGAATATTTCACAAATCATAACTATAACATATGTGGCATTTTTGTAAAAAGCCCAGCCCTCAGGCAGAGAGGAAGGGCGAGGGAGGGAGGGTGAGAGAGAGAGAAAGACAGAGAGACTTGACTGGAACCTAGTCATAAGGAAGAGTTAGTTCAAGTTGTACCTGAGTAATGAAGACTGGCTGGAGTGAATAGAATCCTGGAGGGACCACTGTGCCTCGAAGAGCTCTGCCATCTGCCAATCTCTACCTCACTTTTATATTCTTTAAAAAGCAGAAGTGGAGAGCTGAAGAATTTCCCCTTCGGTTAACTGATTTCACAACCAAATTAAAAAAAAAAAAAAAGAGGATCAATGGGAATCTGGGGGAGGGGTAAACTGAAATAATTGTCTAGCTCATGGAAGGGCAAGTGGTAGCAAATGATGACACATTTTTGCAAATGTGTCATTATGCAAATATATATAGTTTTTCTGACAACTGTTACACAAATGATGTCAGTATTAAAATATAGGATTTTCCTAGTTTAGAGTACTCTTTTAATTTAGAGTCTCTGGAACAAAATGGTGGACACACAGATACCTACATGAACAGGCTCCCTCACTCATGCATTGCACTTAATTTAGGAGCCTTCCCACTTGGAGATGGATTAAGGGGTATAAAGAAGTGACAATAACCCTTCCAGTCTGAACTGAGGTTGCTGTTCTCTACTTTGGGAGCTCAGGGTTAATTACAGAAACCTCTGGGGAGACAGGTGGCCTCCTAGGATGGGGCAGAAAATATACAGTTGTGCAGGGGTTCAGGCTCCTGATGGGGCTGCGAGAATCTTGCAGATAAGCTCATTCAACACTTTCAGACCAGGTGCTGGTACCCTAACCAGTTACACATGCAGTCTCTAACAATACTGATGAGCAATGAATAAGCCCAGATTGAGAATGTATTTGAAAAGTTTGTGAATAATGATGTAGGAAAGAACATTAGGGTTCAAAGCTGATGGCCAGGAAAGAATTCTTGAGACGTCTTTGGTGAAAATAGGTGGTTTTATTAAAGCACAGGAACGGACCCGTGGGTAGGAAGAGCTGCACTGGGGTCATGAGGAGTGGCCCATTATATACTTTCAAGTTGGAAGGAGGTTAGGGATAGAGTAAATCTCTAAGGAATTTGGAAGCGAGGTGTCCAGGACCTTGAGGGGGCTAGCTATGGTTGGGAAAAGGTCATTAATTACTGTCTAACAAAATCTTACTCATGAGACCCTTCAGATGTATATCAGTGGGCTATATGCTTGGGGGGGGTGATTGTCAAAACGTATCTTGGGGGGTTTAGAGATAAAGGAAATTTTTTAAGGAATTTTTATATGTTAAAGTAGACTTACAAGATCCTGGGGGGAGGAGGGTGGTGGGTCGGGCTGGGATTGTCTTTGGCTCTTAGCAGAGTATTAACATTGAGGCAGTTGAGTCCCTAGAGGAATGTCACTCTGTCTGTTTCAAGGACTTGTCAGTGGGCTGTAGGTAGTAAGGAAATTTAATATTTTTTCTTCTGCCTTTGTTTCCCACATCAAGTAAGTCAAGCTTTCAGGACCACAATCCCTTTTTAAAATGCAAATAAGGTGTTTTCTGCCTAAAATCATTTTTCTTTTAACTTTGAAAAGTGGAATATTGCTTTTATAAGAATATCTAGCTGCTACTGTATCTCTTAATATCTCCAAGAGTTATTGGACTGTTTTTTTTTCCCTAGCTCTGTTGAGATATAATTTAAAAAAGAAACATTGTGTAAGTTTAAGGTGTACAAAACAATGGTTTGCTATACATACATATTGCAAAAAGATTATCACAATAAGGTTAATTGGCACATCCATCACCTCACATAATTATACATATTTATCTTTTTATGGTGAGAACATTTAAGATCTACCCCTTAGCCACTTTCAAGTATATGATATGGTATGGTTAACAATAGTCACCATGTTGTATATTGGATTCCCAGAACTTATTCATCTTATAACTTGAAGTTTGACCAAACTCTTCTCATTCTTTTCTTTTTCTGTCTGACTTATTTCACTTAGTGTAATGCCCTCAAGGTCCATCATATGGTCACAATTGGCAGGATTTCCTTCTTTTTCATGACTGAATGATATTCCTTTATATATCACATTTTTAACCCATTCATCTGTTGATGGACATTGAGGCTGTTTCCATGTCTTGGCTGTTGTGAATAAAGCTGCAATGAATGTGAGAGTGGAGATGCCTGAGACAGTGATTTCATTTCCTTCGGATATATACCTAGAAGGGGAAATCCTGGATCATATGGTAGTTCTAGTTTTAATTTTTTGAGTAACCTCTATATTGTTTGTTTTCCACAGAGGCTCTACCAGTTTACATTCCTGCCAACAACGCTCTAGGTTTCTCTTTTCTCTACATCCTCACCAAAACTTGTTACCTCCTATCTTTTTGATGATATCCATTCTAACAAGTGTAAGGCAATTAGCTCTTGTGCTTTTGGTTTGAATTTCCCTGATGATTAGTGATGTTAGGCATCTTTTCATGTAGCTGCTGGCCATCCGAATGTCTTTTTTGGAAAACTGTCTATCGAGGTCCTCTGCCCATTTTTTAAATTGGATTATTTATTTTTTGCTATTGAATTATAGGAGTTCCTTATATATTTTGGATATTAACCCCTTGCTTGTGATTTGCAAATACCTTCTCCTATTCTGAAGTTGCCTTTTTGTTTTGTTGATTGTTTCTTTTGCTGTGCAGAAGTCGCTCAGTGTGACAGTCCCCCTTGTTTATTTTTGCTTTTGTTGCTTGTGCTTTTGGTGTCATATTCAAAAAACCATTGCCAAGGCTAACGTCAAGGAGCTTTTCCCCTATATTTTCTTACAGGAGCTTTACAGTTTCAGGTCCTAGTTTTAAGTCTTTAATACATTTTGAGTTAATTTTTGTAAGTGGTGCAAGATAGGGGTCTCCAGTTTCATTCTTTTGCATGTGAATATCCAATTTTCCCAGCACCATGTATTAGAAAGACTATCTTTTCTCCATTGAGTATTCTTGACTCCCTTGTTAAATATTAGCTGACCATATATGCATGGGCTTATTTCTGGGTTCTCAATTCTATTCCTTTGGTCTATGTGTCTGTTTTTATGCCATTACTATACTGTTTTGATTATTACGACTTTATAGTTTAGTTTGAAATTAGGAAATGTGATGCCGCCAGCTTTGTTTTTCTTTCTCAAAATTTCTTTGGCTTTTTGGGGTCTTTGGTGCCATAAAAAATTTAGGATCCTTCCTTCCTTCCTTCCTTCCTTCCTTCCTTCCTTCCTTCCTTCCTTCCTTCCTTCCTTCTGAAAGAGCATAAGCAGGTGGGGGAGGGGCCAAAGGAGAGGGAGAAAGAGAAAGAAGCCAAGCAGGCTTCCTGCCCTGCACAGGTGGGGCTCAATCTCACGACCCGAGATCATGATATGAACCAAATCAAGAGTCAGATGCTCAAGTGACTGAGCCACCCTGGTACCCCAGTATTTCTTTATTTCTGTAAAATATGCCACTAGAATTTTAATAACTGTTGCATTGAATCTATAGATGGCTTTAAATAGTATGGACATTTTAATTGTGTTAATTATTCCAGTCCATGAACTTGAGATATCTTTCCATTTATTTGTGTTTTCTTTAATTTCTTTCATTAATGTCTCATAGTTTTCAGTGTACAGATCTTTCACCTTCTTGGTTAAATTATTCCTATTTATTTTATTGTTTTTGATACTATTATAAATGGGATTCTTTCCTTTATTTTTCTTTTAGATATTTTGTTGTTAGTGTATCAAAATATACCAGACTTTATTGAACTCAGAGGCACAGTACCTGCCCAGAGTACTGGCCCAGGGTAGCCTTCGCATCTATAGAATGATTGAATGACTAGGTCATAAACTGTGCATGGAGCCTAGGAATGTGGCCTTCCCCACCCCTTTTGGCACATCTATATTATAGCACTTAGAGCACTGAATTGAAACCTTGCTGGCTTATCTGGTTCTCTTAGGAAGCTGTGAATTCTTAGAGCTGGGTCTGGCGTAGTGTCTGGCATGCAAACTGAGACAGTAAAAGCTTCTTGCCTGCATGGGTGAGCAGGAATTTGACAGCGTTTTCCCTCAAACGAGCATGGGCCTACTATGTGCCAGGTATTGTGCTTGCTCTGTGTTATTCATGGAAGAAAGTCCCTGAGTTTTCCAGGTAGGAGGGAAATAGACTCTACAGTGGGGCAAGGATTGTCTAGCAAGCTGGCTCACCAAACAACCTTCTGATTCTTAATTTGGCTCCTAGTACCATGATATCAGGAAGACAGACACAAGAATGCTTTGGTAAGTTTTATGTTCCACAGGCAATCTAAAAACTGCATACTAGGGGCATCTAGGTGGCTCAGTCGGTTAGGCATCTGCCTTCAGCGCAGGTCATGATTCCAGGGTCCTGGGATTGAGCCCTGCATCTGGCTCCCTGCTCAGCGGAGAGCCTGCTGCTCCCTCTCCATCTGACCCTGCACCCCCCACCCCCAACCTTGTGGGTACGTACGCATGCGTATTCTCTTGCTTTCTCAAATAAATAAAATATATTTTTTAAAGATTTTATTTATTTATTTGTTAGAGAGAGAGCATAAGCAGGCAGAGAGGCAGGCAGGGGCAGGGGGAGAAGCAGGCTCCCTGCCTAGCAAGGAGCCCGATGTGGGACTCAATCCCAGGACTCTCGGATCATGACCTGAGCCGAAGGCAGAGGCTTTAACCCACTGAGCCACCTAGGTGTCCCTCAAATAAATAAAATCTTAAAAAAGAAAAAGAAGCTGCATCGAGTTCAATGCCTCAATTTCTTGTGAATTTGGTAAGCAATAGTCAGTTCCTAACTCTGAACCCTGATAAAATCAGGTGTCTGGTTCTGCAGATACTTTAGAGACCCAGTCCAAGGAGCCTGATGGACTTTTCTGTTTTGCCTCCACAGGCTTCACTCTGTCAATTAAGCAGTGGTCCCCAAACTTCATTGAAGGAACTACCATTTTCCTCAGAGTCTTTATGCTGGGGTCAGCAAGACCTGGAGGTCTGATAGCTCTGTGGGCTCTCCTGCCAGAGAACACAGAGGTGCCCTCAGCCTGTTGATGTGACTAGAAGCTGAGTGAAGGAGGATGAAAGCCAGTGACAGAAAGGGAGGTATGAGAGACTCAAGCGTCATTTCTGAGTTAATCCTTTCTATTTCTAAGGACTTGAGATTGAGGTCAGGAATCTTGAATCTACTTCTCCATCTTTCAGTATCCAGGGTGCATAAGTTCCCATTCTTTTTGCTCAAGGGAAATTTTGGAGCCATGGGGCAATGCCCCTTGACGTAGTAGTTTCTACAGTTCTGCCATGTCTCATCCCAGCCCCATAGCCTGGACCCCAAACCTGGCAGCATCCTGTCCGTCTCAGGAAGTGAAACTTCTCATTGTGTCAGGCAAGTATGTTGCACAATGCATGTATCAAACCCTGTCTCTCCAAGGAGGCTACTCAGGCCATAGCACTTCCTTCCAGTTCCTTATCAACAGAAAACTTCTCACTATAGAAATAGTTGCACTGGGGGAGGGCCTGGAAGAGTGACGATGATGCAAATGGCAACACAGACCCAAAAAAATGGAACAAGCAGAAGTGGGGAGTTGACAATGCCAGGATGTAGTGGGAAACTCCAGTTTTGGGAGGATTCTTCCCTCTAGAGTCACTCAGGCCCTTCTCATCTGCAAGTTGTCCTCTATACTGGCAGGTCATTTCTCCAAGACAGGAGACCGGCATTTATTCAGAGCAGCAAGTGCCTTGGTACTATCTTATGTCTGATCTTAAGCTTCCAGCCTCTCTTAGCAAGATTGGCCTCACCCAAATGGTCTTCAATCATTTTGAGCAAGAAGACAAATGATCATGGATCAGTTCTTATATGATCATGTGTAGTTGTAGTAATATCTGCTCTCTGCCATTGGGAGATTGGGCCATTTTGTTCTTGTAGACTCTCTTGCACAGAAAAGCATAAAGCCATGACTGTCTCCACCATTTTCCAAGTCCCATCTCATCCTTGGCACGGACTTCCTGATATTCTTCTTAAGAGTCTATCATTTCTTTCCACCATTCCCATAGATCTTTCTGGTATCTGAAAGTATTTTTTTTTTAAAGATTTTTTTTATTTATTTGACAGAGAGAGATCACAAGTAGGCAGAGAGGCAGGCAGAGAGAGAGGAGGAAGCAAGCTCCCTGCTGAGCAGAGAGCCCGATGCGGGGCTCAATCCCAGGACCCTGATATCATGACCTGAGCCAAAGGCAGAGGCTTAACCCACTGAGTCACCCAGACGCCCCGGTATCTGAAAGTATTTAAAATGTCCTGTGTAGCCATACCTGTCTCCATGGCTACTTCTCTCCTTTTCTTTCTGTTTCAGAGATTATTTCAGATTGGAGAGTCTGATTTTAGTTTTGAGACCTCTGCTCTTCCTCTTATAACATCGTCTCCATTGAGTCTGCCCCCCTCCTGGATCCAGGTGCTCAGAGCAGACAGGCAGATTTCAGGGATGCTCCATTCTCCTCCCTGGTCTAGAACAAGGAGGACTCAACTATATGAGCAAGCCACTAGGTTTGGTGAGGTATATGGCCTGCAGAGGCTTCACCCTACTGGCTGAGTCGTTATTCCATCTCTGAGAGGCCAATGAAAACTTGTCCTTCCATTGGGTTCAACAGCAAAAGCCCTTTGGTAGGGGAGGTAGATGCCAGAGCGTTTCTGCTCTGTATCTTTCTTGCATGTAATGGATATAAGATAGCCATAAACTGATTGTCAAAAGCAGGGCTCTGCTGCTGCTTATACTAGGGGTCTGGAAACATTATAAAGGACCAGATAGTAAATATTTTAGTCTTTGTGAGTCATAGGGTCTCTGTTGCAACTACTCAACCCTGTCATTGTGAGAAAGCAGACATAGATAGTATGTAAATGAATGGGCTTAACTGGATTTGTCCTGCAGGTCATGGGATGTAGGCCCCTGTCTTACACCATTGTATTAAACCATATTTCTTGGACATAAATTTAGAAACAATACTTTGAAGAACCTGTCCTTTATTGAGTACCAGGCACTTTTTTCATTGTCTTATTTAGTCTTTGCAATAAACTTTAAGATAGATAGTATTGACCCATTTCACCTATGTGAAAACTGAGACTGACAGAGATAACTTACTAGTAAATGCTGGAACCGTGGCTCAAACACAGTTTAGTTGAATCTAAACCAGATCCTTTTTTTTTTTTTTAATCCCTTTTAACTGTTATGAACATTTTTTTGCTCCCATCTTGTGCTGTCCACAGTGCCCATCTGCAGACCTTTTTCTCAATGATTCAGTTATATTCTAAATGACATTAGTTTGGCAGATTCGCATATCTTGGCAACTTTGCCCATAAATGTTTCCACACTGTCCTCTTAGGATTAGGGTAAACTCTGTTCCCTTGTCCTGCCTCCTTTTCCCACCTGGCTGTGACATATTGTGTGAATTCTCTTCTTTCTCCTTCTCTCAGGGTAGCACTGGGACTTTCCAAACTGGGTATCTAGTTCTCTCTCTTCCCTTTTCTGAGTTTCTTCCTTATTCCTTTTCATTTTCTTACCTGCTACTGGTAGCTCTGTTGTTTGATTTCCTTTGTCCTTTCCTTTTTCTTTAAGAGTGTTCTAGCACTGTCAAAAAAACAAACAAACAAACAAAAAAAACCAAAAAAACCGCTTTAGGATTACCACCCCTGGAATCATATGCTTTTAAAAAAAGTAATGCTTAAAAATACTTTACTACTAAAATCTGTGATGAAACACTTCTCTCCTAAACTGTCTGTAGTGTATGTATTCTGCTTGCTGGTTATTACATAATTGAAGATGATTTGGCCATTTCCTTCCAGGACTTAGTTAATTTCACTTCTCTAATTACTTCCTCCTTGTTGGCTGGAACTGAGTTTTCTATCTTCTGGGAATACAAAGTTCTTACCACAGCAACTCAGGATTTGTTGGGTGCAATGGTCAAGTCTAGGACCCAGACTCTAGGTGGTTAATCTCCCCTAGTTACTGAGCAATATGGAATGAGGAAGTCTGATTGTGTAAAGGTATTATATAAATTCTGCCCATACTTCTATACAATGGATAGATATTCCAGAATTCAGCAACTTCTGACTTGGGATTCCTTTCTCTCTCTGGCATTAGAGGTTGGAACCTCTTCCAGTATGCACTAATGAATCTATGAGGCTGTCACATATGACCCATTTTTCAAAGTAGATTTTCACAAGGGAGGACGATTGATATGATAGTTCCAGAAGTGATATATCAAAGTTAACTGATGACATGTGCAAGCAGAAAGTTATATGTTAGAATTGGTAGTGATTTTAAAAATATCCTTCTTAGGCTTTTTGTTAATATACATGCTCATTTTGAGAGTTTCAAATAATATAAAAATATTTGAAGTAAAAGGGAGAAGCCCTTCACTCCCCTTACCCCCTGCCTCTCTCACTGGATAAGCCATTTCACCAGAAAGTGTCCCAGTCGCTGCCACCCAAGGACTCTTCCGTCCATTCATTCATTAACCGCCATCGGTTCTTTGAATAGGTCTTTTTTTGAGCACTTCCTGACTTCCTGGGATCTGTAGATTTCTCTCCATCCTCATACTTCATTGTAATTCAAGTCCTCTCCGTTCTTACCTTGGTCCTTTAAATCATTTCCTAACCGGTTTGCTTGCTGACGTGGAAACTCCATCCATCCATTCTCAACACATTAGCCACAGGGATGTCTCCACAAAGCAAATCTGGTGACATCGAGCCCTTGCTCACATCTCCTCATTGGCTCTCTGTCTCCTCTGTGGATGAGTCCAAGCTCCTGAGCATGGCAATCAAGGTCCACCATGGAATCCTCTACTCTTCTCTCCTACCACTCACTTTAGTCCTCCCAAACTATTTGTAGTTCTTGAATGCAATAATATTCTTTCTAGCTTCCATGCTGTTGTATCAACCTTTTCTTTTTGCCTGGAAACTCCTTCTCCTCCTTGTAGTTTGTTCATTGCCTAATCCTCTTTTTTTTTTTTTTTTTTTAAAGATTTTTATTTATTTATTTGAGAGAGAGAGTGAGAGCGAGAGAAATCACAGAGGGAGAGGGAGAAACAGACTCACTGCTGAGCAGGGAGCCTGATGTGGGGCTCGATCTCAGGACCCTGAGATCATGACCTGAACCAAAGGCAGACGCTAACCAACTGGGCCATCCAGGTGCCCCTGCCTAATCCTTTAAGACTCAGTTCATGCTTCACCTCCTCCATGACATGCCCCTTCCCAAGCTAGATGGTGGGTGCCCTTCCTCTGTGCCATGTGCCTCAAATAACCTCTGCAAACCTCCCTCATCATGCTTTATTTGCTCATCTCCCTTACTATTTTTTTTTCTTCATCTCCCTTACTATTAACACACCCGTTGCATGGCTGGGCTTATAACTCTTATCTCCATGCCTGGCACATGATGGTGGTCCATGAATGTTGGCTGACCAAATGAATGAAAGCCAGGTGCGATCATGCTGCCACTCTCATGGCTTCCATCTTGAGCAACCTTCCTCTGTTTCCTTAGAAAAGAGTATCTTGGATTAAAAATAGAGACTTACCAGAAGCGCAATGTTCAGCTCACAATGAACTCCTCAGTAAGCAGCCTTGTTGATAACGGAAGCAGCAGGTAGGCCCCAAAGCCTCCTAGAGACTTCTGGGCCTGCCTGGGGGTTTTGTCCTCTTGGAGAAGTTCAATTCCTGCCACAAAGGTCCAGTGAACACCTTGCTTCCCTGGCCTGAGTCAGAGTGGCATTCAGCTGCTCTTCTGGGGAATCCTGAGCTCTTTGTGAAGTCCTCTGGGATGGGGAGGTGACAGGAGCTGTCACTATTATCAGGAAGTGATAGAGTTCTCCTGCTCTGTGTTTCACCAGATGCCTGGGAGGTATATTTCTGGAGAGACACTCCCATTTGCCCCAAAAGGCAGTTCTGAAGTGTTTCTTGAGGACTTTTCCAAACTCCTCTGAGAATTTGGGAGTTCCAGAAAGATAAAATCAGAGGTGATGACATGGCAAGGTAAGTAGCTTTTGGAATGACTTCCATCATTCCAAAATGTAAGGTGTGTTTGTGTGTGCATTTGTGTGTGTGTGTGTGTGTGTGTGTGTGTATACGCAGAGGAAGGAGAACAAAACTATACAAGACATTGTACTTGTCCTCAAGGAATTTTTGCAAATGCGTACAATTTAAGGCAGAATATGGGAAGTGTTATGAGGTGTATAAACCACCACAGAGGGGTCATCTGCTCTTTCCTCTACACGTGTTCAGGGACATGGCCAGGTCAGAGGAGAGAGAGAAACATGATTTGGCTCTCTCTGAACTGAGAGTGCTCTAGGCTGCATACCGAGATGCTGTTTGGGAAATTGTGGGTTCATGTTGGAGGAGGTGTTTACTGCAGAGCAGAGTGAGGACCTGAGAGTGCCAGGAAAGGCTTGGGGGATGGCTCCTCCTCACTCTGGACAAGGGACTGTAAGAAAGAACTGGGTTCGCTTTGGCAAACCAGGCTGCGGACTAGTATCTCCATGTGGTCATTGTTGCTGTCTGGCTAGGAACCCTGAAAGAAATGGATATCTACTGTCAGACATCCTAGGGAAGGGGCATGCTGGGGCAGGAGGAGGACCCTGGTGGGTATGGGGTAAATCTTTCTCTGTTAGGCCACGTGGCAGCTAAGGGCCAGGATTCTGGGACTTGGACCTGCCTGGAACTCACCCTGGGGGGTATGAGAGGGGGAGGTGGGATTGAGCTGGATCCTGCCACACTGGGAGACTCCAGGAGTGAGGCAGGGAAGGAGGCCTGGGGGTAGCCACGTGGCAGTTTTATTTCCCTTCTTTCATCCTCAAGCCTCGCCTCACTGAAGGCAGGAAGGTGGTCTCAGAGATTTAAGGAACATCCCCTCCCCAGGACTGATGTGACAGGAGGAGTTAGGAGGTATTGTGTGCCCAGCAAAGCAGCCACCTCTAGAATGGTCCCCGTGAGCAGGGGCCTGGGTGCCTTTGCTCACTGCAGTATCCCCAGACATTAGAGCAGTGCAGTTTGACTAACACGAATGAATGAATGAATGAATGAATGAATGAATGAATGTCACCAGCAGCAGTCTGAGTGTGGCAGTCTGAGGTGGAAGTCAGAAGGAGGATCCTGAGACAGTGTCTTAGGGACTCTCAGAAGGTGATCACTGGGGACACATCGAGGGGGATACATTTCTGTCCTCATAATTAGGCGTAAGGCAAATTTGACCCCGAATGAAACCCAGGCATGTTGTGTGTGGTGAATGAATTGAAAGGGAGTAGAATGTATCATTCAGAATGTACTAACTTGGCATATGGGTTATTTCGAGCTGAAGGCAATGAGACTCAAAACTCAGCTCGTTACCTCTCCTGTAACTACCTAAAATAATTTAGACAAGTGCCCTATACCAGAGAGAGGGCTGTTACCAGAGAGAACTTTTATCTGAAAGACTTTTGTGCATGGTAGGGCAAATGTCTGATCGCCAAACACCTGCTCTTCTTATCTGCCTATGACTTGCCCTCCTTCCCTCTGAAGCCCTAAGGCCCTACCCCTTTCCCTAGCTCAGAATGGGACACATAAACCTCCACTGCCTGACTGCTTTGAGTCTCATATTTTTATGGGGGTCCTACACAAATGAAATTAAGTTTGCTTTTCTCCTGTTAGTCTGTCTCATATCAATTTAATTATTAGACCAGCCAACAAACCTAGAAGAGAAGAAGGGAAATTTTGTCTGTCCATACAGAATCCTCACCACTGGCCTTAACCTATTCAGGAGCCCAACTTCACCTTCCCTCTCCTCAGAAGTCTCCTTCAGTGGGGCATCTGGAAGGTTTGTACTGTGCAAAGGGAAGCATAAAGAAATGAGTGTTGGGGCCGCTGCTTCAAGACATGATGTGAAGGGGAGTGACTCTGTGCATCAGGGAATAATGGAAGGGCTCCGAGTGCCTGGGTGGCCACCCTTGGCTACTCCAGGTGGCTGACATTGTTTGCTTTCAGCTGGGGCCTATCCATGTCTGTGGTTGCAGAATGCTTGTGGACTGGGGAGCACGGGGTTCATAGCTGTACTTGTGATGGACTCTACGTGCCCCTCTTTAGGGCAAAGGCTTCCCCTATGTCTCTGGGTTTGGGGTAGAAGTCCGTGTGACCTCAGCATGCCCCACTGTGATGTTATTGGTTAGTTTAGGTGGGATCTCCTTTTCTGAGGCCTTTCCAAGGCTCGCACAGCCCAGCCCTTGCTGGTACTTTCTTCATCTCTCAGCCCTCTTCCTCTTCTCACTATACCTATCTCACAGGCCTTCTGTCTGATCCTTGGCTTGGCAGTCTTGCCCCTAACTGAGGAGCAAGTTGGTTTATCTTTTTCTCATCAACGTCTCCCTTGACCCCCAGCTCTCCTCTGTCTCCAGTTCTAGCCACTCTCTCTTTTAAAATTTATTATTGAAGTATAGGCAGCATACAATGTTATGTTAGTTCCAGGTGTACAACATAGTGATTTGACAGTTCTATACATTATGTAATGCTCACCATGATAAGTGTAGTTACCATCTGTCAATTTACAATGTCTTATAATTTTATTGACTATGTTCCTTATGCTGTGCTTTCCATCCTTGTGGCTTTTTTAATTTTATAACTGGAAGTTTAGACCTCTTTTTTTTTTTTTTTTTTTTTTTTTTTAAGTTTAGACCTCTTAATCCCCTTCAGCTATTTCACTTATCCCATCAACCCCCTCCCTTTCTGGCAACCAGTTAGTTCTCCGTATTTACAAGTCTGTTTCTCTTTTTTTGTCTGTTTTTGTTTTGTTTTTTAGATTCTACATATGGACATGTAAGTGACATCATATAGTATTTGCCTTTCACTGTCTGGCTTCACTTAGCATAATACCCTCTAGGGTCATCCATGTTGTTGTAAATGGCAAGATCTCATCCTTTGTTTATGACTGAGCAATATTCCGTCACATGTATACATATATAATATGTACATACACACATATGTAATATATATATCATATTTTTTTTAATAAAACTGGACAGCTACATGAAAAAAGAACGAAACTGGACCATTGTATTATACCACACACAAAAATAAACTCAACATGGATTAAAGACCTAAATGTGGGACCGGAAGCCATAAAACTCCTATAAAGGAAAAGGCAGTAATCTTTTAGATATGGATTTTAGCAGCATATTTATGGATACGTCTCCTCAGGTCAGGGAGACAAAAACAAAGATAAACGAATGGGACTGCACCAAAAAGTTCTAGGCACTCATTATCACATTACTCCTGTGTATTTTCTCCTTGCTGTCTGAAATGATCCCTTATCTGTTGTTCGCTGACAGATTGCTCCACTAGCCTGTGGGCACGATTGGAGCACGCTCCTGTAGTCTTATTCCTATTGTGTCCCCAGGTCAGGGTGGGTGATTCTAATTTTTGAGAGCCAAAATGCCCTTCAACAGACGAATAGATAAAGAAGATATGGTCCATATACACAATGGAATATTATGCCTCCATTAGAAAGGATGAATACTCAACTTTTGTATCAACATGGACGGGACTGGAAGAGATTATGCTGAGTGAAATAAGTCAAGCAGGGAGAGTCAGTTATCATATGAGTAGCGATTGAGCGAATGAGCCATTTAGCTCCTGTCTCAGGTTTCACTCCATGCTTTCCAAAGGATGCAGGCCCCGAAAAATTAGTCATTCTGTTCAGTGCCTTTGGGTGGGCGGTGTGTGTCCCTGGCTCCTGCCTGGTAGAGTGTGCTGCTCTGGCTGGCTGCAGAGAGGTTCCCTGTCCTCTCTTACTTCTCACTTCCTCTTGGCAGTTCCTTCTGAGATTGCTTGTTCGGTCTAGAGCGTGACCTTGCCCAACAGGATTCTGTTCCACATGGGCTTAAGGCAACCAAGAATTCTTGCTTGGATCTCTCCTACTGAGTTCCTAAAGTCAGTTTATAGGTGAGGAACGAGACTACCCCGGGGTCAAGCCACAGACTAGGCAGGTTGCAGACTTCCGTACAGGTGCCCAACTTCTGGCTTGAGTTCTCCCCACACTGGGTGTTCAGGTGGAGAGAGGGCAAAGTGTTACTCTGTGCTCCTGAGGAAGCCCAGGACTGAAATCTCAGCCAAGGGCCACATTCTTTAGAGGAACTGGCTCAGCCAGTCCTGACACTGGGAGTTGGCCCCTGCCTGGTTGTCCTATTGCAAATGGCTTCATGGACAAGGGGACTAGACTGGCATTAGTGGAGATGCGAGGAAAACAGAATAAGCCCACAATGTTTTCTTTGAACCCACAGCAGCCTTGTCGGCTTTAACACAGATTGTTTAATTGTCAGACCACTTAGCTCTTACATTATCCTATGGACAACTCTCAGGAGTCAGACTTGGTGAACTCTGGCGAGTTCCTTGATTGCCTCTTTCCTGAGACTGATTCCTTAGGAGACACTCTTTTAAAGCATCAAGGATACAACAGGATTCACCTTACTCTCACTTTGTTCACTGGACAGGGAAATTTGCTCTTCTTTTAAGTGCTAGTCATAAGGAAAGCAATCCTACAAATTAGCAAACAAACTCATCATGTCAATACCCAGAACAGAACTTTTCAATTTAGTTTCCCCCAAGTAATAAGCCTCACTTGTTGCTTAGTAGGGAGCTGCTTTGAGTGTGATTGTTTGGGAACACATCTGACCTTCCCCTCCAATCTTAAAGCTCCTAGAGGCCCATGACAAAATCAGCCACTTCTCCTTCTCCTATGACACCTTGCTTATGATGAGCACTCAGGTGAGGGGGGGAATTATCATTGGAATGAAGGATTCCAGGAGGCATCCAGTAGGTGAGTCAGAAAGACCAAAGAGGGAATCAGATGAAGCTCTACCCTCCTAGCCTTATCTCTGAAGGTCACTTGTCTTCCTGGCCAGATGTCCTTATGTTAAAATGAAGACAACAAAACCTATCTCTAAAGGTTGTTACAAAGATAAACAAGGTCCTTTATGTGAAAGCATCTAACAGAGGTGGACCATGGTTTTGTTGTTATGGTTGTCAACCATGTCAACATGGTTGACACACAGGAAATACTAGTTTGCCTCCCTTCCTCCTTTCTTCCCTTCCTACTGGAGAGTGGCATCCTTTTCACCGTTGCCATGGAATCTCTGACAGTAGTGATAATCCAACAGGGATCACCAGTTTTGTGTGAGTATGTGTGCATTAAGACTGGAAAGTGTCAACTGACAACATTCATTCATAAAGAACTCACTTGGCCTGGGGCTGTAGTAGGGATGGGGAATATCGTTCCCCAGTATGCATCACCGTCCCTTTGTTTCATTGGTTCCTTGAGGCCTTTGTCCAAATGGGGCCCCCCAGTGGGCTTGCCGGACATGGTTGTCCTGAGTTTTCCAGCACCCTTAACAATTTAGCATCATCCATTCCCTAAAAGTATAATTGCCTTCCATATAGTATTTCCAGTATTGCTAGGAATACAAAGATGAATTAAACATAGGTGCCTCTCTTCGGGAAACTTATCTTGAATACAAAGAATTAGTAGTAGGTGCTGAGAAGAGGCACTCCTTTTTGCCACCCTCAAGGCTGCGTACCTCTTGGAAAGACTCCATTTAGGCAATCATGCACACAGACATCCTTCTTTCTGACCACAGCCTTCCTGCTTTCTCACCCCCATACTCTCAAAGTGCTAATTATTCACCCTTATCAGGACCACTAGCCCATAGACATCCTCCCTCTCTATCTGTCCTCCTACTTTTGCTTCCTTATTAGCCAGTTAGTTAATATGCTCCATCTTTTCAACCATTTTCTTGCTGATCTTTTCAGCAGCCTTTCCCTTTTTCTCCCCTAGCACTTCCTAGGTAAAACCCCAGGCCTAGTTATATTGATGGTCTGCTTCTTCTGCATCTCTACTGGGGCTATTGGGGACTGTTGGAGAAAACTCACAGAAAAAAATCAGCCTCACAGATGACTGCCTCCTGGATGCATGGGCACCACCACCCACTGGACTCTGACATTGTCTGGCAGTCCTATAAAGATCTAGTGTGCTGTGCATAGTGATCATTTCAAATACTCACCACTGACCTCAAATCCTGACCCTACCTCTCTCCCTCATACTTAGTCCTTGAAAAATAGACACCATCATATGAGAGCTCCCACAGCATTTCCTTTTTTTTTTTTTTAAAGATTTTATTTATTAGAGAGATAGAGCATGAGCAGGGGGTGGGGAGACGCAGAGGAAAAGGGAGAAGCAGACTCCCTTTGATTGGGGAGCCTGACCTGGGGCTCTATTCCATGACCTGAGCCAGAGGCAGACACTTAACTGACTGAGCCACCCAGTTGTTGGAATGGTGGAGGCTCTTTATCCTACCTGGGCTCTTCCTTCTATCCAGGTCCCGAACCTCCTGACCCACTGTTGTATAATAGTGTATCTGGTTTTTGCTCCAGATTCCTATCAGGGAACTTCTGAAACTCTTGGAATTTTTGGTTCTTGGCAGTGCCTTCAGGAGGGAGGCTAGTCTCCAGAATGACCAACCATGTGATTAGAAGACTGGGGCTTTGAGTCACATGATGGTATCAGTCACCTTTTCCTCCCAGCCTCCTGGGAGGGAAGAGGAGGGGGACTGGAGATTGAGTTCACTCACATGGCCAGTGATTTAATCAATTATACATACATGATGAGATCCCAGGAAAACTCTGGACCCTGGAGCTTGGAGAAGTTTCCTTTTGTTGAACACAGTGATGTACTGGGAGAGTGATGTGTCCTGATTCCACGTGGAGAGGGCATGGAAGCTCCATGTTCCCTCCCAGACCTCCTCCTCTGTGTCTTGGCATTTGGCTGGTTCTCCTGATTTGTATCCTATTTAATAAAATAATAATAATAACAGCACTTTCCTGAATTCTGTGAATCTTTCTAATTAAAAAAAACCTAAGGGGGTCTTGGGAACTTTTGAATTTATAACCAGTTAGTCAGAAGTGTGGGTGGTCTCTGGTCAGGATAGTCTTATTGGGGACCACGCCCTTTAACTTGTGGGGTCTGCACTAACTCTGGATGATTATTGCTAGAATTGAAGTACACCCAATTAGGGTTGAAATGGAATACTCATCTTTTCAAGGACCTTGCTGCCGGTATCTCTCTCCCTCATCTTCGACATTTTACCTTCTACTGGCTCCGTCTTACCAAACCCTCTCGCGCCTTGCTTATATGAATCAAAACAAAACAAAACAAAACAAAACAAGACTGCTTTGTTTCTCTTAAAAAAGTGCCTTCACTTATTTTCCCTCCCACTCCTCAGGCCTCAATGCTTTTGCTTCTTCCCTCCGCTTGATTGTAACTTCTCTTATGAAGGCCATCCTTGTCCCTATAGTCAATGATCATCTTCAGCCTTTAAAAAAGAAACAAAAAACAAAACAAAACAAAAACTTCTCAGTGGCATTTCACATGATTGATCATTTTCTTCTCAAACTACAACCCCTCTTGCCCCAGTTCTTCAATACTACCCAGCTTTTCCTTCGGCCATTCCTTTCCCAGTCTCCTATCTAGTCTTCTTCTGTCTGTCCCTTAACTATGCCAAACTGTTCCACTTCTCACCCTCGTTTTCGATTGCTAGCCCATGAAAGTCTCACATCCACCCAGATACCTAGAGCATCACCTTGAGCCCTTCACCTTATTCACCACTCTAGCCTCATGTCTAATGAACCACCACGCTTGGTTCCTTTTACTTTCCAAGTACCTCATGTTTTCATGCATTTACACTCTCTGTTTCTATTGCCCCCAAGTCCACATGACAATCTCCAGTTCACTTCCTCAGTAGTCTCCCTGCTTCTAGTTGTGTGACCCTCCAACCTGTTCTCCACCCTATAGTTAGAGTAATATTTCTAGAACAGACACAATCATGTAGAGCCAGAGCTGATGTGGGACCTGCCCAATGGCAAGTGCCAGTGACTTTTTGTTGAATGAATGAATATTATGTCCTTGCTGAAGACCCTTCAGTAGTTTCTCATGGCTCTTAGAGTCCAATCTCCTGGGCACAGTTTCTAGCCCTCTTGACCTGGCCTTTGCACACTCCCCTTTTCAGCCTTGAATGTATCATGCTCATCCTCCTTCTACCTGCAACACCCTTCCCTTCCTTTGGCCAGGTAACTGTTATTCATCCCTTACATCTCAGCCTTCATGGGCTCTTTCCTGCCCCACCTGCTCTACGTCCTAGTCACTTCCTGCTCCACCTATGCTATACTTATTACATTGTATTGCAATTGTTTGCAGTACTGATTTACACACCCACTGGCAGTATCTCAACATCACCATCACTCTACATTTTTGGCAACACTTGATGTAGCCAAACTTTTAAAATTTTGACAATCCATTTGGTATAAAATAGTATCTTACTACACTTTAATTTCTATTTCTCTAATTTTTAATGAGGTAGACCATCTTTTCAAATGTTTCTGAGCCATTTGTATTTACTCTTCTATGAAATGCATATGCGTTTTCCTGCTGGATTTTTTTCTTATTTATTTGTAGGAGTTCTTTATATATTCCGAATACTAATCTTTTGTGACAAATTTTATGTTGCAAATTTTATATCCCAGTTTGTGGCTTGCCTTTCCACTTTTTAATGCTATCTTTTAATGAAAAAATTTTTACATTTAAAATGAGGTCAAATTGGTCAGTTTCCCATTTATGGTTTATGCCTTTGGTGTCTTGTTTAAGAAATGCCTCCCTACCCCAAATCACAAAGATATTCTACTATATTTTATTCTACAAGTTTTAAAGTTTTGCCTTTTCACATTTGTGCCTTTATTACATTTAAGAATAGCTGCATAAGGACAGGAAGTATGGTTTTGTTTCATGCCGATCCTCAGAGCTCTGTGTGGTGACTTACTGGTACCCAGTAAGAGATCAGTGACTGAACGAATGATTGATTGAAGGTAGAAAGAGAGTGGTGTTGGAATTCAGAGGGAGCAAGAGGTACCTTTGAAAAAGTGAAGGAGATAAGTAAGTTAGTGGTTCTCAATCCTGGGTCTACACTGGAGTTCCTTGGGGAGCATTAAAATGTAGAGGGCTCCACCCCAGAGACTCTTTGTGATTGGTCTGAGCCATGGCCTGGGCAACGAGTGATTCTAATGTGGTGTCAGGGCTGCTGGATTTGGAGGTAAAATAATGTTATGGTCAAGGGAACAAGATCTGGTTTTAGCACACCTGGGTTTGAATTTTAGCCTTGTCACTGGCTAGCTGTGTGCTCTTATACTCTGAACCTGCTTCTTTACCTACAAAATGGGTGTAGTAACATCTACTGCCATGATGGTTGCGAGAGTTAGGGGAGATGAATGTGTTCCCAGAATGAAGTGTGTTCTTAATAATTTGTAGCTCGCTTTATTTATTTATTTATTTATTTATTTACATTTTTCACAGAGGCAATGACATTTGAGCCAGACCTTGATGCCTGGGTGAGACATAAATATGTGGTGATTGAGAGAGAAGGGCAGGTCAGGTGGAAAGAAGGTCATGATTCAAGGGGGTTGGAGAGGGAAGACATGCTCAGGGAGAGTTAGCATCTGCAGAGAGTGCAAAAAAGAGAGAAGTGGGGAATCTGCCAGGGGAGACAGGTGGTGACCAGGTGCCAAGGGTATGGCTTTTCAAGCGTTCCTATGGGCACTGTTGTCTTCCCAACTCTCCAGCCTAGCCATACGTGAGCAAGGATTCTGGATTCTCTCTCTTCGTTTTTCTCTTCATTCCCAGAATAGAGCAGAGACTGGCTTTTAGGAGGAGAGTTAAGACAGGGTCCCGGTAGGAATCAGGAAAAGGAATGCAAGAATGCTCTACATATTCTCTTACTGAGTTCTTACGTTAGTATCTATTAAGGCAATCTAGTCCAGGGCAATGCCCAGTGGGGGTTATTCTCTCTCCTTCTCCCATATGCCTAGATTATCTTTGTTTTCCATCTCTATTCTGTTATTTATCGTATCTGTCCTGTGCCACAGTATTTCACGTCCTGTCTGCCTTTCCTCTTTTGTAGATTCCAGCTGTTCCTGGAGGTCTAGGTCATTTACTTGTTATTCTCTTGTCCCTCAGAGCACAATGAGTGCTTAATAAATGGTTATTGATTTAAATCAAATTGTATTTAAATGGTTACGTTTCACATTTATTTGGCTCCTGGATCATTGCATTCCTTTCTAGTATAATCAGGGATGGGGAACCATATCAAAGGCAGGGCTATGCGTTGTAGAAATGCATGAAACCCTCTCCCTGGCTGCTGGAAAAGAGCATGAGAAGGTGCAAAAACAAAACCTCCACTTTTGGAAATGTAAAAATGTGACACTTGTCACACTTAGGTGTATTTTACCATGAAGTTATTGTTGGTGTCTTATGACTGCTTTGTTTACCCAGATATGGATTTATCCTCCCGTATAAGGAGCTGAGGACAGGAATGTTATTGGTGCAGACTCTTGATAGGGAAGCCAGTAGGCAGAGAATTTCTATCATGCAGTTCTTGAATTGTTTTGCATTTCTTTAACATTTATTTAAATTGGTGGTTTAACTTAGTCGTGAAGTCTAATCAAATGTTTGGGATATTCTCATAATGATGGCTTTGGTTTTTAGAAAAGTTATTTGTAAGTTATTATTTCTGGTAATACTTAAGCAACATGATCATTTGTTTCTTAAGGCCTGTCTTAGGTCGTGACAGTAAAACTGTATCATCCCTGTGTAGATAAATGCTTATCTTTTTGTCCCCTGTAGCAGGAAATAAACTTAACTTGTCCCCAGAACTAAATCAGGTTAGTAAAGTGTAGTTTACTAAGAAAATGTTTGGGGCAAAACAATCTCTGTTTTATTTACTTTGTTGGAAATCACATATCCATCAGGAGACTGTTCTGACTGACCGTGACTGTTTATGAACTGACTAAAGCAAGAGTTAGCAACATCAACTTACATTTTATTTTATTTTAATTTTTATTTTATTTTTATTAACATATAATGTA
>CM052885.1:32400733-32416397 GCA_028534135.1 Potos flavus | reverse complement strand
GAGATTAAGAGTCTCTTATGGTTTGTCTCCCTCCCAGGTCCCATCTTTCAACTTACATTTTAAAAGACTCTTTAGCTTAGGGGCTCCTGGGCGGCTCAGTCGTTAAGTGTTTGCCTTTGGCTCAGTTCTTGAGCCCAGGGTCCTGGGATCAAGCCCCCCATCAGGCTCCCTGCTCAGCGGGAAGCCTGCTTCTCCCTCTCTCACTCCCCCTGCTTGCGTTCCCTCTTTCACCGTCTCTCTCTCTCTCTCTCTGTCAAAAAAATAAATAAAATATTAAAAAAAAAAAACACAACCCAGAATCCTTAGCTTGTTTTAGATGGATTGTTGGTTGGATAGCCTGAAGATTTATAATTTGGGGAAGAGTTGGCTGTTGTCCTTAGTGGTTTGACTTATTTCAAAGTTATATGTAGTTTTGTCGTGGAACAGTCTGGATTCTCAAAACAATGTTGGCTTGTATAATGCTGAGAAGTACTGAGCCACTCATCTGAAAGAGGAGGCCTGAGAAATCATTTGAACTGGTTTATAGATGGACGCTACGGACATCTACCTCTATCTTAACTGGCTGTTCAGATATAGACAGGAGAGGATGAGAGGAGTAAGGATTCAAAAGTAGATGCCGAGCTATGTGTGATCTGGTTGATCTACAACACAGAAGACTGGGCCAATGGACCTCAAGGAAAAGGGGTGTGCATTTATTGATTCCACTACATGAAGGGCACTATAATAAGCACTGGAAAAATGAAAGCTGAGTAAGAATTGGTCTCTGATCTTAAGAGGTTAACTGGTTTTGGGGAAGACAGACAAAAATATATAATAAAATTATTTAATGTTACAAATGCTCTGATGGAGTTAAGTTCAAGAGATCAAGAGGAAGATTGGTTGATTGAGTCTGGGAGCATGGGAGAGAACATTCCTGAGCAGCTGCTACTAGTACTGAGTCTTAAAGGAAGAATAGTACACGAGAGGTGTGGGGAGTGCCAGGCAAAAGGTCTTGAGGTAGGGTCTCTGCAGGAAGTGATGAGAGATGAGACTAGGAAGTAGGCAGGAACAAGATTAAGAAGGGCCTCGTGTACTAGGTGAAGGAGATCTGAGTGACACAGTCAGTTTTGCATTTCAGCAAGTTCATTTGACCACTATAGCATAGAAAGGGCTGGAGCTGGGCCAGGTTCAAATCAGGGAGACAGAAAGTCTGGGGGAAGTTATGATGCCCTGAAATAAGACAGCAGGGGTAAGGAGAGAGTGGAAGAGACAGAGTTGAGATTTTTCCACAGTAAAATCAGAATGGACTTAGTGACCAATTGGATAGGAGTGGGGATTCAGGAAACAAAAGCTGAGGATAACTCTGAGATTTCTAGGTTGACCTACTAAAGTGGCATTATCTAACACTACCTGGAAGCCAGGGGGATGATCAACTTTGTTTGTTTGCTTTGGTTAGAGTGATACAGGAGCAGTTATTGCATTAAAGTTTGGATATGTGAATTGAGTATGTCTTTGGGATTTATTGGTAAATTTCTCCAGCTGGTGGTTGAGTATGTCTGTCTGGGATGAGGAAATAAGAACAGTTTGGCTGGTGATGCACCGTTGGAAGTGGTCATTGTATTTCCCAGAACTTAGAGCAGCTGAATGGAGAGGGCCATCCTGAAGGAGCTGGTTGAGGAGCTAGGAGAATAAATGCTCTCATCTCTCACTTCTCTGCTTCTGACTTCCTCTCAGTTTCTCCTGTTGGCTAAACCTGACTGAAAGCCAGACAGCAGGGGAGCCCAGTGGATATAGTTCCGTATAGGTCAGCCTCCTGGGGACCAGAGCCGGATGGAAAAGGGTGATGGAGGATCTGGGGGTTCAAAAGAAATATCCGGGACAACCACCATCTGAAGGCAGGTTATACAAGAATTGTCAGTAAAGGAGACTGAGGAGACAGAGGCCAGAAGAAAAACCAGGTGACTCAGAAGCCAAAGGGAAAAGGAAGTCAGGCAAAACAAAGATTGAGTCCATTGGATTTGACAATTAGGAGACCTTCATAAAAGTAGTTTTAATGGAGTAGTGGAACCAAGAGTCAGCCAGTTAAGATGGATTAAAGAATAAAAAGGATTTTCATTTCCAGCAATATGGATGACTATTGTCATCTATACTATCGTCATCTGTACTATTGTCATCTATACTCTATACTATTATATAGAGTAATTTCTCCCAGTAAAAGATATCTGAAAAAGCTGGATAAACTAGTTTTAAGTAAAATATTTTTAAAAGTATGACTGAGCTGATAAGAGAAACAATTTGATGCCAGATGCAATGGGAAACTTATTCTGCAGCTGAGGGTAAATACTAGCATTGGCAAAGAGTTGGTTTGTTACAGAGGAACAACAATTGGAATGATGGCAGACTCTTCAACGGTGATAGTAAATAATATGCAATAATATTTTCTTTTTTTTTTTCCAAAATGGAAGTTCTTTTTTTTTTTTTTTAAAGATTTTATTTATTTATTTGACAGAGAGAGAGGGTGAGATCACAAGTAGGCAGGCAGCGGGGAGGCGGGGGGAAGCAGGCTCCCAGCTGAGCAGAGAGACCGATGCGGGGCTTGATCCCAGGACTCTGAGATCATGACCTGAGCCGAAAGCAGAGGCTTAACCCACTGAGCTACCCGGGTACCCCCAATAATATTTTCATAGTATTGTGAGTAAATGCTATCAACTTAGGGTTGTGTACCCAGTAAAACCATCTTCCAAGAATAAGAACCCATGCAAAGATGTTGGTGATGAGAGGATGCATACAAGAGAACTTAATTAAAGCAGCTTCCAAGGGCAGTACTACAGGGTGGAGAAAATGACCCAGCTAGGAAGGCCTGAGATGTAAGAAGGGATGGTGGGCCATGAAAATGGTCAAGGTTTAGATAAAGCTAAACAAATATTAACTGTTTAAAATGATAATAATATGTCTAATTTGTGAGGGAACTATAATTCTGGGCAACAGTAGGTTTGGAGAGGGGAGAGAGTAGGGTTAAAGCATTCTGTGGTTCTTTTTTTTTCCTAGAGGGGAGGGAAAATGCTGACAAATTTTTGATTTTGTTAAATTAGATGTGGAATCAAGCCCCAGGATGGGCTATGTGCTCAGTGTGAGGTCTGCTTGGGATTCTCTCTCTCCCTTTCCCTCTGCCCCTCCCCCTGCACTCTCTTTCTCAATAAATAAATAAATAAATAAATAAATAAATAAGTAAAATCTAAAAAAAAAAAGTTCTTGGAGGTGAACACCAAAATAATAGAGATAAAAATATATAATTCTCAAGCCAGTAAACAAAACATTAATGGCATAATAAAAAACAAAATGAAGCAAATCAAACCATCTAAGAAAAAAACAAGAAACAGAGAAAGTGGACAAACTGCACAGAATAAGATGGTAGGAGGAATTAAAATATATGAAAAATCATGGGGCTCCTGGGTGGCTCAGTGGGTTAAAACCTCTGCCTTCGGCTCAGGTCATGATCTCAGGCTCCTGGGATCGAGCCCTGCATCGTGCTCTCTGCTTAGCGGGGAGCCTGCTTCCCCCTCTCTCTCTGCCTGCCTCTCTGCCTACTTGTGATCTCTCTTTCTCTGTCAAATAAATAAATAAAATCTTTAAAATATATGAAAAACCATCAAAGTAAGTGAGCTAAACTTCTTAGTTAAAAGACAAATATTATCAAATTGGATTAAAGAAAATAAAGCTATGTTTTACCACAAACACACATGAAGATACATAGTAACATACATATATAAAATAAAGGTACAAAAATTGTGAAAACAAAATGGTGAAAAGAATATATGCTATACTAGTTTTAAAAAAGATAAAGCTGTTGATTCATAACAAAAGAAAAAACATTAAGACAAATAGCATTGCTAGAGATAAGTAGGTTCACTCCTATTGATTAAAAAATCCCATAAAGATATAAAATTAAAAAATGTATGCACTAATAATATATAAACATACTAAAGTAAAAAATGACATCCACAAGGAGCCACTGACAAAGCCACCAATACAGTGGAAAATTTTAATACACATCTCTTAGTAATTGATAGACAATGAAGACCCATATCAGTAAGGAAATAATAAGCTTGATTGAATGGATATACTTGGAATATGGCACCCCACAACCGAAGAAGAACTTCAGCCAAACGGAATATGTTGTTAGGAGTAAATGTGATAAACTACTTAAGATACCTTGTACAGGGCCTAGCATGTATTAAGCCCTCTATAAGTGCTGGATAAATTTTTGTAATTTGTTCCCTAAGATGCTACTGGGAGATGGTTGAGATCCAAATTAAAAACAAACCGACAAGCCCTGTCCCCTTTAAGGGTCCTTGACAGGTAGAACACCAGAGGGCAGGTCTGAATGAAGACCACTGAGAGGTAGCTAAGGGCCTTGGGGGCCGGGAGCACCCGTATGGCCTGAGGTAGGACCAGGAAAGATCAAAGAGGGCAGAGCAATGAGATTGAAGGTGGTGTAAACCATGCAGTCATAAGGATCCATCAAGACTCGGATTATAATTTTACTTATTTAGTTTTATTTTTTTATTAGATTGTAGTTTTTTGTTTTTTTAAGTGAGATTAGGGATGGTCCTGGGAATTGCAACAAGAGCTTTGTTAATTAAGGAAAGCAGGGTGGAGAGAGCCACCATCTCTCTTAGCTCATTTTACAAACCCACTCCCCCTGCCCCTGCTCGTGCATGTGTATGAAGTCTCTCTCTCTCTCAAATAAATAAATAAAATCTTTCAAAAAAATAAAAAAAAAAAAATCATGTTGCTTGGCAAGATATTACTATGCTACCCCAAGCCTGATTTGAGGAAGAGAATGCTCATAGGTAGTTGCTACCCAGGATTATGGCAGCTTCTTCATTCTCCCAACTCTCGCTTTTTCTGTATTTGTCTTTCTGGGGCTTCATCTCATCTGATAGCCATTGAGGTTCAGAGTGCGCCACTGAGTTATTCCAGTCCTGGAAGTTTCTAACATTTCTAAATGACAAAGGGGCCTGATATATGGGAGTGTAAGTGAGGCCCTAGTGACAGCATGCTTAGGAAACATTTAAAATTCTCCCAGCCTGGAGAGAAATTCTGCGAAAAGGTTGGCATTTCCACAATTCCAGATTTATATAAAAAGATGACATTAGCAGAGAGTTGAGGTGATTCACACTGGGTCTGGGTTTCCAACTGTGGCTTCTCACTTAGATCCCTATAAAATGGCTCTAGCTTATTGGGTCACATTCTGAGGATCAGCTTGGGGACTACAAAATAGAATCATGGGAGATACCCCTGGCACCTGCTTGATGCCTGCCCTGAGCATATGGAGGCTGGATTGTAGCTTTTAAAAAACTTTAAAAAGGCTTCTCAGATTCTTAAAGTTTAACTTTCCTTGAAACAGCTGTACTTGAAGAATTTAAACAGCTAGACAAGGTAGCTGTTCAGCAGGTCCAAGGATCTCCCAGGTGGAGGTGGGAGTGGAAAGGTGATGTAACATATGTTAAGTTTTTCTCTGAGACAAGCTGGGAGGATATTTTCAGAGAAGGTACCCAATCCTTGAACCTTGAGTTATCCAGAAAACCTTGGACTAGCAGAGTAGTCATACCTGTGGAAGCCTAGGAATTTCTAGCTCACTCATCTCCTTTCATTCCCACAGCAATCCTGTATGATATTAAGGATCTCTTGCTAGTAAACCTCCAAGTATTTGTGGGTAATGGGGTGGTGGTGTGTTTAACCTAGGGGTGCAGTGGGGCTGTGAGGTAAAAAGGCAGTTGGTTCTAGACCTAAGAATTTAATTTATTGTTTCAGAATGTTCTGGCATAATTAAATGCAGGTATAAACAGATAGAAACTGTCGATGGACAGGGCTGCTCTAAGTATGTCTGGGATATTTTCAACCGGGGTCCTTTCATGATGGTAATACATTGGCACATCTGGGGTCTCTACTCTTTCCACCTTTTCTTCTTGGCCCTGGAATCAGGACATGGCCACTTTGTCTGGACTGGCCTTCTGAAAGCAAAACATCCTACTTCATCTTCATCACGTATCAGAACTAGTGAGGTCCTGGATGGATAGCAGATGAATCCAAGCGGGATGGATAAAGGCTGTGGGAAGAGATGAGGAATGAGAGATTGTAGCACTTGGTGTTGGAACTGTGGAATGAATGGGCATAGAACTGGCAGTGAGTGGGAGGAGGAGAGACCTGAGGGGAGCTGATAGAACAGGAAGTGCCCATGTGAGAGACTGAGGTGGAATGGCCTGCTAGCGGGCAGGCAGTGGTGGTGTATGTGCATGTTTTCATCTCTATGTGCTTGGTGAACTCTTCAGACACAGACCCTGGGCCCTGATGCTGCTTCAGAATCCCCAGGGCACAGAGCTGAGTGCGTGGTGAGCAAGTGAGAAAATGCCCACAGATTCATATTGGCTAGTATATCATGGCTATATGATATACATATATATTTGATATATATCATGATACATATCATATGTACGTGTATATAAAAGCATAGTTGATCCAGGATTTTTCTACTGCTACTGAGATTTCAGGATATATAAGTTGGATACTGTAGTATTGAAATTCCTAGAAGGTTTTTTTTTTTTTTTAAAGATTTTGTTTATTTATTTGTCAGAGAGGGAGAGAGAGAGCACAAGCAAGGGGAGCGGCAGGCAGAGGGTGAAGCAGGCTCCCTGTTGAGCAAGGAGCCAGATGAGGGACTTGATCCCAGGACCTTGAGATCACGACCTGAGCCGAAGGCAGACGTTTAACTGACTGAGCCACGCAGGCGTCCCCCTAGAAGTTTTCATTAGTTTTAAAAAAGTGTGTGAACTTAGGGTGAGTAATCGAACAGTGCGGAAGAGTTCGTTGTAGAAAGTACGGTGCTCTGTCTCTGCCTGAGGACCGATATTGTGGCCCAGATATTACTGCCATCAATAGTGATATTTTTTTCTAGTTTGATGGTTTTGTGGGTGTATAGCTTAGGAGGCTTGACATTAGGGTGGGTCTCAGAAAAATCATTGGCAGTCTCACAAAGATAGACGCATAGTGTGGAGATTTCCCATGGGGCTCATTAGCTTCTTGTCCCTTTTGCTTCTGTGCCCACATGGGGCTCAGAATAGCCTGCAGTGGTAGTCAGCGGTGAGGGGCATGCTGGCATGGAGTTATTGTCCCATTAATGTCATCCTGGACTACCTAGAAGGGTCTGCCAAGGAATCCAGGCCCTGTGAGGCTCTTAGGAAGGAAGGATGCTTGTCCGTTTAGGGTTTTCTAGATCCAGAGTTTAGGGAGGAATGGTTTAGCCTTAGGCCTCGCGCCCCTTTGCCAAGCTGGATGGGCTGCACCTATGAGCTGTTGGGTCCTGGGGAAGAGAGCAAGGCAGGAACTGGAGGCCTGGAGGCTGATGGGGTGTAGGAAATCCCACCAGACGGGCTGGGCAGCAAAGATGGGCCTGGTCGTCCAGGTGTTGGGGGCTGATGTAGGGGAAAATGCAGTACTACAAACCCACAAACTCATGGGTGATGGCAGTCTTATCATGCTTTCCTGCTTTCTTGATGCATTTTGGGCTCTCTAGCAGCAGATGACTGGGCAGCTTGGGCCTCAGCCATCTCCATGGTGTAAAATCTTTGCAGCTGCCCTACTAGACAAGACAAGGCTAGTCTGAGGCCTGTCAGGGGAAACCTGACAGCAGCAGCAGCAGACAGACTGGCCGACAGACAGACACGCAGGTGGCTACTCTATTAGATTTGTTTGTTCGAGGACTCCCAGCCAGAGAGCCCTTGATGACTGATCAACTGAGAGAGAAATGGAGGCCACCTGTGAGTCAGGCCACCACAGATGCTAAGGGTCTCAGGCAGTGTCCCATCCAGTGCCTGGATCTTCTGTGCCGCTGGATCTGAGCCCAGTTGGTAAAGGGTGAGCTGGTCAGAGAGGCGTGTTGCCGAGCTACCACACACTCTTGCAGGAATGCAGGCACACAGACATGTACTGGAAGGCATGCTGTCACTTCCCCTTTCACCACCACGGCCATGTCTAGGCTGAGTTGGCTCTGTCATGTGGGAAAACTGGTTGGACTTAGTACATAGAGATAAAGGACTTTTGGGGAGCCCATCTGTCCTGAGACCCTGTGTCAGGCCCACAGAAGTTGACAGGTGCCTGCTCTTCCACGGCTGGGTCTCAGGGCCGGCTTGCCTTTTACACTCCTGTGCCATTCTCCAGCTAATGAAAGACTCCGCACCCTCTCTCTGCCTGTAGCAAGTGGAGGCCCCAGGCCCAGGCGAGGAGCAGTGGCTATTTGAGTAGCTAATGGAGAAAGCAAACCAAAAAAAAGTTATCCAAATGGCATTTCCCTTGGGACAGGGAGGGGCCTTCGTGTCATCTGACTCCTATCCCCATTTTCAAACCTTGTTCCCAAAGCTGGACATGCCACAGAGGAGAAGCCGCTGAGTGGACATTCAAGAAGGAGCCCTGCCAAGGGGCCCCAACACCTGGACTGACCAGGGACACACCTGACACACCTGGCTCCACTCATGGCTTATGTTTTAGATACTTGTGTTGACGCATCTCCATTTAATCTTACCGAAACCCCCTTCCTATAACAGAAGGAGCCTGGGCTAGTTACTTTCAGCTTATGCAAATCAAACAAGAGGGGTGAGGAGTGTGGCTGATGGCGCAGGAGGAAATGACTGGGGCACCACGAGAGCTGGGACTGGATCCTGCCGCCCAGCTGAAGGGAGAAGCTCCACCCTGTTCAGCGTCTTGTCTGCTCTAGAAATGTGAGCCCGACCCCAGGGCTGGGGCTTATTCCCGCAGCCTCGGGCGAAACCCTTAAGGCTCCTGGCAGAGAGCACTTTCCAGGGGCAGCTCCTCTTCCTCTTATCATTGCCTCTTCCTCAAGGCAGCTCACGTGCAGATAGGCCAGGCGCGCCAGGTGTGCTAGGCCCGCCAGGTGCAGCGTGGCCTGGAAGGCATGCCTAGAGGGGAGTGGAGGCACACCATCTGTCCCCAGGGACCTTGTGTCCTATTGAAGGAAAGAGGACACACACACCCACTTGCAAACCGAGAATTGCCTAACGCAGGCCACTTAACAAAGACCGGTGACATTTCCAAGTCAGAAATGCAAGCATAACGGAAGTAGGGACCCAAGTAGTCACCAGGTAGGGGCCATTGATGTTGGGGTGCCATGAAGGGGCAGCACTGTCCAAAGGAAGATTTAAGAAAAACCACTAGTCTTTATATCCAGAACAAAGCCAGCTCCAGAACCTCTTGTTTGTTTATTGGAGAAGAAGTCAGGGCTGGGCTCTTTCACTGCCCGAGTCTGAGATTCTTGTGGCTGAAGCCTTTGCCTCCCATGGTTTCTTGAGGTCAGAAGCTCTTTTGGTTTTGCTTCCATGTCTGAGCTGCGGTGGGAACATGCCAGACACCCAGGAAACCATAAATCAGAAGGGTGACTGCAGTGTAAGTGTGGCCCACCTGATGAGTTGCGACTGGCAAGATGAAAAGCGTCTCCATGATGATTTACCCGGCTAGACAGGAAGGTCGGCTTTATCCAAACTGAGGCTTGTGGCTTGCTATTTCTGTAGATTTCTAAGATGAGAGTTTCAACAGTTGAAACATACTAATAATATTTTATTGATTTGATTTATTTTTAGGTATTTTGGGGGCTAGTTTTGTAGCTAGCTTTGAACATTAGGAAACAGAAGAATTATTTGATTGTTTTAATTACAAAAAAGTAGATATTCCTGAAGTGATAAGAATAAAGGATTTCAATATTAGAAGGGACCTCAGGGTGTCCAATCCCTAAGGATGAGGAAGGGCATCTGAGAGATGGAGCGATTTGCCTGGAACTATTCAGCCAGGCCTGAAGGAAGCTGGGGTTCAGACTTACCACCGCCACCAGCTGTGATGCCCACTCTACACAATGTGCAGTCTTACATCTGCATTATCTCTCTTGATGCATGCATTATTTTATAGATGGCAGTAACTCGTCATTAAATCCTCCTTAAAATGTTATAAACATTCGACTCTATTCCAATGAGTCCTTTCACTTAGCCTGTAACTAACACACGGCTCTCTCCAGTATCCTACACCGTACACAGTGAGGGTCTCCCAGAACTGTTGCTTCTGAAGAGAACCAGACAATAGCAGTGACCATGGATTGAACATCTGTGTGACAAGTGGAGGTGCCAGTAGGTTGCACGCTGGGGGCCCAAGGGCTGGAGGCTGTCCTTGCAGAAAACGGAAAGGAAGGAAAAGCAATGGGAGAAACCCAAGTTAAAGTGACCACCACATCATGGACTCAGTCCCCATGAGAGCCCAGTGATGTCCCTCCACTGGGTCTACAGTGGATCAGGCAGTATAACCCTGTAGACCTCCTCCATGCCTACATCGGGGCCCATCCCTAGGGCCTCCAAATGTTATTGCCACGTGACCTTCTTCCTCTTTTACACATAGGGAAACTGAGACATCCAAAACAAATTACGGTGCTTTCCCAAACCAGGTGGAGTTCCCTTCTCTAACCACAATTTTGTACTTTTTGACAGCTTTATTACATGTCACATTTCTCCACATATGCTGACTGCCTTTGCAAAGTGAATTTTAAATACAATTTAAGGGGTCACCTGGGTGGCTCAGTCGGTTGAGTGGCAGCTCTTGGATTTCAGCTCAGGTCGTGAGATGGAGCCCTGTGTCGGGCTCCCTGCTCAGTGGGGGAGTCTGCTTAAGATTCTCTCTCCCGTTGCCCCTCCACCTCCACTTGTGCTTGCTCACACTCTCTCTCAATAAATAGATAAAATCTTAAAAAAAAAAATACAGTGTAAGGAGCGCACTCAAAATGAGACGAGGGTGGTCAGGGAGGCTGGCAGGACTTTAAATAAAAAGGACCTACCAGTCACTTTGTGTTTAGTACTTCATTTATCCTTACAACATCAGTAAGCATCAGCTATTATTATTCTTTCCTCTCTGCAGGGATAAAAAGCAGGCATAGCAGAGTTAAGCAACTTGCCCAGGTGCCCGTAAATAGGGAGTAGTAGGACCAGCATTTGAACCAGGGTCTGCGTCTTTAAAAGTTCTGCACCACCACGCTGCCTTCTCAAGATTTGACTTCTGGTACTCCTCATAGTCACTGGAACACATCAAAACGAAAGCATAAGGAAAAAAAAAAAGTTCCACAAGCAAAAATAAACTTAAAACCTTGGTATTAGGAACCTTTTGTCTTTCTGTTGAATCACTGACCTTGGGAAATAAACAATGAAGTCTCACATAAAAAATAGACATCAAGTTAATTTTGTAGAGTGGTGTGGTCTGATAGAAATTTAACTGTAAGCTGCAATTAGCCATACATGTAATTTAAAATTTTGTAGTATTCATGTTAAAAAAGTAAAAAGAAATAGGTAAAATTAATTTTGATACATTTTAACACAACACATCCCAAATATTATCATTTGAACACATAATCATTGTAAAGTTATCCATGAGATATCATTCGTTATTTTGCACTGCATCTTTGAGATTTGGTGTGTGTTTTATACTTTACATTTCCGGTGCTCAATAGCCACATGTGGCAAGTAGCTGCTGTATTGGACAGTGCAGGTGTACAAATAGGGAAAAGGAAAAATATTCCTGGAAGGATGGTTGTTGAGTGTCAATGCCAAGGCTAACTCTTAAGGAGTTGAGATTTACCCTGGCATGGAGTTATTGAAAATATCAGCAAGCAGTGCGGTGAGATTGTGGTTGTTATGCCTAAATTAATACTACTATTATTTTTTGATTTTAGAAAGTCAAACATTTCACATATCATGAAGATGTGATGAAAAGACAGCAGGTTTGAGGTGTAGAACTGACAGGTTCATGGTTGAACTCAGTTACCCCCACCAGCCAAGCAACTGCGGAGAAGTCACTCGACCACTTACAGACTGTTTCCTCATTTGCAAAATGGGGATCACACTGTCTGCCTCACGAAGATGTCAACTTAGAAAATGTTGTTTCATCAAGCTTCTTCTGGGGCTCACTTCCTTCTTTGTAAGCTCTGCAGCCCGTGTCCTGAAACCAATTTCCCTGCCCTTTGTTCAAGGTCCAGAAACAGAAGTCAGCCTGTGTCCCTTTGGTCAGAACTCAGATGTTGGTCATCTCTTGGGTAGTGAACCTATTTCCCCGGCCACATATTCCAGGGAGCACACGTGGGACTTCCCTCATTTTTCTATAATTCCCTTTCGTCTCTGATCGAAGCCCTCGGTTTTTGTTTCTTTCAGGCAATTCAACAATTTTGCAGTCATTTTAGTTTAAACTCAGCCAGGTCGGGGTTCCTCCCCTCCTCCCTTTCTCCGATGGGGGCGCCCAAGGTGTGGAGGGGTCTTCGCAGCATAGACCTGTGGATGGGGAGTGGCAAGGGGTCTGTGGTGGTTCTTGGGAACCGCTGAGCTCTGCCTGGCCCTGTCTGGCCTCTGATCATTGACCTTGTTCTGCATGGTTCCCATCACGGATACTTTGTGTTCTTCTTGTTCCCAACCACCAGCTTTCAGGCCCACAGGCCTCTCTCACTGCTGAGATATGAAAGAAGGGCAGCTTCTGGAAGTTTTTCCAAACTTTCCTGGGGCCACAGGAAACTGCATGTGTCTATGCTTCTGTCCAGACCTTTCTTGCTACGGTTTTTGTTATTTGTAGTTTCTGTAAGGCATGCAGCTTTCTTGGGCTCCCTTGGATATTGAAATGGATCTGTTTTTTTGTCATCCACGCATTACAGGGCTCTGCTGGGAGAAGGAGAGGGTTGGAGGACAGACTCTCCCTGGCCCCTCTTCCTCCTAGAACCTCTTCTCTCCACACCTGGGCAGCCTATTTTAGCCTAGTGGGCAGGGTTGTCTGGCTCTTGCACATAGGGTCGCGGCTTTGAAGGGCGTAGTTTGAGGGTAAGGCATATCTCACATGGAATCAGAGTTGCTGTTGGAAATCCTTGAGATGGCTGTCACTCTGACAACTGTGACCTGCCTTTCCTTAAGTCCACAAACCAGTTTTTCCTAGTTTGGGAGGCTGGGGGGTGGAGTGGGTTGCAGAGGGTGGTCGAGAAAGGGTAAAAGAAAATAAGCAGATGTATGTAGAGACAATCCTTAGTTCCATTCTCCAGTTTAACCCTGCCACCAAGGTTTCCCTGAACCCCATTCCCAGATTTGGGTTAATTGCCATTGTATCAGCAATTTCTCCCTAGAGAGAGAGAAACCAAAGGAAGCAGTGACAGAGACAAATCCTTCATATTGATATAGCAATTAAAAGGTGAGCTGGATGTTGTCTTGGTTCTAGTCTGCTTTAAGAAAAGTGAACGTGCAAGCAGAGCAGTGCAAGGTCCCCAGTGCTGGTAAATGACTACTTTGTTGGAAAGTGTCTGCCTTCAGAACCTTAAGCTGAGAACATCTTTAAAAATGAATTGGCCAAGGGCACCTGGGTGGCTCAGTTGTTAAGCATCTGCCTTTGGCTCAGGTCATGATCCCAGGGTTCTGGGGTCGAGCCTGGCTTTGGGCTCCCTGCTCGGTGGGAAGCCTGCTTCTCTCCCTCTCCCACTCCCCCTGCTTGTGTTCCCTCTCTCGCTGTCTTTCTCTGTCAAATAAATAAATAAAATCTTAAAAAAAAATGAATTGGCCATAAAAGTTTTCTTCTGAAGTATGGTCTTTTCATCACTAAATAGGCATGTTCTAGAGGCTTTAACAAGCAAAATCTACATTTATTGGAAAGATCTGGTTCACCTCACTCATGGGCAGAACTGGGGTTCACTCCCCCCACCCCACCCCCCACCCCCGCAGGGGACTCTCTCCCAGCACCTAGTGGCCATGTGCCCACATTCTATGTGCCACCGAGGAAGGACCTCGGTGAGTTCACTAGTCCAGGGTATTATGGACCTTAGTAAAGACAAGCTAAAACTCAGTAAACAAATGGGAAACACACACACACACACACACACACACACACACACACACACACTCCAAAAGTATTTTAAGAGAAAATTGGCATTTGTTTGTGTTTCAGCTTTATGTCAATTTATTGCTGTTATAAATAGTGCTTATAGGTGCCAGACACTATTCTAAAACTGAAAATACATTTTTAGGTGTGCCCAGTCTATGGGCATTAAAAGATAGTTGATATAAAATTTGCTATGATTCATATTTTGGGGGTAAGATGCAGGATTTTTTGAGATCTAGGCTGTAGCATTCTAGAATGCTCAAAGAACCATTCCTAGTGGGGCTAGAAAAGTTGAACAGCTGCCTCAGCTCAGGACTTACTGGAGAGTATTAAGGCAGATGAATCTGTGAACGCCGTCCTGCCAAAGCGACAGCTGATGGTGAGGAGGCTGAAAGACTCCCCATTCTGAGAAGTTAATGATAAAAATGACAGAAATATTTATTTAACAATTGAAATCAGAAACCACAGCATTGAAGTGTTCTCACTAAACTTTGGTAATGTTTTTCATGTTCGGGAGTTTTCTAAGTGGCGTTTGGACGTGGTTTTGCATATAGTTAGAATGAACAACAGATGATGGAGAACATCTTCCTTTTGAGCCCCCTCCAGGGATTTGGGTTACTCCCACACGTGCAATTACAAAGCTTAGACTTGAATCCCATCCGCCTCTGGTGTTCCCTGCACAAATCACTTAAGTTCCAACCTCACCTCCTCCTCTTTCTAAGTTGTTTTTTTCCCCCCCCCCACAAAATTAAAACAAAACACAGAATTTGCAGAAGAGAATCTTTGAGTCCCCTTTTATACCTCGTATTATTTTTCCTTAAAAATCAACTTTATTGAGGTATAATTTATATACAACAAAATACCCATTTTTAAATGTACAGCTTGGTGAGTTTTGACAAACAAAAACCTTATGAAACTACTACCTCAGTCAAGTCATAGAATGTTGCCATCACCCCCTAAAGTTCCCTTATTCCCCTTTGCAGCCAACCCTCCACCTCATCCCCTAGCAGCCACTCAGCTGCTTTCTGCCATTGACTTTCAGTTGGTCTCTTCTACAATTTCATATAAATGAAATCGTGTCTGGCTTCTTTTACTCAGCTTGTTTCTGAAATGTGGCTGTGTTTTTTTTTTTTTTTTTTTTTGTCAATAGTTAATTTCTTTCTATTGCTGAGGAGTTATGTTATTTGTTTTACAGATGTACCATAGTTTGCTATTCACTCAACTATTGATGGACATTTGATCTGTTTCCAGCTTTAACGATTATGAGTAGAGCTATTATGAGCATTCACGTGCAAGTCTTTGTGTGGACTGATGTTTTCATTTCTCTTGGTTAAGTAGCTAGGATCAGAATTGCTGGGTCTTCCTGCAATTGCACTACTGGGTATCTACCCCAAAGATGCAGATGCAGTACAAAGAAGGGCCACATGTACCCCAATGTTCATAGCAGCAATGGCCACAATCGCCAAACTGTGGAAAGAGCCAAGATGCCCTTCAACAGATGAATGGATCAAGAAGATATAGTCCATATATTCAATGGAATATTATGCCTCCATCAGAAAGGACGAATACCCAGCTTTTATTTTAACATGGACTGGACTGGAAGAGATTATGTTGAGTGAAATAAGTCAAGCAGAGAAAGTCAATTATCATATGGTCTCACTTATGTGTGGAGCGTAAGGAAAAACATGGAGGACATTGTGAGAGGGAGGGGAGGGATGAATTTGGAGGAAATCGGAGG
>CM052885.1:32382670-32400233 GCA_028534135.1 Potos flavus | reverse complement strand
TGAGCCACCCAGGCATCCCTGAACTTTTATTTTAACATGGACTGGACTGGAAGAGATTATGTTGAGTGAAATAAGTCAAGCGGAGAAAGTCAATTATCATATGGTCTCACTTACGTGTGGAGCATAAGGAAAAACATGGAGGACATTGTGAGAGGGAAGGGAGGGATGAATTGGAGGAAATCGGAGAGGTGAAGAACCATGAGAGACTCTGAACTCAGAACAAGGGACTGAGAGTTTTGGAGGGGAGTGGGTGGGGGGATGGGCGAGCCTGGTGGTGGGTATTGAGGAGGGCACGTATTGCATGGAGCACTGGGTGTGGTACATAAACAATGAATCTTGTAACACTGAAAAAATAAAAGTATTTGGGAAAAAAAAAAAAGAGTCAGATACTAAACCAACTGAGCCACCCAGGCGCCCCTCATTCTTAATACTACTTATGTATACTGGCAAGCTAACAAAGGGGAGAAGAAAACCATAAAACCTTGGTTTGGTTTGTAAAGTAACACTAATTACAGTTATTTATGTGAAGTTTTATCATTTCTTCCTAATTACCATGCATTAAAGTAATGATTAAGACGATAAATGTGTGTCAGATTTACTTTTTTGGTAAATTTTATTCAATTATTACTTATAATAATAATGTACTGGGCCTTATTATTGATAGTAATATAACACTGTAGTTTGATCACAACTTTAAAAATGTTTTTTTAAAGATTTTGTTTAATTTATTTGACAGAGAGAGAGGGAGATCATAAATAGAGAGGCAGGCAGAGAGAGAGGGGGAAGCAGGCTCCCTGCTGAGCAGAGAGCCCGATGCGGGGCTCGATCCCCGGACCCTGAGATCATGACCTGAGCTGAAGGCAGAAGCTTTAACCCACTGAGCCACCCAGGCGCCCCTGATCACAACTTTTAGAACCTAGAAGGAGTGTTGCTTACATTCCAGAAAAGAAAGATTTACAGTTGTCTCATGGTTACTAAAGTTTTTATTCCACTTTAGCTAGTAAGACTTGATAGCAGGTGGAATTGAATGATACAAGAAAGCTAAAGCAAATTTAAAAGTAGAGGAATGAAAGGTAGGTTAATTATCACCATAAAGTATTAACATAAACTTATTGTCATAATTATAGGGCTTCCACATACTACAAAAAGCAGGACTTGGACCAAAGTGCCTTAGTTTAACTAAATCAAACTCATTTAGCCTAAAAAACAGTCTACTATTGTTAAGGATGACTGTTAAGGAATTGTCATAAATATAATGTTATTATTATCTTAAAAATATATTTATAAATATATATGTATACATAAATAATAATAAATATATAAGCGTTGCTTTCTTAAGGCTCAGTATTTTCATTCAAGAAGTATTTTATTAAACTGATCTCATCGATTAGCATAAAATACTGTTGAGGCAGGAAGGATATAAGTATCATCCCCTCCATTTTAAAGATGATCAAACTGAGGTCCCAGAAACTTACAGTATTTGATTAAGGATCCATCAGCAACTTAAAAGCAAACAGTTGGAATGAAATCCTAGGTGTATGGCTTCTCATTCCAACTGCTGTTTTGGGTATTTAGTTTTCTAATGCCTCAGTAACTTAACCAATCTGTAATATGGGTAGGCTCTCTTTTTGGTAGCCATAGTCAGTAGCCCTGGTCCTCCCAAGATTGTTATGAAGAATAATAATTAAACTGATTGCTAGTTTGCAAAGTATAGGGTGTTCTTTAAATAACAAATAACATTATATATTAGTGTTGGTCGCATTAGACCTTGCTCACTCTCTTACAAAGAGAGTAAACATTCATTTGGAATTACAAAGGCTCAGCACATGCTCAGCAAGTGACTAAGAGTAAAGGATTTGACTCCTCCATGTACATAGTACATATGGACTGTCAACACTTCACAAGTAAGTAAAGCCTAGAGTCAAGTTTGGGTTTCCAGTATCTGAAAGTCAGTGATAGAGGGTTGCCCTCTTGCCATGTGCACCAGTTTTCGTTCTTGTGTGGCGATGAACAACTTTGGCTGGGCAACTGATGTGAAGTAGTTCTTAGTGCCATGACGTTCCCAGAAGAAGAGAAGGTTGGTCTCATCTCTGATGGTTTTGGGTGTCTCAGGCATCTCCTGTGATAAGAACAGATACATGTTAGAGAACAAGATTCTAGACAAAGAACTGAAGTGCAATCCCTTGGCATTTGGCCTTTGTGAGAAATACAGCACTTTAGGACACTGACTCTGTAATACGATGATATAGATTCTTCATTCATTTGTTCATTCAGCAAGCATTTATTACATGCCTGTTAGATGTATGCCCCAGTCTACACATAATAGTTAATTTCCTTACTTAACTGGAGAGAAATCCAAATTAGTCATGGATTGCCAATGACAGTAGTGTCTCACTATATTGTGGCAGGTAAAGTAAAAACATTATTCTTGTCTTGCCTTCAACATAAGCAAAAGGCACTTTGCATAAAACCTGAACACTAGCAATTGAGACCTCTAAACATTTTGGCCACTAAGTGTGCAGGTCATATCTTTGGGAAAATAATTTATCATTAGAGATGTTTGTCTCCATATTTAAGTCAACAATTAAAAGTTTACCGCCCCCCACCTCCAAGTATATTAGCAGCTGACTCCTTACAATATAGTTTTTGGCAATTGCGATCTCTTTAGGCTGTACTATACTTTTGAGTATGAATAGAATAACAGTACTTTCATGGAAAAGCGAAATTCACATTTCAACTTGAGATGCTTCTTCTGTGTTCTTTTTAATCTAAAGCAACTAATTATCCTTTTGAGTTTTCCTCGTCAACAAGGGTTTTCAATGTCAACAAGGAATTTATTTCCCAAACCCATTCCTCTCCTAGTTTTTTCCCATCTCAGTAAATGTATTTTCTCCCCTCCCTCTTGTTGGCTCTATCTCTGAAATATAACCAGTTCTGTCTACTTATTTCTATCTGCCTCACTACCCCCACTCCCATGACTATTATTATTACCACCTAGTTAGGCTCTTTGCTTTCTCCATTGTCTTCCTGCTGATCTATTCTCCATTTTAGAAAATAAAAGTGAAGTTAGGACATTTCCCTTTTGAAACCCTTTAATGCCTTTTCATTGTACCTCAAATGAAACCCAAATGCAAGGCTCTGCAAGCACTAGCTTTTGCTTATCTTCCCTCCTTCTTATAGTGCCCCAGTTTTAGAGTGTTCCTTTTGATTTCTGAAACTGGCATTTAAACTCTTGAAGCTCTAGGTCCTAGATGTACTCAGATCCCTCTCTTTGGAATGCTCACCCTCACCTGCCCCCTTGCATCGTGCTCCTTCCTATCAGCAGATCCCATCTCACAGGGAACTCTGCTCTTGCCACTCTATGTAAAGAGCACTCTCAAACAAAACAAAACAAAACAAAAAAAAACAAAAACCAAAAAAAAAAGACAAAAAAAAATCAACAAAACAAAACAAACAAAAAAAGCACTCTCCAGTTTTTCTCTATCTCAGCACCCTGTTTATTTGCTTTATGGCATCTTGTACTTTTTGCTGGTTGTTTGGCTTGTTTACTGTCTGTGTCCCCAGGAAGACCAAGTTCTGTGAGGCTAGGGACTTTGGCTCACCATGGTCTACATAGCTGTTGGCACTATGTTTGAAAAATAGAAGGCTCTCAATAAATAATGCCTGTTGAATGAATTCACGAATGAAGCTACTGCCCTAGTCTACAGACACCACTTTTACTTAATCCGGGTAGAGAAATACAGGCATCTACAAAAATCCTGGTTGGAGTTGGGGGTTTGCATTATACATTTACTAAATAAGAGTCACCTACTTACCACTGGAGTAAACATCTAAGGCGTGTGCATGTGTGTCTGTATGTTTGAGGGGGAGGTAGTAGTGGAAATGAGGCTGGGAGGAGGGATAATGCTGACACCAGTGAAGAGAGAGCGGCAACGGAGTCAAAAGGCCAGAGTTTGAGTCTTGGCTCCCAGTTTTTTGTTTTGCGCCCATTGGCAGGTGATTAACCCTCTCTGCTCCTAGTTGGCTTATTTGAGTATCTTGAAATCAGGTCCTATTGTCCTAATGCCTACCATCACATAGGTCAGATGGTAGCTGTTAGTAAGGTTCAAGATGGATGGAATAAATGGATACCTTGGGATGGGAGGTGACTAGGGTCAGGCACGGTAAGGAAAAAGAAGGAAGAGGGCAATTTACCTTTTATTTACTCTTGCCACCTCCATTTTACTTTCTCATAGACTCTGCCTAGAAATGCCTCTGGGGATAGGTGAGAAGTAGCAGGTGGGGACGGGTGGGCAGGTGGAAACCGTGGTAGGAAGAGAAGAGAGGATTGTGCTACTCTGCTGAGGGTATCTGCCTATTGGAATCATTCACAAACATATGGGATGTAAATGAAGGTAAATTGGGGACTGAGAATGACTGACCTTTAGCAATACAGGTTCACCTTCATTTTGGGCACTCACAAACAGCCGAGTTTTTGAGATTCTTAGAGTCACAGGAAGTTTAGAATCTTCTGAAGTGTAAGCCCCCATGTCAAATTTCACTGGCAAAGAGAAAAGCCAAAAAGAAAGTAAATCCATTGTATATGAATGAAATCAAGTGTTATGTAAATTGTGTGTGTGTGTGTGTGTGTGTGTGTGTGTGTGTGTTTGTATTTAAGTCTTCCAACTATGTAAATACCAGAATGGAATTCCAAACATCTTTGTATCCTTCATAATGTCTGCCACATTTACTAGGCAGGTAAATACTTGCTTAGTGTCTCTAGAATTTTCTATGTTGAATAAATGCTTGGGGGCTATTTGTCGAATCTCTTGTAATTACATTAATGGGATAAGACCCCTCAACTTTTGAGCTCATGAGTTCTTAATAACCTAAAATGGAGGGGTTTAGGGAAGCTGATACACTCCTGTTGCTAAGTGATAGTGAAAAGTAGTTGTTTTCCTTAGAGAACAAAGCTTAATAAAAGCTGTATAATTATTTATCCCTAGGAACCCAGGAGTTCCATTTTTGGGGTATGATCCAAAGAAATAACCTCATAGGGAAAAAATAATATATACAAAGATATTTGCAATAGAGTTACTTAGGGCAAACCCAAGGGACCAGCATAGCAACATGATTGACTATTCTAGTGTCATTAAACATGGCAAATATATATGCTATTTCAATATGTTGGGAAATTATGTGAAATAATATTAAGTAGGAAAATACAGCACAAAATCATTTGTAAATGTCATGGAGTGGAAAGCATGTTATCTGAAGTATGTCCAATCAGAAAGCCCTGTTTGTTTATTAAAAAGTAGCCTCTTTGGAGTTCTGAAACTTATTTTGTATACTGAGGACATGTCCTGAAGCTTAAATATGTACACCATGGAAATTGGATTTGTGTGACAAAATTTCTTGGACACTAAGTTTCATCCTCCAGAACATATTCTCAGCTTATTGCATGTTTTGATTTACAACTATGTTCTCAAAGATGATGATTCTTTCCAGTTTGGTGTAATTTGTAAGTTTGAGCAGCAGGCTTTCTAATGGAGAGTGATTGCTCCTTATTGGCTTCTGAGTAAATTTGGGAAAGTCATTTAATATTTCTGAGAGTCAGTTTCCTCATCTTTAAAACCAAGGATAAGAATAGCTGAGAGAACCGAAGGAGATACTTCATCAGAAAGCTTTATACTCAGCGCTCTCAAAGATAGGAAACCTCTCTCTTGTGGAGCTTCCTGATTTGGCCGAAGCTCCTGTCCTTGCCCAGGATTTTACTGGGGGTGTTGTGCGTCATCCTATTCTAGAAGAATTGTGCAAAGCTAGGAATCTAGAGAGATTTATATTTTGAAAGCAGAAAGTTTGAAATACAAAAATAAGAGGAGGGGAGGATGACAGAGCTACCCACTTACCTGCATCATCCAGATTCTGTAATGCAGCAGCCATGAGGTAGTTTCCCCCTGATTGTTGAATTATACTTTGATTGAGGTTGTCATTCAGGATGAATTGGGATTTGATGATCCTCATGTAGTTGTATCTTTCATTGCTACGGGAGTTGTATGCTACTGATCTGGGCTTCATGATTTCTAAAACCATTACCACAAGCTCAGATTAATGTCTATGTATAAACACAGATGATATATCTGCTCTAATATAAGCATCAAAAGTAGCTATGGAAGGGACATTAGGACTATTTTAATTCAGGTGAAGAAACTGAGAGAAAAGGGAAGTCACCCCCATCAGCAGAAGTGGTTTTTAGGATTATCCTCATGATTACTTATTTCTTTTCTTTCTTTTTTTTTTTTTTTTTTAAGATTTTATTTATTTATTTGACAGAAAGATCATAAGTAGGCAGAGAGGCAGGCAGAGGGAGAGGGGGAAGCAGGCTCCCCACTGGGCAGAGAGCCCGATGCGGGGCTCGATCCCAGGACCCTGAGATCATGACCTGAGCCGAAGGCAGAGACTTTAACCCACTGAGCCACCCAGGCGCCCCTACTTATTTCTTTTTAAACTTCAATTCCTCAGGCAGTAATTTTTTAAAAAGAGATTACTTATTAAATATTCTCATTTTGTTTGTTTGGAGGTTTTTAAGAAAATAGAGAGACTGCTAGCATTCACTATCTACATTTTTCAAATGAATACACTGAGAAAAAAATGAATATATTAAGACATATGTCCCTGCGGATGCAGGTCTAAATGTCTGCTCCCCTTTCTGGACAGTGGTATATATCAACAGCTTCACAAATCCTCATGGTTCTGAGTAATTTTATGTCTAGGAATCTATTCTAATGAACTGGTGATAAAAATGAAGATATGATATGGATGTTCATTATTCTATTACTTATAATTTGAAAAACTGGTGCTCAAGAATGCCCTCGATATATTGCTAAGTGAAAAAAGCTGAATATAAAATTGCATATAATATAATCCTAATAATGTTTGTTTATATGTGTGTATGTACATGAAAAAGACTTTAAGTTGCTGATGGACCCTTAATCAAATACTTAGCTATTTTCTCTAGTCTTGGCAGTGGCAAACTCTTAGTGTAAAATTGTATATAATATAATCCTAATAATGTGTGTTTATATGGGTGTAGGTACATGAAAAAGACTTTAAGTTGCTGATGGACCCTTAATCAAATACTTAAGTATTTTCTCTAGTCTTGACAGTGGCAAAACTCTTAGTGTTTTTATTTTCTTTTTTACATTTTCTTGTACCTTCCTATTTCCTAGGTGAATGTGTATTAGTGTTTACCTGTTACCTTAGAAAGCTATTATTTAAAAAAATATTTGGTTTATGTTTCATGTAGAGGCTTATATAGTAGAGGCATGGGAAAATAAACCTGACTGTTAAAATCAGAACTGAATTTGATTTAAAGCTCTCCTACTTACATACTGTGTGACTTATGTAACTGAGCTTAGTTTCCTCTTATGTAAAATAAGAATGTAAGATTGTTGTGAAGTGTAGAGATAATGCAGCCATTAATAAAGTAGCAATGTTGGTAATATTAACAAACGTAGTAGTAGTAAGGAGGAGGAGGAGTAACGACAATACCTAACGTTTATTGGGTATTTATGTACTAGGCATTATTCTAGTCCAGGAGCTTACAAGTATTGAATCATTTAATCTTCAGAACAAGTAGGCATTCTGATTATCTCCATTTTACAGTAGAGGAAACTGAAGCACAGGAAGGTTAAGTAGCTTACCCAACGGGGCATAGTTATTATCTGGAAGAATATAGCTTTTAAGTGGTCACCCACTAACAGTTTATAACTGCTTTCTGCCATAAGGATAAAAGTCACATGACCTTTACAGTATGGCCACAAAATGAGCCCATGAGGAAGTATTCTGTAGACTCAGGCCACTGCTCCTCTCTCCCCACCGGAGAAGGATAAAAATTAATTTTCCTTCCTTATAGTTACCAGACTGATGCCTGGTTGCCCTCTTGTTACTCTGATTCTAGGTTTCATTTTCTCCTGTGCTCTGTTGTCTCCATTTGCTTAAAAATGGAAAACAAAGATATTATTTGCACTTGACCTCTTACCTTCTTCTATATCATTGGTAATGACTTCCAGGTCATCATCAGTGATGAATTGATTTAAACTCAACCGTCTCTTCTTCAGAATCTTCCCTTTGGCTGCCACCATCACCACATTCTCCTTGAAGGTAAGCTGAGATGTCTTTGAGGTTTCAGAGGTACTCAGAAACATGCAGTCCTCATGAAGTGGGTCATAGCTCACATCATAGAAGGATTTCTATGAGGAAGGAAAATGGAAACTGAGGGGCTACATATGGGCATTGAATGAGATCCCTTTCAGTAGAAGTTTTATCCAATAGATTTAGTGAGGAGGATCTCTCTTTCGTCAATCTTCTCCCCATTCCCTCTCTTCTCCCCTCATCCCCAACCCTCTTGTCTTTTCCTCCCTCCCTCCCACCTTTCCCTTAGAAAATCTGTTGAGCATGTAGAATGTCATCAACTATTAGTATAGAGAGGCAGTTGGTCTCACTTATGATGACGAAATGTATGTATCTGAACCTCTAGTGAGGGCGAAACAAAATCTTCTAGGATTCAAGCTATTGGTGTTTTCTCCTGGTAGAGAAAATACTGCATAAGAATAGCAATCCTATATGTGGAATTTAAGAAACAAGGCAGAGGATCATAGGGGAAGAGAGGAGAAAATGAAACAAGAAGAAACCAGAGAGGGAGACAAACCGTAAGAGACTCTTAATCTTAGGAAACAAACTGAGGGTTGCTGGAGGGGAGAGGAGTGGAGAGATGGGGTGGCTGGGTGATGGACACTGGGGAAGGTATGTGTTGTGATAAGCACTGGGTATTATATAAGACTAATGAATCACAGAAATGTACCCCTGAAACAAATAATACATTATATGTTAATAATAATAAAAAAGAATAGCAATCCCATAAGAATTACAGTCATTTGCTTACCTGACTCAGAGAGAGATGATCAATTTCAGAACTGTATTCTTCATTTTCACTGTCAAACAAGACAATGAGAATGTAATTCTGTTTGTTATATCTCTGCAGTCACTGGGCAACGTATTTTAATGACCACATTAGCTTTGGGTAACACACACATAGTCATTACTGTCCTCTTTGAAAATTAAGGACTTCTATACATATATGTACATATATGCAGTAATTTGTGCCTCACTAATTTGGAATTAGTAATCATCAGGACAGGTCTTGAACTTTAACCTCTGCTTTAACTCTAAAAATGGGGCTTGGCTAACAAATTGAAGAGCTGGAGTTGAATTTCAGGGATTAACCTCCTCAAGAGAGAAATGCTTTTTGAAGCACCTCATTTTAATTTTAACCAAATAAGTCATGTGTTGTACATTGTTTCATGTATTCACTAAAACAGATTTAATAATTTATACTTGGGAACTATCCAGCAACATTTTGATAGCCTAGTTTGTATTAGTATATATATTGAATAGGTAGTAGGAATACCATGTTTGTTTAAAATATCCTATAATTTTTAATTTTATTCATTTACCTTTCCCTTATGTCTGAATGGGGTTTGACTGTGTATGTGCATTCACATGTTCAAATTGCTGTGGAGCCATTACCTCTTCCAGATTGAGATCCAGATCAGAAGTTGGTTTCTCTCTCTGACAGTCCATTAAAACCCATTACGGTGTCAGAGCATGTGAACCTGACTGAGGCTGAGTCTAAGAAGATGTTGAAATTCACTAGGACTCAGGAGACTGTAAAAATAATTTTTCTAAAGTTGCTGTCTCCCTGTCAGTGTCATCTCAGTGTCACGTGCTAGATGCTTACTTTTTCTGGATCTTTGCTGAACCTGCCCTGACTTCAGAAGTAGGACACAACTCTATGCCTCTGCCAGTCTGGCTCCTTGCTAGTTTCCATAACTCCTGGATGGATTCAAATATACCTTGGTCCCCTCATTAAATCGCAAGAGATAAAATTGATTTCCTACCTGTAACAGTTCTTCAGGTCTTCAAAAAGATCAGGAACTTTGGCCATCTTGACTTCTGCAACAGAGAACACCAGTGGCTGTCAGCCTAGCCAGCTACTGAACTGAATGCCTGCAAGGGGAATCACCTCTGCTTTGTGCTTCTTGAGAAGCTTAATGAATGACTTAGCCCACACTCAGCATTTTCCCCATTCTTCTTTTCGCTCCCTTGAGTTATTTTCATACGTATCTGCCTCCTCTCCTAGACTATAAACTTCTTTTAGAACTTTGGTGTTCCTTATGTGCCTAACCCAATGCATTGTACACAGTAGGCATTCAATGAAAGCTTGGATGAATTAAAGAAAAAGCCCACAAGAATGAGGTATTTGCCTTATATAGATGCAAGAAAGAGACAGATTTGGAAATTTCTAGTTTTCTCCTAATAGTTTTAGTAGTGGAGCCTCCCTCCAAGGGAAGGCTCGGCTGCACCCGCCAATGCCCTCATATGAAACCAGTTCTTCTGTCCCTCAGCTCCCCATCAATAGAAAGAATTATTTTCTGAAATCTGACTGTGATTCTAACTCACACACCAAATCAGGGACAGACAAGAAAGGAAGGAAGAGGCTTGTACTTCAGAGAAGGCAGTTTGAGAGACAATGGCCAAGGAGAAAAGCAAAATATATTTTAAAAGTCAAAGATATGATAAGGACAATACCTTTACAGACTCAGGCGCCCATGAAATGACTCCCTCTCTGTCTGGAGACAGCCCTAGTCAGGCTACTTCGCCTTTTGTCTTCTTGGAGTAGGCGTGGCCTGTGTGCGTCATGGGGATTTACAGGGAAGAATTGTATTTTTTTTTTTTTTTTGTTCCTTTACCCGGAAACTGGCCAAATAATGACAGATTACATACCTGATACTAGTGTTGTTTGAAGAGATTCCAGGAGTTTCTAACTTGGCTCATTTATTTATGGCTTTGCTCTAAACAATTATAAACATGTAGTCTTAGAAAAAGGGAAGAAGAGCAGGAAATGTAACTTTCTAAAAACATATGGTGAGGAAGAATGGAGAACTCCTAAAATCAGAATTCTAGATGGCTAGAGTTGGAGAGGAACTTAGGAACTGTATTTTGTGTTTTAGCTTTATTTGTTTTTTGTATCCCAGGGCTGAGTGTGAATTGATGGAATGCTTGGCAACCCCTGGCAGATAAGGATTGGCTGTGAGGGAAAATGATCCATCTGTTCTGAAGAGGGACATTTGCTGAGTAGGCATAAATCACTCTGAGTATGGGGAGACAACCTCCTGGTTAGGGCCTGGTAAGGGAGAGAGAAGTGATAACCATTACTCTTCTGAATACTGTTAACCCACTTCCTACAGAAGTGACAGGGCTTTAGGAGAGAACTCTCTGTCCTGGCCATATTATAGCAAAGTGGCCCTCTATCAGGGCCCAGAGGGAAGTCTGGTCTTTTCTAGAATAAACCTAAGGTGTGTGAGGATAGCTGTAGACTCAGGGAAATATGGGCAGGGCCCTGGCCAAAAGCTGGTAGCTGCATTTGAGAATAGAGTTTGAGGGAAGGGGAGCGACTCTTATACACACACTACATCGGTATTGCCTGGTTGTTATTATCAAAGATTTTTTTTGGTATCCTAAGGCTGGCCAAGTTCAGGTGGTAGAACATCAAACTCTTGGCAGATAAATGTTGAAGGTTTCCTGTTTGGAGTTTAGCAATGTAAATTTTAAATTGAGAAAACAGATGGAAAAAGAGGGTAGAGGAGGGAAACAAAAAGGTAAAGAGAGAAAGGTAGGCACTGCAATGTAACATGGTATAAAAAGGCAAGACCGCTCAGAACTGGGAGTGAAGGGGTAAAGTATTTTCTCTAGTCTTGTTTAACAGTAAGTAATGGGATTGGTTAGATGATCATTAAGGTCTATCCTAAGTGCAAAATCTCTGATTCTGATCTATTGCCGATCCAGATCCTTCTGGTCATGGACCTGGTCACAGCAGTTATAAACAAGAGCCACAGAAATATTGTATCCTAGATGTAGACAATGTAAATTTAGGACAAGATTGGGGCAGATCTTGGGTGTCTCAGGATGGATCCTGTTTGAATGGCGATGCTAGCCAATTCTCTATGTCTGTGGTTCTCCTTCAGGCAACACAGATATTAATCCTGGTTATTCCTTCTGCCTCCCGGACATCTTGTGAGGCTATTACCAAGAAACAATTGCAAAGCACACTGTGAATGTGGGCTGCTATGGAGATGCAACTAAGCAAAAATAATAACAATGCTAATAATGGCTTCTGTCACTTGGGAACCTGTATAGTCATCATTGTAACACCTTAATTCACCAAAGAAAATATAGTTCTTATGAAAATACTGATTTGAAAACTTCAACAGGGAGGACATGTTCAGGTGAAGGCCTCCCTTGAAACCCTGAAGATATTTAGTTTCTGGGAGGAATGTATAGCGTCTGTTCGGTAATCCAGGAAAACATCCTTGGTTTTACCATTAGTGGTAACACCCATTCTGGCCTATGCCCCTCCTCTGTTGTAGAGAATTAGAATTCCCTGAATGTGGTTGTTGAATTTCTCAAGGACAGTTGGAATTTTTTTTAGACAGACAACTCAGGTTGAGGTTTCACTTAACTTTTTCCTTCATATGACCTTTTTGGAAACTGGCTTTTTTTTTTTTTTTAAAGATTTTATTTATTTAATAGACAGAGATAGAGAGACGGCAAGAGAGGGAACACAAGCAAGGGGAGTGGGAGAGGGAGAAGCAGGCTCCCCACTAAGCAAGGAGACCGATGCGGGGCTCGATCCCAGGACCCTGGGACCATGACCTGAGCTGAAGGCAGACGCTTAACGACTAGAGCCACCCAGGCGCCCCGGAAACTGGCTTTTTAAAGGAAGAACAACGTGGGTGAGGTTTAGAGAGTCAGAAGCCCTCCCTTTGTTTTGGGGAACCTACTTTTCTGTGTGTGTGTGTACCAAGACTGACTTGTAAGTAAGCCTCATCATCAGACCAACTCCTCCTGGGGAGTAGAGAAAGAAACTTGCTAGGTAGAGCTCTCCTGGAGCCCAGGGGGTCATTGGGGGCTGTCTTGTGACAGGAATTTTGGGGACTTCAAGCACCCACCTCTTGACTCTGAGGAGACTTCAAAAACTTTAGTCATTTTCCACCTAGATCATACAGAAAAAAAAAAAATTATTGTATATTTATTCTGTGCCAGAGTTTTTGTTAGACATAAGCATTTTTCCTCTCAGGATTCACAAAATTAGATATGTAAGATGAAACAATATACTTTAGTAGGTGAGTGGATACACCCTATAAACCTGGAGGTTGTGGGTCCAAAGAATCATAGTGGCACTTTTCATTTGAAAACTGCTTTATACTTCACAAAGAGCTCTCGCTTGCATTGTCTCACTGGTTCCACACTTAACCTGCAGAAATAGTGATTACTATCTCTTTTCACAGCTGAGGGCCCTTGAAGACATTAAGGTGGCCAACCTACGGTCACAAAACTGGCAGAGCCAGCCCTCTAACCTCAGGTTTCTCTTCCAAGTGCAGTCTTCTCTTTCCACTGCATTTAGGTGCTCAAATCTCTTACCTCCACTGAACACCAAGTGATGGGACTGAAAGAGATAGATCATTCTTACAGGTCTTTTCAGCCTCAAACACCCTGTCATTTATTGATTCGATTTTTCTGTTTAAAAGAAAAGATGAAAAAAGAAATGGTTTGAAATATCCCCCCTACCTCTCCTCTCCTCCTCCAATGAATCTCATTTTATTCTGTGACATACAGGAAAAAGGTGAAGGTGATCAACGTAGCTGAGTGCATGGTCAGTGGCGGAGTTGTGGATGTGGACTTTAGCCATGCTCTTGCCGTTGTACCATGAAGACAAGAAACGTCCGTAAACATCTTTGGAAGCAACTTTAAAATCATTGCATGTAGTTAGATCTGACAGCATTGCTTGAATGAAAAACTACAACTCTTCCCTGTGAATTTTTCAGGGGATGCAATTATTTGTTTTTAAGTTGTAGAAAGCCTCTTCAGAAGAATGAAGTTTGCATAAACCATTATTACATACAGAGACAATTGAGCCTTTTGTCTCAATTCATGCCCTATTTAATTATAACCTGCTTTTAAATTCCGTGACAGTTAGTGGGATGGGAAGGAGGAAAGGACCTAACATAGTCTTCCAGGTGTTCTAATACATTATCTCATTTAATCTTTGCATTAAACCCGTGAGGCAGGTATTCTTGTCACATTTTATAGAAGAGGAAGTCAAAGTCCTGGGAGATTAATCAATCTGTCCAAGATTTTGAGTTTACCAAATTGCTGAAATGGACTTCAGACACCAGAGCTTAGGCTCAAGCAACTACCGGGCTGTCTCTTTGTCTTAGTGTGACCTCTTCCTTTTCTTTGCTCTTTTTAATTTCTAAGTTTTTCTGCTTTGTCTTGTTAGTCTATTGAAGGATCTCGAATGATATATTGAAAGATGCGCCTCAGACACTCTCTAGGTTAAACTTTCATCTTATAAAAGAGGAAGCAGTTTCAGAGAGGGGAAGTGTCAAGGTTGCATGGAGAGTTTGTGTGAGAGTGGGAGCAAAAATGAAAACTCCATTTCATGATTTCTAGTTCAAAATATGATGCTGGCTCCTGAGTAAAGAGGGGTAAGGTGAAGAAACAGTGTCTCCCATGACTTCTCACTTATACGTTAAAAAGGGGCTAAAAAGAACGAAACCCCATTCAGTGAGCACAACCAGCTATTGTTCTTGCTTTCCTGGAAGCTGACAGTGAAGACATTCAAGAATAATCCCCTAAATAAGCAGATAAACAAACTAAGATAAGTTTAGTAAAGGCATGAACGAAGAAGCTAGTCTTAGACTGGGAGTGGGTAGTTCAATGGGGAGGGAGGAGGGAACATTCCAGGCTGAGCAAAGGCTGTGGGGATCAAATAAGTAAAAGTAGGGCATTGAAAGCTGGAGCTCAGAGAGGCAGGGCCAGTGGAGTGGCAAGTGAGGATGATGAGGGAGGCAAGTGCTAGACAGTCAAAGCCCTGTGTAAAGCTCACTAAGGTCTTTACCCATTCAACTTTGGGTCAGCTTTGGGCAAATGCTCTGGGAACTCAGCAGAGGGATGGCTGTGGCTTGGAGTAGATAGAGAAATTCAAGTTGGCAGAAGCCTGTAGTGGGAAGGGACAGCTTCATGTTGAGCCACACAATCCCCAGTTAGCTGTGATTACCTCTCTCTGCCTTAGCTTATTTGTTCCCTAATTTATGTGCTTTTTTTGTTTCTAAGTTCCCTTTCTCTCTTCTTTGGGATGGTAGTTCATAGGGCTGTGCCCTTTCATTGACTTCTCCCTTGGCACACTGTCTTTCACAGATACACTTAAAAATCAGAGTTCGTCAGAGAGCTTCCGTGTGACCGCAGTCATGTCTGTGCCTGTCTCTCACTTTTCTTTGTGCTGTCTAATTGCAATTACCTAATCAGAAGTGCATTTTAAAGAAATTCCTTTTTCTTTTGAGTCATTGTCCTCACGGAATCAGAGTTGTCTCTGGTCTGAACTTGTTTCACAATTAAAAAATAACTTGGATTACTTTTCTGGATTCTAAAACATGATTATTAAATATTGCTAGGGAAATATAAAAAATATAAAAAGAAAATAAAACCCACAAACAAATAACTAGAGGTATTCATTATTACTATTTTGGTATATTTTCTTTCATTCTTTTTTTTCAAATTTAATTTTATTTTTTCAATGTTCCAAGATTCATTGTTCATGCACCACACCCAGTGCTCCATGCAATACCATTCTTTCCTTTTTCAAGGCATATATAGATTTGTTTTTATACAAATGGGATACTCTGAACATTTCAATATTTGCTTTCCTGAAATCTGGGGAATGTGTATATGGTAGATGCTCCTTACCAAATATCCATTTGTGGGATTACTTGATAAATGTTTGTCTTCATTTCCTAGTCTCCCTTGCAGAGTTGGATTAGGGACCCATGATTTTTTTTGGCCAAAGCACTGTGAACAGGAAGTGAGAGGTGATGTGTTATATTTCTGGGCTTGTGCAATCGAGGGCAAGTGTGTACTTCCGTCATCTCCAACTTCCTCTGATGCATCAACTTTGGAAGTCACGTATTCCAGATGGTGTGGCTGCAAATGGAGGAGGTGTGGTTGCAAATGTATGAGACTAGAACAACCTGCATTTGACTTTGCATGAGTGAGAAACAGATCTTTAATTGTGTGACGTCACTGAGATTTCAGAGTTTGTTACTCTGAATAACCTAACCTATTCTGACTACCACTATGTATAACAATCTTTCCCTTCTCCATCACAAACTCCAAGGTGACATCACTTTATCTCAGAATTCCTCTTTCACATAATCAATGCCTTCTTGGACAGAATTGTGTCTAGATTAGTATTCCTCTTACCACATTCTCAACTCTCTGGGAGATGAATTTTCAAATAATGTGAATCAAGAGCCTAATCAGATGCTTCCATTTTGGCCAAATTCTGGTTCCAGATACAAAGATATATTAGCTGCGAAAATAAAAAGGGCAATAATAAACTGTTGAGTTAACATCCCAGATAGAAATCATGTAATAATTACATTAAACATCTAACATTTATATGGTACTTTATAGTTTTTCAAAGCATTTTTTAAATAAATATCAATATAAGCATCCACTATGATGTGAAGCTGACTTATGCATGAAAATAGTTAATAGCAAAGGTCTTATGCCCAGTGCATGGTTCTCTTCTCCCTCCTTTTGGTATGGATTCCTGGCTGCCAGGGAGGATGGACCCCTGATTAGAGCAACTGTGGCACAGGACAGGGAATGGCATGTGTGGCACACAGTGTCATTGGAAAGGTAAGAGACTTGGATCTGGCTAACCTGGATCTGTCCCTAACCAGTTGTTGTGTGACCTACAACATTTCTACACATCTCAGAGTTTTCCTTCTTTACAAAGGGAAGAGGTTGGACTGGATCACTACTGGGATTTTCGCAGCTATGGCTGTTCATTCCACACTTTATGACTACCCTGAACATAACCATGTCTGCTTCATGGTACCTCTATGCTCTTGAAGTGTTGTTTGGTTACGTAAGGCTCATCCTGGATTCATTCCTTACTATTCTTTTGTAGAATCTTTTTCTGTCACATGTACAGTTGCTTTACAGATAGATACAGGCTTTTTCATTACTTCAGTGGCCAATTTGATTTGTCACTCTGGGTATAAATAGAAGCGAGTTTCATTTCTAGTACAGAAATATGTAACAGTTGCTGATAGATTGGAAGGAAATGATAATTTCACTCCATTGATGATGACTCAGGCTCGATACAGATGAAAGATCATCTGGGGTCTTGATTACCTTTAAGAAAAGGGAGTTTATGTGGAAAGAGCCAAGATGCCCTTCAACAGATGAATGGATCAGGAAGATATGGTCCATATATTCAATGGAATATTATGCCTCCATCAGAAAGGACGAATACCCAACTTTTATTTTAACATGGACTGGACTGGAAGAGATTATGTTGAGTGAAATAAGTCAAGCAGAGAAAGTCAATTATCATATGGTCTCACTTACGTGTGGAGCGTAAGGAAAAACATGGAGGACATTGTGAGAGGGAGGG
>CM052885.1:32327598-32382170 GCA_028534135.1 Potos flavus | reverse complement strand
AATCAAAACCACAGTGAGATACCACCTCACACCAGTCACAATGGCTAAAATGAACAAGTCAGGAAATGACAGGTCTTGGCAAGGACACGGAGAAAGGGGAACCCTCCTACACCGTTGGTGGGAATGCAAGCTGGTGCAGCCACTCTGGAAAACAGTATGGAGGTTCCTCAAAAAGTTGAAAATAGAGCTACCCTACAACCCAGCAATTGCACTACTGAGTATTTACCCCAAAGATACAAATGTAGTGATCCAAAGGGGCATATGCACCCCAATGTTTATAGCAGCACTGTCCACAATAGCCAAACTATGGAAAGAACCTAGATGTCCATCAACAGATGAATGGATAAAGATGTGGTACATATATACAGTGGAATATTTTGCAGCCATCAAAAAAAAAAAAAAAAAAACCACAAACTCTTGCCATTTGCAACGACATGGATGGAACTAGAGGATATTACACTAAGCGAAATAAGTCAATCAGAGAAAGACAATTACCATATGATCTCACTGATATGAGGAATTTGAGAAACAAGACAGAGGATCATAGGGGGAAGGGAGGGAAAAATGAAACAAGACGAAACCAGAGAGGGAGACAAACCATAAGAGACTCTTAATATCAGGAAACAAACTGAGGGTTGCTGGAATGGAGGGGAGTGGAAGGGATGGGGTGGCTGGGTGATGGACATTGGGAAGGGCATATGCTATGGTGAGCGCTGTGAATTGCGTAAGACTGATGAATCACAGACCTGTACCCCTGAAACAAATAATATATTATATGTTAATTTAAAGAAAAGAACTATAAAAATGACAAGCTGAACACTTAAAAAAAAAAACCTACCTAGCTTTCTTTCCACACTTTGTGTCCCACAGAATAGTCCCTCAACTACCCAAAGAATGTAGAAAAGGGTGCAGAACTGGCCTGTGTTCCTCAAAGTGGGACCAATTAGCAAGAGGCTTATTTGAGCTCATTTTAAAGAAAGTGTCATAATAATCAGGTCTTTCTAATAAGGTAAGGCAATTCCCTGACACCAGCAATATTCCTGCGAAGATGCAATACCTAATGGGATCTATAGAATACTCTAGCATAGGGTGGGAGATCAGGCAAGATAATTTGAAATCCATTCAATCACTAAGATTCAGTAAAGACCAACGGAACTCCCTTTGCTTTTCTGAAACTGTCTGTAAACAAGCCCCTTTCTTACTTATTAACCAAAAAGGCTCTTGCCCAGCTGTTAGTGTTAACCATTAGGAAGGCTCGTGGTCCTCGACAAAGAGTCCAAAATTTTCATTAAAATAATTGTCAGTTGTTGTATTTGAAGCATATTTGTATACAATTAATGTAAATGTCAAAATGCATAAATCCAGAAACCCCAGTATGGTTCTGTGCTGAACTCCCCACTTGAGGCCAAAGTGAAGAGCTGCTATAATAGCTTCATGGCCAGCTGAGTACCCAACTGGTGAAGCAAATGTGGCAAACAGGGGCCCAGGCATGACTCCCTCTCCACCCACCTCCCCAAGCATCCAGGAGAGAGGAACTCTGACATGCAGAATACCAGAAACATTCCCCAGACCTCTTCATGAAACCAGGGAATAGTCAAAACAGGGGGCAAGCTTTGAAGGAAAAAGTTTTCAGGCTGAAATAAGAGGAATAGGGTGTGTCTAATGACTCAGGAAGACTTAAAAAGGAGCCACTCTGAAAGCGTCATGGCACTTCCTCCAAATATTAAAAATAGAAATACCATACAATCCAACGATACTCCTTCTCTATAAACACCCCCCAAAGAATTGAAAGCAGAGATGCCAACAGGTAGCTGTACTCCCATGTTCATAGCAGCGTTACTCACAACAGCTAAAAGGTGAAAGCAACCCAAGTGTCCGTCCACAGATGAATGGATAAAGGTGGCACAGGCATACAATGGAAATATTATTCAGCCTTAGAAAGGGAGGAAATCCCGCCACATGCTGCAACATGGATGAACCTTGAGGACTTAATGCTAAGTGAAATAAGCCAGTCACGAAGAGACAAGTCCTGGACAATTCCACCTAAATGGAGGTCCTAGAATAATCAAAATCACACATGAAAATGAAGTGGTGCTTCCCCCGGGCGTGAGGGGAAGCGACAAGGGGGGGGGGGGGAATTCCCCTTTAATGGGGATAGAGTTTCTTATTTGGGACCATGAACAAGTTCGGGATTTGGATGGTGGTGAGGGTTGTACAACATGGCGAATGTACTTAATGCCATTGGACCGTACACTTAAAACTGGTTAAAATGGTAACTTCTGTTAGGTATATTTTACCTCGGTTAAAAAAAGAAGAGCAGCCACCCTGCAGTACTAAGAATTTAGAGCTTTTTGATTCATGAGAACCTTCACAAGTAGAGCTAATATGCTGGTGACGCGCTCCGAATTCATCAGATTTGGGGTTTACCTTATTGTTTTCAGAGCTCCTGTGACCCTTAGGGTGTGAGAGGAGTAAGGCGGCCCTGACTAAGCAGCCGAGCGGGTTTCCGTAACCGACTCCACGACCCGCTACGCACATATTTTCAGAAGAAACCGGTCAGACTCTCCGGCGGACGCTGTCTCAGGGCCCAGCAGCCGCCTTTAATGCCCGAGGAGCTGCACGTTCTTCCAATCAAAGGGCCCCCGGGGAGGGCTCGAAGGGTAGAGCCAACCGGAAGGCGTCTATTCCTTTTGTCCCGCCCTCCCCTGCTTCCTACTGGCGGGTTTCAAACCTATAGAAGCCAATGAGGGCGAGCGGACGCATTGTGCCGCAGCCGTAGCATCAGGCGCGGGCTTTGAAGAAAAACTGTCGCGGAGGTGTCATGGTGCCACCGGGGCCGTCCACAGCCGCCGGTGAGTAAGATCGTGAGTCCCTGCGTCTTGTAGGCGCTCCGGCAGGGGCGGGGAAGAAGGGAGGCCACCGAATCCGTTCTTTTCGCGGGACGTGCGGGTCCGCTCCCGTGCCTCAGTTTCCCCCTGGGCGTTTCCAGTCCCGGGAGCGCTGACGCGAGCCCAGGCCCTGGCCCTGAGTGAGACATCTGGCCCTTGGTAGGGGAGAGTAGATGCGGGGCCATATACCTCACAGGTATCTTCCCTGTAACTCCTGCAGCAGCTCTGCAAAGAGATGTCGTTGTCATCTCGTTTAGGTAGAGAACCTGAGACCCCTTGCCCGGATCGCACACCCAGAAGGAAGCCAAGCGCTCCCTAACCCAGATTTGGCTCCAGGCAGAGCCTGGGCGTGGTCCTCTGTGCTGCCGCCTGGTCTTTGACAGCTGCCAAGAGGCGGTGTCTGACCCGAAGGGGGTGGTGGAAGCGAAGGGGGACGGAAGGGAGGCGTGGGCACTGGAAGTTGATTAAATCTGCACCGAGAACTGAGGGTCCTGGGTTCCCTGATCTCTTAAATGTACCTGGAGCCCTTAGCTGCTTTTCAAAATATGGCTCAGATGCCACCAACTCCTAAATGCACACAGTGTTTTGATAGTTTCAGTATAATACCTTCTGTCTGCTAGGTCCTGGGCACTGTGCTAGGTGCTTTCCATAACAGCCCTTAAAAATGGGCATTTCTGTCTCCATTTTATAGGTTCAGCAGCAGTGAGGTTTGCTAACTTGCTAGAAGCCACAGCGCTGGGATTCTGACCCAGTCTCTCAGCCCATGCTCTCTACACTGCCCCGCATAGCGTAAAATGCATAATCCTCAAAGCTGTCTCCTAGGGATTCATCAGAGCCAGATATCAAAACATACAGCAACTCGGTTTAGATGAAATTAAGAGTAGTTTTGCACCCCTATTGTCTTTTTTTCTTTTTGCCATTATTGAATTTTAGCCTTCTCCAACCACTTGTTCCTCTCACTCATTACTCCTGTAATTCTTTCTTTGTCCCTTTCTTATGATACCTAGATTTTGCCTTATATTGTAATTATTGTTGTATTTATTTTATTTTCACTACCAGATTGAAACTTCCTGAAATCAGAAATGTTGAATTTTCATTCCCTCACAAATGCCTTGCTTAGAAAGTCGCAGTGTAATAGATGTTTGCCCTGAATCCCCTAACCTGGTCTATTTTGTCCTTAGGCCCAAAGGAAACCATGTAAGAGTTAGTGGCAAAAATCATTATCCCTGTCAGAAAAAACAACAACAACACATAATTAATAAGACCAGGCCAACTGGCTCCTGGGTGAGTCAGTTGGTCAGGCATCAGACTCTTGATTTAAGCTCAGGTCTTGATCTCAGGGTCATGAGTTCAAACCTCATGTTGGGATCCCTGCTGTGCATGGAGCCTACTTAAAAAAATAAAATATTAAAAAAAAAAAAAAAGACCAGGACTGGTTAACCAGCTCAGATGATCCAGTAACAGATTTCTTCATGCGAAACATAATACGTTGTAGCTGAGAACAGTGCCTGTGAGCAAGGACTCTGGGGTTGGATAAACCTGGTTTCAAATCCTAGCTTTGCTACATATTAGCTAGGTAATTTGGGCATATCATTTACCCTCTTTAGATTTCAGACTGTAAAATACCCCATAGGATTGTTGCTCGGACTAAAGAAAGTAATGTTAAGTATGAAGAGCTCAGTATAGGACATGGCATACTAATGATATTGTTGATATAGACATTAACTTGGAGGCAAATTTGTGGGGTTAGGGACTTTATAACACATGGACGGTCCAAAGCCAAAATTATTACAGAAAAGTGCCATCTTTTAGAATATTAGTTAAAATCTCCAACTAAAGTTCTGCTGTTTGTTTGCCTGCCCATTTTGCAGAAGAGCGGCAGAGAAAGCTCCAGGAGTACCTAGCAGCCAAGGGAAAACTGAAGTGCCAAAACGCCAAGTGAGTTTGTCTCGCACAATTATGCAAGTTTTGTTGCCGTCGTTGCTACTAGCAATTTAAAGTCTTTCAAAACATAGTCCTTTTGGGGCGCCTGGGGGGCTCAGTTGATTAAGTGTCTGCCTTTGGCTCAGGTCATGATCCCAGGGTCCTGAGATCGAGCCCCATATTGGGCTCCCTGCTCAGTGGGGAGCCTGCTTTTCTCTCTCCCTCTCCCCCACTTTGTATTCTCTTTCTCTCTCTCTGTCAAATAAATATTTTTTTTAAAAAAAAGTTCATACTCTTTAAAAAATAACATAGCCCTTTTATTTGCAGTCTACTCAGACTGCATCGAGAGCCTATGATAACTCAGAAAAGGGTACATTGGTCCAGACATGACCAAAAACCCCGAGTAGTTTAAGCACTATTATTGTGACAGTCTCTAAAGGAAAGGGGAGAAGGTCCACAGTATTACCTACAATGCTGGAAGCTTTTCCTCTCCCTGCTTTTTTTCCTGGGAAAGAGATTCTTGTGAAGGCTAGAAAAGGTCAAGGAGTTGAATGACCGTGGTTCTGTCGTTCGTTGCTAAAGCAGGAGAGGCAGTTATGGTCAGTCCTCCATAGCTGCACACCAACATCCTCCAGCCCGACAATGCTCTTTGGCCATTCTCTCAGCACTTACTCTTGAGCTGGACAGAATATGACTGTTTCACCTTTATCTTTCATCAACATCTTGCCATCGTAATGGTGTTATTAGTCCCTCTTGCTTAACGTGGACATATTTTCTCCCCAAAGAAGAGGAAGTGAATTTTTACAAAGTTAGCTTTGACACTTGATTTTAGTTTCCTTTTACTTTGGGGTTTTACTCAACTCTATTTCCTTGATTAAATAAATTTAATTCATTTGTTCAACAAATATTTATTTAATACCTATAATATATCAGTCACTCTTGATTCTGGAGATATGGTACTTAACAAGACAGAGAGGTCCCTGCCCCTGCGGGGTTTATGTTCGAAATGGGGGAGACTAACAGCAAGTCATGATCAAAGTCCCTTTTAGTCTGGCACTTGTTTTTGATCCATGCAGATTGAATCCTTCTAAATTCTCCTCTACTTTCCTATCCATTTTTACATTTTCTGCTCACTGGCTAGATTTCATATGTGCTCCTGTTTTTTTAATTGTATCTCTTTTTTCACCCCTGAATATTCATTATCTGAAGATACTTAAAACAAGGAAATTTTTCAAAGAAGCTGTTAATTACCTTATTTGACATCGTATCTCTACAATATTGCATATTGCAGTGTTCAAGGAATGATGTTTGGATGAACAACAGTATGCGAATATGAAGAAAACATATATTTCATTAATCTTGTTAGAATGCTGTATTTATGCATAGGACATGTCTGAAAGGATCACAAAAAAATGGGTAAGAATGGTGTGGTCACTGAGAAATAGAATAGCAGGACTAAGAAAGGGGCAATAAAGAGACTTTTTTGCATATAATTTTGAATTATTTTACTATATACAGAAATTCCAATGATTTAAAATTCTAATCATAATAAAATTTAATCACTATACTTCCCAGGCCTTGCTGATCCTTCTGTATTAAGAGTTAATCTTATTTTGTCTTTTATAGGCCTTATCTAAAAGCCAAGAGTACTTGTCTGAATCCTCCATCTTCTAAATCTGTAAGTAGAAATTAGTCTTTTAAAAAATAATCATTTTGGGGGTGCCTGGGTGGCTCAGTCGGTTAAACGGCTGACTCTTGATTCCAGCTCACGTCATGATCTCAGGGTCATGAGATCGAGCCCCATGTCTCAGCACAGAGTCTGCTTGAGATCCTCTCCCTTTGCCCCTCCCCCTGCTCATGGACTCTCTCTCTCTCTCTCTCTTTCTCTCAAATAAATAAATAAAATAAATTTTTAAAAAAATAATCATCATCATTTTTGGGGCACCTGGATGACTCAGGCAGTTGAGTGACTGACTCTTGATTTTGGCTCAGGTTATGAGAGTGAGAACCTGTGGTCTTAAGCACTTTGGTATGCTGCCATGAAGTTAAATGGCTCAGTAGTCATTAAAAGGGAACACCTATATTGGGTCTTCTAAGCTACTAACAAGATATACTTCCTAAACAGTTTAATTCAGCTATATTATGAATAGAGTGGTAAAGGATACTCACATTTTCAAAGTTTAAATGGAAGAAATTAGCCTTCTGAAAGGCTACATATAACATCATTAGACACTGTGAAGGATAGAAAATGTATGTAAGACAAAACTGATACATCATGATGTGAAGAGTTGCGAATCACTGGGTTAGACTTCTACTTCATGCTGATTGAATTAGTGTAGCATGCAAATCTTAAAGGAAAAATCTGTCCAGATACCTTTGTGAATAAAAGAAGGTACTGTTATGTTGGGCCAAAGGTCATAAATAAAAACTATCTTATGAAAAACGGGACGTTATGACATCCTTCCTAGAAGATATATATCATTATTGTTATTCCCATTTTACAAATGAGAGGACTAAGGCTCAAGGAGATTGAGTACTTTGCCAAAATTATACAGCCAGTAAGGGTCAGACTCAGGACTTGAACAAAGCTCTTCTGGCATACTCTCACTGCAGTGTTGCTACTCAAAGGAACACACAAAGTTTTTCATTTTCTGTTCCTATCTGGCAGTTTAATACATTGAACCAAGATTTGAAAGGATTCCTTGGGGTCATGCCCTTAAATTTATTGAGAAACTATAATGTGTAATTGTTAAAAACTGCTTAGGTCCAAATCCTAACCCCTTCATTTTCTAGCTAAATGACCTTGGGCAAGTTTCTAACTTTATTTGTAAAATGGAAATAATAGGAGATACCTCACAGAATTGTTCAGAAGGATATATATATACATGTTGAGAAGTATGATAGGGTAATGAACTACAAGCTTCTAAGCACAAAAATGTAGGTTAAAAACTTTGTGGTTAACTGGAACAAAAATAGACCCAGGGAAAAAGGGAAAGTTGTTATGTTTTCCTTTTTTTTTTTTTTTTTTTTAAGATTTTATTTATTTGAGAGAAGGAGCATGCACAGAAAAAAGAGAGAGAGAGTGCAAGAAGGAGCAAGGGGAAGGGGAGAAACAAACTCCCCAGTGAGCAAGGAGCCCGGCATGGGGCTCACTCCCAGGACCCTGGGATCATGACCTGAGCTGAAAGCAGACTCTGAACCAACTGAGCCACCCAGGCGCCCCATGTTTTCAATTTTTAAAGAAGAGTATGTTTATATAGTTTTCTAAATGGATTATAGTATCAAATTTCATTTATCTTAAAATGCCAATATTTACATTGTGCCTGAAATTGCATCTTTTGCAACTAATTTAAACTAACAGTGAAAAACTTTCGATGTCAACTTTAAAAAGTATGAAAAGGTACAGGGTTTGTCAGAATTATTTTGGGCATATATGAACAAAAATGCTTGAAAAACACTGATAAGATGAGCTCTGCAATCTCTCCCAGGCCTACTACAGCCCTCATTTCATCATATCATAATGTTTTTGTATATATATCTTTTCTATTAGTGCTCCTCAGGGGCAGGTGTCCTCTCTTCTCATCTTGCATGCCCTTAGAGTCTAGCACAGTGCCTAGTATATATTCAGTAAATCTGTTGTTATTTAAATCCTAGTCATATCCTTTGTGCATTTTCTCTCTCCTTGGCTTCATACGTCCAAAATAAAGTGGCCAAATTCAGTTTAAATCAATTGTTCCTTCTACATTCTTCGATTTTTTTTTTTTTTAAATCATTTTGATCCATCAGTTCTGCGGTGAGTTGTCAGAGATCAAGAGTTAGAGACTGAAGTTCCAGCTCCAGCCCTGTCCCTGACACCTTGCCAGACCTTGGGCAGCTCACTTTCCCTCTCAAACAGAGGGGCTCAATTCTACCCCTGGGGGCACCTGGCTGGCTCAGTCAGTAGAGCATGCAACTCTTGATCTCAGGGTTGTAGGTTCGAGCCCCATGTTGGGTGTTATATATATAATGTTGGGTGTTATTTATAAAAATAAAATCTTAAAAAATAATAGTAATGATAATAAAATAAAATTTCAGCCTTAATTGTCTGTATTTGCATATCGATGACAGACTATTCTGTTAGCCTGATGACTCTTCTAAGCCTAGATTTTCTCTCAATGTAGTACTTAAAACTGCAGGACCAGTTCCACCACTTAGAATAAATTAGCAAGGTCAGGCTGATCTCAAATAAAGATATAAAAACTGAACAAAAGAGAAAATATTTGCAAGTCATATATGATAAGGATCTACTATCCAGGATATATAAAGAACTCTTGCAGGTCAACAATTAAAGGACAAATAATTAAAATGGACAAAGGAAAATAATAATAATAATAATAAAATGGACAAAAGATCTGTATAGACATTTCTCCAAAGAACATATACAAATGGCCAATAAGAGATGAAAAGATGCTCCGTATCGTTACCCATCAGAGAAATGCAAATAAAAACCACAATGATATACCACTTCATACCCACTAGGATGGTTATAATCAAAAAAGACAGATAACAAGGACTCGGGAGGATACGGAGAAATTAAAACTTTTATACAATGTTGATGGGAAAGTAAAGGCTGCAGCCACTTTGGGAAACAGCTTAGCAGTTCCTCAGAAGTTAAACAGAGTTATCATATGATTCAGCAATTCTACTCCTATGTATATATCCAAGAGAATTGAAAACATATGCTCACACAAAAGCTGATAACAAATGTTCATAGCAACATTTTTCATAATAGCCAAAAAGTGGAAACAACCCAAATGTCCATCAGTCAATGAGTGAATAACCAAAATGTGGTATATCCATGAAATAAAATATTTATTCAGCCATTAAAAGTAATGAAGTGCATGTGTGCAGACAAGGAGTATAAGAGAATTCTCCGTACTTATCACTCAAGTTTGTTTTGAACCTAAAACTGCTCTAAAAAATAAAGCTTATTATTGAAAAATAGTGGTGAAGACTGACACATGCTACAATATGGGTGAGCCTCAAGAACATTCTGCTAAGTGAAGGAAGCCAGACACAAGAGGCCACATATTGTATGATTCCATATATATGACATGTCCAGAATAGGCAAATCTGTAGAGACAGAAAGTAGATTAGTGGTTGCCACTGTTTGTGGGGACAGGGAAATGAGGAGTGACTTCTAACAGGTATGAGATTTCTTTCTGGGGTGATGAAAATATTCTGGAATGAGAGAGTGCCAATGGTTATACAAACTTGTGAATATATCAAAACCCACTGAATTATAAACTAAAATGGTGAATTCTTTGTGATGCAAATTATATCTCAATTTTTTAAAAAAGAACAACTAGGGGTGCCTGGGTGGCTCCATGAGTTAAATGTCTGCCTTCAGCTCAGGTCGTGATCCTGGAGTCCTGGGATCAAGTCCTGCATGGGGCTCCTTGCTCATCGGGGAGCCTGCTTCTCCCTCTGCCTGCTGCTCCGCCTGCTTGTGTGCTCTCTCTCTGTCTGACAAATAAATAAATAAAATCTTAAAAAAAAAAAATGTTTTTGGAAACTTTGATACAATCATGTTTGGAAACTTTGATACAATCATCCCTGCCTCTTCAGTAAGCACTAACAGAATGATCAGAGATGGATGTAAACGTCGGGACTCAAGGAGTAACCCAGCTATAACCATGTGGGTATCCAACCATCTCCTTGCCTCCCACTTCCAACCCTTCCCTCTACCACCCCCAGCAACACCACCATACACATACCATTCTAGAGCGGACATCTCTTTGTCCTTAATGCCAAGTGGTTTTGGTTACAGACTTTCTTTAAACATTCACATAGGAATTCTCAACTATATTACCAAATCAAAAGTAAGGAGTGGTAACTCTAGCACTCCCATATCTTCCCCTGGAGACATATAATCTACAAATCTCTGCCAAATTCTTCTTTCTGAATATGTGCTTTTCAGTGCAAATGCTCCAGAATCCACAATGACTTGCTCTAATTATTTACCAGATCAATTCTCATCTCCCATCCCTAGTTTTTTAAATTCTCTATAACCTAGTCCTACCTTCCTTATCCAAGATTAAATCACATGACTGAAACATTTACTTGTTTATAATGTAGAATCTAACCTTAAAACCCTGTCCTGACTTTACAGATATAACTTTTTTTTTTTTTAATGTATAAGTAGCTTTCTACTGAGATGTTAGATTGTATTGAAAACTGTTCCAAAGTATCTCAGGTCTCCCAGCATCTACCACCTATCCTCGCCACTGATCTCCAGGAATGAGACAAACGTTCTTGAGTGACACTTTACAAAAGCAGTGTTGTTAAAAAAAAAAAAAAATTAGTGTAGCAATAAAAAGTACTGCTAGAAGGAACTTGGGAGGTACCCTAACATAAGTTTATTGTGTATATATCTTTCCAGAGTCCCTAGAAGGACACTTCATTTGGGACATAATGGGCATTCAGCAAATACTCGTTCAACTGAGGCAAATTTTATTTTTTAAATGCAATTTTTGTATGTTCACTGCATCTCTGCTTAATTCTGTCAAGCTAAAATGTTCTGGTATATTTCTGATGACAGTCAAGTTATAAAGACCTTATAGGGACAGGACACCAGATGGCTCAGTTGCTTGAGCATTTTGACTCTTGGTTTCAGCTTAGGTCATGATCTTAGGGTCATGAGATCCAGCCCCGCATCAAGCTGCATGTCGAACCCCTCATTGGTCTCCATGCTCTGCACTCAGCGGGGAGTCTGCTTAAGATTTTCTCCCTCTCCCTCTGCCCCTCCCCCCACTCATGTGCGCGCGCTCTCGCTCTCTCTCTCTAAATTAAATAAATCTGTTTTATTTTTTAAATATTTTATTTATTATTTGACAGAGAGAGACACAGCGAGAGAGGGAACACAAGCAGGGGGAGTGGGAGAGAGAGAAGCAGGCTTCCCGCTGAGCAGAGAGCCCAATTCGGGGCTCAATCCTAGGACTCTGGGATCACAACCTGAGCCGAAGGCAGACACTTAATGACTGAGCCACCCAGGCGCCCCTAAATAAATCTTTTTTTTAAAAAGGCCTATTAGTAAGCCTTTATTTTCTCAGATTTAGCTGTCTAAAATGAAATTCTAAATAACAAATTTTTAGGTTTTTTTACTGAGTTTTTTTATTTTAAAAACTGAGCTATTGTTATGAATTTTTTTTTATGTTTTTCTTTGTCTTTTTAGCGTATTATACCCAAAAAGGATGTTACCAATCATGTTGTTTTGCCTATCAATGCTACAAGACCCATCAGCATTAAACTCCAACCCAGACCTGCCAATATCACAGGACCCCAGAAGCCAAAGTTGGAGGCACCAAAACTTCTGGGCAAAAGGCTGACTTCAGGATGTGTTTCTTCTAACTCAAACTGTAAGCCTTCTAGCAATCATCAACCACAACATAAAGCTGGATCATCCGCTACTGGAGAACTATCTAGAAAAACTGTAGGATCACTTAATATACAAGAATTGAAAACTGCAAAGCAGCAAGTAGCAGATCAAGGAAATACTAAATGTGCAGACTCTGTGGACAATAACCATATTGAACATGAACCCTTAGATAGCTGTCTAAAAGAGATAAACAAAGAGAACTTGCCCCAAACCTTACCAGACTCTGAAAGGAAGTCAAATCCTGAATTATGGACAATAGGTAAACCAAAGACTGACTCTTATAATCAAGACAAGAGCAGTTTGGCTCCTAAACAAGCCTTGGGCAAAAGTTCAGGGAATAGTGCTGTTCTGAAAGACAGAGTTAATAAACGATTTGTTGGAAAAACACAAATTAGGATACCACCAGTAAAATCACAGCAACTCTCTAGAGGAACAAGTCTTGCAAGACCAGGAGAAAAACTCCCAAAGACAGTTCCCTCTCACAACGTTCAGATCCTTAGTAGGACTCAGGCGCCAAAGAAACCAGTGGTCAAGGACATAAAGGATATAAAGGTTAATAGGGATAAATATGAAAGATCAAATGAAACTAAGTTTAAGTCACACACAGTTACTGAACAGAAAGTAAAACAAACCAAATCCTGGACATGCCCCGGTGTGCTTCAGGCAGGCTTTAATAGCAGACATCCAAACATTAAGCAAGATCAGAAATCCACCCAACCTTGTTTTAGAACTCAGACGTCATGTGCACTGCAAAAATCAAAAGCCATAAGCCAAAGGCCTAGTTTGGCAGTTAGCAGTTTTAAATCAGTCGTTCCAAGTACCCCTAACATAACAGCAAATGGAACCAATAGGAATAAATGCAGCTACAGCTATCAACAAAAAGCACAGACTTTGGGCTCCAAGTTGAAAAAGACTCTTCCCCAGGACCATTTTCTCAGTAAGACAGCTCCCAAAACTCAAGCTGGTAACAAAACCGTAATTGGAAGAAGAGTCCCAAATGAGACCCAGACTAATCCAAATATTAAGAAGAAGATCACAGCAGAGGATCGAAGGTACTTTACTTAATTCCATAATTTTGCAATTTCAGATTAGGCAAATTGACCATCAGGAATACTCAGGCCATAAATAATGGCTTCTGAGTACTTTTTAGCTACAACCCTGAAAAAAAGAAGATTGGAAGCAAATATAACAAATATTGACTTGATAGAGCGGGGTGGGACATACATGCTATAAATTATTCCCTGTAATTTTCTGTATGCTTGAAATTATTTTTTAAAAAGAAATTGAAACAGAATGGTTGAATAAGAAATAGGGGTTGTGGATGCAGACTACTCATTCAAGAAGTACCCTGCAGGGACTGAACAGCAATAAAAGAGGGCAAGGTGGGAGGAGCCAGAGTAGTGAATTTACATAGCCAGGAAGTGGGGAATTGGTAGTCCCTTGTTAAACAGACCAGTGGTTATATCCAGGAGAGTTATCACGGAAGAAGGAACAGGAAACTGCCGTTAAGTGTGAGCAGGCCAAGTTTTGAAAAGTAAGCTAAGACAAAGAGGAGCAATGAGTTCACATCCAGAGTTCAGACAGTAGAAACGGGGAATCTCAGGGTGCTGGGGGTTCACATTAACATGCATGTAGCTGGAAACAAAGCCAAAAGATTTCACACTGTCTGTATAGGACCATATGGAGTCTCACAATGTGGTGAACCTCCCAGGAGAAGCACCTGTATTCACTTGGGTGGGATAGAAAACAAGGAGATTCCTGACAAGGGTTAAAGGAACACATAAAATTAGATGGTAGCTAAAATATATAGCAGGATGAAGTGAGGGCAGGATCTATTCTCTGAATACAGCCCTGAACACCACCACCAAGTTCTCTGCCCTCCTGAAGAGACAGAAAATAAACAGCCTAATTTAGGGTGATGTGATTGAGAGAGTAAGGCTGGGCTGACTTCTTTAGATAGAAGGATGAGGGAGGTACTTTCAACAGTGACATCTGGTCTAGGAAAAGGATAGTGACAAAAAGAAGGATGAGCCTTCTGAGCAAAAAACAAAAAACAAAAAACAAAACAAACAAACAAACAACAAAAACCACTGAGTACAAAGACTCCAAGCTGGTGAATGTGGAAGTCAGAGTTCCTCCCCCTGGAGCTCACAGTCTAGACCCAACGGATGATTGGTCTTTAAGACAGTGTGTGGAGTGCGGACTGTGTTTGATTACACAAGAGGAATCTGGAGAGGGACAGATCACTCACTCATTGCTCGAGTGTTCCTTCAGCACCTACAGTGTGCTGGGCATTTGGGAGATACAGTGGTGAGCACACAGTCACTTTTTTTCTGGTGTCTGTATGGAAAGTACTAGAATAATAAAATCGCAGCGTTGAGGTCCTGGGAATAAGTTGGCTTTAGAAAAAGGTAAGTTTCCTCTTCATTTATGATTGGAAGGAAGGCTGAGAGAGGAAGAATGCCAGGAACATAGAGGAAACACATGCCCGACATCTCAGCTTCTGTCATTAAGCAGGTGGTTAGCATGAAGGCGAAGGAGTCGGGGCAGTTGGGGCCGAAATAAGCACTATGGATTGTGCTCTGGAGTCAAGGAGAGAAACGAGGGTTAATTAGTTATTGACATTCTGGAAAAAGCAAAACCATAAGGTCAGAAGACAGATCGGTGATCACCAGCAGCTGGGGAAGAGGAGCAGGGTTGACTTCCAAGAAGCATGGGGGAATTTTTCAAGGGATTATGTCTTGATTGTAGTTGTGGTGACATGACTTTGTGCATTTGTCAAAATTCACTTTAAACTGTACACTTTTAAAAAAGGTAAATTTTGCTGTATGTTACTGAACACTTGTGGGTTCTAGACACTGAGCTAGGCACTGGGACATCCAAGGTTTCTGCCTTCACAGAACTTGCATTCTAGTGGAGAAGACAGAAAATCAACACATTGATGAAATTAAATAATTACACATAATTACCTCTTCAAAGAGGTGTCATTTGAGCAGAGGACTGAATGAAGACGATAATTCAAGACCCTGAGACAGGAATGACGGTGGGTCAAGTAACTGAAGGGATACCAAACCTCCTAGAGGGGAGAGAGTAAGAGGGAAAGGGGTGTGAGATGAGGGCGGACAGGCAGGCAGGAGCCAAATTACACTGCCTTTCCGCCGTGGAAAACATGTTTAATTTTATTCCAAGAGCCATGGGAAGTTTCTGGCAGTGACATGGTCTGCTTTATACTTTAAAAACCACTCTGGCTACTGGGCACATGATGAATTTGATGAGGGTGAGAGTGGAAGCAAGGACATGAGTTAGGAAGGAGGCTGCTATGGCATTTCAGGCAGAAGGTGACAGTGATATGGACTAGGGTCATGGTAGTAGAGATAGAAGCCTACTGCTGTACAATGGTGTGTCAGATGCGAGGGAAAGAGAGAACTACATAAAGACAACTCCTCGTTCTAGGTCCCAGCAACTGGGTAGATTGGGGTACTACTCACCAATATAGGCTATTTGGGAAGAGGTTTTGAGATGAAAATCAAGACCTTTGTTTTAGACAGTATTAAATTTGAAGTGACTTCCAGACATCAAATAAAAACCAGGCAGTGGGTTTTATGAAGTTTGGGGCTCTAGGGAAAAATCTGGCTTGAAATGTACATCTGTGAGTTATAAACGTGTAGTAATCTAAAGAAGCTGAAGAGCCTACATTCACATGCTTGAGTCTGTGGGTCTTGGTGCCTCTTCAACAGTAGTCTGTTGACTGCTTAGAAGCAGGAGCAGAGAATGTGGATGGTGGAGTAGAGTGAGGATTAAGATTTGGCCACCATCAGAGACTAGCTACTTAAGACTCCTGAAATTATTGATCTTGTTTAGGAAGAAGGGGGGTCATGTGAGGTCAGGAGAGGGCTAAGGAACTGGGCAAAGTGGGTCACTCTGGCCAAGATCCTACTAAGGGCAGAATGGACAGCTTATGGTAAGAGAAATGGAATGCTGAGTTTGTGATCTCAGAGATGGAGGAATGTCTTAGGAAAGCAAGTACCAGAAGTAATACACGAGTGAAATGAAATGTTTAGAGAAAAATAATGAATAATCATGAAGTTGAGGAATTCAAAGAGCGAGATCCTAGTAATCTCTCTTCAGTCTGCCTTCTGAAGGTTAGGGGCAACCATTGCTGCCATTACCCATTTGTAAATTGTTTTTACTTCCATTCTCCTGATTTTGTGTGTAGTTGAAGGTAGTTAGTGGTACTCAATCCATGCATATCTTATACTTTGAAAGTGTGACTATATACAAAAAGAAACCTAAAACATTTTCCCACCCCCTGACTCTTAATTTTATAACAGGAAACAACTGGAAGAATGGCAGAAATCTAAGGGAAAAATCTACAAACGGCCTCCTATGGAACTTAAGACAAAAAGAAAAGTAATAGAGGAAATGAATATTTCATTCTGGAAGAGTATGGAAGAAGAAGATGAAGAAAAGAAAGCACAACTTGAACTGTCCAATAAAATTAACAACACTCTAACACAATGTCTGCAGCTCATTGAGGAGGTGAGTAAGGAGGATAAGCTCCCAAAGCTTTGACCTAGAGTTTTAGAGTTTTTAAATATTTTTCTTAAATATGGTGTAAGAGAGATAACCTTGGTCTAGGCAGAAATTCATCTGCTCTTTTTAATACAGAAGAATAGCAATAATAATGATGGCATGCACTTAAATAAAGGCTCTTATATGCCAGGCACTGTTCTAACACTTTACTTACATGATCTCATACAATTATCAATAACAACTATTACCATACCCATTTTACGAATGAAACTGAGGCACAAAGAAGTTGGAAAACTAACCCAAGTAGTCTGCCTCTCAAGGGATCCAAAAGGAATTTTGCCTCCTTTAGGCATTAAGGTCAAGGAGTAAATACTTGACATTTGGATATGAAGCTGAAGTCAAAGGCAAGGTCATGTGTAAAATTAGGTTATCCTGATGACTCTGGATAGCTATAAATGACAACCAAATTGTATCTTGGATTCTGCAGATAAGGATAAAGAAGATGGTAAGCAAAGGGTATGATCCCTAGGAAATGCCTTGAAAGAAAAATATATTACTAAAAAATAATTGGGTAGACCTTTATACTAAGGTCCTTGCCTGAAGCAAACCAAATTCTGTCATTTGGCTGGTGGTGTTGGACAGCAACAGAAAAAGGAAACCTTCAGTTTAGGTCTACTCCAGGCAATTTTTTCAAAAAATTCAGTTAAACATTAATTATTTCTCCTTTATGGAATTAAAGTTCAATTCTTTTTTTGTTGTTGCTCTTTCTCTTATTTTCATTGTATTAAAGAAAATGCATGAATACATTCTGTAACAATTTTTGTTTTAGATTTTATTCATTTATTTGGCAGAGAGAGAAAAGCAGAGGGAGCTACAGAGGGAAAAGGAGAAGCAGACTCCTCACTGGGCAGGGAGCCCAATGTGGGACTCGATCCCAGAAACCTGGGATCATGGCCTGAGCCAAAGACAGACGCTTAATAAGCTGAGCCACCCAGGCACCCCCATGAATACATTCTTATTATTAAAAACATATCAGGGACAACTGGGTGGCTCAGTTGGTTAAGCATCAAGACTCTTGATTTCAGTTCAGATCATGATCTCAGGGTCATGAGATTGAGCCCCATGTCAGGCTTTGCACTACACCTGCACTAGAGCCTGCTTAAAATTCTCTGGCTCCTTCTTCCCTCCCTCCCTCTTCTCTCCCTCTCTCTAAAAATAATAATAATAACAATATAAATAAAATTAAAAATAAAAACATTTCAAACAATACTAGAAAATGGCCAGACCTCCCCACCAAGCACGTCTGCGCATGCACGCACACACACCAATTATGCATCCCAGGCTTCTCCCTAGACCTGGCCACTATTGCCAGTTATCCATCCAGACAGCTTTTACGCATGTACATACCATGTAGGCACATAGAGAAATGAAGTATATAGTTTTGTGAGTTGCAATTATTTTATTTCAGATTTATATATATGTTCTTTTGTTGTCTTTTCTTGTGTTTCCCTAATATTAGTATTATGCTGGCTTTGTCAGATAAGTTGGGCATTTTCCTCTCCTCTTCTGTACTCTGAAAATAGTTTATACAACATGAGAATTATTTTTTTCTCTGAAGGTTTGGTAAGAACTTGCTCAGTAAGTCATCTAGACTATGGGGCATAGTTTTGGGTAAAACTATAAAAACTTTTCAGTTTTTTCTGTGATCATTGGTCTATTTGGCTTTTGTATTTCCTGAGCTAATTTTACTGATTTTGTGTCTTTTATTTAAATATCTCTATCAATCTTTTTAAAAGGCCATCTTTGAGGTTTTATTGATTTTTTTCTCTTGCATCAATGTCTGCATCTATTTTTATGTTTATTGTTTTTAATTAGCCTTTTTAGTTGAAAGTTTAAATCATTTATGTCAGTCTTATTTTCTTAAAAATACATTTATTTATTTATTTATTTATTTATTTATTTAATCTTGGAACACTGAAAAATTTTTAAAAATACTGTTTTAATGCTATAAATTTGCCTCTGAATTTAGCTTTGGTCATATCCTTTATGTTTGATTAGGTAAGGTTCTGTATTAGTCAGAGTCAACTCAGAAAAGCAGAAACTGCACCAGGTATCTTAATAGAAAGAATGTAATGTAAAGGTTGTTTCACAATGTCTTATGTAAGTTCCCTAGAAGCAAACCCTAAGAGGAGAATTTGTGTGAAAGTAATTTATTAGGAAGAGGCTCCCAGGGAAAAGAGAGGAGTGGGGATGTGGGGCCAGGAAGGGAAGGAGGACAAGTAGGATGTGGTATCAAGCAAAATCCATGGAATATAACTATGGCACAATCCCACAGGGGAGCTCTGGAGACTGGATCAGACCTCTCAGAATCATCCTGATCAGGGGCAAGGAAGTTATAGTATTAATACCTCCAAGGTCATTGATTAATGGCTGCCCCTGGGGAGATAAAAGTTCCCAGGCACCCTGACTCTCTGGTACATACAAAGAGGAGCAGATGCTGGCTGTTGGACTCGAAAGCACCTTGTGAGCCTCAGTGCACAAAAATGGTAAAGGGACCATCACAGGAAATGTGGGTACAACACACAGGGCTGACGGCAAAAGGGAACCTGAGGTAACAGAGGCGCTGACTTCAGGAAGCAGCTATCCTCCACTGAAACTAGAGGGAACAAAGAGAGGTTGAGGGTATTAGAATCTAGAAGCTAGGAGAAACAAACTCCAACTCTAAGGAGGCCATACTACCGAGCAGGTGCTGGTACCAGAAACTGGAGGAGGGGCCCAGCAGGGCTGGGACTCAGACCTTGAGGAAAGGATGCTACCCACTGGGTGCTCTTGCCTCTGAAAGAGCACAGTGAGGCAGGATCTGTAAGTGCCAGGAAAAAAGGTACAGACTAGAACCTACTACTGCTGCCAGAGCGAAGGACCACTGCTGGGGTGGCGAAAGCAAATGGGAAAGAGGAAATCCCTCTCTTCTCCATGCCCACAGTCTCCCCCTAGCTCCTCGCACTGGCAGAGCCCTGCAAGGAGCTGCTGTGAAAACAGTGGGTGATTTACAGAATTCCAGCCCCAGTTGTCCCAAAGCAGAGGATAAAAGGTGGGTTTGGAGGTAGGAGGCCATAGGTTAATAATTGACAAGCATTCTCATTATTGTTCATCTCTAAATAGTTTGAGATTTCCATTTTGAGTTCTTTAACCCAAAAATTATCTTAGAAGAATATCTTTTTAACTTCCAGATAGAGTTCTGTTTTGTTTTGTTTTTCCCGACTATCTTTTTTTCCAACTTTTAATTATACTACATTGTAAATGTAGCCTGTATGTGTTCTACTTAATAGAAGTTGTTGAAATTAATGTCTGATCGGTCATGGTGAATGTTCCATCTCTTAGATGGCTGTTGGAATTTCTGATTAATAGATAGATATTCCCTCCAGAACTCTCAACTTCTCTTTCATACTCTTCATTTCTTTGTTCTTTCAAAGTTCTGGGAAAATCCCACAGCCAAATTTTCAGCTCATTGATTTCTCCTTCAATTCTGTTGAGATTTATGCTGCTTTCATGTAGTGTTGGTTTTCTCAAACATTGATGATTCTTGATTGTGAGCTTACCTTTGGGGCTTCCCCATCTCAGGAGGAGTAGCAGGCACTGCTTAGCTGAGTGTGCCAGTATCTGGTCATGGTAGCTTCCCATATTCCTCCTGGTCCATGTCATTGCCTGCTCTGGATACAAGCCAGAAGGGGACCAAATTAGTGAGGACATTTTAAAGTTACTTTTTGTGAGAATTAGCCCTTTTTGTATATGCTGCATGGATCCCCAACACACACACAAATATCCACACCCCATGACCCTGGCTTACCTGTGCCATCCTTCATACTTCTGCTAGAAACATGTGGAAATTCTATCCACTATTCAGTGTTCACTTTATTATGAATATGTAAGAAATATACAAATGTTGATTACTCTAGGGTTTGGTTTGGTTTGGGGTTTGGTTTTGCATAAAAATGTAAACATATTTCTTACCTTCAGCTATGAAAAACATTTAACAATTTGGTCTCATGTAACTCTTAAAGTTGAATGACCAGTGTCAAAACTCATTGAAATATACTGTTTAAATGGGTGCATTTTATTATATGTAAACTGTACCTCAGTAAATTTGGATTTTTATAAAGATTAAGAAAAAACGATCAGACTGATTTCTGCATAACTGCTCTGATGAATATTAGATGTGAGAATAACAGCAAAATGGTAATAATTACCTCTGGGTATTTTTTTTTACAGGGTGTACCTTCTAATGCAATATTTACCATATTGTCCAGTATTCCTGAGGTTGAAAAATTTGCTAAATTCTGGATCTGTAAAGCAAAGTTGTTGGCAAGTAAAGGTACCTTTGATGTTATTGGGCTGTACGAAGAGGCCATTAGAAACGGGGCAACAGTGAGTATCTGTCTTGGGTGGGTAACTTCCTGAAAATTCTCTCATGTTAGTTGTCTGTTGTTTGCAATATGGCAGTCATACAATGTAATTGTAAACTTCTAATTCACTTCATCAAGTTATACATAGATTATGAAGCACATGTCCTTTATGTACATTTAATTAAAAATTTACTTGCCACGGGTGCCTGGGTGGCTCAGTGGGTTAAGCCTCTGCCTTCGGCTCAGGTCATGATCTCAAGGTCCTGGGATCAAGCCCCGCATCGGGCTCCCTGCTCAGTAGGGAGCCTGCTTCCCCCTCTCCCTCTGCCTGCCTCTCTGCCTACTTGTGATCTCTTTTTCTCTGTCAAATAAATAAATAAAAATCTTTAAAAAAAAAAAAATTTACTTGCTAGAGGGGCGCCTGGGTGGCTCAGTCAGTTAAGCATCCAACTCGTGATTCCAACACAGGTCATGATCTCATGGGTCGTGTGATTGAGCCCCGTGTTGGGCTCCCTATTCTCCACTCAGCAGGGAGTCTTCTTGAGATTCTCTCTCTCCCTCTGCCTACCCCCCCCCACTCCTCTCCCCTTCTCTCTCTATCTCTCTCTCTCAAATGAATGAATAAATCTTTTTTTTTTTTAAGATTTTATTTATTTATTTGACAGAGAGAGAGATCACAAGTAGGCAGAGAGGCAGGCAGAGAGAGAGGGGGAAGCAGGCTCCCTGCCGAGCAGAGAGCCTGATGTGGGGCTCGATCCCAGGACCCTGAGACCATGACCTGAGCCGAAGGCAGAGGCTTTAACCCACTGAGCCACCCAGGCGCCCCTGAATGAATAAATCTTTAAAAAAAATTTTTTATTCAGTAGAAGTAGTGTTTCATGTAAACTAATAGAATTACTTCTTGTCAAGTGAGTGTGTCTCACTTTACACTCATTGTAGAAATATGCACTTGTGGAAAGTAATAGCATGGAAATTTACATCAATATGCAGTACTTACAAAATCATGCCTCACCATAAAAAACCTAAAAATACATTAAGCTCAACATACAGCAATAATTCAGAGCCAGTACATGGAAAAAAAAATTAATTCTAAAACCTAGTAAAACCACTGTCTCCATATAACTTTTTTCTAACAAAGACTGCACCCAACAGTTTTATAACTCTTTTCACCTAAATATTACTTTCCATGTCATTTTATATTCTACCATACCTCTTCCCATGATTGTTCAAAATCAGTTGTACATGCACATTGTTTAAATAGTCAAAACCGTTCAATAAAAAAAAAAAGTTCAATAAGTTTCCTTCCATAAGGCCTCTGTGTCCCTCCCCTCCCATTTCCCCACTTCCCAGAGCAAACTTATTATTTTCATATTTACCTAGATAGTTTCAGATAGTGTGCTTATATTGCTATTTCTTGATTTTTCAGTTTTAGACGTGATTTGTAGATTTCTAACTATGCAGGATAAGGATTTAACCCTCTTTCTGACACACACATATGCATGTATCCCCAAGACACACAAGATGGCAAATTTTGCCATCCCCCATATTTCCATTAGAGTCATATGGAAATCCTAGTCACCATTATGAATAATCTTGTGTTCATATTGTTATGAATATGTGAGAAATACATGAATACATTGAGCCATGTAATATATACTAAAGTTATTTTACCTTTCAAGCATGACTTTCTAATTTTCCTGAAGTTAATTATTGTCTTGTTTTCCCTTTGCTTATTTTTCTGAGTATTTATTAGTATATAATTGATTCTGAACTTTATCTAAATTTCTCAATACTTTTTTTTTTTAATTCAAGTTAGTTAACATATAGTATTGGTTTCAGCAGTGGAATTTAGTGATTCATCACTTACATGTAACACCAAGTGCTCACCACAAGTGCCCTCTTTAATGCTCATCACCCATTTAACCCATCCTTCCACCCACCTCCCCTCCAGGAACCCTCAGTTTATTCTCTATAGTTAAGAGTCACTTACGGTTTGCCTCCCTCTCTGTTTTCATCTTATTTTATTTTTCCTTCCCTCCCCCTGTGTTCATCTGTTTGGTTTCTTAAATCCTACATATGAGTAAAATCATATAATATTTGTCTTTCTCTGACTGACTTATTTCGCTTAGCATAATACACTCTAGTTCCATCTACGTTGTTGCAAATGGCAATATTTCATTATTTTTGATGGCTGAGTAATATTCTATTGTGTATATACACCACATCTTCTTTATCCATTCATAAGTTGATGGACATTTGGGCTATTTCTATAATTTAGCTATTGCAGATAGTGCTACTATAAACATTGGGGTCTGTGTGCCCCTTCAAATCAGGATTTTTGTATCCTTTGGATAAATACCCAGTAGTGCAGTTGCAGGGCCTTAGGGTAGTTCTATTTTTAATTTTTAGAGGAATCTCCATACTGTTTTCCAGGGTGGCTTTACCAGCTTGCATTCCCACCAATAATGCAAAAGTGTTCCCCTTTCTCTACATATTGACCAACAACTATTGTTTCCTGAGTTGTTAATTTTAGCCATTCTTACAGGTGGGAGGTGGTATCTCATTGTGGTTTTGATTTGTATTTCCCTGATGCTGAGTGATGTTGAGCATTTTTTCATGTGTCTTTTAGCCATTTGTATGTCTTCTTTGGAAAAATGTCTGTTCATGTCTTCTGCCCATTTCTTAATTGGGTTACTTATTTTGGGGGTGTTGATTGTGATGAGTTCTTTATAGATTCTGGATACTAACCCTTTATCAGATATGTCATTTGCAAATATCTTCTCCCATTCCATTGGTTGCCTTTTAGTTTTGTTGATTGTTTCCTTTGTGGTACAAAAGCTTTTTATCTTGATGAGGTCCAAAATTTCTCAATATTTTTAAAGCATCAGATAGCCTATCGATTTCTTTTTCTTAGAGACCCTTCTCCCAGAACTTTCTGACAAGTTCCAGTCTTGACACGTTGCTCTTTACCACCGTCTTTTCCTGTTATCCTGGAACCTTTCACCATTATCCTCACATTCCCATTTCTATCTGCATTGTCTGTTTTTCTTCTCCAGTGCTTTTCTTCTCTCTCTGTTTTATGTTGTTGTTGTTGGGGGGTGACTTTATTTTGTTTTTTTTTGGTTTTTTTTATTTGAAGGAGAGAGCCTGTGTGTGTGCGCATGGGGGGAGGGGCAGAGGGAGAGAATCTTCAAGCAGACTCCCCACTGAGCACAGAGCCTCACTCAGGGCTTAATCTCATGACCTATGAGATCATGACCTGAGCTGAAACCACGAGTCTGACTTTTAACCCACTGAGCCACCCAGGCGCCCCTCCAATGCTGTTCTTCTCTCTCTGTTTTGTGTTATTGCTGTTGGTGGTGGTGGTTTTCTTTTCTATTGTTCGTGAAAAGCTTTACTCAGATGCCAGTAAAAACTGGGCTGTATACAAAGAAGTGGATTTGAGAAAGCTCTGGACACATGGATGAGGTTTTACCATAGGGTGATCTGGCTGATCCAATTGGTTGAAGAACCCTCAATATCAGTGTCTTTAGATCTTCCCTCTAAAACTGCCCATATTCTCTAAAGGAGGACCTTCTAGTCTCTTCCTTGGAGCTGGAAACCAGGCTACCAGTGTTGTCGGGGAGAAGAGAGCTGGGAATCTCAACCTTCAGCATGGAAACTTTCATTTATCCCTTTTTTTCAGTGGGCATCCCCACCCTCAATAGTGCTTGATATTCCCCAGAGACTTGGAAAATACATCTTCGGTTTTCTGTTAGGATAAAAACTTGGAGGGGCCCCTGTGTGGGTGGCTTAGTCCGTTAAGCACCTGACTTTGGCTTGGGTCATGATCTCAGGACCCTGGGATGGTGCCTGGCGTTGGGCTCCCCGCTCAGCAGAAGTCTGCTTTTCCCTCTCCCTCTGCCTCTAGCTCTTTCCCGGCTTGTGCTCTCTCTGTCTCTCTCTCAATTAATAATGCCTTTTAAAAAAAAAAAAAAAAGACTTGGAGGTCTGACTGATGAACAGATCCTCAAGAGTCCTCTTGATTTTGACCCCACCATTCATTCTTGAGCCTTTCAGAAAGGCCCTGGGGTTGAATCATGTTGTTTCTCAGCCACATTGCCAGCTTAGGATTCAGCTCTTTCAAGTTGGTTAAGTTGGTTATCTCTTCCTCCCTCATTCTAGCTTCCAAATCTTGTTGCTATTTGTTCTATTTTTTGCAGTTATTGCCTCCTTTAATCCCATTATCATTTCTCTAGAGTTTTCATAGGGATTAGAAATAAATGTATATTCAATCCATCATCTTTAACTAGAAGCCTGTAAAAACGTGAAATATGTTTGATAAATGTTTTATATAATTCAGACTTTTTGCAATGTATTCTGTACATTTATTCCCATTCCCTTAAGCTTAAAGTACATTAGACTTCGTGAAAATGTATGAACAGCTTTGCTTTCATGCTCTGTTGTCAGTTTACATCTATTATTTATTTGATACAGAATCCCAGATCAGAAAGACCAAGCTCCTTTGGGAGTCTGCTTCTCCCTCTGCCTGCTGCTCTCTCTGCTTGTACTCTCTCTCTCTGACAAATAAATGAATGAAATCTTTAAAAGAGACAGAGAGAAAGGCCAAGCTCCAAATATAATATTCCTATGAGAAATTACAGTTCATTTATGGTGTTCTACTTCATGGCATGGTTTAGATACTTTCAAAAAGGAGGTCTATCTCAGATAACTTTACCAGAAAAGTACTTTTTAATATTTACCAGGAAAGTACTTTTAATAATAATGACTTTTTTCTAATTTTTTTATGTTATGTTTAATATTGTATTTTATGTTATGTTTAATGTCTAAATAAAAGAAGAAAGAAAGGAAAGGCTAGGGGAAATTATCCAAAATGCTAACTAAAGGCTGTATTTGGGGGGCACCTGGGTGGCTCAGTCGTTAAGCATCTGCCTTCGGCTCAGGTCATGATCCCGGGATCCTGGGATCGAGCCCCATATCGGGCTCCCTGCTCTACAGGAAGCCTGCTTCTCCCTCTCCCGCTCCCCCTGCTTGTGTTCCTTCTCTCGCTGTGTCTCTCTGTCAAATAAATAAATAAAATCTTTTTTTTAAATAAATAAATAAAGGCTGTGTGTGGGTGATTGGGTTATGGGTGATTTCTCTTTTTAAGTTTGACTATTTTTCAGTTTCTCTGTAATGAGGTATATGATTTTTATGATAAAAACAAAAATTCAGTTAAGACAACACTAAAAACATATGCTGCATTTTTGTATAACTAACTTTACATCTTTGGGCCAGAATTTTTATGTGGGGATACATCTTCAGTGGGATCATATAAGTCAATAAGAAAATTAACTGATTTAGAGAAATGTCACTACAGACAGCTTTCCATAGGCACATTTTTTCATTAAAGTCAAGCATGCCAGCATTTAACCAACATTTTCTTTGTTCCTTCATTTTTCACATAAAGCTATAAATCGGAAACTTTTTAAATGTCATTTATAGTCAGATAAGAGATTTTTAAAAAGGACACATTTTTATTATAAAAAGAAGCTCATTTGATGTTAAGCAAAGTTCCTTAGACCATTTCCTCCATGAATGTTTTTAATACTGTTTATGTATTTTCTTTCTTCCAGCCGATACAAGAGTTACGGGAAGTTGTTCTTAATATTTTGCAAGACCCAAACAGAACCACAGAAGGTACTGCTATTTTTGTTTTTAAATTTCACTCCCTCTAGCCACTCAAGTAAAACTCATGGAGGAACACATAGGGGAAAAAAGAAAAGAATTATAAGTCCCCTGAAATCCCTCTCACTTCTTGGTTTCCATAGCCTGGCTTTTTCAGCCATCAGCATCAGCTGAATTATTTCTATTATTACAAGTAAATATACTGCTCAACACCAAACATAGGTTGTTTTCACAAAATCAGCCTAGAGTAGGGTGTCTTGCTTCCCTGGAGTGCTGGGTGGGAGAAGACTAGTAGCTCTTTCTCAGATAAGACTGAGGAAGAAGGGAGAGATGTCTCTGTGTCATAACAACCCACCAGCACCCACACATCCAAATTCACATTATAGCCTTTAAAAATAGAGGCACCTGGGTGGCTCAGTCAGTTAAGCGTCTGCCTTTGGCTCAGGTATGATCCCAGGGTCCTGGGATCAAGGCCCACATCAGGCTCTCTGTGGGGAGCCTGCTTCTCTCTCTGCCTCTGCTGCTCCCCCTGATTCTGTTCTCTCTCTTACTCTCCCTCTCTTTCTCAAATAAATAAATAAAATCTTTTTTAAAAAATTAGCTGGTGCGGGAACGTTTTCACTTAGCTAACCATTGCTGTCATTGGTCAGAACCTTTAGAAAACTCTTCTATGAAAAATACTGTGCCAAATACAGTGAGTGGCCCACTCTAATTGCTTATATTTGTTATATGAATGGAAAGAAAAAACAAGCTCCACTGAGAAAAGAAAACAGATTATTTTTCTAATCTTAGAAGATGACAAATGTCCTTCCTTTAAGACAGATTGAACTTTGGGGAACAATCAAGTCGTGTGGAATGATAGCTAACTAATCTATTACTTTTGGGAATAAGGTCACAGAATAGATATACTCAATGGTGCTCTTATACTGGGAATGATGCTACTATTCAGATATTTGTTTATAATTCATGGCATCATTCTTCAGAGGGATAAGAAAAAAGACAAGAATCGTACCTTTCTCACTTCTTGGCCCCCATTGACCTCTTTTAGGGTCTTCGCCTCCAGCCACAATATCTGCCTATCTCAGTCTAATTTTCTTCCCTTCCTTTTGGTTGTTGTGATTGAGCTATCATGTATATTGTGTTAAAACAAGACATTTTCTCGCACATTGCCCTGTGGTCATCCCTGGGTAGGAAGCGATTGGAAGGTCAAGTGAGTTAACCCTAGTGAGTCAAGGAAATTGACCTAAGGTATGGTATAAGGGTAAAAGAACAATGATTAGTCCCTAAGGGAACCTCTCTCAAGAGCGAATAAGAGGTGGGGGTGTGTTCAGAATACAGAAAAGCTATCAAGGATCCATCTAAAGGGACAAGGAGGCCCAAAGGGTGTCTGGAGGGCTGGTTAGAAGGATGGCCTGATGCAACAGAGCATTGTTAGAGGGCTGGGCAGGAAAAACTGTACATCTCACTTCAAATCCGTTACTCTTTTTTAAATTGGGAAATCATTGTGTATATTGATTTTTCATTTTATTGCCTTTTAGTTTCATCATTAAAACCTATTGCTAAACCTGACTTTCCTTGAACTTGCACACACAGGAGTTACCTCTGACTCTTCAGTTGCCGAGACAAATGTAACAGCAACAGAAGAAATGGCCAACAAGACGGAATCTGAAAAGTCTTATCTTTGTCTGGAAGAGGGAGAACAGGTTACAGCAACACCCCAAGTAACCAAGGCAGAACAGGATAATCATCCTGGTATCAAATTACAGATTGCCCCGATCCCTAGGTAAGCAAACTCTAAAGTAGGCTTTGTGTTCACGGGTCTAATTCAAGCCCTGTTCTCAGTTTCACACCTACAGATGCAGGGTACCAGCAGTTTGTGGGCACCCCTGCATCATGTGAGGACAGCGGTCTAACCCATCTTTGGCATTAAGGAAAGGAGCCTAGGGTGAGAGTGGGTTAGAACCATTGACGGGAAGACCGGAGCCCTTTCTGTGCACTTACACCATCGCCCTCACGGGAGACCTGACCCGCCATGAGGAAGGCGGGCTAGAGTCTGGGGACATGTCGGAATGGGTTTCCCTTCCCTCCTGGATTGGGTCCTGCACTTACCGATCCCCCCCCCTCCCCCCCGCCTTCCCTCCCAGGCCCCGGGGCGGACACGGAGTGCTGAGCAGGGGCAAGCCCTGTAGCTGCAGGAGGGAAGGGACAGCGACTAGCCCCATAAGAACAGGCCGCGCCGTCGGATATGCACGAGGGAGAAGCTGCTCGTTTTATTGAAAGTGTTTGATGTTTGAATAAGTATAAGTTTAAGGCAGAATTCATAGAAACTGTGCCAGGGTATCAGTGCCACTTCCTAAGACATTAACATCAGTGTCTATTCATGATCTTAAAAAAGACTTCCAAACAAAAGCACCATGACCACACAGTTCTCTATTTTAGTTCCCTGGAAAGCACAGCTGGGCCTCTTCCAGTCCTAAACCCCTCTCCCAGTCCTGGCATTACAGCAAGGATGAAGGCAAGCAGGGGACCTGAAAGCCACCTCTTGCTGACTCTAGAATTTACCATGAGCGCTCTTAGGGTACCGGCCTGCTAGTTTTCTCAGGCTAAGGTAATCAGCGGGTTTACAAGAATGCGGAACAGATTCACCACGTGGAAAGTTCTCTGCAAACTATCCTCAGGGCTACTTCTTATTGGAACACATTAAAGTTTACAAGGAAGATGCCCAGTTTGGTCCAGTTTCAGTTTGTGGTTTGGTCCACTGTCTTAAAAGATATTTTTTGAATAATTGTCTGTCAAAGCTACAAAGACTCTTAGAATTCATTTGCCCCACCCCATTTGGTGTTAGGCCCCATTTCCTTAAAACCTATCAACTCTTTGAAGGGTTATGGAATAAACAAACACCCACTACCAAGTATCAGATGAAGACCACACTCAACACTTAACACTTCATTCAATAAATCCCCGTGCTTATCCCAGCCGAGAGCCGATGGACAGCACCCAGGCCGTTCTGACAATCAAGGAAAGGCCATCTTAGGACGAGAGCTGCTCTACACACGCTCTTACGTCAACTTTCATTGAAATGTCTCCCGTGTTTTGTTAGGACGGAAGAAAAAAATTCAGAATAATGAGAATTTCAAAGGAAGTTCTGAGATTCTGAACGCATCTTCCTGTCTCACAGAATCGGCGGGATGCCAGAAGTACAGGACGTAAAGCTCATCACCCCCGTACGGCGTTCGGCAAGGATCGAGCGAGCTGTGTCCCGCTACCCGGAAATGCTGCAGGATCATGACTTAGTGGTGGCTTCTCTTACTGAGCTGTTAGAAGTGGAAGAAACAGAGTGTTTCATATTTCGTAAAAATGAGGCTTTGCCTGTAACATTAGGGTTTAAAATCCTCGAGTCCTAATTTCTTAATGCTTTTGTTGTTGTTGTTGTTGTTAAAGGTGTTCCAGGGCCTCCACGAAACAAGAAACACCCTCGTCCAGGTGACCTGGACAAAACTATATAATGGACAGACAGACTGTGGGCTCTCCCCAGTTAGGAAGTCCCTGGGCTTACTCTCAAATTCGATATCCCCACGGGACTGTCTTTGGTTTATTTAAGTCTATAGTTTGCCACAGTTTTATAGTACATAAATTTTACACTATTGAATATTCGTTTATCCCAATGGTAAATTTTTCACCTTATTGACCTAATTTACTCTCAACGTAGTTCTTTTTTACACGAGGAGGCCGGTGCCACAGGATGATAGACTTTCCTTCTTGCGTCCGCCTTCCCGGAGGGGGGGAGTCCTCCCTGCCCCGGGGAGGGGAGCTTAGAAGCTAGCTCTCTGGACCGGATGCCATGCGACAGACTGATCAAATTCCCTCATTGTACAGAGCTGAGGCTAGCTATGCTTTTGCTCAGAGGTCCCAGAGGACTTTCATGTGCGACTCTGACTTCTGTCACTATAGTGTCCCTATAGATGAGGGGCAATTCCCGTCCTGTCTGTGCCAGGGCTTCTCCCATATCCAAATCTAATTGTGCATTTGTTATTCAGAAATGCTTCAAAGAAAAACAAAAGGGAGCAAGGGAGAGGGGAGGGGGGAGGGTCACTTGCTTCTTCAATTCGTTGCTACAGGACACCTGGCCTGAGAAGACAGTAGAAGCCCTAGAGGCTATCATAGGTTGCCTTTCCTTCCCCAAGGGCAACTCTTCTTGGAAGGGTAAAATTAGAATCATTATGTAAATAGAATGTATAGAAAAACCTAGCCAACATATTGAGAATTTTTAAATTTTAGCTTTCTTAATATTTAAGTATTATCTAAAACAAAAAAATTAAATTTTGTTCATTCCTGCTTATTCATTTATTTTATTTATTATTAAAAAAAAAAAGTGATGATGGCTTGGCCTAGCGAATTAGGGTTTTGTCCGGGGAAACGCTGTTAGGCAATCTCAAGAGGCCTCACAGGGAACATTCATTACCATGAGGAACTCACCGTGATCAAGGGTCTGACCATCCTCCTCACCCAGGAACTAGATTTTATCACAATGAGGGAAGCACCATCTCTTCAGGTCAGGTTTATAACCATAAAGTTAAAATACTAATTTTCAATAAGCTTAGACAGTCACCACGACCAAAATGCGGGAATCCACACAGCCAGCCCTTTCCTTCCCTTTGGACAGACTCCCTTCACCTGCGAAGCCTAACACTGCCCAGGGAGTTGCTGAGAGGTCACAAAATCTGAAAGTCAGTTTCAATTCGGTTTCTGTCGGTTGCTAGGGGAAAAGTCCTACACACACAAACAATAGGGTAGGACACTGTTATTTAGTGCTTCCTCTGGCTGGATTCTGTGCACCTTATCTCACTACATCTTCACAATAGCCTTACGACATAGGTTTGGAGAAGCTAGTTAGACGGTCAATGATAGGGCTGAGATTTCAGGCTCAAGGTTGTCTGACACCGTGTCCAGAGCTTTCAGTTCCCGCCTCTACTCCAAGTAAGGAAATGAGGAGTGAGAAGGTGAGAAGGTAGGAGAACTTCTTCCACTGTTCCCATTTACTAAACAGAAATTGCTATGAGAGCCAGAGTACAGTGGCTCTCTGTAGAGAGACAATGACAATGAACATTTGTCATTGTTCTACGAATGAGGTGACTTGATCCCATTTTTTACCAGGCCACTAACTCAGGGATGACGCTTCCATTACCCTCCTTTCTGACTGCTCAGGGCTGGATGTCAGAATAAGGGTATCGATTCAGCTGCTGTAACTAGTCCCAAAGGGAAACGTGTCTCTCTTACATCAGCAGTTCAAGTGAAACTGTCCAGTGTTTGGTGCCGGGCTCAGGTCACTTCTGTACAAGGGGTAGAGCCTCATCCATATGACCAGCGATGGCTCCCAACCAATGTCCCGTTCCAGCCAGAGGCATCTGGGAAGAGAGGAGGTAGAAGATATGCCCCTCTCCTTTTAAGGTTACAACTCGGAAGTTGGACACATTATTTCTATTTAGGATTGTGGGGCCATTGGGCACATGCACTTATCTTCAAAGAACACTGGGAAACGTATTCTGGGTGGCCCCATGTCCAACTAAAAATTCTTCCAGACATGGACTATCAGTATCTACTATAGTCTTTGGAATAATGGAGTACAATTCCAACTAAAGTATAGATAAATGGGTACAGAGGTAACATTAGGTTTAAAAAAAAAAAAAACTGCATTAAATGAACAGCCCCGGGATAGAAGTATCTTTCACCCTACCATGTCCCAGCTGACCTCCTACAAGCTTAGCAGAGTTCTAATCCAAAGCTTTCTAGTCTTTCCCGGCTTACTCTCGTGTTACAATCTATCTTTTGCCGCACCCTTTCCCCTGCAATGTAATAAGCCAGGTGACGTAGTTCACTCAGGAAAACATACAGGACACCAGAGATGCAATGATGGCCATGTGACCTGACCCCACGAAGCCAAGAGTTTTAAGGGGGGGACACGAATGTGTGAAAATGGAATAATCCCCAGAAAGAGAGGTCCCTAGGACGGGACCAACAGAAGGATCTGATGCAGCCAGGGAGGTGGAGAGGCCCCTCGAGTGTGAGGCAAGAGAAGGTTTAATAGGAGAAGAGGTAGGGGACACTTCAGGTAGAAGGAAAAACAATGTGAAAGGCCCTTTAGCCACCGCTACCCCCTCCCCCTCCCTCACTCTTGCTCAGACCCGAAGAGTTCTGGTTGATTTCTGTAGTGTTAGCTATTGCAGCATATTTCAGCATCTTTCCAGAAAAGCATGTGCCCTAGGGTCCGAGCAATTTTCCTGATAAAATTCTACCCTCTAGGGGTGCCCGAGTGGCTCAGTGGGTTAAGCCTCTGCCTTCGGTTCAGGTCATGATCTCAGGGTCCTGGGATCGAGCCCCGCCTCGGGCTCTCTGCTCCGAGGGAAGCCTGCTTCCCCCTCTCTCTCTGTCTGCCTCTCTTCCTACTTGTGATCTCTCTCTGTCAAATAGATAAATAAAATCTTAAAAAAAAAAAAATTCTACCCACTAGCCCTTGAATAAGAATGTAGTGTTTGAAGACATAAGGCCAGGGAAACCTGGTTTCTGCCTGGAGAAGCCACTTTACAGACTCAGGCCCAAAAGTCAACCCAGGAAGAAGAGCGAAAGGCCTTAGCAGTACCAGACCTGGAAGCTTCTGAAACTCTCAGGACATGGCCCATTGTCCCTTATTTATCCTCAGATATTCCAAATGTTTCCCTTGATTATCCACAGAAAGAGAAACTAGCAAACTGTTTCACAGACCTGTTCCTTCGAGAGTTTGTTTTGTCATTTCAGTTACGTGCATATATTCATGCTAAGCCTCTAGATGATGCCACGTGATGCTACCGACAGATGAAACAGGAGCCATAGAAGTGAATTCAAATCAGTGACATCAGAACAAGGAAAGGCCCGGGCTTAGTGCCACAGAGCAGCTCCTGCCAAAATAAAGTACCAAGCCTTTAAGTCATGAGTATGACTTTGTATATGTTTTAATGCATGTATACACCAAGCTCAAAGATGTTCAGGCTGTCTCTTTCACTGTCTTTCGTAATGACCCAGAGAGAAAGAGCAGTTAGTGAAGTCATCTATGGCCAATCGACTATTACTGTTATTACTAATAACAGAATCAAAGTGCACAAAAATACTATTTTTTTAAAAATGTGTAGAAATAAAACAATGTGAATGATGATGCAGCTCAGGGGAACTGGGTAAAATAATTCCACTTGTTATGCTCATTTTCAAATGGTTCGAAGGCCACAGGGGGTGTCTTCTAGGATGACGACAATTCTCCCTCCTCCCTAAAAGATGTGTTCCTGGGCTCCAAATCTGTTACATTTAGATTTCAATATGACTGCTTTTTCTCTCTTCCATACTTTTCTATTTATCTGAAAAATTTCTCAGGTAGAAAACGACCATGGATTGACTAGGATTCAGTCAACCTCAATGCAGCCTTCCTGGTCCCCGTCCCTCTTTGCCCTCAGCCTTCTAAGAAACGAAGAAAGCTCATTATGGAATCTGTCCTCCTGAGTTCACACAATGGCTCCCACCCCAGGGCAGAGAATGTCCCAGAATGCCCTGGCTTGGTCTGGGATGGAGATGAGGGGTAGAGAAATCAAACCACACGCATTCCCCAGAGGACCCCCAGTTTCTGATAGGATTGTGTCCAGCCCTCTAGTGGGTTGAGATGGAAACATAGTTGCAGACCACTGATAAAAAGACTGTTAATGTTCTTGAATTGTGAGCTTCTAGGCAGGTGTAAAGTAGCTTACGATTCGGTTTCTAAATTACCGGCCATGCAGGAGGCACTCAGTAAACACTGGCTGGGAAATGCACACTGAGCCTGGCACCGCCCAGCCAAAGGAAGCCTATGAGATGGACGTTTTAAAAATCAAGCCCCAGGAAGCCTCATGTAGGGCTCAGGGAGGCAGAATCAGGCTAAGAGCCAAGTCTGCCACTCATGAAAGCTGGAGTGTGCACTCACAGGGGGACCAGGCAGCATGAAGTGACAAATGAGCTGAAGCAAGGCCCCTACTCATTGTGTTTACAAAGGCTGGGTCTGGAGAGGAATCCCAGCTTGGATGAGCACACATTCTGCAGCCTCTTCCAGAGGGGAATGGATTTGTCAGACAAATCGGCCAAAAGCGGTCCAGAGAGGTGGAAGGCACCAGCTAACCTCTGCTGAACAAAACCTGTGAATCTGGGCTGAGAGCTGGTGCTTCCCGGCCCTAGGGGACCCAATGCTCCATTTTAAGAACAAACATTTTAATTTCCTCTTTTCTTCCCTAAATTGAAATTCTTGATAATATAATTAGTGTCTCCATAATTTTAAAAATCAATGTAATACTATAACATAGGAGAAATCCAAAGAAAAGCAATTTATGATAAAATAATAAAATTCCAACATAAATACTCAGGAGTGATTAATTACACTTGGAGACAAGATGCCTCCTCGGTTGACTACCATTCCATGCGGAACCCCTACTCTAGCCCAGGACAGCCCCAGGTGGCTGAGCGCCCCCAGCACAGCTCCTGGCCCTGCAATCCACTAGCAGTGTGACAGCAAGGTACTTAGGTTCTCTGCACTTCCATTTCGACAATGGTACAATGAGGATTTAAAAACCTACTCCGGCGGGTTACACTGAGCATTAAGCAAAATTACTTAAAAAAAAAAAAAAAGACACCTAGCCAATGCAGGAAACCCAGGAGACACTCAGAAAATGCTTTTCCCCTCTCAAGCATCCAGAAGGCAGCTGAGAGTGGCAAGGAAAGCAGGGGGCAAGGAGCCCCGGAGAGTCCTTTCAAGTCCAGATCCTTGACATGAGACTCCATGTTACAAGATGAAAATACTGACACTTTGTTGGGAGAACTGACACGCGTGCTCAGGGACGCGCTGCCTGGGTCGGTCTCACGGCTCCCGCTAACCCAGCGACATCATCCCCACCTCCACCTCCCTGCCCTTGACCCAGGAGCACGTGCAGGTGTTCCAGAGGAAAGCCAGCTGAGGCGTTTACTGTATCATCTGCTGCTTCGTCCATTTCTCCTGAAGTCACCCTATGTTAACGAGGGGAGAGGGACTACAGCCTTCCTCCTAGTCTCTGGCACCCTCTCTACTAAGGAAAGACTGAGTTAAGGTGGTCTCAGTTTAAAGCAGGTGTGAAGGCTGGGCAAGAGGGAAATTTCCCAGCAGCGGCATCTTGTCTCTATCACTGTAACTCCTCCCGTATATTTTTATGTCACCCACAGCTCCCTGCAAGGCTTGGACCCACTTGCCCCTGGAGGTGGGAGATTGGGTCTGGCAACCTTGAAAGCTCTTGGCAGGGCTCCCCAGCGGGTCCTTCTGGGGCTGAAGGTCAGGGATGCTGGGGAGGCTCTGCAGGGACCCACCAGCTCCCAGGCCGCCGGATACAGCGAGCTGAGCGGGTAGGGCAGGAAGCTGAGGCGGGTGGCAGCGTAGAGGTCTGTGGAGCCCATCAGCTGGTTGGAGAAGATCTCCTGGTGGAAGCCACAGAGGACAGGCTGCCCATTGTGCTGTAGCACAGGTCCAGCTCCCGGGTGACTCTCCGGCAGGGGAGAGATCCCACCCCACCCAGACCTGCATCACCCACGGCAATCCTACCCTCCTGGGGCCAGGCCCCGCTGCACCCTCCCTGGGCCTATCACCCCCGGGGACCCTGAGGCCTCTGCCCCCAGTAGGGAAGGAGCTGGGTTCTTTAAACCCAGAGGCAGCAGCGCCCCGTGCTTTGGAAGGTGGGGCAGCTCTCCACTTTGCCCCGGGCCCCCCTTCCCTGCTTTCCTCACAGTTACCTGCATGGACCTGGAGAGTGATTGCCCAGACTAAACCTTCAGCTTAATGCAGCTTCTGATGCCCCAGCAGAGAGCCCGTGCAGAGGCCCACCCTCCCGGCCCCACGCCTGCCCCCTGCGCAGGCCCCCACCCCATCATCAGGCCTTGCTTTCAGCGTCTAGAGAACGGTCTGGACCTTTACTCCCAGAGGGACCAAAAGCATGCTATTTCCCCTCATGGAGCCTCCGTTTTCTCATCTGTAAAATAAAAGCAACTGTCCCTGCCCAGCCCCTTTCTCAGGGCTAGGGAAGGATCACATCGCAGGCAAGGGCTTTATACCCTGCAAAGGCCCTGCAGAGATCCTTCATTATTGGGCCCAGCTGGCTCTGTGAATGCCAAATGGCCGGAATCCCCCTACGGGACTCTTCCAGCTTTGGGGGCTGGTTAGTGCCACGGGGCATCTTCCTGCCTCCTCTTCCCAGGCCCCATCAGCTCACTTGCCCTCAATCAATCCCATATTCCGGGGCGGCTCATGAGGCTGCCCCCGGTCGCGGATCACAGCTGGCTAGTCAGTCACATGGCCCACCCCGCCAGGCCCGCACATCTCCAGGAGAATTAATGGAGACAGAGAGGCGCCAGAAATCACCCCACAGGCTAAACTCAGCCCTTCCGCGGCCGCGCGCGGCTGTCATTTGGAACACGGGCCAGCAGAGGGCGCCAGCAGACAAGGACAGCTGTGGCTCTGCGGCGGCTGGGGAGAATCACAACGCTGGGCTCTGGAAGCCCAGGAACCTGGGACTGAGCAGCTCAGCACTCACTCTTACCTGAATCCCCCTCTTGGTGCGATTGATGACTTGCAGCCCGTAACTGCTCCCATCCATGTGCCTGCTGCAAAAATGGCTACATGACCCTGGAGGCCGCCGAGCTGCAGGCCCAACCTCCCTCGACCCCTTTGGGGGTCAGAGGGCACTCCGCGGGCACTCAGGGAGGGTGCTGGGCTGGGTGTGGGCACATGTGTGTGAGAGGATAGGCCTCCTGAGTCCGTGCTGAGTGGGTAAGGGGGAGGGGCCTAGAGGTCACAGTGTGACCCAAGGGGTCAGAGGGATCCCAAAATCCAGTTTACCAGGGAAGCCCAGCCTGGAACAGATCTTGATTTCCTGACTACAGGAAAATCAAGGAGCAGGACCATCCATCCCTCTCCCCTCTGCGGGCTGGGATCTCACTGGTACAGCCGCACCAGGCACACGTCCAGCCTCTTCAGCTCGTACCTTCGCTCTGAAAAGTGGACAGGGGACAGCGGTCACCAGGGGTCGACACACCAAGCTGTGTGCATAACATCCTTCACCCTTTCCTTACATCGAGTGAAGCTCCACCCAAAGCAAAGCAGAGACAGCACAGGTCCTGTGGGACAGGTGAGGAAGCCGGTCAGGGAGTCAGGTGACCCACCCAAGGTCACATGGTAATGACGCAAACCCAGCTCTTAGAACAAACCTAATTTGTTTGGGCTCATAGCCGCTCCTGACCCCAAAGATACAAGTCATTCCCAGGTCAGGGAGTGGACCTTCCACCCTCCGAGAGTCCTCACCTGATGGGGAGGGTAGAGTCAGGTGAGGAAGGAAACCTCAGACTACGGAAACACCACAGCACTCGAGTCAGGACATAGGAATTTGAGTCAGCCTTGGCCTTTCTGGCTGTGTGATTTTGGGCAAGCTGCTTAACCTCTCTGGATATCTGTTTCCTTGTGGCTAAAGGAGTTCCGCTCTGGTAAAGCACAGAGTGGACGATATTATTATGGTCACTATCAAGCCCCAACAGGAAAGAGGGCAAGACGGTGAAGGCGCAGGCCTCTGCGCTAGCCGCCAGTGCCCCCCTTCCTGGCCCTGACCGCTCCACAGCTCACCCTTCTCTTGGGCCCAGATGCCCAGCTCCCGGGACAGCTCAGGAACCGCCAGACAAGTCCGCCTGCCCTGACGCTTCTTAGACTTGAGGAGGTCCCCAAAGAGGCGGTCCCCAAAGATGCGGTCCCCGACGTACAGGATAGCCTTCCCCCGCACCCCAAGCAGCTCGCACACCACATCCAAAGAGCCTGCCCCACCATGGAGCACAGGCTTGCTCGCAGCCCCTCCTGCCTGGTGACAGGTTGGGGACATGGGCTCCTCGTCGAGGTAGTGTGCCTGTGGAGGCTGGGGGGGTGAAGTGGGAGCTGGTCCCTGCAGAGTAAACCGCCCACAGCTGGTGGGGACCCGTGTAGGTGCCCACGCGGAGCTTGCCCGAGTCCTGGAGGGGCAGAGGGGCACCCCGCTCAGAGAGAGCAGGGGGCTGGGAGCGGCCGGGGTAACCACAGGGGCGAGAGAGGAAGGAGGTGAGAGCGAGCCCCGAAGGAGTCCCCTGGTTCCCTGTCTCCAGGGACAGACAGCAGCAGAGAGGCAGCTGCCGAGGGCAGATCCAGCCTCCAGGGCAGGCGCCCTCCCCACGACGTGGCCCCCCGGTCAAGGTTCATGGGACCTCAGCAGCTCCCTCCCCGCCATCACCGTGTTGACACCTCTCAGCACCGTTCCCTCAGCAAACAAGCGGGGCTTCTGTGTGTCTACCACAGTCAGGTTGAAGTCGGACCTCCAGGGCCTGGCTGAGGCCTCAGCCTGTGGGGCAGGCGTGGGAGAGCACGTGCAGACACGCGCACGCAGTCTGGGACACCTGGCCCTCACGTGTGTCACAGCTCCTCCCCGGTCACCCCCCACCCCCCGGCCTGCCTTGCTTGGTGGGAGCACCAGCCCAGGTTCAGCCACACTCTGCACTGGTGGAAGCTTGCCCACGCTCAGGTCATAAGCCAAGTGCTCAAAAGGCATTGGTGGAAGCAGCTGCTGGATATTGCGCCGGCTCTCACGTCAGCCTCCAGAGCTGCTCACAGCGCGCGGGGCAGAGACCCAGAGACACGGGACCTGAGCGCGGTGGCTGAGTGCGAGCCCTGCTCACCCGTGTGGCTGCCAGGGACCCCGGGTCACACGCTCCCCTCCCCCACGCCTGCCACAGCCGGATCCCACCCCCTTGCCCCTCACTGAGCCCCTCCCCAGACATCTGACTGCCTCTTCACGGCCTCCTCCGGGGCTGAAGTGGTCTTCCCCACCCCTCCAGGGGCCTCCCTTGGCCTGGCTGAGGTCACCGGCCTCTCTGACCCCCTCCAGCCAGGCCCGTGCATGGGAAACGCCCCTCCCACACTTAGTTCGTGGGCAAGGCCGTGGGCAAGGCCGTGGGCAAGGCCCTCAGCACTGTGGCCTGGCCTGGCCCTCCCTGCCTTTGGCACAGCCCACCCCAGCCAGGCACGTGGCACTCACCTCGCCGAGGCCAGACGGGCAGGTCCTGATGGCCTGGCAAAGACAGGGCAAGGGTCGGGGCACCCAGCTGGGCGGGGCCGGGCGCCCCTGCCTGCCTCTGCCCTCACCCCACAGGACACACTGGGAACCACAGGAACAACGTGGTGAGAAATTGCTCAATCTACTGAGACTTTAAAAGGCCAAGAAACGGAACCCAGAATGCCAACCAGACCCGGAGGGTAGCAGGCTCTTGGCTCCTCCTGACCCCTCCCTGTTGCTACAGGGCCTCAGTTTCCTCCAGCGGCCAGAAAGGAGGCGGTTCTCTGGGCTCCGATGGCTGAGGACCACCTCCCCCCCCTCCCCCCATCCACACACTCACATCCCTGAGGCTGCAGCTGCTGGTGGTGGCCAGAAACCCTTTCCCAACCTCCTTCCTCTTGCCGGGCAGGGTGGGGACTCGCACCTGGAGCAGAGGCAGACGTCACTTCCAGGGGTGGGGCCTCCCCCAGCTGCCCCAGGATCCCTGCCTCGGCTCTCAGCCTCCCAGGCACGGGGCTCCAGGCCAGGCCGGAACGTCTGTGAGCACGGTTAGACCACAGAGCTCGGGCCACATCTCGAGGAGAGAGGCAGGGACACAGCCCCACTGCCCTGGGGAGGAAGGGGACAAAGGGACAGGCCTGGTCATGGCCCACTCACATCCTTCTCCACGGATTTGTCTAAGTCCTCCAGGGTCTTCTCCTTCAGACACCCCTGCAGGCGGGAGCGGAGGGGTGTGTGTGTGTGTGTGTGTGTGTGTGACCGACCTGCCCGCATGCCTGGGTCCAAGATGCAGAGAGCCTGGACCACAGTCCTCAGCGGGCAGAGGAGTGAAACTCTGTGGGGGCGGGAGCCCTCCGGGTTGGCCCCGCAGAGCCGAAGGCAGACAGGACGGGGGTCCTGGGGTCCTGGGCCCTCGCCGACTGGTGGACATTATCCGTGGCCTCACACATGTCCTGGAAGAGGCTTTGGAACGACATGAAGAAGTTCCCATGCTGGTAGCCAGTGTCACAGTTGGGGCAGGCCGTGAGGACGGGGAGGCTGACATGGGGGCCTGAAGTGACCAGCAAACCTGGACCCCGTATCGGAGTCACCCCTCGAACCACACTGAGTTATGTCCCAGCTCTGCTGGAAGGGGCATCAACCTAGGCTGCGGGTCATCCCTTGGGGGGCACCAGTTACAAGGTCGGGCCCCCCCCCCACAGTGAAAGCCTTCCCACTGAGCTCCTAGAGCCCCTCGGGAGGGCTCTGTGCTCCTTGGCAGGAACCCCAGGTCAGGGCATGGGCCCTGGGCAGTGGGAGTGTCCTGCTGGTCACCCAGGGCTGGACAGGGCATGGGACGTACTTGGTGTAGTGGGAGCAGCCAGAGAAGAAGTTCCCCCCAGGCAGGCATACGGGGAGGGAGCACTGGGCATTTTTTACTCCCTGGGTGAGTCTGATATACAACAAAGTTTCAAAACCTCACTTTTAAAAAGACATTTAACAGGGACGCCTGGGTGGCTCTGTCGGTTAAGCGTTGGCCTTCGGCTCAGGTCATGATCCCAGGGTCCTGGGATCCAGCCCCATGAGGGAGTCTGCTTCTCCCTCCTCCTCTGCTCCCCTCCCCCTTCTTGTGCTCTCTCTCTCAGTCTCTCTCTCTAATAAATAAATAAAATCTTTTTTAAAAACTGTCAAAATCTGGGTGCCTGGGTGGCTCAGTGGGTTAAGCCTCTGCCTTACGCTCAGGTCATGGTCTCAGGGTCCTGGGATCGAGCCCCGCGTCGGGCTCTCTGCTCAGCGGGGAGCCTGCCTCCCCTTCTCTCTCTGCCTGCCTCTCTGCCTACTTGTGATCTCTCTGTCTCTGTCAAATAAGTAAATAAAATCTTTGAAAAAAAAACAGTCAAAATCTATAAATATAATAGTTAAATAAATAAAAAGACATCTAACAAAGCGAGCCAACGTCAGACACAGCGGGTGCGTGTGGACGCTGAAGCCACCCCATCCTTGGGCCTCGGGAATCTCACCCCTCACGGAAACACCCAGCATTTCTCAAGAACTATGTCTTCACTTCGTTTTCTCATTTGATGTTCACCTCAGCCTGTGCTGTGGATGTTATTGGTATCATTACCATCCTCTTCTCTTTCTAGAGGCAGAAGTCAAGGGCTTGCTCTAGAAACCTCTGCCACCACAAACAATACCACCACCGGCTCCCTGGGAAGAGTCTGGGGGAAACATCCCCTTCCTGCTGCTTTCACTGCAGTCTGCCCTGAGTGTCTCAGTCATCACCCCTTCCCAGTTGGTGGGGGTGGAGGAGGGAGACAGTCACTCCCTTTTGGGGTCATTGGTCCCTTTTCCACTTGGCCTACTAGCCAGAGGGAGGGCAGAGGTAAGAACAGAAATCCCAGGGCGCCTGGATGGCTCACTGGGTTAAAGCCTCTGCCTTCGGCTCAGGTCATGATCTCAGGGTCCTGGGATCAAGCCCCACATCGGGCTCTCTGCTCGGCGGGGAGCCTGCTTCCCCCTCTCTTTCTGCCTGCCTCTTGCCTACTTGTGATCTCTCTGTCAAATAAAGTAAAAAAAAAAAATCTTTAAAAAAAAAGAAAAGAACAGAAATCCCTGGGGCGCCTGGGTGGTTGCAAGAGTTGAGCGTCCGACCCTTGATTTCGGCTCAGGTCATGATCTGAGTCCCGGGATCGAGCCCCACACCTGGCTCCATGCTCAGCGGGGAGTCTGCTTCTCCCTCTCCCTCTGCCCCTCCCCCTGCTCTCTCTCTCTCTCAAATAAATAAATAAATCTTTTTTTTTTAATTTTTTTAAAAGACTAGAAATCCCTACAGTTTCACCGGGCCAGGAGCTCTGCCCCTGTTGAAAGGAGTGGAGGGCAGCAGGGGAGGAGTGAGCGGCCAGATGTTTTTGCTGGGCTGGTAAGTCCTCTGCAAGTCTGGCCACTATCTCCTGTTGAATCAGGCGGGACATGGCGAGAGCATGGGACCCGGGCCTGTCCACATTCCAGGGATGACAACCCCCTCCACGCAGTGTCTGTGGTCAGCGGCCACTCCCCCGAGGGAAACCCGGCTTCCTGTAGATCCAGTCGCACAGACGAACTTCCATTTTCTTCGAATCGTCCAGTCCTGAGAATCCATCCTTTACAAAGTCACCCAGAAAAGAGACACAGCTAAATGCAAGAAGACGACTCATGAAAAAGCATCGGCCGCCTCAGTGTCCAACCGCAGAGCACGTCTGCATCGTCAAACAGTTGGACAAACCAACTAATTGTGGTTAAGAAGATGAACCCCAAAACCGCTTAAGACAGACTCGAGAAAAAGAAGCAGAACACAAAACTGCTTTTGCACCGGCTTGCCCGCCATTTACAAAATGCAGACGCAAAAGGACTGGACAGAATAACTCAAAATAGGGGCACCTGGGTGGCTCAGTGGGTTAAAGCCTCTGCCTTCGGCTTGGGTCGTGATCTCAGGGTCCTGGGATCGAGCCCCGCATCGGGCTCTCTGCTCAGCAGGGAGCCTGCTTCCCCCTTTCTCTCTGCCTGCCTCTCTGCCAAATAAATAAATAAAATCTTTAAAAAAAAAAAATAGCTCAAAATAAACAACAGCTTAATGTGTGTGAGGCACCCGGGGGCCTGGTCAAAATGCAGGGTTATATTTAATTCTTGTCTTCAGTATTGCAATTTTCTGATAGGGGCTTGATAATGAAAAATAAACTACATGAAGTGACATACAAACTCAAGAAGTATTTATGCCAAATGAAAAGAGCAGAATACGAAATGCTATATAATTAATACTTACTGTTTTAAGTAAAACTTTTTTTTTTTTTTTTTTTTTTTGCATTTCATAAACACCTGCCCTGAGCACTGAGGACTGAGCCCCCTGATGGTACCAATACCTAGCACCCCAGTCCTGAGCACGTGATGCTGCCCAGGAAGTCCAGAGGCAGCCAGCCAGAGGGACAGGGGAGCTCATCTGTTAGGGATGAGGGCAGTTTCCAGAAGAAAGTGATGCCCGCCCAATTTTGAAAAGAACAGGAGCTCCCTGGACAGACCGCATGAAGAATTCCCACAGTTCTTGAAAGGGGAGGGGTGCGATGAGCCCACACCTCTTTCTGGGAGATCCAAAGAGGTAGGGGAGAGGGTAAGGCCAGATCGGGAAAGGTCCTATGTCCCACTAAAGAGCTTGGCCTTGACCCAGATGGGAAACCCTGGCAGCATTTTGAGCAGGATGAGGATGTGATCCCCCGTGGCTTAAAGCTGCGTCTGGTGCCAGTCCCGAGGACCGGCTAGCTAACAGAGGGACCAGCTACTGAGAGGGTCCCGCAGCAGCCCAGGCCCGCCCTGGGACATGCCTGAATTTACAGGGAGTGGAGAGGGGAGGGCTGGCCAGAGAGTCACTGGGTCAGTTAGGACCTGGGGACGAATTAACTGGAGGTGATCCTAACGAAGGAAGAAGTTAAGATCCTAGAGAGCCACAGGAGTAGGAGCCACCAACCCAGAGATGGCAGCAGGAAATGAAGGGACTTGTCGGGAGAGTACAAGGTAGGGAGTGAGTTCTGGGGCTACAAACCCTCATCTGAAGTCCGTGGGGCCAGATACGTTTCAGACTTCAAGGGGCGCCTGGACGGCTCCGTCAGTTAAGTGTCTGCCTTCGGCTCAGGTCGTGATCCCAGGGTCCTGGGATCGAGCCCCACATCAGGCTCTGTGCTCAGTAGGAAGCCTGCTTCTCCCTCTCCTACTCCCCCTTGTGTTCCTTCTCTCACTGTCCCTCTCTGTCAAATAAATTTGAAAAATCTGTTAAAAAAAAAAAAAAGAATTCAACATTTTCTGAATTTCAGAAAGTAATACAGGATTAACTGTATATATGCATGATCATTCCCTCGTGGGTCTGGGACAACAGCCCATAATCAAACTCATTGACATTCCCACAGCCAACTCATGAATATTCATTCCCAAGAAGTGGTTATATAAAGACAATAAACAAGCTCATGTGGGGTTCTGATCAAGGCTTGCCACCAAATGAGTTTGGGAGATTCTTTCAGTTTGGGGATCTAGGGATTGAGGAGGAAGGAAGTTCTATCGGTATCTACGGTAGCTAACCACCGAAGAGGGCCCTTCAGGAGAGAGGAGAGCTGAGGACAGAGCCTCAGGAACAACCACGTGGGGACGGAGACAGGAGAGAAGGCAGCAAAGGAGGCTGAGAGGGGGCAGCCAGATTTGTAGGAGAAAAGTAGAAAGGGGGGAACCACAGGGGGAGCCGTGAGCAGGGACAGTGCCACAGAAAGGCCAAGTCAGAGAAGCTCCAAATGTCCCCTACATATGGCAAAGGTAGGTCACAGGAGACCTGGACCGGTGGGACGTCACCGGCAAGATGGCGGCAGCTGAGTGGGAGCAGAGGATAGGGAAGCAGGAGCAGCACGAGAGAGGCTTCCCTTGGGCGAGTCTTGGCCACAAAAGAAATGAGATTGGGCACAGTAGCCAGACTGATGGGCAAGAAAACATGGCGGGGCTGCCAGATTGGGGTGTCAATGAGCCACAAAGAGGGCAAAGGAAGAAAGTGGGTTACGGAGACAATGTGTGTCCACCAAAAGAATGGATAAATAAATGGTAGTACGTCCTTCCGATTGACTTGGCAGTCAAGGATAAACTATGCCATCCACAACAACACGGCAGAGCCTTACAGGCACAAGAGGCGTTAAGAATCTGTGCACTCGACTGGATGTACATTGTTCCTCAATTTAAAAAAATTCAGGATGATGGAATTTAAGGTCGCAGATGTGGAGCGGTCTGGAAGAAGGCAAGGCCAAGTGTTGCCTTCCAGGGCGGAGCTGAAGCAGGTCCAAGGGAGCCTGATGGAGTCTGGGAGGGGAGGGGGCTCTGTGCTCCAGGGACAGAGAAATCACTCAACAGTTGACACAGATGGCTGTGAGACAGCTCCCACAACTCTTCGTGCCCGTGGATCGCGCTGCAGTAGTTTACTCACGGGCTCTGCTCCCGTGAGGCTGCTGGTCCCAGCTGTCCCTTCCCTGAGCGGACGCATGTCCGACCCCCAACTCCACCGCAGGTCCCGCCCACCGGGCAGGACCGCGGATACCGCGCCCCCCACCACTCACTCGCAAGGGACACACCTGGAGAAAGACGTTAGCGGAACCATAGGAGGGGACTGGCCCTTGCTGACCCTATTTATAATCAGGCTGGGTGCAGGCTCCTTTTTCCCCTAGATGGAGTTCCCAAACCGGGAGACTTTGGGCGCTCATGCAAATGAGATTTCTGAGAATTCTCCCTTCCCCATTGTGTCCCCAGCCAGCCGCTCCTGGGCCCCGCCCAGTCTGACACAGACCTTACCGAGAAGGCCCCCAGGGAGCAAGGGACAGGAGCTGCCTGGCTGAACCGCTATTCTCATCCCAAATTGCTATCAACCTCAAGTGGTCGGAATGTTTACTTCAGGAGCCTCATAACATAGTGAGGTCTACAGTTACTTTTTAAAGGAGACGTGCTGGAGGGACGTGAGGGGGGCTGGGCAGGGTGACAGGTCACAGATGTCTCAAATCCAGACTAAGCTAAAGGCAGGCAGACGCACAGCCCAGCCCAGCAGGCTCGGAGCTCCGGCTGAGATGCGTCTCTGGGGTTCTGGGCCGGCGGGAGCTGAGCTCAGTGCGAAGATTCTAGGGCAGCAGGAGACTGACCCAATTAAACACCCGGCCTTATTCTTAGACAAGGAGCCCCAATTAAGGCCCCTGGGCAGCCACAGCACAAAGGCACAGCCCTCGAGGTGACGGGAATAATTCTTATCTTAAATAGCAGTTACTTCGGATTATAAAAGTAGTCCATACTCATCGCAGAACATGTGGAAAATACGGAAAGCACAGAAAAGAAAAGGCGAGCCAGAGAGAACCACTATTTTTGCTTACTTCCTCACGGTCTTTTTCTATACATAGGTACATGTTTGACACTTGGCGGAAATGCTTCTTCGAATGATGTAAGTGAAAAAATCTACAAAGTTATAGAGAGCATGATCCTGTATTTGTTATATAAATTAAGATTGTCATATGGATAGAGTTCTGTGTCCTGTTTATCTCACCCAGTATTAAAATGTAAACATCTCCCCCATTCATTAAATATGCAGCTACTTGATTTTCCTGGCCGCATAGTATCCATCATATAGAATAAAGTATAAATTATTACCCTGTGATGGGGCATTTAGGTTGTTTCCAATTTTTCAATAACTCTCTTATGAACCTCCCTGCATATCTCCAGTTATTTTCTTGACCTAGATTTCTAGAAGTAAAAATTATTTTAGGACTCATTATACAATGCCAAATGGCTTTCTGAACGTTCGAGACAACTGGTCCTGCCGCTAGAAAATATGGGATTCCGTAGTGCCCGTGGCATGTCTTCGTTCCTATAATAACAACCAGAACTTCTTCATCAATTGCTGGTAGATCCAGATCAAACCCGGAGGCCGCTGTTAGCAGGGAAGCAGTTCCCCAGAACCCTCTTGGACCCCGGGACTGAGCACAGCACTGTCGCCCCGCATAAATCAGTTTTCACGAGGTGAGGCAGCTGGTACAAACAATCCAGAGCTTCTGGGGCTGACGACAAGCAAGGTTTATTTCTCACCCACATTACTCATGAGATGTGGATCAACTGTGGCTTTTTTTCCCAAATGCCTTCCGGTTCCGGGACCCAGGCTGACAGAACAATCCCCCACCCCCACCCCATCTCCATTCTCATGTCCAAAGACAAAAACACAGAGTAGGAGCCCACCCTGGCTCAGGAGACTCTGACTTGGACGTGGTAGTTGTCGCCCCCCCACCCTCACTCACTTCCATTTGGCCCAGGGACGTAATGTGGCCGAGCCTGATGCCAGTGAGGGGACGTGTCCACTCCTCCCACGGGGACACGCTGAAGGTCACCATCGTGGGGGGGGGGGGCACAGAATCCCCTAGGGAGTCGACAGAAAATACCTAGAAACAAAATTACAATTGACCACAGCCATGAGCCCTCAGAAACAAGGCTGGGCATTCGTCATCACCTCCCGGTACTGAATCTGACATAAGGAATGTTCCGGCAACCAGAATCCCTCCTCGTGCTAGAAACCCCCTTGCCCTAGAAACCTCCCCCAGGGGCTGATGAAGGGGGTCACCTAGGTATGCCTTTTGTGCAAGTACAAGAAAAATACATAAGTTTGTGTGTGTGTTTAGGTGTATATATTTATAGGTAGCTCCATTAAAAATAATAAAGATATATTGTTAAATTTTTAAAAGGCAAAAGAAGGGGTGCTTGTCTGGCTCAGTCAGAGGAGCATGTGGCTCTTGATCTAAGGGTCATGAGTTCGAGCCCCATGTGGGGTATAGAGATTACTAAAATAAATAAATAGATAAATGGCAAAAAAAAAAAAGCCTTATGTATAGCAGGCTACCATTTATTTTTAAAAGAGAAAATACATATACATAATACATATAATTTATGCTTATGTATGCATAAAATATCTCCAAAAAAATCAATAAGAAGCTGGTAACAGCGGTTATTTTAGGAACGCAAACTATGGGACCGATGGTGGAGGGGAGAGGCTGGCTTGTCACTCTATATTAGGTTTTCTACAGTTTGAATTGTTTTCCTCGTGCTTTTATCACCTTTAATTGTCCTTTCCCAATCCTTTCTCACAGTGTCACTCCTCTTCCTCCATTGCTCCCACATTACGATGCCCTGACTCCCACACCCAGAGCCTCAGAAAGCAGAGTTTCCAGAAAGCACTGGAAACCCCCAAGAAAAACAAACAGCAAGAGTTACAAAGAAAAAACAACAATCATGCTCCAACAGGCCAGACCACCTCCCATGGTTGTGCGGGTCATACTCGTGACTGCCTGTCACAGCCACCCCTTCCAGGAAGGTGAGATCAAAAGATAGAGGCGAACCAGCCTGCATGAGTCAGGAGTCTTGCTCCTGGGAGGAAGGTAAGCAGACGGCGAGAAGAGGAGACAGAGGGAAAGCAGCAACATTTGCGGAGGAAGCCAGCGGTGCCCCCAGGGTGGGGCGATTTAAAGATGGGGCTGCCTACTGTGCCACTGGCTGCCAAGACCCCTCCTCTGTCCTCCCCACATCCCCACGTGTGCTCCAAATCTTCAGAAATGCCTCCCATGCCCCACATGCTTGGTGTGAGCCTGTCCCTCTGTGCAAATATAAAGGGCTGACATTTACCATCTGGATGAGCAGAACGGAGGCAGCACCTGTGGGGGCGGGAGCTGGAGGCAGAGATAACATGAGAACACAATCCTCAGGGTATTGGTGAGGACGCTGGGGGTGCTTTGGATTTCTAGAGGGCATGGGATGTGGAGTTCAAACCAAGCCGAGGTCTGGATACGCCTGGAGCCCACAGCGATGGCTGGGTTACGCAAGCAAAGGTGCTGATTACAGAAGGTCCCGCATAACTGGGCGTGGAGAGGGTGGTCTACACTATCAGGAACCTGCTGCTGGGATTGTCCGGGGAAGCTCGCATTCTCGGAGGTCTCTTCCACACCCTGGCAGGACCTGAAAGGCCCTGAGGAAGTGCAGTATTCACAGGATATCTGCGAAGGACGCGGCGTCACTGAGTCCCCGATCTGGGACACTTTGCTTGATCACCTGCACAAGCTCCTGGTGTAGGAGCCACATGCAGGTGGACTAGCACAAGCTCCTGGGCTCCCCGGAGTGTCCCACAGAACCAGAGGCCAAAAGGGTGTGACTACGGTTCCACGAAGCAAAGGAGATATAATTCAGTAAATTTAGGAACCAATGGAATAAACAAGATTTGTAATTGCAGGGCCTGGAGGGCAGTCTGCTAATGAGATAAGTCAGAGAAAGACAAATACCGTATGATTTCACTTACATGTGGAATCTAAAAAGTACGTATGTTAAAAAAAGAGGGGCACCTGGGTGGCTTGGTCAGTTACGCAACTGACTCTTGATTTTGGCTCAGGTCATGCATGATCTCGGGGTCCTAAGATTGAGCCCTGCGTCAGGCTTCATGCTCATTGGGGAGCCTGCTTGAGGATTCTCTCTCTCTCTCTCCCTCCCTCTCCCTCTGCCCCTCCCTTCCGCCGCTCCTGATCTCTCTCTAAAATAAACAAATAAATCTTTTTTAAAAAATAATGAAGGAAAGAAGGAAGGGAGGGAGAAAGAAGGAAAGAAACTAAGCTCATAGATACAGAGAATAAATTGGTGGATGCCAGAGGTGAGAGTTAGGGGTGGGAGAAATGGGTGAACTGTTTTTATTGTTTTAATTTAAATAAATGAAATTTCTTAAGAAATAGGCAAGAACTGCAGAAGAATATATTGTAAAAAGTAAAAAGAATATATTGTAAAAAGCAAAAATTCCCTCACTAAGGCCTTTCCCTAGTCTCACTACCCAAGGGTCACCACTGATAAGTTCTCTCTATCCTTCCAGATTTTTTCAATGTACAACTACGTAGACACATCTACGCACACTGTATGTGAATTATGGTATGCATATCATTATTCAGTAACTTAAATCATTTGTTAACTTAGACATTCTTCCATGTAAGAGCATAGAAATCTACCTCAATTTCCTTAGGCCCATGATTTTTCAAACCACATTAGAAATGCTTATCATTTGTTATAAAATTAATACATGCATATAGTAATAAAAAAATGTTTTAAGGGCACCTAGGTGGCTCAGTGGGTTAAGTGTCTGCCTTTGGCTCAGGTCATGATCTCAGGGTCCTGGGATCGAGCCCCGTGTCAGTCTCCCTGATCGCCTCCTGCTCGTGCTCTCACAAACAAATACATATATTAATTCATTAATCAATCAATTTAAACGTTTTAAATAAAACTGAAGATACCAGTTTTCATCTATCAGATTGGCAAAAATCCAAGGAGTTGGTGAGGCTGTGGAAAAAGGAACTTTTACACATTCTTTGTGATAGGGTGAAGGTACCGCCCATTGGGGAAGGCAGTTTGGCAGCGTGAGTCAAAATTAAGAGAAACCCTTTGACCCAGCAGCTCCACTGTTAACACTTAAGACTGACTTGTACACATCCACCTGTGCGGTATCCAACAATGTTCCTAATAGTGAAATAACTAGCATATGCTCATCAATAGAGGGCTGGTTAAGTAAGTAAGCTCCCTCCATAATGAAGTTCCTTGTACATGGAACTATGGAAAAGAATAAAGAAGCTCTCCATCTACTCCTAAGGAAAGATTGGCAAGGTGTACTGATAACTAGGGAGGAAGGAGAGGTTGCAGAACAATGAGGGCGTGACATTCTATGTAAAAAAGAGGAGGTAAGAATCTGTATTTGTATTTGCTTGTTTTTTATAAAGAAACTCTGGAATAATTTATAAGAAACTAAAAATAGGATTTGAGACGATAGAAAAGGTGGGAGGAATTAGAGATGGGGAATAAGGGGGAAAAACTTCACAGTGCACTGGCTTGTATTTTTGGATTACGAGCCATGTAAATTTCTTACTGACTCAAAAGAGGAAATAAAAACTACAAGAAATGATCATATAAAGAAAGTGTGAATACAACCAGATACAAAATTATACCCTGAGCACAAGTCATTATTAGAATTAAAGATGTATTTTTTACTTTGTAGGGACAAGACAAATGCATAAGGCCCAAATTTGCGAGATAATTTAAGCCGTATAAACACGCCAAATACTAATGAAATGTGGTGATGCGACAAAGCAAAATGATGAATATACCCAGTAGTTAGATGCCAGAAGACCAGCTGAACCACCAAATTATGAGAACTTGCGATGCACATTTCATTTTTTTATTCCTGTTATGTTACTATGGAAAAGGCAAAGGTTTTGCTTGTCTGTTTCTTAGGTATGAAGAAGAAGGAAGGGAGGGAGGAGGAGAAGGAGAGGAGGAGGGAGGGAAGGAGAGAGAAGGAAGGAAGGAAGAAGACAGGCAGGAAGGCAGGGAGGAGGGAAGGAAGGGGGAAGGACCAATGAGCCCATTGACAGGAACGTAACCGGTGCCCCTTTTTGCAGGGCGATTTTGCAATATCTAGCAACACTTAACACACGTCTTTTGACCCAGGAATGGGTCTGGGAATGTCCCCAACAGATAGATATATTCCCATGGCTATGTAAAAGGTAATTGATGTGGCATATAAAGATATTTAGTGCAGCATAGTTTGTAGAGCAAAAAACGGGAAGCTACCAAAATCAGCAAAAAACTGGTTCAACTGTAGAGTGCTCTAAAATGCAACCCTCCGCAGAATGAGACCGAGGCGTCCAGACTGAAACGGGAACACAGCTGCCGTAGTAGCCAGGGGAAGGCGGGCTGTGGTGGAGCCAACAGCAGGACTCTATCTGTATAAAGAAAGACAAAACATGACGAAGGACAAGCATGTCGAGAGAAAATGTCTGGAGGGATCCACCTGCATCTGCTAATGACGGGTGACTGAGGAGGGAGACCAGGACCGAGGGCTGGAGGGAGGGGGTGGGGAAGACCACTAGGAAAACATTTCCTTTCCTGAATAAATTATGCTTACCTCGTGCATATATTACTTTGTTTATTCTTATTGTGGTCAAATACACAGAACAGGAAATGTACCGCTTTAACCATTTTTTTAAGATTTTATTTATTTAAATTTTTTTAGGACTTTATTTATTTGATGGAGAGAGAGAAGGAGAGAGAGAGAGACACAGCGAGAGAGGGAACACAAGCAGGGGGAGTGGGAGAGGGAGAGGCAGGCTTCCCGCAGAGCAAGGAGCCGGATGCGGGGCTCGATCCCAGGACCCTGGTGTGCCAAAGGTAAACGCTTAATGACTGAGCCAGCCAGGTGCCCCAAGATTTTATGTATCTTAGAGAGAGACCAAGGGGAGGGGCAGAGGAGGAGGGAGAGAGAGAATCTCAAGCAGACATGCCAGTCTCTCCACATTGTACATGCTACATTTATAACAAAACGTATTGAATTTTTTTAAATCTCACTTTATCTTAAGAAGAAAGTCTAATATTTTTCTCTCCTTAGAACTATTGTGAGATTACACATTCCTGGAGGTCAGGGATCGATTTTTTGTTGTTGTTAAGATTTTATTTATTTATTTGAGACATAGAGAGGGAGAGAGGGAGCATGAGTGGAGGGAGGGGCAGAGGGAGAGGGAGAGGAAGGGGCAGGCTCCCCGCTGAGCAGGGATCTCCCGACTGGGGACCAGCTGAGCCACCCAGGCGTCCCCGGGATTAATTTTTTTTTTAATGCCTTAGCTATTTGTTAAAAAAAACAAAAAACAAAAACAAAAAAAAACAACTGTGCATGGAGGCCTTCCTGGAGAAGGAGAGAAAGTCACGAGAGCCTGGGAAGCATGACTTCTTCCTGACCAGACAGCCGGGGAGCCACTGCCCCCTCCCCAACCACAGTCAACACCCCAGACTCTCCTCAGGCCCCGCGGACATTCCCGAGCCCAAGACACTACCTGCCTTGCCAACTGCGGGGGCCCCAGACCCAGCTGGCTGCCAGCCCGGCTCTGGGGTCTGCGGCAGCCGCTCACAGGGGGCTCTGCTGGGGCCCGCCAGCCGCACAGTGGATTTCCAAAGCCGGCGGCCGGATTTCTCGTTAACTGGGACGTCTCCTCAGCCCGTTTTGGTCACATGAGTGTCCCGGAGGACAAGCAGGTCTCTGCAGAGGCTACCTCATTTCACCGGTTCGTCTGCTACCCGCTTTACCACCAGCTCGGCTCCAGAGATGCTGGCTCCTGGCAAGTTTCCTGGGCCTTCACTCTGTCTGAACAATAACCCCAATGCGTGGGAATGAAAACCCCACGCGCTCGTGTTCAGGCCCAATGCCTCATTTCCATGGAGACACAAGTGGGGGCTTGGAGGAGGGGCTCTTTGGGAATGGGGAGGTGAGGGAGGGGCTGCCTCTCCTCCCAGCTCTGTGTCCAGGTCACCGGCACAGCCATTGTTTCCTTCACCTGCTTCGACCCATTCTCCCGACAGAGCTGGAGAGACCTCAAAACCCAAAGAAGAGTTGGCAGCGGCCAGAGTGTATCCAAGCCTCACCCCCCAAACTGGCTTCAAGCTCTTCACCCCGAGTCCCCTGCTGGCGTCTCCCACCTCGTCACCCCTCCTCCCCAGGCTCACGTTCCTCCAGCCGCACCAGCCTTGTGCTCCTGGAAACTACCACGTCTTTCCTGTTTCCGGCCCTGGCTCTCCCTGAGCCCTCCCAGATCTTGCACGGGCAGTCTGCCACCATCTTGTCCCCAAAGGGACAGAAGCTTCCTCTCACACAGCAGGCAGGCCAGGGTTCGTCAGAGGTGCCGATAAAATGGGAGAAGAGAGGGTCTTTCTAGATGCTTCTAATCTGAGCATGGTGGGCCTTCCCCTTTTGAACCTCAGAGTCCATTCGCAGCTTTTCAGCTTCAGAATGGACTTAAACTTGGAAACTGAGAAAACTGGAGAGAGTCTGGAAAGCATCGGACAGGACCCCACAGAGCACTGGCTCCTATGGCTCTGATCCCGGGGTCTTGTCACAGGCTCCCAGTCTGAATCCAAACCCCGGTTGTTCTTTCTCGACCCTGTCTGAACAAGCCCACCCAGAAAAACCCTCCTGCCGGGTGACAGAGAGCTTGTGTCTCCTCCCAGGAGGAAAGAAGCCGCAATGACTAACCGCAGCTCAGAG
>CM052885.1:32267838-32327098 GCA_028534135.1 Potos flavus | reverse complement strand
GGATCACTGTGGTAAGGCAAGAACGTGAAAGCCTGGTTTTATTTGGGTGCATTTTGGACATTGTAAATGTGGGGGGAGATTCGTCTCGGCCTTCCCAGGGGCTGCCCTGAGAAATGAGGACAACCTGGGGAGAAAGACTTCTTCTCATCTGACATTTCTTCTGTACTTTTGAATCTGGTTTTGCCATATTCATATATTATTTTTAAATGTTTTTACAGTTTAAAATAAGTACCTAAAAAAGAAATGTGATACATCCACAAATATATCAGAGTGTCTACATAAGAAAAGAAATAAAGTAAAATATGCATTCTGGCAAAAAGGGTAGCCTTTTGAAGAAGCGTGTGGTGAGGAATTGGTAGTCTGCTAAAATCAGGTAAAAATCTTAATTTGGTGGGCTGTCAGGAGTGCACACTTTTTTTAGTTTTTTATTTGCCATCTCTTGTTGTGGCTTTATACCACTTGTGCAATAAATGATTATTTTGAACATCATCTTAAACAACCAGAAGAATGGTTTGCTCTGCAGAAGACATGAGGCAAAGGAGGGGGCAAGGAGAGGGTGAAAGGGCTCAGGTTAGCAGGAAGAGGTGGGAGAGAAAGATCCAGCAGATCGGCCTCCAGGGGCCCCGAGGCCGCAACTGAAAAGGCCATCCCTTGCAAAGTCAAAAATAAGAGAGCAATTAAAACTTGTGGTATACCCATACTATGGAATAATATTCAGCAACAAAAAGACTAATACTGACTCAGAAAACGTATTGAGTGACAGACACAAGAGCAAACACACTGCTTGATGTAATTTTTTATCTAAAATACTTTATTGCAATCTTTTTGATAAACCAAGCACATGTTTATGATAAAGAAGTCAAAGTATGTCAAAATTTCTAAGCAGTTTTTTTTTTCTCCAGGAGGTTGACAGCGGCTTGCAGAGGTTACCGCAGGAAAGACGGATGGAAAGTTCCTGGGATCTGGCAGGAGACACCCTCTGCATCAGCAAACGCCCGGTAGGTAGCCGGGAGGAGGGCCCCGGATCTTCACTTCTCCTCCAGAGTGGTGGGAGCCACTCAGACGTGCCCGGCATCTCACCAGCACTTCTCCGAGAGGGTGAACTCCAAACTTCAGCCCTTCGGTCCCCAGATTCGTGCCTCCTCTGTGCAAGGGACTGCCCCAGCTGGGCTTCGAGAATAACCATGCTTCAGTCAAGGGTAATACCTTGGTGCAAGTGTTAAAACACCGTCGTGGCGCTGCGGGCCAGCCTGCAAGGACCAGGGGCCTCCCTCAGGAAGCCAAGCAGACAGCGCCCGGCCAGCCCCCCCCCCCCGCGACGGGGGTGCACTGCAGCACTCCCGCATCTGCCAGCAACCGGCTCCTAGCACCAAGAGCCGCTTGGTGTAATTTATGTGAAATTCTAGAAAAGACAAAAAGATGGTGACAGAAAGCAGGACTGAAAGAGACGGACCGCAAAGGAAATTATTTGGTGTGTTGGGAATTTGCTCTGATGTTTACACTGGCATCTACGTTTGTCAAAACTTATCATATTACGTACTTAAAATGGGTGCATTTCAGGGGCGCCTGGGTGGCTCAGTCAGTTAAGCGTCTGACTCTTGATCTCAGCTCAGGTCTTGATCTCAGGGTCGTGAGTTTGACCCTCACATTGGGCTCCACACGCAGAGTGGAGACTACTTTAAAAAAAAAAAAAAATGGGTGCATGTTATCGTATGCAAAGTATACCTCAATAAACTTGATTTTTAAAAATAGAGGAGGGGGTTTTGAGTGAGAACCTGACACACGAGGGTCCATTTCCACCAATGTATATGCTTGGTGGTATTTATGAATGAATGATGGAAGGGTATGACTCCCATGGTTGCTCATTTGGATTCAGGGCAGGAGCAGAGGAGGTGAAGTTTTCAAGCATCAGAGAGAAGAGCAAACACAGCCTCTACCCATCTCTCCACAGCCTCGGCCCATGCACCAAGGGACACCAGGCTCTCCTCACCCTCTCAAGAAAGAAGGGGAGACGTTCTCTTCATTACTGCTCTTCGCAGGGCTGACTGCCTGGCCCTGAGTTCAGGACACGGTCACCAGGAAAACATCGGGTGCGTGGGCTGGCCAGAGCTTCCATTTTATTTTCAAGATTTGGTGTTCCTCCCGACTGGGAAATAAGGCAGCAACACCATGAAAAGCAGACTGAAGAAAGGAATAACCGTGACCACCAGTGTCAGCGCCACATTCCATCTCCCCAGGCAATCCACCGAGTGAGCGCCTCGGCCCAGCACAGCGAGCAGCCTGACCCCACTCTGGGGGCGGGGGGAGACGCCAAGGAGGCCCCAGGCCCTTGCCCTCAACTCACTCACTCGCTGCCTCTTCACTCAAAGGCCAGAGGCCTGCAGCAGGCCCTACCATCCTTGACCTCCAGGTCCTGGGGCGAGAGGCAGGGCAGCCCAGCAGGAACTGCCTTCAACACCTGATTGCAAAAGGGGTGGGGGGCACTCACTCAGACGGCATGTCTAGAAAGGTGGAGCCGTACGGAAAAGATAGGTACAGACTTCTAGTCATAAGAGAAATCAAGCATGGGGTTGAAAAGGACTACATAGGGAATACAGTCGGTAAGATTGTAACAACTTCATATGGTGACCAATGGCGACTACACTAATCGTGGCGAACACAGCAGAATGGGTACCATTGTCACATCTCCCTGTTTTCCACCTAAAACTAATATGTCAACGGTACTTCAGTTTAAATAAAGTCTTTAAAATAATGTGAGGAACAGCTTTCTCACCTGAGTGTAAAAAGAGGAGAGGTCAAGAGGGAGAGGTTCTGGTGCATTCCAGCTCCAGCCAGCCCCTGGCGGCGTCATGTGGAGATATATATATATATATATATATGTTAGAACGAGAAGACGGGCTCTGGGCCGAGGGCAGGTTCATATTTTTATCCAGGGAATTTAAGATTGCACGGGCTTCTGGATGGGAATATTCTCAGAAGCTCCAAAGATTAATGTCAGCTACAACTGGTTAAAAGAAAATTAATACTGCTGATTAAGCACAATGGCAACCCACGCATACTCATAGCCTTAAGATTTACAGACTTTCACTTAAATCGTTAACACTTGATCTTCACAGCAACTTTAAAGACAAAGGATGTATTATTATCCAGGCTCAAGGTCATTCTGTGAAATTTTATATCAATTCACAAAAGCACTCCGAGGATCGAATTCACTGACAAATGCTGTTTGGCGTCGTCAGATAGAACTGGCTAGATGATTGGGATGTTTGTGCCGTTCGTGGAGACATCGCGGAAGATCTCTATGGTGAGTGGCGGGGCTGGTCCCACACGGTTTTCCATGCTTGGCCCCCCTCCTCCGCTCGGCAGCGCTCTCTCTGCCCGGCTAACCCACACCCTGCTCTCTCTCCTGCCTTACATTTTTGAGCTAAGAGTTCATGTTTGACAGGTAGTTGCTTTTATTGTAATGAAGTATTCGTTAAAAAATCACCAAAATTCACAGGTCACATCAAATAGTCTCTTGGTTGGCCACGCCCAGGAAAAACCAGCCTGTGGACCCCAGCCAGACAGCAGGCCCCCGGTATGGAGATGGCCCCCCTGAGGGTCAGCGCAGGTCCTCCAATACAGAGAATAATATGTATGCAACCTGCCTCCTAGGAGTGCTGGGGACAGAGTACCCCGGTAGCTATCATCATACGATAACCTAAAGGTATCATCACATCATAAATGTGCACGTGTTATCATCATATAATATTAATATTATCATCATTATTTTTATGGGTGCTTCTCTTCTTTCTACTGGGCATTGTAGGTCTCTATGGAAAGGCCAGGCCTCATAGAAATGCAAAATGCTGTGCACAGATAAACATCAGGGGTCACAGAAGACTGGCAGGTGGGTCCTCGAGAAATCCTCCGGGAATCCGTGATCTGGGCAACTTATCAGGGAGCCCCACTCACTAGAGACCAACAGCCCAGGCCGTCCTGCTGCTGGGAGATAACTTGACCTTAATGTCATCTGTTTCTTTTTACTTTTTTTTTTTTTAAGATTTTATTTATTTATTTATTTGACAGAGAGAGAGAGAGATCACAAGCAGGCAGAGAGGCAGGCAGAGGGAGAGGGGGAAACAGGCTCCCTGCTGAGCAGAGAGCCTGATGCGGGGCTCGATCCCAGGACCCTGAGATCATGACCCGAGCCGAAGGCAGAAGCTTTAACCCACTGAGCCACCCAGGCGCCCCCTTTTTTTTTTTAAAGTAGGCTCCATGCCCCCCAAGGAGCCCAGCGTAGGGCTTGAACTCATGACCCTGAGATTGAGACCAGAGCTGAGATCAAGGGTCAGATGTTTAACTGACAGAGCCACCCAGGAACCCCTTCCTACTTTTCCAAATGTGGTTACTAGAAATGCTGCAGTGACACCGGGCCCACATTGTACTTTGTGGGGAAGGGCTGGTTCAGAAAACCGAGAAGCCTCCATAAATAGCTACTCAGAGGGACAGTTAATAAAACATGATTTCTTCTGCTTCCTTCTTCTGCACCTTGCAGAACATGGGCACACCCAGAAAGGCTTGGAAAGTCCCGTGCAGACATAAACATGTTTGGAATTTTTCAGCTAAAAGTGTCAGGTTGTCCAAATCCACCTTCCCTCCCCCAGCAAGGAGGATGAAGACACTGAAACCTGAAGCAAATTAAGCGATATCCCCTGATGATCCACTAGCAAGACCAGATAATCCACACTCTAGGAGTTTCCGGACTTTTCTGTTCTAGCGGCCTCTCCTGAATGTCTTTACTCCAATAGCTTTTACAGTAACACTGCTTTTGTTCCACCAGCTCACAGATTCCTTCTCCCCAGCTTCCCTTAGTGTCTTAATAATAAAAGAGCTCTGTGCTCCCTGGACATACAAAGGCCCTGAGGTTAGCAGAGTCCAGGTAACGTTCCTGGACAGGAAAGCATCAAACCTAAGTGATGTCCCTCTCTCTGGACTTCAATTTGCTACGCTCTAAATGGGCCCTGTCACCTCTCTACCTTGTATCTAGCCAAAACCCCAATAATGGAAGAAATGTATTTGTAAGTCTTTTGTAGATAAATTATCTGTCATAAACTTGCAAGGCCTACACTGCTCTTTTTTTTTTAAGGTTTTTATTTTTTTTTTAAAGATTTAATTTATTTATTTGACAGAGAGAGAGACAGCGAGAGAGGGAACACAAGCAGGGGAAGCAGGAGAGGGAGAAGCAGGCTTCTCACTGAGCAGGGAGCCCGATGAGGGGTTCGATCCCAGGACCTTGGGATCATGCATGACCTGAGCCGAAGATAGTTGCTTAACAACTGGCGCCCCAAGATTTTTATTATTTTTAAGTAATCTCTACACCCAACCTGGGGCTAGAATTCACAACCCTGAGATCAAGAGTCAGATATTCTAGATATCTAGATATTCTACTGAGCCACACGGCCTCCTCTTTCTTCATTATTTCTAATAGTTCCTTATATGTTAAGACTAATACCAAAACCACACCAGGACACTACAAGAAAAGAAAATTACACACCAATATCCAGTGTTAGTCAGCCAAGAAAAAGAGTGAAATGTTACCATTTGCAACAACATGGATGGACCTTGAGGTATTATGCTAAGTAAATAAGTCAGACAGAGAAAGACAAATAATGTATGATCTCATTTTTACATTGAGTCTTAAAAAGAAAAAAAAGCCATGCTCATACATATAGGGAACAAATTAGGGAGTGGGCGAAGGGAGTCAAAAAGTACAGACCTCCAGTTACAAAATAAATAAGTTATGGGGATGTAATGTATAGCGTGGCGCCTAGAGTTAATAATGCTATATTGCATATTTGAAAGTTGCTAAGAGAGTAAATCTTAAAAGTTCTTAACACAAGGGAAAAAAATACTAACAAACCAAATTCCACAGAGGATATTAAAAAGATCATACATATATGTCAATTATATCTCAATAAAGCTGGGGGAGGGAGAGATCGTACACCATGATCAAGTGGGATTTATCCCTGGGATGCAAAAATGGTTCAACATATACAAATCAATAAACATGATACACCACATTAACAGAATGAAGGATAAAAAAACATATAATCATCTCAGTAGATGCAGAAAAAGCACTTGGCAAAACCAAATGCATTATCATGATGAAAGCTCTCAAACCGGGTAAAGAAGGAATGTACCCCAACACACTGAAGGCCCTATATGATAAGCCATAGATAAGATCATACTTGATGGTGAAAAGCTGAAAACGTTTCCTTAAGATCAGGAACAAGACAAGGATGTTCACTTGTATTAACATAGTACTGAAAATCCTAGCCAGCAAACAGGTAAGGAAAGGAAACAAAAGCTCCAAATCAGAAAGGAAGAAGTAAAATTGTCTGTTTGTAGATGATGTGATATCGGGGCGCCTGGGTGGCTCAGTCGTTAAGCGTCAGCCTTCGGCTCATGTCACGATCTCGGGGTCCTGGGATCGAGCCCCACATCAGGCTCCCTGCTCAGCGGGGAGCCTGCTTCTCCCTCTCCCCCTGCTTGGGTTCCCTCTCTCACTGTCTCTCTCTTTCTGTCAAATAAATAAATAAATAAATAAAATCTTAAAAAAAAAAAAGGTGAAGTGATATTATATATAGAAACCATGTATCTGATAGGGGGTTAATATCCAAAATATATAAAGAAGTCATACGACTCAATAGTAATAACAATAGCCCACTTAAAAATTGGCCAAAGGCATTGAATAGGCATACAAATGGCCAATAAGTATATGAAAATGCAGTCAACACTACTAACCATTAGAGATACGCAAATCAAAACCAAGCCACGATGAGGTATCACCTCACTCCTGTTAGGATGGCTATTATCAAAAGACGAGAGATACTGAGTGTCGCCAAGGTTATGGAGAAAAGGGAACACTCGTACACTGCTGGTAGTAATGTGAACAGGTACAGCCATTATAGAAAACAGTATGGAGGTTCCTCAAAAAATTAAAAATAGAATTACCGTATGATCCAGCAATCCCACTTCTGGGTATATAGTCAAAGGAAATGAAATCAGGGGGGCCGGGCTGGTTCAGTCCATGGAGCATTGCAACTCTTGAGCTCAGGACTGTGAATTCAAGCCCCATGTTGGGTGTAGAGATTACTTTAAAATTCTAAAGGAGCACCTGGGTGGCTCAGTTGGTTAAGCTCAGACTCTTGATTTCTGTTCAGGTCATGATCTCAGGGGTCGTGGGATCTGCGCTCAGCAGGGAGTCGGCTTGAGATTCTCTCTCTCCCCCTCCTTCTGCCCCTCCCCCACCCTCTCTCTCTAAAACATGTAAATAAATCTTTTAAAAATATATAAAAATGAAAAATAAAATGTTTTTTAAAAAACCAAAGGAAATGAAATCAGCATCTCAAAGAGATATCTGCACTTCCGAGTTTATAGCAGTACTATTCACAATACCCAAGATATGGAAACAAATGCCAGTTGATGGATGACTAAATAAAGAATTGTGATATATATATTATGATATATATATTATTCCATTATATGTAATTATATGTAATATAATGAAATATTAGCCTTAAAAAAGGAAGGAACTCCTGCCATTTGTAATAACATGGATGAACTTGGAGAACATTGTGATAAGTGAAATAAGCCAGTCACAGAAAGACAAATATTGGGGCACCTGGGTGGCTCAGTCATTAAGTGTCTGCCTTCGGCTCAGGTCATGATCCCGGGGTCCTGGAATCAAGCCCCAGATCGGGCTCCCTGCTCATCGGGGAGCCTGCTTCTCTCTCTCCCACTCCCCCTGCTTGTGTGCGCTCTCTCTCTAGCTGTCTCTTTCTGTCAAATAAATAAATAAATAAATCCTTAAAAAAATAAATAAAACAACATCAAAACAACCTTTTAAAAATAAATAAAAATAGAACTACCCTACAATCCAGCAATTGCACTACTGGATATTTAACCAAAGAATACAAAAACACTAATTCGAAGTGATACATGCACCCTAATATTTATAGCAGCATTATTTACAATAGCCAAATTATGGAAGCACCCAAGTGTCCATCAATTGATGAATGGATAAAAAGATATATACATGTGTATACACACACACACACAATGGAATATATACATAATGTGTATATATGTACGTATCTACATATAGATATAGAGAGAAATATATGTAATGGAATATTATTTAGCCATAAAAAATAATGAAATATGGCCATTTGCAACAACATGAATGGAGCTAGAGAGTATAATGCTAAGCGAAGTAAGTCAGAGAAAGACAAATACCATATGATTTCACTCATATGTGGAATTTAAGAAAGAGAGCAAACGAGCAAAGGGGGAAAAAGACAAATGAAGAAAGACTCTTAACTATAGAGAACAAACTGATCTGTGTCTTCTAAGTTCTCTTAAAGGTCTTATTAAAGATTCTACTTACTAAAATGTATTTCTTATCGAACTTGAAATTATTTCTACTGTGATATGATTCAGAATCTAACTCCATTTCCCTTTTCCTGAACAGCTAGCCAACTCTTCCAGTTATTTCATTTACCCCAAGATTTCTTAAAAGTGGCACTCTTGGTATTTGGGGCCACATACTTTTTTAATGCAGGGATCGCCAGCACACTGTAAAATGTTTAGCAGCATCCCTGACCTCTACCAAATTCCAGGATCATTTCTCCAGGTATGACAACCAAAAATGTCTCCAGACACTACCAAGTGTCCCCTGGGAGACAAAATCACCCCCTAAGTTAAGAGCCATTGACTTATTGGTTCCCCAGTGGTTTGAAATACTCCTTTTATCATGCAGTAAATTCTTATATATCATATACGCTTGGGTCTATTTCAATAGGACTTTCCAATGATTTGATGTCTATTCTTGGACCATACAGAAAATAGTACTAAACTGTTTCCATTATTGTGATTTTGTATTAATTTTTAATCAGTTATGCTCGCTCTCTCCCAATCTCTTTAAATCCTTCCTAGAGGATAATCTTATTGATCAACTGGGTGGGAAAAGAACAAGAGACCCAAGCAGAATCTGGGGCCAACGAGTCCCAGACTAAGCGGGGCAGCATGCACTGGGCTGCCTAGGCTAAGAGGAGAAAAGGCATCAGATAGCACCTGGAAGTCACATTCACAGGACCATCTAGTGAGACCAAAAGGGAAGCAATGACAGAGAACAAAAACAGAAGAGGGGACAGTGTTTTGAGCTGCTGGTATTTTTTATTTTTTTAAGTAGGCTCCAGGCCCAGCACGGAGCCCAAGACTTGAACTCACAACCCTGAGATCAAAACTTGAGATTAAGAGTCAGACACTTGGGGTGTCTGGGTGGCTCAGTTAGTTGCGTGTCCAACTCTTGATTTTGGCTCAGGTCATGTTCTCACGGTTGTGAGATGGAGCCCCATGTTGGGCTCTGCACTCAGTGGGGAGTCTGCTTAAGGCTCTCTCTCCCTCTCCCTCTGCCCCTCCCCACTATATGTGCTCTCTGCTGCAAATAAATAAATAAATAAATAAATAAATAAATAAATAAATAAATATTTTTTAAAAAGAAAGAAAAAAAGATGCTTAACCAACTGAGCCACCCAGGCATCCCAAGCTGCTGGTGTTATTAAGGGAGGATAGGGGAAGGAAGGAGAATGGGACAGTTGTGATTATTTATAGGGTAGCTAGACTTCCCTTGTTCCAGAGGAACTGAATATAGCCCTGTAGGGAATTGGTCCTTCAAGCCCGTGGGCAAGCCATATTCACATGGGCATGACTGCTTGATGGTAAACTCCCTCAGGACTGGACACTTAGGTCCTTCTCACCTCTGGGAAGGAGGGCTGCACCTCTGCTAGGACTGTTGGGATGAACAAGTCAGGCCTGCCTTCCCCCATGAGTCTACAGCCCTGGAGTTCTAGAATTCTTAGAAGGGCCTAGGCCATGATCCCCAAGTTGTCCCTCCTCATCGGAGATAACAGCTCAGATCAAAGTAGTAACTGGCATCCCACAGGTACCAGTTAGGATGGTTTCAGTTGCAAGAAGCAGACAAGCTGGCTTAAACAATACTGGAAATTTACAGACGCAGAGAGTGGAAGAGTCCATGGGGAGGCTTCCTCCAGCAGTTCAGTAATGTTACAAGGATCTGTTTCTATCCTTGACTCTACACGTTCTCGTTGCTAGCGGCATCTTTGGTGGATACCTGGGGCTGCTGCATGCTTCCCTTCGAATTCTGGTGATAATCATGCAGCAGAAATTCCCAGCAATTCTGAGATTCCCTCTGATTGGACCATACTTGTTCACATGTCTGTCCCAGAGGAAGAGAGAATTGCCTTGTCTTGATTGGCTTAGAGCTGGAACCACTTACGTCCTCTACCAGGAATCTGGACCTGCTGGGAAGGGGGAAAGGGAGGAGGGAGTGGCTGCTGAGATGGCCACGAATATGCAGGACACCTGGCTCCCAAAGGAACTGGAAGGAAAGCAGCCTGGAGCCTAGATCTTGAAATCTGGAAACAACTACTTGTGTCATTAGAGGAAATTTGTCTCATAAATCTTAGATGGACTCATAACATCACTTGTCTTTATAACATCCTTCTAATTTCTTCCGAAGCTCAGGATTCAAAAGCCCTATCAGCCCCATCGTAAGGCTAAAGAAACAAAGGCCCAGGAAATGCACGTGACCTAAATCAGGAACTAGAACCCCAATAGCAGGCAAAGCCAGGTTCTTGCTGCCTATTTTCCGGCCAGTGCCTCAATAAAGCGTGTACACAAGCTCTAAGTGATGGGGCCTGAGTAACAGTGTTTTGTGTGGGAAACAAGTTGCAACTATTACAGCAAAAAGGGCCCTGGGGATGCAAGCTTGCCTGCCACTGCCACCATCCATCCTGAGATATGAGGCTATTCTTTGGTGCCAAGAGGGCTGCTCAGGAGGAATCAAGCAAGGAAGCCAGCCCCAGCCTGGTGTTAGCCCAGCAGCTTTACAAAAGCAAAATTCCAGGAACAGCCTCTTTCCAAAGCAAGTTTCTCATCTGCTTTGCCCAGCAGTTTGGGGTCATCGAGTAGATGAGTGGCTCCTACCCATGAATTCTGCTGTGTGACAGGAAGTACTACGAGGTGAGGGTGGGGGCAAACCAGGCTTTGCCCGTTAGGACACCATCATGCCTCAAGCTTTCTCCTGTGCTCAGGGTAAACCAAGCTGCCACCAGCGACAGGTTTGCACTGGGACCGCCGGCGCTGCATGCCAGGCATGGAGAAAAAGGCAGCATTATCAGTATCATTGTCATTATGCTTGCACATCACTGTTTTGAATCGAACACTCCACCTTGGTTCACTGATATGGTAGACCTTACCAAGAGTACAAGATTCCAGCACCAACACCTCAGAGGTGGGCAATAGAGGCATCTCTACTATCTACTAAGCCAACCACCGCACTATTAGTTTCCTTCTTTTTTAAGATTTATATATTTGAGAGAGTGCACGCACGCACACGGGGTGGGAGGGACAGAGAGAGATGGAGAGAATCTCAAGCAGACTCCCCGCTGAGCAGAGCCCAACTTGGGGCTCAACCCCAAGATCGTGACCAGAGCCAAAATCAGGAGCCGGACGCTTAACTGATTGAGCCACCCAGGCACCCCTAGTTTCCTTCTTTTGATTACCCAATTGTTTTTATGGGGTTTGAGGACCTTCAAAGTACAGGTCATGGTTTCTTAGTAAGGACTCTTTTCTCTGAGCACACGCACAAGTCTCACCTTTATGGTATCTAGCTGTTCGCTGGCTGTTTTCTGAAGACGCTATTGCCAAAGCATACAGCCAACGTTGTTTCCATGTTTCCTTAACTCATCTTCCTAGCACTCAATCACTGCAGGAGGAGCAGTCCATTTATCTCTGATCTGGAAATTCTCCTGCCTCACATGATGTGTTCTCTCTGTATGGGCCCCAGATAAACTGTCCCTTGTACTTTAATTTTCTCCATTACTGTAATGTCACATTGCCTAGTGTGCTGGTTATGTGATCTTGCATTGTTTCCTAACCCTTAGAAGGCCTCAGTCTTTTCATCTATAGTATGTAACTTCCTGAGTTATTGTATTAAATGAGTTAAAGCAAAGTGAGTGCTAAATTAATGGGAACTACAACTAATTTTGTACCACCCTAAGAGTGATTTCCCTTGACCAAATCCATCTAAGAATTAGGACACAGGAAATCTAAATTGCATCTATTTCATAATTGCATATTTAATTAGAAATTAAATATTTCATTAACGCGAAGACTAGAACAGAACATGGAAAAATGTAATAGCAGATCGGGAGTGGGGTGGGTGATTTTATAAATGTGCTCTTCGTAGAACATGGGAGAAGTAAACCCTAAATAGTCGTATTGGGTGGATTTCAAATTTCGACATGCGTTAAATACACTTATTTTTCCATATCCGTAAAGGAGAAGAAATGTCTTCCCTTCAGTTTCTATCGTGGCTATAGCTCTGGTTATCTATTACATAACGAATAATGAACAGAAGTAGTGGCCCTAAATGGAACAAAGAGAAAACAATGCAGGCCCTGGAACCTTAGCTGCATTGTGGGTACAAGGGTGTTCATTATTTTATCCTTTGTATAGTCTTTTCCATGTCATAAATAATTCACAGCAAATTTTAAAAGTTTTAAAGACCTACTTTATATTAAGTATGCAGCACAATGCTGGGGACATGGCAAAGGCTCCATACACAGTGACGTCTGTCCTTTTCACTCACACATTCCACCCCTTATATTCACTCACCTTCAGGATTCTCTCCTTCACTCTATGCATAAGGTACCAAAAAAAGTGCTTCCATTTTTACAGAAGCTCAAATAAATTTATGACTAAAGTCATGAGAATCACTCTAAACCTGGTTGCCTGGATCTGGACTAATTGGGTCAGACTGGATTTTGAGAATATTTTTTTTTTGAAGGGGAGAAAACAAATTTACAAATATGCCACGTGGTCAAGGTCAAACACTAACAGTGGGCAGATTTTTGGAAGTGGGGACATGAAACCAAGACATGCCAGTATACCTAGTTCAGTTCCTTCATTCCCATCCAATGGAATGGAACAGAGAACACCCCATGTGTTTCTGTTTTACCCCACGTGACCAATTTAGGCTGCCTGTTTCGGAGCCCCAACTCCAGAAGCACACTGGAATCCACGGGAAGGCTTTGAAAAATCCTGATGCCCAGGTCACACCTACACCTATGACATCCCAATGCTGCAGGCTGGAACCCAGGCCTCCTCTATCCGGGTGAATCCAGGGTGCAGCCACGGTAGAGAACTGCCGGCCTATGCAGTCTCTCAGGGGAACAAGGGCCCTGAAACACCAGACACCACCTGTGAATTCCAGCTGTTTCCCCTCATTCTTCCATATGTAAAGCACGAAGTAATTTCTTCTTAATCTTTCTAATGCTTTTACAATTCAAGTCAGTTATAGATCCAATTGCAGTAGTAAGACTGCTCAGGCCAGGAACTGTGGCAGCGTGCTAGCTGCTACTCCAGCATTGTTCCATCTCAGCTCCTAGCACAACTCCAACTCTAAGCTGGGTATGTGGCCACCGGAGTGAAAACCACATTTCCCAGGGCAGGGGATGAGGGAGAAGTGAAAGCTCTCCTTTACCAAAGAATGCCAACTAATAAACGTACAAGCAATGAGAAAAATAGAAAAATTACTGTTATTTTTTTATTTTTTTAAGTAAGTGGAGTCTCCTATGGGGCTTGAACTCACAAGCCTGAGATCAAGACCTGAACTGAGATCAAGAGTTGGACACTTAACTCACCGAGCCTCCCAAATGCCCCCAAATTCACCATTTTACAACCATCTTAGCAATAACTGGTTCAGGCTAGATTCACCAGCAGATACTAAGACAATTGACTGAGACTGCTAGAGCATAGGATATTCGCACAATCTCATTTTCACTCCACTGATCAGGCATTAATTCCAAAGATTCTCCTGAAATGGAGAAATCTGGGGCACCTGGCTGGCTCAGTTGGTAAGGCACACAACTCTTGATCTTGGGGTTTTAAGTTCAAGCCCCACGTTGGGTATAGAGATTACTTAAAAATAAAATCTGAAAAAAAAAAAATTTTTTTTTTAATAAAATAAAACGGGAGACATCTGGCAGGTAGCCCCATGTTGGTTAAGCTCTCGTATCTCAGCCTCTAAGCTTCGTGTGACACGGGGACTGGGGACTTGCCCAACCACTTTTGCAGGTGCTTCCCTATTACGGTCTGCTACTGGGGCGGCTATGAGGAGACTGCAGGGGAAGGAACTTACTCCTTGCTTGCTTCCTGTTTCTGTGAAGGTCACTCTCACATTTCTTCACTAGGACAGCAGCGGTCCCCTCCTATACAGCAGCGCTCACAGAATCAGCCTCTTCACAGACCTTAGTCACTAGCCGCCACCATGTCCTCCTTAATGGCTGGGGACCCGCAGCAGCCAACAGCAACCCTTCCTCAGAGGTCTGAGTTTCAGCTTCACTGGGGCTCTTCTGTTTCTAAAGCTTTAATATTTCCAACATCTTATCTTTGTTTCCCCAGCCTCGGTAGCTGCTACATCTAGGACACTGCTGTGTATGCTTTCTGCCATTTCAGTTGCAGGTTAAGACTCTATCCCTCAGCAGCTCTTTTATTAAATTCTCTGTTAGAACACCTCTGATTTCTATCTTCTGACTGGATTCAGAGGCAGAAATTAGTACCGAGAGCGGCGTGTGTATTCCACTCCCCCAGCACATACACACATCTTACCAAGGCCATCTAAACTACTTGCATTTCCTTCTCATCAGGACTGAGTGATCCAATAATGAGAAAACTGGCATGTTTGGGTCTTTAAGTCTTGAGGTAGTAATCACATGCTGAAGATGAGGCAAGATAAAAGAATCTGTCTTTCTACCCTGAGGACCATGATGCCACTATAACAGCCCTTGGGCCTCTTTCACTTGGCGAAAAAATAAGCTTTCTTCTCCGTTCTTGGGATTTCCTGCCACTCAGGTGTTTTTTTGTTTTGTTTATAGATTTTTAAAGATTTTATTTATTCATTTGAGACAGAGAGAGAGAGAATGAGTAGGGAGAGAAGCAGAGGGAGGGAAAAGCAGACTCCCCAGTGAGCAGGGAGCCTGATGTGGGGCTTGATCCCAGGACCCAAGATCACGACCTGAGCCAAAGGCAGATGCTTAACTGACTAAGCCACCCAGGCACCCCTCCTGTCACTCAGTTTAACCTAATCCCAATTTATACTTTTGTTCAAAGACACTCCCACCAAAGTTAGGTCCTTTATTTCAGACTTAAGAAATAAAGGCTTAGTTAAGGAAAATTATTTGTCCCACCAGCCAAGGAAAGGTATCAATGTCAAGTTGAACATTACCATACCAAGAAAATTACATATATTTATTTGGAGGATGAGATCACTTAATAAACACTATTTACAAAGTGCTTATGAAGTGTCAGGCATTACACACTTCACATGTACTATTTCATATAAACCTCATGAAAATTCTGTGACATAAGTACCGTTATTATCACCAATCTTTAGACAAAGGAACTGAGGCCTGGAAAGATTAAAACAGCCTCCAAGATACACAACTAGCAAGTGCTAAAGCTGGGATTAGAACCCAGATAAATGTGGCTCCAGATCTCACGTTCCTAACCACTATACTATACTGAACACATGAAGTAATCAACTGCCTTTAAGACCTGATTCCAATGGAAACTGAATTTAAAGCCTTTCTCTATATTAGACAGTGATTCTATGGGGAAGTCTGAGAAAACCGAAGATTCTAAACAGAAGTGTCACATCAACTCTATACGCACAGGCTGGCAGTATTCCCAAAAAGCTGGCAAGGCCAACCATATTTGATGTGGATGGAGAGCTTGCCAGAAGCCAAGGCCTTAGCTAAAAGAAAATTATCTCCCTTCCAAATCAATAAGGTACACACAAGGCCCCTCACAGGGCTGTTCAACTAATGGAAAATATTGACTAACATTCCCAGAACATGGTCCCCCCCCAAAAATTTTCACTGAAATTAAATTTAATAACGGCTCCTAGGAAAAGATATCAAATCAATAGGCACTTAGAACATAGGTTCTTAAGGGCTGAAGCTTGATCTCTAATGATCCTTATACACAGAATAAGCTCTCCCTGGAATTTCCAAAGGTCCATAATCCTTAGAGCTAACCTAAAAAGCACCACTTCACTTCAGGAACCAAACTGGCAACTCAGCTGCCAACTATTATTTTGCAAAGCAGGACACAGTTAGTTGAGAATTATATTTTTCCAATTAGCACAGTGGGAAACACTGTTGAGGCATTCAGCCCAAGCCTGCAATTAGAGAACATTTGCTTGCTTCTAGAAATAGAATGAATGGGAAGTAGAAACCTGCTATCTAGGTCTTTAGCAATAACACTCTGGGAGGAGAGACCTTGCTCTATCAGCAGTCCCCAGAAACTAACCATCTTGTCCTTTTAATAAGTAGCATTCTGCACTGCACCACAGTATGTTCGGATGGGAGAAATCCAGTATCCTCTCTGAATGTAACAAAAGGGGTTTACACTAAAGCCAATCATTAGAAAGGCAAGGACTATTGCCAATGAGCAGCTCCAGTTTTTTCTTTTAGTAGTGATTTTTAAAAAATCTATTCATAAACTCTCAAAAGTCTCCATCTGTCACAAAAGGAATCGTTTGGTATAAACACCTCAGCAATCTACAGCCAGCCGACCCCTCTCAGCTTTTCAAATATCTGTGTCTCAGGTGAAACAACGGATAGGATTTAGATTTCTCAAGTAGAGGTGAAAAGAGGTGAAAAGACAGAAAACAGGATTACAGAGAACCAAGTTCAATTAATAGTAAAATAAATTAATGAACTTACCAAAATTTGGAGCCCTGAACAAAATTTTGACATGAGGCAAGAGAAAACATATATCAGCAATTAAGATATATGAAAATCAGGGCGCCTGGGTGGTTCGGTTGGTTAAGTGTCTGACTCTTGGTCTCAGAGTCATGAGTGCAAGCCCTGCAGCATTTGGGCTCCATGCTGGGTGTGGAGCCCACTTAAAAAAAAAAAATATATGAAAATCTTACACAATACACACAGTGGAGAAAGGGTTTTAATAGACCAGGCATCCTCACACCACTAGATTTTATAGGGAACACAATCCAGCTTTTAATGAGCGACAATCTTAACTTTGTCATCTTTTGTCTCTAAGCAGCTTTATATTGCCTGAAGGGAAGGAGTGGAGAGTGAGAACAAATCCTTTTATTTCCTGCCAGTCAGGAAATGCACTGTTGAAAGCACTAGCTTTGCCTAAAGTTCAGTCCAGCTTACAAAGGACCTGGCAACTTACAAGTAAACACAAGCACAATTGTGTAACATTTATCTAGTTCTTGGTACAAAGGTAGGCTAACCGGGAGACTCAACGTTGACTTGTTTATTCTGTGAATGACACCATTTAACTTCTAGACACCAAGGGGGCTTTACAGGAGTGAACAGCTTCATCTCTCAAAAAGAAAGATTCTTCAAGTGTATGTGTGCACGCACACATGTGCACACATGCATGGGCAAAGTGCCTAAGATACGCAAGCTTCTGACAGTAACCACGAATTACTGACAGGCAAGCTACTGACAGCTACCTTTGGGGACTGGGGCTGGGAAAGGGGAAAGGAGAAAGCAAGTGAGGTTCTTTTCATTCTCTACCTTCTATGCTTAATTGTTCGAACTTTTTCAGTGTAAACATTCCAATAAACTTTTTGTTTTAAAAAAATCATTAAAATATCAGTCAAGAATTCCTAAGTAAACAAAGATTAAAATATTAACTTTCGCTCCCTCTGAAACACCACCAAAATGCTAGTAGTAAGGGACTACTGTAGAGACAGACAACAGGCGTGGATACAAAACCACCTAACTGGGGCACCTGCATGGCTCAGTCGGTTAAGGTTAAGCATCTGCCCATGTCGGGCTCTCTGCTCAGCGGGGAGCCTGCTTCCCTCTCTCCCTCTGCCTGCCTCTCTGCCTACTTGTGATCTCTCTCTGTCAAATAAATAAATAAAATCTAAAAACAAACGGACAAAAAAACAAAAGCCCACGATCATTTAGACATATCCCAAACTATTTCACAGGTGAGAAGCTATGGTTGGGATTTGCTTTAAAATACTCCACTCAACAATCTCAAGAAAGAGGTGAAACAATAGCAGGATATTGAGGGTTCTTGGGAGATGACGGGCAGAGAGTACACAGGGTTCATTATAGTCTTCTGTTTTCACGTTCATTTAAAGATCTCCATAATTAAACTTTTTTCTTTCAACAGTAGCAGTTAAGCCCCAAGACCTTTTACCCCCACACTGTGGTCAGGCATCTGTCTCCCCAGGTGGCATTAGACTGCAAGTTTATTTTATAAAGGGTACGAGAGGGTCCACAGATTGAGAAATAAAGAGTTTTAGGCACAAGAAATATACAGGCAGCCCTCTCTATGCACAGTAGGTTCGGGTCCTTAAAACTGACAATGCAAGCTGAAACCATGCAAAACAATCTAATAATGAACAGGAAAAAAGATGGCTGTCCTGTGAATTCTAAAAATTTGTCAAAACATTAAACACTGAATTATAAATGTATATACACAGAAATGAAAAAATAGTAAAACTATTTAGTTAACCTGCTAATTTAAAATATTGGAAGTATTGAGATTCGGGGCACCTGGGTGGCTCAGGTGGTTAAAGCCTCTGCCTTCGGCTCAGGTCATGATCTCAGGGTCCTGGGATCGAGCCCCGCATCAGGCTCTCTGCTCAGCAGGGAGCCTGTTTCCCCTTCTCTCTCTACCTGCCTCTCTGCCTACTTGTGATCTCTCTCTCTCTGTCAAATAAGTAAATAAAATCTTTAAAAATAAAAATTTAGAAATATTGAGATTCAACGTTTTGGGATCAGCTTCTAACACTTTGCCTTTATTGAATGTTGTAAAATATCTCTAAGAATTTCCTTACTGTGAAGTGGAGGCCACCATCGCTGCTTCTGGGACATCCGTACCCTTTTCATCACAATCCCTATGCATTTATGCTGAAAAGCTCACCTTCATGAAGTTCCCGTAGCTGCCTGTCTAGAATCTCTCAAACAGCAGCAGCAACCTTCCCATGGTCAATTACAACTCAATTCATGTTCAGTTTGAATCCCGTGACTGTTTGCAATGTAGTACATTTCTGCCGCACTGCCTATTACTGTTACTTTCTGCCATGATGCTTCCCATTTCTTCCAAACCTCAGCTACAGAAATCGCAAAATCTCTGGTTGTAGCATCAGTAGCCACCCAAAAGTCCATTAAAAGCTGAAATAAACCTGTCCACTGGCTAATAAATGAAGTTCTGCTTGATGGTAAAAACACAACTTTTCACATTTTCATTCAAAAGCCCAAGAGAATGTGGGGCATAACCTGACAGGAGTGCTACAAGCTTACAATGTCTCTCTACCACTAGGAGATATAGAGGCGATACCATCAAAAGCTCTGTCCTCAGTGAGTAAACTGACCAACAGTTGAGCGGCAAGCAGCCATCAGCAGACTTTTGAAAGAAGCGATCTGATAAGCCACTGATGGTGCTGCACATCTGTTCTTTTGTAAATGTGATTTGTGGACTGAAGGACCAGCATTCGAGTCTGTACTTTATATAGTTACTCAGTGAATAGACCACGGCAACTGAAATTTGAACTGTGTTGTTGGGGGATGGCTATTATTTACCTAAACTGCGGTAACCGATCGTGCATATTGGAGTCACACAAAGCAAGGACTGCCTGCACTGGACGCAGGGAGATTAAAATACAGAGTGACCTCTTCCCCCACTGAGTGCCAGAACTTTGAGCAATCAGGCCTTTACCTTTCCGACGCTTCTCTGGGATTCTCCCAAGGAAAGTCTAACCAGACCACCCTAAACCCAGGTTTCTCAGCCTCAGACTTTTGACATTTTAGATCAGGTAATTCTGTGCTGTCAGGGGCTGCCCTGTGTACTGTACGATGTTTACACCAATATCTCTGGCTAGTAGCAATTCCCCCTACTGTGACAACAAAGAACGTCTCAAACCAAGTATTGCCGTATATTCTGGGGGGCGGGGAACCACTGCCCAAGACAAAGGCCCCACAGTCCCGCCCACACACTCAGAGCTTCCCACAAGCATTTTACATAGGAGATGACCAGAGATCACCAGGCCGCTAAGGACAGCCACTGGCATTATAGACTAGAGTGAAAAACAGGAAGACAAACATTTTAATTACCGTTAATATCCTCTAAGAAAGATACTGATTGCATCCATTAATAGGATGCTATTTTTTTAAGGTTTTGGAAATCAGAAGGAAGCAGGAATTTTAACAGGATTAGACAAGAGTTGAGGGCATCTCTCAAAAAAATTAAAAGGACAAGGTCTGAGAAACAGAAAAAGGTACTGACCAAAACACTCAGAAATTAGGACCAGTTGGGTAGCTTAAAAAGCTAAAAAAAAAAAAAAAAAAAAAAAAAAAAGGTATTAAATTCAGGAAGTTGCTGGAATTGAAAAATGTTTTCTAGACTCAGTAAAGTACTCAAGTCAACTGAAAAGTAAACCAACTCTTCACTGTCAGGTTTCCAACACTAAGGACTAAAAATCCTAACAAGCTTCCAGAAAGATGGGTCATGTACAAATCAAAAAGATTTCAGACTTCTTCCACAGCAGCACTAAAAGCAATGCCTTCAAATATTCAAGGGAAATTACTTCAAACCTAGATCCTATACTCAAATTTTCAACCAAATGTGAAGATCTAATAAAAGCATGTCCAGATGTGCAAGGTCCCCCCAAAAAGTCCTCTCCAATACTCTTCCCAGGAAACTGCTTACAAGGTATTCTCCATGAAAACAAGTGAATAGGGGTGTCTGGGTGACTCAGTCAGTTAAGCATCTGCCTTCAGCTCAGGTCATGATCGCAGGGTCCTGGGATCGAGACCCGTACTGGACTCCCTACTCAGCGAGGAGTCTGCTTCTCCCTATGTCCCTCACCCAGCTCGTGCCCTCTTCCTCAAATATATAAATAAATAAAATCTTTTAAAAAAATTTAAAAACAAGGGAATAAACCAAGAAAAACAAACACAGGACTATAGTAAATAGGAACCCTAACGAAGGAGATATAGAAACTCCCAGAGGGGCACCTGGGTGGCTCAGTCCGTTAAGCATCCGACTCTTGATTTCAGCTCAGGTCATGATCTCAGGGTTGTGAGATCAAGCCCTGTGTCAGGCTCCACACTGGGCGTGGAGCCTGCTTAAGATTCTCTCTCTGGGGACAGCTGGGTAGCTCAGTTGGTTAAGCATCTGCCTTTGGCTAAGGTCACGATCCCAGAATCCTGGGATGGAGTCCCGCATCGGGCTCCTTGCTCAGCTGGGAGCCTGCTTCTCCCTCTGCCTGCCACTCCTCCTGCTTGCTCAGTCTCTAATAAGTAAAATCATTAAAAAAAAAAAGAAAGATTCTCTCTCTCCCTTTTCCCTCTGCCCCTCCTTTCCCTCCACCTAAGAAAGAAAAAAAAGAAACTCCCAGGACATGGAGGGAAATTTTAGGATGCAGATGTGAAACTTATTTAGACTGGAGCAGATAAGCTGTGAGGGAGGCTTCCCCAATCCATCAGTAACACTCCTGTTTCCAACAGTCCTAAGAGGAAATTAAGACGACTGGTACAGTGGGGCGTCTGGGAGTCTGCGGTTAAGCATTTGCCTTCAGCTCAGGTCATAATCCTGGGGTCCTGGGATCAAGTCCCAAGTTGGGCTCCCTGCTCAGCAGGGAGTGTGCTTCTCCCTCCCCCTCATCTCTCTCTCAAATAAAATCTTTGAAAAAAAAAACCTGGTACGGGATAGATTAGTGACAAGAACTTAAAGACTACTCCAGGGAAAAACAAGAAGTTGTACAAGAAAAGTGATTACAACATATTACTGTTAAGACTCAGCAACTCAGTAATAGCTTTTAAGTATTATGAATATTATCTTAGCAAAATTAAGACCCAATTATACAGTGAAGTGGTAGATTAGGGTCTGTGTATGGTAAAAGTTGAAGATGATGAAAACTACGCATCATTTTCCACTATGGGAAGTCAAGAGCCAAAAGCTGGAAAGGTCAAGTAGTTACACAAACATATAGCCTTCAGCTATAGCCTTCAGCGACACTGAGATAAATACTGAAAGGACTGAGTGTTGCAGCATCATGAAAGGGAGAAATGGTGGTGGGAGACCCATTTCTGTTATAAGCCTTGTTGAATCACATGACTCCTTAACACGCACACATAGAACCTTTTTTTTTTTTTAAGATTTTATTTATTTATTTGACAGAGAGATCACAAGTAGGCAGAGAGGCAGGCAGAGAGAGAGGGGGAAGCAGGCTCCCTGCTGCGCGGAGAGCCCAATGTGGGGCTTGATCCCTCCTGGGTCCTGAGACCATGACCCGAGCCGAAGGCAGAGGCTTAACCTGCTGAGCCACCCAGGTGCCCCAGAATCTTGATTTTAAAAACTTAAAAAAAAAAAAAAAAAGGCAACCTCTATGACCATAAAAAATAGACTAAGGCTCTCCAGACCATGTTTCCCCGGCCCGTGGTAGGTATTACTATATATGGAAATACAAACTCCCTCTGGTCTCTTCCTAGCTCTTGGGGTTCCTCTTCCCCACATCTAGCTGCTCTTCCTAGAGAAACACATTATTTTATTTTATTTTATTTATTTATTTGACAGAGAGAGAGAGAGATCACAAATAGGCAGAGAGACAGGCGGGGTGGGGGGGGAGGGGGAAGCAGGTTCCCCGCTGAGCAGAGAGCCCGATGCGGGGCTCGATCCCAGGACCCTGAGATCATGACCTGAGCCGAAGACAGAGGCTTTAACCCACTGAGCCACCCAGGCGCCAGCACATTCTTGATTCAAGTATTTTCTCAGCTGTTTTCTCCCAAGCCAAGGGGAAATGTTAAGGCCGGTTACTATTCATTTGATCACAGGGAAGACAGGATGGAGGCTTGTGTGAGGTCACACAGCATCAGGAAAGGAAACCAACACCAAAACTCAAGAGCATCTCCTCCAAAACCTTCAGTTCAGGGATTAATGCTAAATTCTCCTTTACCATAAGGAGCCCCCTCCCTCCTTCCTCAAATAAAAAAAATCACAAGGCTACTTTCAGCCAGCCCCAAAGGCTACAACTGATGTCCATTCTCTGCTAACACGTAATACTGGGAAAGATACAGCTCCCCAGGCGGATTCTATCACCTGAAAGAGAGGGGTAAAGATCTATTTGAAGAGGTCTTAAGGATTAAATGTATATAAAAAGCTTAGCACAGTGCCTGACCTTAAATGGTGAACATCGAGTGAGTCTATGGCATGTAGCCAACCGGTGATCTAATCTCTCTCAGGCACAGGTCAGGCAGGCTTATCTTTATGTGGTACAGTATGGCTTCTCAAAAGCATCTTCCTAAAACACAACTCTCAGGACAGGAATCATCAATATAGTTTGCAAAGCAATGTACTTTTCATAAACTGTTCTGATCAAGGGTAAAAGAGATAATGGGTCAAGACTGAAAAACCCAACACTGAGAATTTTTAAGTCGAGCTACCCACACACACATATACACACCCTACCTGTCTTAATATCCTTCATAACAGCAAAGCTAGGAACATTCTAAATAAGGATCTGGTAAAACAGTCCATTGAAACAGGAAAACTTTGTGGCTGTCAAACAGTGAGTACATTTATACATGCTAACGTGAAAGTTGTCTAGGCTGTGCTATTACAAGGAAAAATGCCAAACAGCTACAACAGTAGCCTTGAGTTAAGTCATGTAGATTCTGGGATCACAAGAAACTTAACAGGGAGAAGTGGGGAAGTTTAAGTGGGTCAGTAGTTCTCATTTAAGATACTCACTCTCTTAAGAATGGCATAGGGCTAATTGATCTGGAGTCCAGATGCTTCAAATATGAACAAAAACCATGAGAACGAAATTTTCTAAAAACTGTAGGCTTTTTTATTCAGTTAAGAGGTAGACAGATGAACATGGAAGGCTGTCCCATTTAACTTGCCCAAAGTTCATATTCCACTCCATTCATCCATCCCACACTGCCAGAAATCATAAAGAAATAACCAAGACGGCCAGAAGGCTTTTTCTTCCTACTTCTTTTCAGCAATAATAGTCAATGAATTGCTTGCAAAGAAGTTACTACTAACTTAAATTTTCATTGTGTCCAAAGAACCTCGTCCCTATAAGAAGTTCCCACATATGCCAATGGAACCTGCCACTACCGACAGGAGGGCAGAGTACAAATGGCTCTATTTCTCTAGAGACTACAAGGGAAGCTTCAGTTATGTTTGTTGTTAAGTCCCTGTGCATGTTAGGGCAGAAGCTGGTGAAACCACCAAAGCAGAGCACACTGCGTCAAATGGCTCTGAATGGTTGCTTAAAAAAAAAAAAAAAAAAAAAAATCACAAGTTATCTTCAGAGACAACATCAAAACATAATGGAATTGAAGCCTGATACAAAAAGTAGAGAATTATGTACAGGAATTCACAGCCCAGAAGGAAATGGGACCTTAAAAGGAACCAGTGGAAACCTGGCTATTTTACATAGCTAATTTTGAGACAAGTCGTATTTAGCACAAAAGCAATTATAGCACAAGTAACACTTCCCTCCCACAGCTCCCAAACTTTAAAAAGACTCTTGTCGGTCTTCTGTAACACTGTGATCCTTCTTGAAAGGAGCAGGAATGTGTAAGGTGGCCCCAAACATCGACACAAATTTTAATCTCAAACAGCTTCACGCTCTGAGGATGACATATTTGAAGACTGCCATAATAGCAGCACTGATAATGCCAGAAATGGGGACAGTAACAAACCAGGCCATAAAAATGTTGCGGAAGAGTCGCCAGTCAACAGCCTTTTTGGATCGGAGCCAGCCCACGGATACAACGGAGCCCACCTAGCAGAGAAAGGGATCGAGGAAACTGGTTAGTAGAGACCAATGGTATTTTGGTAACAGACACATGATCTTATGTAGGTAAGCGGCCCCAAACTGCTGATGGGACTCATTCCATGAAAGATGGTTTGTAACAGGATAAGAAGCAGATTACTAATGGGAAGAAAAGGCAATATAAAAATCCAATCATCACATCTGTGGTAATTGGGGTAAAAAACAAGAACGAGAACACTTCCTTTCTCTCTCCTGAGCTACTTGAATTTTAATCAACTGCTTTAATAACGAACTGTTTTAATAAATTTAAGTTTCAGGTTTTCCAAACATCATTTTAGAGGAGGACAGATATCAGACCTCACAGCCAATCATCTGGAGATACCCTTAGAAGAGGAAGTATGACTCCCAGCCTCCATGATGAACCAACTTAAATCGCCTTAAGGAAGCTAGTTTCTTCCTTTTTCTAGTTATCACATGGCCATCAAGCAACTTCAGAATTCAACAAGATTCTCAGTACTTCAATTCTGAGGCTATGAATATACGCCTTCTATAAATAACACTGCTCTTCCAACAGCCCAATAAGCCTCACAGACAGATTATCTATCTGCAGACTTTTGCCATCGTTTGGGGAGAACACACATTATTGGCTTAAATAAGAGTACTAGCCCCAAGGAATTGTAAACTGTAAGCTTTCACATTATTGCAGACATTTGTCCTAAATTTGTGAACTCAAGACTCCAACTGCATAAAACTTTCTAAACCACAGTTACCACATTAAAAAAAACTCTCCGTATTACTAGAACCATTCAATAGACACAGTACATATACATCACACTTACTTTACAATGTGTTGTACTGATGGGAAGACCAATATTTGATGCAATTACCACCGTGAGGGCAGATGCCAGTTCAATACTGAAGCCACTATAGACACAAAAAGATTACTTGTCAAGAATGGAAGCTGATTTTTTTTTTTTAAACATTACCTCAAAGTTAACACAATCTTACTGTGTTCTACTCAGTGACAAAACCTGACACTAACCTATTTGATTTGCTGTAGCTCCTGAAATCTACTTTAAGATATTATTTATTCATTATTCATTTGAGAGAGAGAGAGCACAAGCAGAGGGGTGGGAAGAGGCAATGGGAGAGGGAAAAGCAGACCCCACCGAGCAGGGAGCCCGATGTGGGACAAGATCCCAGGACCTGGAGATCATGACCTGAGCCAAAGGCAGATGCTTAACCAACTGAGCCACCCAGGCGCCAATGAAATCTACTTTAAATCAGGCTCTCTTCCCTCTTCTCTAACATTTTTGAGGTTTAAGGGTTCCTAGAAGCCCATTATTAAAGTCTACACTTCTATGTTAAAGAATGTAATAAACATCAGTCTTAGCTCTCAAGTAAAGACAAATAAAGGACAAGTATACAGAGCTATTCACTCCATACACACCTTTCTCAGAAAAGTTATATTATTAAGAGACCACTGGAGATGAATATTTGACCAAAATTATGTTTAAGGGCCAGACACTATGTAAAATCGAAAAAGTTCACAACAATGAGAGTAACATCAGGAACTTATTCAAGCGTGGGTTACATTAGCTGAAGATATGTGTGGTAACACTACACAGTATGATGTATCCTAAGAAAATGAGCATTAGCCTAAGACCTGCTTTACCAACTTACCTAGAAGGTGTGATTGGTGTCAGATCTTTCCCCATGGTCTGGATAACTCTCCTTCCCCAAACCCACAGACCAATACAAATACCAACTCCACCATACAGCAGAAGCCATATTGGTGTTGCTACTTTTGAAGAAACATCTCCTGTGTCATAAACCAGATACAAAGCAACCAGAGGACCAATGGCATTGCTGAAAGAAAAAAAGAGGACAAAAATGATTTTTCAGGCAGAACCGGAACTTGGCAAGATCCAGTTTGCTAAATGACCTACTAGATTATTTAAAGCAAAGCTGTCAAGCTCATTTAGCAAACAGTCCTTTCAACAGAACTACATAAAACCCCAATGTACATAGCAGAAGAAAATGATAGCTACTCTCAGGGAAGAATCCCGTGCATTTGGTGGCCTCTCATCCAACAGGCAGCCTAGAACAAATCAGGTTCCAATGACCAGTTTAAAAACCACAGAACGAAGGCCAACAACCTCCAAATTCATTCGCTGGGGCAGTGATTTTTAAGCTTTTCATCTCAGTATTCGCAGAATTTACTATCACAGAACTGGCTCCTATCTTGACAGATAAGACCACTCCATGAAAAGTATCTGTGTTTATCATCTACAAAAACATTCTTTGTTATCTCTCTAAAAGGAAAAAAAAAAAATTTTTTTTTTTAAAGATTTTAAGTAATCTCTACACCCAACATGGGGCTCAAACTTAAAACTGAGATCAAGAGTTGTGTGCTCTACTGACTGAGCCAGTCAGGCACCCCTCTAAAAAAAATTTTTACTGCCTGCTTTATTAAGTCAGTAACTGCTATTACCTCATCCTCTCTAGCTATTCATGTCCCATGAGGCTGTATGGTACCAAAGCCACAACCATAGCCTTATAAAAGGGATAAGGTGATACAAAAATAGAAAGCGTGATGCTGAGATTCCAAGTCAACTGACCTGACATCATTTCCACCATGGGCAAAGGACCCAAAGCAGGCTGTAAGGATCTGCAAGAACTGGAAGAGGAGAGACACCTCTGGTTTATCCTGGTCATACCATTCTTCTAAAGAACCGCTACTTCCTTTTCTCTCACCCAGACCCATCTCTGCCTTGACATTCATGTCCATCTCGGATGCAGAGTGGATGTCAGACACAGCATTGCAGTAACTGGTGTAACTGTCCATTCGAATTCGCTTCTTGCTATCTGCGTTAGGCCATGTCAGCTTCTCCATTTCTTCACCTTTCTGTTCACCTTCTTTGGCACGGAATGAATCCAGAGGCATGCCACAAATTGCCATGGTGTAGGAAGTATAGCTATTATTGCGCCTCAAGGGTTTGTCGCCAGAGTCTCCCATGCAGTCTCCCACCTTGGCAAGATGTAATTTATGGAGCAGCTCTTTGTATAAGCCAGAATCTTTATGCACAGTGTGATACTGATAGTGCCCACTGGAGTTTATCTGGTTACTGACGGCTTGATTGAACTGAACAAGGTTCCCATTAGGCAACTGCACTGCCCCTGGCCAAGACCAAAACAGTTAAACGTTAAAAACAAACATCATCGGGTCCAAACAAGGAGCCTCGTCCCCAGTACAGGTAACAAAGTAAAACTCTTCTTTTCCCCCCTGAAGAAACTCCACTCACCGTTCATGGTGCTGTCTATGCTGGTTTCCTCTTTCAGATCCACGCTGGGAAGCCTCTCTCGTTCTGGAGCTTCCTCCAAGTCTCCAAGTTTGAACGAAACTGTTCTCTCCTCCACTACAGCCCGGAGGGGCACGGTGGCAGACCCCACCTCAGAAACAGGATTCCTCGTTTCGATATCACTGAGAGACAACTTTGTTTCTTCATGGTCTTCTTTCAAGCTATTCTTTTTTTCCATTAAAGGGCTTTCAGAAGGACTAGACTTTATTTCTCCTAGAAAAAAGGGGGGTTTTTGGTTTGGTTTTGACCAAACTCACTCATTCCACATCTCTCCTCCCTCCACCTCAAAAAAATCCCTCTCAAAGTAATATATTTCAGTGAAAATTCAGGATAATTTCCCCCGTCTGCTTCACTTGACAAATCTCCTATCTTTCCTTTGGGAAGAAATCAGCACTGCTTCAGAAGTCACAAACTTTTTCAGTAAAAGGCCAGACAGTAAAATATTTTAGGCACTATGGGCTCTGTGTGTATTCTTCTCCTTTACAAAACAAAGGTTTTGGTTTTAAAAGGATAAAAACTATTCCTAGCTCCCTGCTGACCCATTCTGAGGTGAATCGTACCTGAAGCATGAGGTGGACAGATTGAAAATCTACACTGCATCTAATTCATGTTCTTTTTAAAAAAGGAATGCCCCCAAGTTTCAGTCCGGGGGTTTAAGCAAAGGAACTCAGCTCCATGAAGGCAACTAAAGAGGACAACTTGAATTCCCACCTCTGAAAAACAGATGTGTTTTAATGTTCTGCGTCTTATGGTTCTAAATGCCATGATTGGGTAGGAGTATCTTCAGCCCAGTCTACCAACGCCCAGTACATTTACACGTTCATTCAGGCAGCACAACAATGCTATAGACTAGGACATAAAATATTAGCAAGACTTGTGTCTCCTGCCAGACTGGGAGAAAAACGAGGTCAGAAAGTCATGCAAGCCTCATTCCCACTGTGCACAGGGCACAAGCACCCTAGCAGACTAGAGCCTCTCAGAGGCACCTCAGTGCAGTTGCATGACGCAGCACTCTTCCTCGTGCCCCTGCAGTGTGTGCACCCCTTCACTTCCCAACGACAACCATGAAATCTCTAACCAAGCATTTGCAGATGAAAAGGGCAGAAAAAGATTACTGTAACAAATCTCAGCCAGTAAGGAAACGAATATAAGATTTAAATAAGACTGAGACTAACAGAATTTATTCTGTATTTAATTATACTCTACTACTGTATGTAGTACCGGTCTAAACAATTCCTTCACATTAACACTGAAAAATATCTACCTCTCAAATTTGTGCGACAATTCTGAGAAACGACCACATCTAAAAGATATAAACAGGTGACTCAGCTTTGCATGTCTAAATCTGAAGTTACACACAGTAGTTAGAATAAAGTTTCCCCCTTGAAAATATTTTATGCCAACCCCTTATTACACATTAAGATATCCTCATACTTCCCAAGTAATGTTAAGCTACTACTCTGTATGTCTGTCACCAGCAACTGATACAGTAAAAAGTAGATTAAATGACCAGTTTGTCCCCAACATATGTCAACTATTCCTTATGAGTAGGTCTCAGGTCATTTCAAGTCAATAAAAACATAGTTTGTTTATATAAACAATAAATCCATCTCCTGAAATCTCACTTAAATTTTTGACTTTCCCAATCTATCCGAATAGTGGGTTTTTATTAAGTGATCACACAAGAAGAAACAAGCACATTGCTAGTTAAAATGTTTTGCTACAATTTGTTACTTACGTTCAATTTTTCTCTTCATCCTGGGACATACAAAGAACCAGACGATAAGGGCACAGAAAACTGCACATCCCACCGAGATGAGGATGGTGCCCCACAGAGGAAGTTTGTCAAAGCCCAGCACTAGGAGATAAAACGGTGCATCTTGAAAACCCCAGGGCAACAGCCCCCTGCAACAACGTGTAAACCCTCCTCTGGGGACGCTGGGGTTCCCCAAGCCAGCCCATCACCCTTTAGAACTGCTGCCGGTCTTAGGTCCAAAGGGTCTTTATTGTGCTCCTGACTACATAAATTCAGGAGGGGAGAAAAATCCCCCAGTCATCTGAAACCCACACCTCCACCTCTGGCCCACTCTCCACACCTGCAAGTCTCCCAAGCTCCTTGGAAAACTAGTTTTTTCCTGTCTTTATTTAGAAGATAATAAAGATCACTATACTCTGGATCTGCAACTAGCTATGAAAAACTGGAAGTGTTCCACTCCCTAGCCTCCAGATGGTAGCTGCCACACATTATGTTTGCACATACAGATTTTGATGTTAAAAAGAAAGGGGCCCCAAGAGTCATACTTGTCAAACTGACAGAATTCTCTGTGGAAGTTACCACATCCACTGCGTTACCCTCCAGTAAAATCCTTTAACAAGATTATCTCTTAGGAGACATTATCAAACTAAGATACAGAAAACCAGAATATTATCTACCAAAAGATAAGAATAGTTCAAAGGGTTATCTTTTACAAAAAGAAAGTAGTTTACTGGTAATTTCATTAACAAGCCATATCTTAGAGACTTGCTTATTTTTCACCTGGCTTTGGGATCATTAGTATCAGTCCTCATCTGCTTATCACTTATATGCCAACAGGCTCCAAGCCGCTAGCCTAGACTAATGACTGAAGCAAAGCACTATAGAATTCTATTTAAGCCTAAAAGATATTATAATGATCTATACTTCATCCAAGAATAGCTTGGCTACCAGCAGTTCTTTTGCTTTATTCTGATTAGGAATTAAATTACTTATAAAATGGAAAATCTATTGCCCCCCTAATTGTTAATATTTAAAAATCAGATATAAATTGTGGTCCCTTCAAAACTAAAGTTCTGTAGTGACTATAAATCTTTCCATCTTAATTCCTATCAATTCTAACCATGTATTTAGTCACACAAACTAAAATATACATGAAATTTAATCAATCTCTATCACAATTTAAATTTGCCTGTGTTCCAAGTCAAAAAGGGGAAACGAGAAGGGGAAATTTTTCTTGTAAATGATCCACAAAGAACAGAACAAGAATATCCCAAGTTCCTTTTTCAAAAATGATTTAAAGTTTAAGTTTCTAATTTCAATGAACTATGAGCTTTGCTGCTACCAGATAAAACATCAGTGCTTAGAGCCTCATAGACTTTTTTAGTTCAGCACAAAGAAAGAACTCAATTTTAGAATGAAAATGTAGCATGCAAGCTTTTCTTTGCCTGTACCATTTGGTAAGGAGTCTGGTATCACCTAAGTAAGATCAATATTCTCATTAAGTTGTCCATTTTCTTTCCTAATTATTCCAAGAATAAAGACAAGGTTAAAAATACTGAGCTAATTCCATTTTTGGTCAGTGACTTATTACTTCAGTGAAGTTCAAGAAACAAGTTACGATCCATTAGTCAGAAAAGTAATCAATTTAGTGGGCCCCAATGAGCAGTAAAAAAAGCTAGAGAATTATCTGGAAATATGAGTGCACAGCACACAGTGAGAGCAAGTAGCTTCGAAATACTATTCTGGTTTTCCTTCCTCTCTCTTTCTCTACATGGGTGTCTTGGGCAGCAATGTACAATGTATTTTTTCCAGTGGGTCACAGTCAAAAGATCAAAAGCCACTGACTTGACCATCAAGTCAAATGACCCTAGACAGCAAAATGACTGATCAAAGCCATGTACTGTCCTGTGAGTTACAAGTGATTGATCTTTTTCAGTTGCTAAATTAAACATATATAATTTAATCCATGCTTTGCCTTAGTCTCCAAATAAAAGCAATCATTTTAATCTTTATATCCTCACAAATTATTTTTCCTCTTAACTGCATGAATTCTTCTTCCAAATGCACTTAGACCAGTTGTTAAACATCCCAACTCTTCTCATTCAAGCAGATTCAGGGAAGTAATTTTAGTGCTTAGAAACAAAGGTAGCTCCATTTGGGAGAGAAAAATGAGAATATCCAGCAAACCAGTTCTAAATGATCGATTATTGAAGACCAAACATAACTAATGACTCTTCCGTAGTCAGTAGTTGAGGTCATTATCACTTCCAGTATTTTTAGCATAGATAGGAGAAAGGGAGGGAGAAGGTCATATTATCGTGGATCCTGTGAAGACTAAAGAGTAAAGGTCTGTAGTGATTTAGAATCTGAGCAGGTCTCTTTGGTTGAAAAACTATCTAGGTTAACTCAGCATACACTAGCCTGCAGCCTTCTGAAATGGGCGCAGGCCAGCCACCTTCTAGGAGATTTCAGCCCTGTAAAGCAAAAAGGGGTAAATTGGGCATTTAATGCAAGTTTTATAAAAAACTTAAATTCACATTTAAATATTTTGATATATACTTACAAGGTGCTCCAGTATACATGATGGAAAAAAGGTTTATTCCAACTGTGCAGGCATAGAAAACTGGCAAAGCTCGCAAACCATTAGGAACTGGATCTGCCTGTAAAAGATCATTAAGATCAATACCTTAAAAGGTGTTAAATTCATTTCCATAGAACCTTGTAAAAGGGCAGGTTCAGGATTTACAGTGCCAGTTAACGATGTCCACAGTAGTAGAAAAAGCCCAGTTGGCCTTGTTCCTGGAAGTCTCCCTACCAAGGCTGATCTCATCTTTTACATCTACCTGAATTTAAGTTTGTGTTTGGTTTTTTATTCTTTGGGGGAGCGGAGGGAGGGTGCTATTTCTAACAAGGCTACCTATACCAGTGACTGGTAATGTCCCAAATAATCAGTTTCATCACCCAGTATTCTAAGGTACCTGATGTCCAGATGTAAATCTTAGCATACATCTGAGATGTACTATACATTTGTAAAAGATGTCAAGAAATAGAGAAAGATGTGAGGACATTTCTCAGCATGTCTGCAAAGATTTCTTAAAACCAAATTACGCAGGATTTACCTGCAACAACCATCTTTTCTAGACATCAATAAATATGCCATTAATGATTTACCAAAGTGCTAAGATAAAAATGAACTGTACACTAAGTCACCTCCGCATCCAGCAGACTATGCCAAACACTACTGAGACAAAGTTCCTGCCCTCAGAGAACTGACATTTACATTCTAGTACAGAAAAAAGTAGCAATAAATACTATAAAGAAAATAAAGAAGGGTAAGGGGCAGTGATGGAAGAAGGGACACACTGGGGAGTATCAGTGGAACAAAGACACAACAGTGGTAAGTCAACAAGCCACGTACATACCTAAGGGTCGGAAAAAAGCAAGGGAGAGAGTATATTCCAGACAGATATCAGCCAAGTGCAAAAGCCCTGAGGCAAAAACTCCAACAAATGTTTAAGGAACTGCAAGGCCAGTGTGACTGGAAATAAGAGTTGCATTAACAACAAATGTGTTTAATTCTACAGGAAAACACCGAAGTCAAACCCTTAAAGAGAATACAGATCTGAATATATGGGAAAGACTAAACTTTGAAAGATATTACCCTAAAGGTTTAATGCTGCCTTGATCACAATCCGAAAGAAAATCTTGAGAAAGGGAAAGACCCAAAGTGATTCTAAAACTTCTGACTAGGGGGGAGCCTGGGTGGCTCAGTTGGTTGAGCGACTGCCTTCAGCTCAGGTCATGATTCTGGAGTCCCAGGATGGAGTAGTGCATCAGGCTCCCTGCTCGGCAGGGGGTCTGCTTCTCCCTCTGACCTTCCCAGTTCTCATGCTCGCGTGCGCTCTCTCTCAAATAAATAAAATAAAAAATAAAACTTCTGACTAGGGATGCCTGGATGGCTCAGTCGTTAAGGGTCTTGCCTTCGGCTCGGGTCGTGGTCCAGGGTCCTGGGATCCAGCCCCACATCCAGCTCCCTGCTCTGCCAGAAGCCTGCTTCTCCCTCTCCCACTCCCTCTGCTGGTGTTCCCTCTCTTGCTGTCAAACAAAATCTTAACAAAAAAATTAAAAATAAATAAATAAAACTTCTGACAAGGGGTGCGTGGCTGGCTCAGTTGATGGAGCACATGACTCTTGATCTTGGTTGTGAATTTGAGCCCCACATTGGGCATAGAGATTACCTAAAAATAAAATCTTTAAAAAAAATAAAGTTCCTGACTAGGATAATCAGTACATTGGGAAGAAGGAGGTAGTGGCTGACGATGAACACAACAGAAGATGCCATTCCAAATCAGTAGAGATGATCCCTCACTGAAAACCACTTTGAATTTTAGCTTCCCTATCCATACTTTAAATATATATTTATATATATTTATATGTTTATATGTTTATACAATATATAAATATAAAAATAAATAAATGCTACACATAGAAAAATAGCCAAAATAAAAACAATAGTTATGCCTAGGAACTATATTCTATACCTAGAAACTATTAAGCATCCTGAATAACTTAACAGTGTGGGTCACACTCCACGGGCGGTCAATTAAGTTATAACCCTGATGTGTATATGCATTTTTCTTCTAAGAACTATCATGGTTTTAAGATCCTCCCCAAAATCAAAACCCATTAGGGTTTCTATAAACATTATATACGGACTTCTCTTAATAGATTTTCAAATATTATTTGGTAATACGGTACCGAATCAAACTAATTAGAGTTGGGAGGAAGTAGCTTGAGTTTTATTTTTCTGTACAGCCCAATTATGTATTCCCCAAAAGTAACCAATAATTAATTAGTTGGGGGGAAGGTAGGGAATGAGTGATGCTGGTTTATCATGAAATACAGGCTCAGGGGCACCTGGGTGGCTCAGTCTGTTAAGCATCTACCTTCAGCTCAGGTCATGATCCCAGGATCCTGGGATCTGAGCCCCATGGAGGTGGGGGGGGGGGTCCCCTGCTCAGTGGGGAGTCTGCCTCTCCCTCTCCCCCAGCTCACATTCTCTCTCAAATAAATAAAATCTTTAAAAAAGAAAAAAAAAGAAATTAAATTAAATACAGGCTCATAGTTTAAAAAAGGCTAAGTTCATAAATCAGCTGTGAGGGTGGGGGGAAATAAAACAAACTGTGTTCTCCCTTTTACTTCCTCCAGACTCCTCTAGGTCACTCACAAGAGGTAACCAAGGCTAACAACTTCATAAAAATTTTATTACTGTATGACCCATCTAACAGTTGAATCTTTACCTGGAAATAATGTAAATATCTCACCATATAGTTATGTGAGATGTGAAAGAGGGGTATTCATAACTCCCCATCTTTAACCAGAATAATCCATTGTTTACATACTGGATGTTCCCATAAGCCTTTGTCTAAAGAAAAAGGCTCCTCTGAGTTTGAAAAGATGTCCTAGATTTAATGTGATTCCTAACAAAAGGGAGAATGCTGAACAACCTATTTTCTCTGACTAGCATTTAAATACTCAACAGGAAAACTTACCCTTTTACCCTATTACTTGTTTATTGCCCCCAGTCCTTAAGGGGAGGTACGTCATCTCCATTCTGGTTTTTCCTAATACACTACCCAATACCCTTGGAACAGATATTGAGAAAACAGAAAATTTTTTTAAAGCAATTTTAATGTTAATTTCCAAAACAATCTTAAGTTGGAAAGCATTTTAATGGTCAAGTATTCAGACTTTAACAGCCAGGACGGCCAAAGGTTACCAGCATAAGGCTGTTTTCTTGAGATTTAAAACCTAAGGTAACCATGGGGCGCCTGGATGGCTCAGTGGGTTGAGGCCTCTGCCTTCGGCTCGGGTCGTGGCTCGGGTCGTTATCTCGGGGTCCCAAGATCCAGATCGAGCCCTGCATAGGGCTCTCTGCTCAGCGGGGAGCCTGCTTCCCCCTCTCTCTGCCTCTCTGCCTACTTGTGATCTCTGTCAAATAGATAAATAAAATCTTTGAAGAAAAAAAAAACCTAAGGTAACCAGAACTATTCACATTCATCACCTAAAGACTCACTAACAGATTGGACACAAGGGTATATATGGGCCATGGGGAGGAAAGGGGAGTTTGGAGGTCAAGAAGGTCCTCAAAGTCAGTATTGTTTTAAACACTATTCCAATCATTCTTGATCATGTCCATCCTCATTCCCACATAAAGAATATATATAGTTAAGACGTTAATATATTTAACTTAAGCTGTTAACTGTGGGTAAAAAATACCTGCCATGCATTTCTCAAATCAGAGATTCTGGGCACTAAAAATTCCTCAGAGCACCACCATCATTCCCCCTCCAAGAAAGAAGACAAGTTTGTTTTGTCTTGAGACACACAAAGCCTCTCCAGAATCAGAACAATCTGCTTCCCAATAATCAACAAAGACCCAATGTAAACTTTTATAAAGCAGGAATCCCCTACAGAGGATCCTATTAACTCTCCTGGTTCTCTGGTATGGAGCAAGCTATATGGCTCTAATAAGATTGAAAAATCTGAGCTGTGACTACCGGTATTCTTCAAATCTAAGCATCATGTTATCACATGCTACAGCAGTCCTGGGGATTGGGAGGGTAGGTGCTCTTTGTACCTGTTTGCTAAATAGAATAAGCAAACTTCAAGGCCATTAGTAGTAATAATGAACTATTTACTCTCAAATTATAACCAACCTACAATGCTTCAAATTTTCCAAATATTCAACTGCTATATTCTGCCACACTCAGGTCATAATAGAAAAAGTGATTAATGAATCATGGTATTTCTACAGAGGTACAAATCCTTCCCTACAGAAGCTTACAACTAGACCAAACAAATGGCTCTGAATATATTCTTACCCCTTGGGATTAAGCTACCTATCTCCCTTCACTCAGATTTCTACCGTTTGGGAGCATTTTTAAGAACTTACAATGGACCGTTAAGAGCCATTCACCTCAGAAAAAGGACAACTTTGTTTCCTGAGCAAAATGCATTTCTTCTTACTCAGTAAATAACTCAGTCCAATGACAACATCCCTTGTCGCCTACATTTATTTTGGAGCCAGCATCAGACTTCTTGATAAAAGAAATGTTATTGGGTCTCTCAAAAGGGATTTTTGAATGGGACAGGAAATTAAATGACTGTCTGGAAACTTTTTTTTTTTTTTGCCAAGAAAAACAAAACAAAACTACTTTTACTGACTCTTTTTACCTAGTCTAAGAAATTAGAGTCAAGTCACTGTGAGACTGTGAGAGATAGAGTCCCCCCACCTAGAAGCTTATAAACTGGTTATGATAATCAGTACTACGGAAGTAACTACGTGGAGACCCAAACTACTCAATTTAACTATCAGCTAAAAAAAAATCCCCAAGAGACATTGTGACTTACTGAACCCCAAGCTTATAAGTCAAACTGATCTGCATTTGATGGTTTAGGTAAAGCAATAATCTGCAAACACCTGTACAAAGCCCCCCTGAATAAATTTCCTTATTTTCTCATTCCCAGGCTCTCCTATTTCTTGGCATGCCATAGTACTCAATTCAATTTTTCCTGCCTGAATGCATTCTTGGTTATTGCAAACTTGTTTCTTTCAGAGAACTCAGCAACATACAAGAGATATACCTAACCTAAATTTTTTAACTTTCTAAGGCCACACCAATCACATCTGGAAGAATGCTAGCAATCTGAATACCACTGATTATGACCCATCAAAGGTCATAAAAGAGGAGAAAGATTACCTTACGGAGGATGAATGCACGAACAAGGAAGAATAAAATTCCAGACATAATACCAGAAAGCAGTGGAGAGATGAACCAAGACATCACTGAAACAGAACACAATAAAAAGTCAACTAATGAAAATCAGAAACCCCCCCCAAAAAAAAAACCATTTTAAATTTTAATAGTCTATCTTCAAAACTCTATTTTACACCATGTATTTCATATAATGCCATGGTAGCACATGACAAGAATAAAAATTGAAAAACCATTCAGAATTAAACATACCAATTTTTATCAGTTCAGACCACTTGACACCCTCCTGCCCCTTTGCCACAAGGGAGAAACCAATGGTTGCACCAACAATACAATGGGTTCCAGAAATGGGAAGCTTCAAAAACGAAGCCACTAGTTGCCACACAGCAGAACCTGAAACACAGGCAAGTTTTATTAAATGGCAAAATTCTTAGGAATGCGCTGGATTCTGCAGAAGAAAATCTGAAAGGGAAAGCACAAGAACGGAACTACCCATTTGCTCACCCGCCACTAAGGGGCACACATAAAAAGAACTTACCAAACATCGCACTGACGGAGCCAGCCATCAACAGCTGTTGGGTCGAGTTGTACATCTTCACGTCGATCAAGCCCTTTCTGATTGTTTCGCTCACTTTGGCCCCCAGTAGGACGGAGCCCACGGTTTCAAAGATACTAGCTAGGATGCAGGCTTGCTTGAGGGTCACTACGCCTGAGCCCACAGCTGTACCAAACGAATTTGCTACATCATTGGCTCCCACGGAGAATGCCAAGACAAATGCAATAATAAAGCCCAGGATCAGCATCCATAGGTAGTCCACCAATGGACCAGAAGCAGCAGTAGCAGCAATAGTACTGGTAGTCAGCGTTGTCACGGTAGATGCCATTCTCTAGACTAGTGGTTTTTTTTTTTAATTATAAGAGAATTACTGAGCGGCTTTCAAGATGTGTAAACAGAATATGAGGTATCAAAAATGCTATAATAAATAATATATATTATATAAAATTAAATACTGTAAACTACGGCACAGAAACCGAGCTGGGGAGTTACTGCTATACGCTGCGTATGGGCATCTGTTGTCTGGGGTTTCTTTGGCTCTGGAGGGCTAAAAGCAAGGAGAATTCCATGGCGGAGAAGAGATAGGACGCAAGTTCATCCTGGGGGGGGGGAGAAAATAACAATAGCAGAGCGCCCTTGGGGGCCCGTGAGGCACCTCGCGCTGGCCCACGCGGCTGGGGGGGGAGGGGGGCCCGGCCTTGCCCTCCGCCCGCAGCCCACCGTCCCCAGCCCCGGGCAGGGCTCGCGAGGCGGTGGGCACGTGGCGCCGGGGACCTCCTCCGCCTTCGCCCGCCCGCGCGCGCGCCCTCCCCACGAAAACCGGAAAAGGGCCGTTCCCGCGCGCGCCGCCCGGGGACCGCCAAAAAGGCCCGCGGGCGGGCCTGCGGGGTGGGGGAGGGAGGCGAACAGAAACGAAGCCAGAATCTCGCCGCACCGCCCGCACGGGCCCACCCGGCCGCCTCCCGCGCCACGGCGTCGGCGCCTGGCCCCGGGGAGAAGAAAGCCTTATCCAAGTGGCGCCACCACTCACCAGGGGAAACGAAGAACCGAGCGGGAGACGAGAGGTGCAGGCTGCGGCGACGGGCTGGAGCCACAGACGCACGCACCTGTGGTCGACGAGAAGACAGCCGGGGCGGAGTCTCCGGGGATGGTTCGACCGGGCTTGGCGACCCACCCTGGGAGCACCCGCGGGGGCCTCAGCGGCCGAGAAGAGCGAGCACGGAGCGCGCGCCGGCAGCCATCACTCTGGCGGCACACGCCGCCGGCCGCTACTTATAACCCGGCGCCGCGACCCGCGTGACCCGCCGCGCCTCGCCCGGGCTCCGGAGCCCCGCCCCCGGGATGGCGCAGTCCCCACCGGCCGGCGTGCCCAACCGGGTGAGCCCGACGGCGGCGTTCATTGGCCGGACCCGCGCCGGCGGCCACGCCCCCAGCGGGGAGCTTGTCCACGTGGGGAGGGCCAGCCCCCTCTCTGCAGCCTCGCCCTGGCGTCTGGGTAGAGTCTCGCCGCCCGGCTTAGTTACTGGTGGAGGCGGTGGGGGACTGTAGTTCTGCCACCGGAGGTCGCCATGCGGGGTTATAGAGGCCGCGACCAAGGTCATTCCTAGTCCCTCCATCTCGCGGGTTCACGGTGCTGACCGCTTCTCCAGCCTCCCTTTGAGCGTACTAGTGACCTGCCGCGCGTCCAGAGGCCACACCTGGCCAAGTTCCCCTCCCGGCAGTCCAGTGACGCTGCGGGAGAGCTCGAGCCCTCGGGCTCCGGATCCAGTCCTGGCACGTTGTCGCACCTGTGACTTGCCCTTGGCCAGACAGGCACTGGCCCTCGCCGGGGGAGGGAGAAGGCTCACGTGGTCGCTTTGCTCCCGGAGTCATGCACTTGGGTGAAAACAGAAAGACTGAAGAGTCACGAGAACCAGGTTGTCTCCCCGTTATGGCGCAGAGCCTCAGGAAGGCTGTGGGTCATTAATTTCCTGTAGACCTGGGTTTTCTGCGTCGTGGCGGGGGCGCGGAGCGGGGGTGGGGGGGAGGACACTGCTTCTGATTCAAATCCTGACTCCTACTTGCTGCAGTGTGTCACCTTGAGCAAATTCCGGATCTCTCAGACTGCACTGTCACGAATGTAAAATGTTAACATTCAGTACCTACTTTGCGGCAGGACTTAAATGAGTTAACGTACGCGAATGTGACCAGCACTCAGTAGGCAAAGAATGTAATTTCCGGTTTGCTCTTAATGTAAAAATGCCTGTTTTAGAATGTAGGAAAAGGTGTAAGGGGACGTTCTCTGTGCATCCCAGAAGCTTTCTCCTACAGAGTATATAATGTAGTTTTGACGTTAATAAGATTTACTCTGCACGTTTGGGAGCATTTATTCTATTGTGCAGCTTAGGATCAAAACTAATCATACCGGGAGATTAAAGTCGTGCTTTCTTGTCTGGGTTGTAGTGAGACTAAAGAATTTCAACCAGAAATACTTACCAGGCTTAGAATGTTCTGGAGCCCTCCCCCCCTCTTGTCATCTCTAGTAGCAGGGCACTGAATAGCAGAACCAAAGATGCTGTAAATCTTTGCTCTGCTTGGGACATCCGTGGAGGCTTAAACCGCACATGAGTATTCTCTGGCCTATCTAGAACGTCTGATGGAGTTCTACAAGTAACTCACGATGAACTAGGTCCCAAGATCATGTCTGAAACAGAAAGTGCGTGTCTGGGAGCAATGACCCTAGAATGCAATTCTAATATAATTCTCTCACCTTAAAATATACTCCTCTCCCCACCTTCAATTCACTCCAAGGTTACGAAGAAATTGAATAAAAGGACTGATCCGTTAAAGGTCCTTAGTGTTCTGCCATTTAAAATGATGATTTGGGGGTACCTGGGTGACCCAGTTGGTTAAGTGTCTGCCTTCCGCTCAGGTCATGATCCCAGAGACCTGGGATCAAGCCCCATGTTGGGCTCTGTGGTCAGCAGGGAGTCTGCTTCTCCGTCTTCCTCTTGCCCTCCCCCTGCTCATATTCTCTGTCTCTCTCAAATAAATAAAATCTTTTAAAAAAAGAACAAAAACAATGATTTTGGGTTGGGGTTGTGTGTGAAATAGGTGAAGGGGATTAAGAGTACACTTACCGTGATGAGCACTGAGTAACGAACTGTTGAATAATTATACACCTAAAACTAATATAACACTATTTTAATTATACTTGAATTTTAAAAATAATAAAATTTTTTTTTTTATAAATATTTTTATTTATTTATTTGACAGAGAGGAGAGAGATCACAAGTAGGCAGAGAGGCAGGTGGAGAGAGAGGGGGAAGCAGGCTCCCTGCTGAGCAGAGAGCCTGATGCGGGGCTCGATCCCAGGACCCTGAGATCATGACCTGAGCCGAAGGCAGAGGCTTTAACCCACTGAGCCACCCAGGCGCCCAAAAATAATAAAATTTTTAAAATAATAATTTTCAAAGCAATTGTTTGAAGGGAATTGCTTAGAACTTTTCACAGCATGTGTTTTTTTCATTTTGTCCATGGGTGTAATTTTTCTGGCCTGTGGTATTAGCCTTTCAAGTTCGCAGATATGTGCTGGACAACCTCTGAGTGAGAGCGTCGGGCAGCCACAGTGAGTAGCCATCAGGGTGAGAGAGCACAGTCCAGGCCCCTTGGGATGGGTTTGCAGGGAGTTGAGAACCCTGGGGCAGAGATTCAGAGACTTCCCTTTGCATTATGGGTGAATTCTGTCAACAACTTTAGGTTGGTCCTATCCTTCCTCCTTAGGACAACAGAGCGCCTCTCCCAACCAGGCTACAAGGAGGGAGAAGTTGGGGATTGGGGTGGGTCCTGACACGTTCATTCTCCCATAGGGGAGGAGAGATAGGACTATGCCTGTAAGAGAAGGTACAGTGCTCTGAAAATGGGAAAAGGATATAGGCAGACCAAGTCATACACAAATCATACTGGCTCTGACCTTATCGCTGAACTTGGGAAAGAGGGCAGAGACCCTAAGGATAACGTTTCTCTGTTAGAGTCAAGGTTTTGGTGCACACTCTCTAGGATCTGAGTGAGGCCATTTGGTCTAGTGGTAAAACACACAGACTGCAAAGCCAAACTACCTATTCTGCTATTCACTAGTCATGTGACCAAGGGCGAATAAATTATCTGCCTTATTTGCCTCACCTGTACGGGGGAGATGTTGAGAGTCCCTACACTATAGGGCCATCGTGAGGACTCAAGGTATATAAAACTCTTCTGAAGTTCTCACCCATGGCTGGCACTACTTCAGCATTCATACTCTCCTTATTCAACTGCTGAAGGCCTACTATGTGTATGTCAGGTGTCAGAGCTGCCATCTGAGCCAAGCTCTTTCAGACTTCTCCCACTGTTCATAGAAAATGAGGGGCCACTGGAACCTGCTGCCAGAGGGGGAGGCTGCAGTGTGTGGCAGAGGACACATGGTGGGCTCACTGTCCTGGGAGTGGGAGGCCTGGACCTTGCCCAGGCCCTGACTGCCCACAGGATCTTTGGTAGATCAGAGTCACTGCCCCTGACCTCCTCCTGACCGAGGGTCCATCACCCATCCTCATCCTCAAAGAGGACAGAGAAAGACAGCCTACTACACGCTGCTAAAACCAACCCGGGCACTATGGGGTTGGAGTTTTCTTGGAGTTGGTTCCATCTCTCACTAACCTGTTGGGAGTTAAGCTTCTGAGAGCTGGGAAAGCAGACCCACCAGCCCCTCCAGATCTTCCGAAGTGGGACAAAAGGAGGAAGCAACACCACTTCTGCACTTCCTGAGCCCGAGAGGCTTGCAGTCAGGGAAATGCATCTGAGGTCACTGTTCAACGAGCGGGATGTAAGCATCTTGGAAATAATCTACTTGGAGGGGCAGAGACTGCAGTGGGAATGGGAACATTGTGGAGCCAGACCGGGATCAAAGGCAATTTCAGAGGCTGTCCGTTAGGACTTGGATGGAGCAGGGAAGAGAAGGTAGGAACCTCTGAATAAGGGAAAACCATCTCCCTTCTACCCACCACTCCCTTCCACTTGACTACAGTCACAAAGGAACAAGGTAGTAATATCTAGGGTTGGGATTAAATGTTTACAATGTGCCACGCTTTGTTTCATGTAGTCTGTGTATCATCTCATGGGACCATAAAGCTCTAGTTGATGTACCTTATTTTACAGACAAACTGAGGCACAGAGAATGAAGCAACAGGTAAACCATTCCCTCTTTCCTCCTTATTTTTATTAATTCTGTTGCTTTTACTGCCTGCATTTTAAGCCTCCTCGAGTCCTGTTGGAATAGAAAGGGCATTTCTAGGAGACCTGACTCCAAGACTGTCTCCAGTTTCCCCAGAGTACGAAGAGGCAGGAAGCCAAGGGCACAGGTTCTCTCCAGAAATAAAGTCGATGCAGTAGCCTGCCCATGTTTCACAGTTACTGAAAACTCTGTTCTCTTGAGACTTCTCAAGAAAGAAAATCTGTCTTGCACCCACCCATAGTCAATGCCTACAGGCAATAGGTTCAGAATAAATAAATTAATTAATAACAATGAATGAATGAATGAATAATAAATAATAAAGTAAGGACCACACATCACCATCACTGCCAGCACTTTCCCACTTGCTGTGGACATGGCTGGCCTCCGCCTTCAAACACTTCCTCATTCCCCATCAAATAGGACTGGGCGCCCAGTATCCATGGCTCTGCCCTCACCAGGTCCAGAGAAAGTTCCAGACAGAGATGGAGGGTAGGGAGAGGGTGCTTTCAAGCACCCGGACAGCAGAGCTCTGATGTGGAGACACTGGTTGAGACTGGTCTCAGGCCAGTGTCCCACAGCAACAAAGAGCCAGATTTTGGTTGCCTCAGACAAATGAGTCGGTCCATTCCTCTGCCCACCCAAGGAATGGGGGACAGCGCCACCCACTCCAGACTTTATGTCCTGAATGTTCATCGCCTGGTCTCTTTGCTTTGGTTTTGAGTTCATACATTTGGGTGTGATGTGGCCTAGGACCCAGACAGGACAGAAGGACAGTTCTTGGAGCTTGAAACGGCTCTGAAGTCTCTGGTTCCCCTTCAAGCCAGCTTTCAGGACAGCCCAGTGTTTTTGACCACTTCTTCAGAAATACCTCTCTCTGGAGACCTAAACTGGGACTCCATTTTCTCCAAGGCCCACATTTCTCAGATCTTACCAGGAAAGCAGGGAGGAAAGGCAACTTGCTGGAAACTCAGGAACTGTGTGTCATGAAGATCCTGCAGCAGAAGGGGGGAAGAGGTCAGCTCACTGCCACCACACCCCAGGACATGTGGTTTTAGGCTGAGAAAGTGAGTGGGCTGCAGGACGTGAGTCATCCCCAAAGGCATTTCAAGGACGAGGTAGAGGGTAAAGGCTCCAGGCACTGCGTCGCTTCCCCTAGCTCTTCATTTGTTCATTCACTCAACAAAGAGCCTACTATGGATCTGGAAGAAAAAGCAAGATTGACCAGCCCATGCCCTCACGAAATACAAACTCCTTCTTACATCTAGAACTTCACGCTGAGGACTGGCCACGGAGGCAACAGCCAAAGAGGCAAACCTTCCACCCCCCGCCAGCCCTCCCACGCCTGTACCCAGCTCACAGGGCTCCTTCCCCAGTACTCCCTTATTATTGTTCTCTCAGCAAACATTTCCAGGGCGCTGGAGAGTGCCAGGCCCCTCATCCCAGAGTCTACCCCCGCTCTGCCCCGCCTCCTGCTCTCCACAGGCTCCCCCCTGGGCTGGCTCAGGGCCCCTCAGTTTTCCCTTCGCCTCAGCAAGAGAAAGCCGGCCAAGAAGAACCCCACAGGGCCCCATGGGTAAAGCTGAAGAAAAGGCTGTCTGTCTTCGGGGAGAGATCAGAGCCTAGACAGGCCCAGAAATTCAGGTGTTTGGGGACTCAAAGAGGGGCTTCGGCTGCTGGAAGCTGCCTCGTGGGAGACGGAATCTGAGAAGGAACCCAGTTTCTTCATTTTCAGCGGGCAAATCCATTTCCGACGACGGGAACCTTCTTGCCGTCTGCCTAGAGCCTCGCTCCTTAAAGTGGGCTCTGCAGACCCTCAGCAAGGCACTTTGCAGAGTCTCAGGCCCCACCCAGACCTACTGAATCAGAATCTGCATTTTTAACAAGGTCACCATGTGATTCATAAGTACATTACAGCTTGAGAAGCAATTAGGGGAAGAATAATGATTCTTGTTACCTGGTAAGTTTAGAAACATTATGTTAACACATTCTTTTTCGGTTGGAGGTTGGAAAGCTATCCCTTTTTTTTCTGTATTAAGTCCCAGTTTCCTGAGCCAGCGCTCCTACCGTTTTTTTTCACTGCGGAGTCGTTCAGCACACAGGGGTCAGGCGATCTGAAATTAGAATCCCGGCCCTACTATTTCCCTGCCGGGACCTGAGGCAAATCACTTCACTTGTCCCTGCCTCACACTCCTCCTCTATAAAGTGCAGATAATAGGGTTGTTATGAGGATGGAATAACTAAAGGGCTTGCACTGTACCTAGCATTTAGCAAGTACACAATACATTTGGATACTAATTGGATTTGGGTGTCCCCAAATTTCCTACGCACTATATTTACCGTCTTTTAGGCTGAAATGCTTCTGCAGTCGATGATCTCATCTATTATGCCAAGATTCTTCCTAGTTTTATTTTCCAAAGGTGACTTTATTTCCTGGGGGCAACTCACTGTCACTCCAAAATATCTCCATTTCAGGACTGCCCATTCAGTTTATTCCATACTTGCCATCTGCTGGGAATTAGACTTTTCTTTCCATCTTTTTTTTTTTTTTAATTCCAGTATAGTTAACATACAGTGCTGTATTAGTTTCAGGTGTACAATATAGTTATTCAGCCATTCTATACTCGATGCTCATCATGACAAGAGTGCTCTTAATTCTCCTCACACTTTTCACCCACCTCCCCTCTGGTAACCACCAGTTTGTTCTCTATAGTTAAGAGTCTGGTTTTTTGGGGGCGCCTGGGTGGCTCAGTGGGTTAAAGCCTCTGCCTTCGGCTCAGGTCATGATCTCAGGGTCCTGGGATCGAGCCCCGCATCGGGCTCTCTGCTCAGCAAGGAGCCTGCTTCCCCCTCTCTCTGCCTGCCTCTCTGCCTACTTGTGATCTCTCTCTCACTCTCTGTCAAATAAATAAATAAAATCTTAAAAAAAAAAAAGAGTCTGTTTTTTTGGGGTTCCTAGGTAGCTCAGTCAGTTCAGCATCTGCCTTCGGCTCACATCATGATCTCAGGGTCCTGGGATCAAGCCCCTGAGTCAGGCTTCCTGCTCGGCGGGGAGCCTACTTCTCTCTCTCCTCCCCACTTGTGCTCTCTCTCGCTATCTCTCTCTCTCTGTCTCTCTCAAATAAATAAATAAAATCTTTTTTAAAAAAAGAGTCTGGGTGTTTTCTTTTTTGTTTATCTAGGTTTTTTTCTTCATTCGTTTCTTAAATTCTACATATGAATTGAAATCATGTATTATTTGTCTTACTCTGATTTGATTTCACTCAGCATTATACCGTCTAGAGACTAGATCCATGAACGTTATTGCAAATGCCAAGATTTTAGTCTTTATATGGCTGAGTAATAGTCCATCGTGCATGTGCGTGTGTGTGTGTGTGTGTGTGTGTGTGTATGTGTGTGTACCACATCTTCTTTATCTACTCAACTATGGATGGACACTTGGGTTGTTCCCATATCTTGGTTATTGTAAATAATGCTGCAATAAACACAAGGGTGCATATATCTTTTCAAATTAGTGTTTCTATATTTTTTGTGTAAATACCCACCAGTGGAAATACTGGATCAGATGGTGATTCTATTTTTATCTATTTATTTACTTACTTATATTTTAATTCCAATGTAGTTAACAAACAATGTTATGTTTCAGACGTAAAATATAATGATTCAACAGTTCCATATATTACTCAGTGCTCAAGATAAGTGTACTCTTCATCCACTTCACCTATTTTACCCATCGCCCCACCCATCTCTATAATTCTATTTTTAGTTTTTTGAGGAACCTCCATACTGTTTTCCAGAGTGGCTGCATGAGTTCACATTCCCCCCAACAGGGCATCCTCTGTTTTTCTCTGCATCCTCACCAACACTTGTTTTCTGAGTTGTTGATTTTAGACGTTTTGACAGGTATGAGGTGATAACTCATTGTAGTTTTTTTTTTTTTAAGATTTTATTTATTTATTTGACAGAGAGAGAAGCACAAGCAGGGTTAGCAGCAGGCAGAGGGAGAACCAGGTGCCCCGCTGAGCAAGGAGCCTGATGCGGGACTCAATCCCAGGACCCTGGGATCATGAACTGAGCTGAAGGCAGACGCTTAACCAACTGAGCCACCCAAGTGTCCCTCATTGTACTTTTGATTTGCAGTCCCCTGATCATTAGTGATGTTGAGCATCTTCTTCATATTTTTCATCTTCATATGTCTGTTGGCCATTAGTAGGTCTGTTCATGTTTTCTGCCCGTTTTTGATTGGATTATCTGGTTTTTGTATGTTGAGTTGTATAAGTATAGATTTTTGGATACTAAAGCTGCTGCAGGGAATTGAAGTTTTGGGGGTTTTTAAAAAGATTTTAAGTATTCACTACATGCAATGTGGGGCTCAAACTCACAATCCTGAGATGAAGAGTTGCACACTCCCCCAGCTGAGCCAGTCAGATGCCCCAGAAATTAACTTTTTTAACTGCAACCTTGGATAATGCCTCTGATGATGATTCATAAAAACCTCAAATCTGTCTATAGGGCTCTTAACCTCCTGGTTCCAGATACCTCCAAAAGATTTTTCATTTCATCTTCACATCTGTGTGATATAGATGTTGTTGAAAACCAACCTCATAGGGGCACCTGGGTGGCTCAGTGGGTTAAAGCCTCTGCCTTTGGCTCAGGTCATGATCCCAGGGTCCTGGGATCGAGCCCCGCATCGGGCTCTCTGCTCGGCGGGGAGCCTGCTTCCCCTTCTCTCTCTGCCTACTTGTGATCTCTCTCTCTCTGTCAAATAAATAAATAAAAATCTTTAAAAAGAAAAGAAAACCAACCTCACGTTTTGGAGCCAAAATATAATACAAAGATAGAAGTTGGGATAAAGAGGAATAACAGCCTCATTGCTTTGCCTGGCAGCAGTCTACGGCCTTCGAAGATTGCAAGCCTGCTCGGAGGAAGGGGCCAGGGAGAGTTTTATAGGGAAAATTTGTGTATATGCTGCCTGCCTCCTTAGTCATTAGTCATTTTCAGGTGCTCCCAGGTTCCTGAAATGAAAGGCTAAGAAGGGAAGAGGGGAGGTTTGCAGAAGAGAGGGAAAGGTTACTTTAAAATCAAGCTTTGATGGGGCGCCTGGGTGGCTCAGTGGGTTAAAGCCTCTGCCTTCAGCTCAGGTCATGATCTCAGGGTCCTGGGATCAAGCCCCAAATCAGGCTCCCTACTCAGGGAGCCTGCTTCCCTCTCTCTCTCTCTGCCTACTTGTGATCTCTTTCTCTATGTCAAATAAATAAATAAAATCTTTTAAAAAATAAATAAAGTAAAATCAAGCTTTGCTGAAGTATTAGGGCAGCCATTTTGACGTTGGTTCAACTTTATGCTTTTAAGTGGTTTCATAAGCAGAGCGAGTATTATTAGTCTGTCTTACAGGGATATGAAAGTCCAAGAGCCCACACCCAGACAGTAAGTAGGGGACTAGGGCCTGGAACACTGGCACAGTGGGCCCTGGCAGGGAGTCAGTGAATGAATAACTCAAAGGTCCATGTTCTTCCCTCCAGATTTAACCCAGAGAAGCTGCTTACAGGAAAGAGGCTTTTAGGCCAGATAAATGAGAAAGAAGGAAAGGAGAATATACTTCCTTTTCTTCCTTTTTTTTTTTTTTTTTAAGATTTTATTTATTTATTTGACAGAGAGGAGAGAGATCACAAGTAGGCAGAGAGCAGGCAGTGGCTTTAACCCACTGAGCCATCCAGGCGCCCCATACTTCCTTTTCTAGGATGACCTCAATTGCAAATATTCTGTTCCATTGTCTCCATAAAAATTCGTATTTATCAGCCTTGTGTTCTGACTATCTAGTTCACAAAATGTGGTCACTGAAACTATCAAGTTAAATAATACGTGCTCCTATTAAAACCCACCCCGTATAGATATTAAAAAGAAAATCCAGGCCCCAAATGGAGTCACTCATGCTAGGCCAAGTCACCAAACTAGGGCTTAGTCCTTAACCAAACGGCAGTTTGAACTTTCCCCAGAAATGTGGTCTTAACCAGTTAGCTAGGAATTTTCTGGTAAACATCAGTGAGGTCATCTGTCACAGAGGCCCTCTCCATCCCCCAAAAGGAAGATGAGGTAATCTACCCAATAAGACCCTTGCTCTTCCCCCCAAAGGAAGAAGACCTTGCTTGAAAATACCCTTTCTTTTCTTTTGCTAATTGTTCCACCTTCCCCACCCTCCTTCCGCCTCGGTTTCTGCCTATAAAATCCTTCCATTTTGTGTAGCTGCTTGGAGCTCCTTTCTATTTGCTAGATGGGATTCTGCCTAATTCATAAATTGTTGAACAAAGCCAATTTGATCTGGAATTTTTTTAAGTTGGTTTATTTTTCTTTAGTAACCTCTATATCCAACATGGGGCTTGAACCCCAAGATCAAGAGTCTCACGCTCTTCTGACTGAGCAGCCAGGCACCCCCAATTTGGCAAGGGGTTGTATGAATTTTTTAAAGATTTTATTTAGTTATTTGACAGAGAGGGAGAGAGGACAAGTAGGCAGGGCAGCAGGCAGAGGGAGAGGGAGAACCAGGCTCCCCGCTGAGCAAGGAGCCCAGTGCGGGGCTCAATCCCAGGACCCTGGGGTCATGACCTGAGCTGAAGGCAGACGCTTAACTGACTGAGCCACCTAGGCACCCCTGAATTTTGTTTTTTAGCACAGAAGACTATCTAGTTAAAAATCCCCCTCCATAGAACCTTAATTTTCTAATCTAACCCCCAAAATAACTACTAACAGTTTAAGTTGTATACACAAATACATGTCAGTGATATTTTAATAAAGTGGTTTTTAAAAAATTCCTTGCGATACACACACAAAAACATATAAGATATTCATATTTTTCTATAATATATAATATACAGCATTTTTCTTTTTTTAATCGAACGAAATACTACCATGCGCAATTATACAACTTGTTCTTTTCACTTAACATTGTCTTAGATACCTTTGCACGTCATTGCAGATAGAGCTCTTTGATTCTTTCCTTTTAATACCTGAATACTAGTCCATTATAAAGTGTGTGTGTGTGTGTGTGTGTGTGTGTGTGTGTCTCTCTCTCTCTCTCTCTCTCTCTCTCTCTCTCTGTGCGCGCCCGCGCATGCGCGCGCGAATGTTTTCATCTTCTATGACAGTGACACCCACCCAGCATATAACCGGAAAGTGCCAGTTTCAAGGCTCAGGATGTTTTAGATCTCCTTCGGATGACACGTGGTCAGAGTGTAATGGCCCACCCAGACCTCCATCCACACAAGCTACCTCTTCAGAGCGTCTTCACGCTCAGTCAGAATGAAACCTTCTGACTCAGCCCCAGCAATGGGCTTTTCCCCCTTCCCCTTTGGCCCTTGTGATGCCTGCACCAGCTTTTTTCCTTTCATAGGGTCCCTCCCCCCTTAGATCTGTCTTCCCACCCCTTTCTCTCCGGAGCAGCCTCCCCCAGCCCAGCAGGGAGCAAGCTCCTCCTTCCCTTCCGGCGTGTATTTGCTTTTCTGCTGAGGTCATCCTCACGGCTACCCTTTTGCTTCTTGATGCTCCTACCTCCTCCGGGGGCGGTTGGGGTGGTGGTTGTTCTGTGCTCAGCTTAGGCAACCAGACCCTGAAGAGACACAGACTCTGCCACTACGAATTCTACATCTGCAGTTACTTACTCACCATCTCAGCAAAGGCTGGCTGGGAGCTTGCGGCTGAGAATTCAGATGATTGACCCAGCCCTCGCTCCCGCTTCCTTGTGGTTACCCCACTTTCACTTCCTGTCTGCCTGCTTGTGCCTGCATACCTAAAACAGGGGGCAGAGGCTTCACTACTGTGTACAGCCCTCGGGCTGGTATCTAGCCGCCAGGACTGACCAGGTCTGATAGAGAAAAGAGAGGGACTCCGTGGCAAAGGGGAAAAATAACTGCTGGTGCTCTGGGTCCCAGGCCCCAGGGAAGAACCCCTTCACCATTCACAGACAGTGCCCAGTCTGGCCCCAGCGACTTCCTTCTGCTGCCTAGCCACAAGAATGAGGACCACAGACGGCGGGGGGACCCAGGACCCGGCCCAACATTGAGGGACCAGGAGATGCAGAAGTTGTGAAATCCAAGATGAGCATCTCCATCTACCTCCTCTGGGTCCTGTCTTCTTCATTTTATCCTTTCTCTTGAGCGGATTCAGTTCTTCTCTCACCTCCGTAATCTCCTTCTATAGACTTCAAACTTTCGTGGGTTTCCCTTTGCTCCTACCATGACTTCTATCTGCTACGCGCTTCTTGACCTAATGGCCTCTACTTGTTATCTTCCCCTCCGCCTGCTCTCCTTGACTCTGAAATACGTTGTTGTCCCCTTCTCCACACCAGCAGAAATCCCTGTCACCTCCTAGCTTCAAACCCTGGGCTTTTCTCTGCTCTGTTCTTCTGGAACCTCCTGTAGTTAATCATGCTAACAGACCTCTTTCTTTACTGCTGACATCTGTTTATTCTCGACCTCTCCAGTTCCAATGTTAGTCTCCTTCTCTGGTTTCTCTTCCATCTTTCTCTTCCCGAATCTCTCTCTCCCCACCTTGTCCCACCTCATCTCCCTTGGAAGTCCCATTTAATCCACTGCAGTCCTCCATCGCCACTTCCATCTCCGTCCTAAATGCCAGCTGCATATTTCTTCCATCAAATGTAACACATTTATTTTTTTTTAAAGGTTTTATTTATTTATGACAGATAGAGATAGCAAGAGAGGGAACACAAGCAGGGGGAGCTGGAGAGGGAGAAGCAGGCTCTCCATTGAGCAAGGAGCATGATATAGTGCTTGATCCCAGGACGCTGGGATCATGACCTGAGCCGAAGGCAGATGCCTAACAACTGAGCCACCCAGGCCCCCAAATGTAACACATTTAAATCAAAATTTTTCTCAACTTCTCACACCCCACCCTAAGCAGCTGCCTTCTTATGACTTCCCTTTCACGGTGACTAGAGCAGCATCTCTAAGATGCTCTGAAGCTTCCCTGGTACCCTTTGGATCCTTCGACTCCCACTCTGCACCAGTCTTTACATCTTCAAAATTTCTGGGGCAGCTGGCTGGCTGAGTCGGTAGAGCATGTGACTCTTGGGGTTGTAGGTTCAAGTCCCACATTGGGCATAGAGATTACTTAAAAAAATAAAATAAAATCTTGGGGCACCTGGGTGGCTTGGTCAGTTAAGCATCTGCCTTCAGCTCAGGTCATGATCTCGAGGTCCTGGAATAGGGCCCTGCATCGGGCTCCCTGCTCAGCAGGGAGTCTGCTTGTCCCTCTCCCTCTGCCTCCCCCACCCACTTGTGTTCTCTTGCATGTGCTCTCTTTCAAAAAAATGAACAAAAATTTTTAAAATGATTTTATTTTTTTATTTGACAGAGAGAAAGAGCAAGAGAGCACAAGCAGGAGGAGTGGCAGAGGGAGAGGGGGAGGGAGAGGGAGAAAGAAGCAGGCTCCTCACTGAGCAGGGAGCCTGATGCAGGGCTCCATCCCAGGACCCTGGCATCATGACCTAAGCTGAAGGCAGACGCTTAACCAACTAAGCCACCCACCTGTCCCTGGATAAAATATTTAAAAAAAAATTTTTTTTTTTTAATAAAAATAAAATCTTTAAAAATTTTTCTCCCTAATTCAGCTCCCACCCGCTACTTCTCCTGGATTGTTTTGTGCATTTATCATCACTGCCCTGTGCACACCTCAGAGGTCCCGTGCTGTGTGTGCCCCTTCTCCAGGCTGGCTCCCCCTGCCTGTTCCCACCCAGCAGCATCCCTACCTCATCTCCATTGAGACCTGTCTCTTCCAGCAAGTTGCCCCTGACTTCTACACACCCTTTTCTCATGACCTTAGTGGGAGAGATCTCCTATCTAAGCTCAACTCCAAAATACAAGTGTCTGCCCCACACATTGGGTCTGGACTGGCTAGCCTCTTGGCCTGTGTATTTGTTTTGTTTTTCCCAGCAGTGTTGGAAGCTCCTAGAACACCTTTGTACTCCTCTGTGCCTCCTAGGATGGGATTGGTAAATTCATAAGCTGAGGGGTAAGACTAGGAAGGCAAATAAATGAGGCAGAGAGGGAACAAGGGTGGTGTGTAACATAATAGAGGGTGCGAGGGCCTGAGCTGAACAAACAAAATCCATCTTCAGGGCGAATGGACCTGTGGGCCACCAGTTTGAGATCCTCACCTGGTGCCATGTCCGGGCCACTCTTCCGTGAACATTTCTTTATGGTTGATTTTCCAGAGGCAGCGGTCAGTCCCTCGGTGTCTGGCTAGTGAATCAGGTGACCTGATTTCCTTGGCCTGGAGTAGAAGGAGCAACAGGCCTCAGCAGCCCAGAGCTGTCACCTCTCTTCTCACCCACCCGCTGTATTGCACTCCATGTCAGGTGCTGTCACTTGGCTCTAGCTTCCTGTGAGGTCTAACTTGCAGTAGCTGTTCTCACTCCGGTACTAAAGAAAACAGGGGCCTGCCCTCCCCGCTCGTGACCCAATCAATGCCTGCCAGACCAGCTTTACCCAGGGAGGCCCACTGGGCAGCATCTTTATCATCTGAAGCATTTGCTGAGCCGCGTTTGCGTGCCTGCTTAGGTGAAAGAAGGACACAGGGCTGATAATGGAGGTGGGGGTAGGGGTGGAGACGGAAGGACAAGGAGGAGAAAAAGCAAAGACAGGGAGGAAAGAAGCAGTGGGGGAGACATACAGAGCAATTGGACACCCAAATTGGACTCTTCCTGGGGTCTACCTCTCGCACCTGCCCCCCCACTCCCTCAGCCTCCTAAGTCCAGCACCTCACCCCTATGCCCAGCCTCGAGCCTCACTCCACTTCCAAATAGACTTTAGGCCAGACTAATCGGCCAAACCACGGCTTTCCTGAAGTCTTTCACCGGCTACCATGGCCTACGGGACCAAATGCAGCCGGCTCCGTCTGACGGAGGTTTTCCGTGACAGGGCCCTCTGACCATCCAGCTTTACTTTCCACTGATTCACAACAGGAAAAACCTCCTCTGCCCAGTCTGGCTGGTCACCTCTATTGCCCTTCTGGGCACTGAAGCCAGTGGACTTGCGTGGTCACCACAGAAATTAGCAGCTTAGCTAATTAGCTGAACATTAGCTGTTCCTACGTATTTCCCCTCATGCCCCTCCTCACAGAGGCCTGGGGAGCAGTTTCATTGTCTTCATTCTACAGATGAGAAGAAACTGGGTGCAGAAAGAGTCAGTCCCCTCCCAAGACCACAGGGCTTGTGAGTGACAGAGTCAAGGTCTCAGCTCAGACCTTTGTCCTCTGCAGGCCACGGCCTATTCACTTTACCTTAGTTACGTGGGAGAGGTGAGCTCAGGGGAACAAGGGCCAGGTTCTCGTTCCCGTGTGACAAACAATGCTTATGGTGGGTTATAACTTGGGTGTGTAACAGAAAGCACAACTAGGCAAACAGCTAAGAGGAATTCGTTTTCGTTTATTTTTAACCTACAGAGTTGCTTGCTCAAGTCCTTCCACGAGTTAAATTTCCTCCCCTGTGGGAGATACCACAATGCTATCCTGCTAAAAGGCATTCAGTAAGGCTGAAAGAACAAAGACACAAAGGGAGTGGGGCCCAGATGCTGGCAGACGCATGCTGGAATGTTCTGGAATCAGAGTCCAGCTTCCCTACTGAGGTGTTGGGTCCTGTACGGAATGGAGCTGGTGATGTTTGTTGTTTCTTGCTTTGTTTTTTCTAATCGTTTGGGTTTTTAAAAAAGATTTTATTTATTTATTTTTGAGAGAGCGCGCGCATAAGAGTTAGCATGAGCAGACTCCCCACTGGGCAGGGAGCCTGACCCAGGGCTCGATCCCAGGATCCTGAGATCATGACCTGAGGTGAAAGCAGATGCTTAAGCGACTGAGCCACTTAGGCACCCTGATTCTTTTTTTTTTTTTTTTAGATTTTATTTATTTATTTGACAGAGAAGAGAGAGATCACAAGTAGGCAGAGAAGGGGATATAGCTCAGTGGTAGAGCATTTGACTGCACAAGTAGGCAGAGAGGCAGGCAGAGAGAGAGGGGGAAGCAGGCTCCCCGCTGAGCAGAGAGCCCGATGCGGGGCTCGATCCCAGGACCCTGAGATCATGACCTGAGCCGAAGGCAGAGGTTTTAACCCACTGAGCCACCCAGGCACCCCAGGCACCCTGATGCTTGCTTTGTGAAAGAGTGGTTAGTGCTGTCATAAGACAAGCAGGAGCATAACTTCCGTTTCCCAATGTAATGCGATTTATGTGCTACTGATGTTTCGTGATCTGTGTCATTTCCGACAGTTACACAGAAATTTTCTACCAGGACTATTAGCAAGTTGGGTTGAGAGGTGGGAGGCATGAATTCGCTGCCTTTGCTCCCTGTATTCCACTTACTCGCTCAGGGTGAGGCACAACAGAGAAGATAAATGGTGGAGAAGAGAAGAGGTGGGAGCTCCGAAGGCTCTGGGGTTGGGTAAACCAACCGGGAAGGGACTCCGGTGAGTCACCTTTGTGCTCTCAGTGCCGGGGCCCTGAGTTGGCTGCCACCTGCCATTCTAATTAGTTCTCTGCAACTCCAGTCCCAAGGGCATGCTTTTGAGTGTCAAAGTTTACCTAAAGCTCAGGTTTCTGTCTTCCTCTCTTAAATTGTGAGGTTTCTACACAAAGAGAAGAGATAAGTGGGTTTTGTAAATTCCCTGTTGAATTCCAGCCACTGCTCCCTGCCTCCGGGCAGCATCTGCCCATCCAACTCCAAAGCAGCTGGACCTGGCCTGCCTCTCCCTGATTTCACCCTACAGGGCCCCTGGCAACCCCCCACCCAGGCCACATTCAGGAAAAGACAGGCGCCTGCAGACCCCATGTGTGCAGCCTCTCATCTCTTCTCAGCCACACACCAAACCCTTCTTGACAGCCTTTCCCATGCCAGGCTCCCTCCAGGAGTTCGGCCGAGCAGCCAGCCCCATGAAAAAGACTTGCATTACAATCTGACGTGATAAGAGCAATCATGGAGGGCTGCACAAAAGATAGCTGGGACAGCAAGTGCAATGGGAAGAACTCTTTGGGGGGGGGCGTGTGTGTGTGTGTGTGTGTGTGTGTGTGTCTGTGTCTGTGTCTGTGTTAAGGAATGAAGGAAAGCTATGAGGGACGGGACAGGAAAGCTGCCAAGAGTTGTTGTTGGCCCAGGCTGAGGTCCATCACGTGGTCGATAAAGCCCACCGAGCACTCAGCTTCATAATTAAGGCCAAGACCCTTATGGTCTGCACATCTGAACTGGCCGAGGCCCTCATTTGTTTACAGCTTAATCCTAATCTGATCCTGGCTTGGAAGGGAAGCTCTTCTCATTTTAGCTATGACAGCTTTTCTTTATACTTTAGAATTGTGGCTTTCCACCTGCAAGTCCCAATAAGGACTTTAAGAGAGAGAGAGAAATAAGAGAAAATCTCAGAGGGCATGCCACCTAGTAAGTATTCTTTCTTTCTTTCTTTTTTTAAGATTTTATTTATTTATTTGACAGAGAGAAAAACAGTGAAAGAGGAAACACAAGCAGAGGGAGTGGGAGAGGGAGAAGCAGGCTTCCCGCCGAGCAGGGAGCCCGATGTGGGGCTCAATTCCAGGACCCTGGGATCATGACCTGAGCCGAAGGCGGGCGCTTAACGACTGAGCCACCCAGGCGCCCAGTATTATTTCTTGAAACTTTTGTTTCAGCTACGTGTGTGTGTATAGGAGTGTGCGTAAACTGGGTCATGGTGTAAAAAGTATTTCTTACTGTGGTTTAAAAAGTTTAAGAAACATTGTTTTAAGGGGAAATATCCATTCCTCAAATATTAAACAAATACCATCAAAAACTGTATCTTGTTCTAGTGCAGAAAAAAGCAAGACTTGGCTCCTGCCCTTAAGAGGCTCTGAGCCTGGGGGTGGAAGACAAACATGTCACCCCCACAGGATGTGAAAACCACACCGACAGAGGGATGTGCACCACCCCCCCTCCCAGTTAGGAGGAGGAGGGGTCCACCGCCTTGCCCCTGAGTCCCACTGCTCCTCTAGGAGGTGGCGTGCGGCTGGTCCTGAAGAGCGGCTGCCTGTGGGGGAGACAAAGGGAAGCGGTGTTCCCAATGGGGGGGCGGTGGTCGCAGAGCTGAAGGGGGGCACTGCGGCTGGCCCAAGGCAAGGCTTGGGGGTGGGTGCAGGGGAAGGGATCAGGCGCAGTGGTGTCCGACAGCAATGAAAAGATCAGAAGGGGCCAGATGCTGACTTTATCCTCCGAGCGATATGAGATTAGTTCCATTGTTTCAAAGATGATGACACCACGCCACACACCAAGGGCAGCAATCTGAAAGCCATTGTTGTGCCGGTCCCTGGTTCAAGATAAACTTTTCAGGTTTATCTGAATATGGTGCTGATAAAAACCTAGGATACTGCTAACCGTGAGTCTGATAAAGATGTCCTGTGTTTATTTTTTTCATGTTTCCGCTTTGCTGCTTACCCAGGACCAGCACTGGTATCTGCCCACCAGGCTCGGCTGGCTTCCCTTCCCTCCAGTCACTGGGCCTCCTGGCTTTCTCTTCTCATTTCCTCTCATTATCCCGGCCGAGCACCAAACCCTCCAGCTGGGGGAGGAGATGAGAAGGGGAAGTGCTTTCCGCTAACACCACTCCTCGCATAGCCTGGGGGCTGCCCGCAGGCTGCCTTCAGACAGGTGCAAGGCTAACAGTCTGCCTTTCAACTGGGCAAACAAACTGGGAGTGGCTTCTCTTTCTGCTTTTAAATCTCAGCCGGGAAAGTAGAGCTGGAAGAGAAGAGCAAAAGCCACCATAGGAGCTCGAATTTTACTTCCTCTTATGCAAAAAGAGTTTTTAATCTATCGATCCAGAATACGGTGTCTACCTTTTCCTAGTAAGCTCGTTGAGCCCAGTAACTGGAAAGGGACTAGACATATCAAATAACAATATGCAGCTATGAAAGGGCTAACATTTAGTGCTTGGGAATTCACTGACCTCATCCCAGCCTCATTGTGGACACCTTCCTCCCATGATGTTCACCTTGACCTTGAACTCAAACAGATCTCCAAGAAGGTTATATACGTGCCCTTCTATGTTGTCCATCCTTCTGCAAGGGCTAGTCTTCTCCTTGGCTCCTCACGCACCAAACCCCTTTCTGCACCTCTGCTCCCCAGTGAATTCTGCTGCCTGGGATTACTTCGCCCCTTTCCCACACTTACCTGAATCCTACCTAGGAGGTTTCAGTTTTGGTGGAATCCTATATCTTCTAGGAAGTCAGCCCTCAAGGAATGCTCAGAATTCCTGAAATCTTTACGGCCTTTAAATCTTTATGAATGATAAGGGACTCAATCATTTCCCTCTTTTTGTAGCCTCCTGGTGTTAAATGTTAATCACTAGGTTGTAGATTCTTGGAACCCATGGGGAACTAACTCATTCTGTGCCTGGCACAGAGCTGAGTCTATCACAGGATCTCAGAACCGAGACCTCACACAAATCTGATACAAAATCTGAGTTCAAGTCCCTGGGACCTTGGCAGCTTCCTGAATCCCACTGAGGCATGACTTCCTCTCTTGTAAAAGTAGGATAGGAATAGTACCTAGCATTTAGAGATGTTGCACAGATTAAGTGAACTACAGGGTAATATTTAACACGTAGTAAGGGATCAACTATTTTTACTAGAATG
>CM052885.1:32130525-32267738 GCA_028534135.1 Potos flavus | reverse complement strand
CGGGGCTTGATCCCAGGACCCTGAGATTATGACCTGAGCCGAAGGCAGAGGCTTTAACCCACTGAGCCACCCAGGCACCCCCATCCTTGTGAGTTTTATTTTATTTTAATTTATTTTTGAAACAAGAAACATTAAAATGGTTCTGAAAGCCAAGTCAGAACAAGAAAGTATCTCAGAGAAGTGTCATCCCCCTTGTTTCCTCTTGGCCTTTCCAACCTGTTCCCATAGTGCCCTGTGGCTAACTAATCTCATTAGTCTGTTTTCCACTTTTTCTCTTTCTTTTCCCTTGGATAAGTAGGTAGGTAAACGTCCTTATTTCCTGCCCCTAAACGACGTTCTTTGGAGACAGGATTTTCGGGACCCGCTCATCTCTTGCATCACTGCGTGGGAGATGCTGGGAGCAGGAGCCCCCTGCCCCCCTGACAGCGGGGATGGTTGCTGTTAATTCTCACCCGGATTCCTCAAGGTGACAACGACTGACGCCGCTCACCGGACTGGCTCTATCAAATATTGCCCCAAGTCCCAAAGGTGTCCCGGTGACCGGTCACGAGGCCAGAGCCCTCTTCCTGCCACTCAGGAGGCTGAGCCCTAATGAAGCATCCCCGCCAAGCCTGCAGATTCTCCTGGACGGGTGAGCACGCCAGCTTGTCTGTGCGGAGTATACGATTATAGAATGCTGGATTTTTAAAAAACCATGCTCAGTCCTTGTAAAGCCACCACAAACACAGGCTGCCTCCCTGTGACCTTCTTCACACAATACGGGGAAACAGCACTCCATGCCTCACGGTCATTACTTCTGGGGAATCAAGGTTGAAAGGACGCCCAGGTCCTTCTCCATAGGACCTCATTTCAAGGAGGAAAAGACCTGAGTAAACAGAAGTTTCTAGCTGTAGGGAGGTGGCCAGAGGAAGTGGAGCCCCACAGCTGGAGGTGTTCACTGGAAAAAGCAGTGGTAGGGAAGGATTCTGTGTTGGGAGTCAAGCCGTCCGCAAGTCAGCTCAGAGGCTGTGACTCACTGCGAGGAAAAGCAGGGCCCTGTATCCTGGAGGCGGCTACTTTCTCCAAACAGGGGATCAGTGGCCAAGGAAGGAAATGAAGTAATCCAAGACGAGGCAGCCCGAAGGGCAGGCAGAGCTGGACGTCCTAATCGCCCCAGCTACTGAGTTTAATATTCAGCCCGCACAAAGGGTGGGGAACGACACTGAAAGGGACCTGCCTGGTGAGAAGGAAAATCAGGCTCGATCTCAGGCAAGTTGTTTTCCCTTCCCCGGACCTCAGTTTCTCACCATAGGATGAAAGGGAGACCTGGCGGCCGGTGTCCCAGCTCAGCCCGGGGCCTTGTTTTCTTTTCCTCTCAGTGAGAAGCCGGGAACGTAGGTGCTTTGGCGCAGGCTCGTCTCCCACTCCCACTGCCACTGTCACTCCCCACCGTCTCACCCTGAGTCAGTGAGACAAATTTAGGGCTCCCTGCCAGCCTTTAAAGTTATTTGAAATGGCAACGGCTGGACCAGCAGCTCCCCTGGGGCTCCAGGATTCCAGGCCTCAGAAAAAACAGATTCTGAACAGTGAGTAGAAACAGGGCAAGCAGCCTGCGCTGGGATGAGAAGGAACTGATCCTTCGTCCCGGGACCCTAGAGAGGGTGAATGTGGCAGAGGGCCAGCGCTGAGCATCTGCCAGGCAGAGCCGCTGCAGCTTAAAAAGAATTCAAAACAGTCTTTTTTTTTTTACAGCCTCCTGGTGCATGCTGTTTCTCTCGGGCTGCCGCCACCAGCAAGTGGGCACCCTGCCCAAGCTTCAGTGGGCAGCGAGGAGGCTAGGTAGCCATCTGTCCGGGTTCCTAAGCAGGTGGCTAGGAAGGTGGTACCCAGGCGCCGACTGCCCTCTGCTGGGCAAGCACAGATGCTGCTGTGGGGTCAGGCGCAATGGAAAGATCCAGAGGGGAAAGGGGCGCCCCTCTCTTAGAGTGTCTGCATGGAGGAGGTCTTCCACTGCTCTGCCGCCTTCCTGGGAGGTCTTGGTCTCCTTGGGTATCAGAGCCTCTTAAGAGGCCTCTGGTAAGACAGTCTCAGCTTACAGAAGTCTTCAGCAGTTCATCAAAATGATATTTCTGACATAGGGTCTGGTACAACGATAAATATTTGTATTTTAAAGGTTTTATTTATTTATTCGACAGAGAGAGACAGTGAGAGGGGGAACACAAGCAGGGGGAGTGGGAGAGGGAGAAGCAGGCTTCTTGCTGAGCAGGGAGCCCGATGCGGGGCTTGATCCCTGGACCCTGGGATCATGACCGGAGCCAAAGGCAGACGCTTAACCGACTGAGCCACACAGGCGCCCAGAGCATTTATAGTTTATTGTCTCTCTTTCTGATATTCCTCTAACAGACCTCTTGTCTGGCTCTCCCAGTTCCAAGCTGCTTGTCTTGGTGATCCTACGACGGCTTCCTCCTTTGGTCTCAGGGACCTCTAACTCCTTAACCCACTCCCAGGCTCCCCCCTCTCTGAGATGCTTACTAATCACATGAGATCTAATGCAGAGCTTCTCCCCTTTCTCTCTTCGTATGTTCTTCTGTCTCCTTTCTGGACCCCTGGATTCTCATTTGGCCTTTTAGTTCATGGGACTTAGAGATACTCTCTCCTTCCTGAAGCGGCTACAGGTAAGTCTCTTTCCTCCATTAACCACTGTTACTTGACACTTGTAACTCAGATGAGTGGGTGGGAAGGGCTGGAAACTTCTGGTTTCCAGGAGGGACTTCTGGGAACCGCCCCAGGTTAGTCTGGGGCAAGGCGAGGCTCAGGGAGGGGTTGAGGTGAGGCGCCAGGTCCAGGCCACATGGCAGGATACTCTGTAAGCACTGAGCTTTCCTTCAAGCCTGTCTGGGGTGCCCCATGCAACCATCTCACCATACTGTGTGTGTGGTTCTTATGTTTTTCCCGTTAGGCTTATTTCTCTTACAACTTGTTTTTCCTGATCGATAATAGGGCTCTAAGGACACCTGGCTGGCTCAGTCCGTATAGCATGGGACTCTTGACCTCAGGGTCATGAGTTCAAGCCCCACATTGGATATAGAGCTTACTTAAATGATAATAATAAGGGGTGCCTGGGTGGCTCAGTGGGTTAAAGCCTCTGCCTTTGGCTCGGGTCATGATCTCAGGGTCCTGGGATGGAGCCCCGCATCAGGCTCTCTGCTTGGCGGGGAGCCTGCTTCCCCCTCTCTCTCTGCCTGCCTCTCTGCCTACTTGTGATCTCTCTGTCAAATAAATAAAATCCTTAAAAAGATATATAATAATAATAAGACTAGGGATCTAATTTATTTTTGATTAGCTAGGTATATTGTGTTAAAAGATAGGGGCGACTGGGTGGCTCAGTCGGTTGAGCGTCCAACTCTTGATTTCAGCTCAGGTCGTGGTCTCAGATTCCTGGGATCGAGTCCCAAGTGGGGCTCCGCACTCAGCAAGGAGTCTGCTTGAGGAATCTCTCCCTCTCCCTTCTGCCCCTTCCCCTGCCTGCGTGCATGCGTGTCTGCGCGCTCTCTTTCTAAAATAAATAAAATAAATCTTTAAAAAAGATAAACTGAAGCACATTAAAAATTAAGTGTTTATTTGAGCAAAAATCAATTTGAATCTGGCAGCATTCAGTCTAGCACATAGAAAGGTGCTCTGAGGAGCTCTACCAGATGAAAGACTTCTACAGCCAGAGGGGAACAGGAACAAGGAAGAAAGTCATGCCAGGCAAAAAAAGTGGATAGGGTATTGCAAAGTTGCCTTCCTTTAGGGGCTGGCAGGGGTCTCTCAGGCAGGTGCCTAACTAGTCCTGATCAGGTCGCTCCTGATCGGACTGGTTGAGTACTCCCTTTCTGGGAGACATGACAGTTAACTAAGTCTTGGTTTGGTAACATGGGGCTCAGCATGAAGGTCTTTATTTGGGGCCTTTGTCTTGTTTTTAACAGTTGGTAGGAAACCTTCAAAGGCTGAACAGAGTCACTGAAAATTATGCTCACTCCCATTCTTTCTCTTCCCTTGACCCACCAGAGGTCTGCTGCCATTTCCTCGTGGAACCTTATAGAAATAGTATCATGAACATACAGAAGCATGGGGATAGTCATTCATTCAATCCGTCCTTATGAGCACCTGCTATGATCCATGCACTGTTCTTGCCCCAAATACAAAAATTCTGGCTCTAGAGAACTTACACTCTATAGAGGGGCGAGGGAGTCGGGTAGTAAATGAGATAAATCAGTCACATCTGTGATGTGCTAGATGCTGATACTGACAGTGGGAAACACTTAAATAGGGTGAGGGGCTAGGGCGTGGTCCCGAAAGCCCCTCCTCTCTGCTGACTCAGCGACATCTGGAGAACCCGGGGAGGGGGGCTGCCCCCTGCCCTGACAAGTCATGCCTCCTCTGTGCTTCCTATTGCAAGGGGAGCTTGCCCCATGTGACCAGGAGGGGCTGGGGCAGGCCCTGGGGGTTCAGTTGGGGAGCATCCAAAGCAGGTGTTGGGGTGGGGACTGCTCATCTTCATTTATCCTGGGTCAAAGTTTATGAATGTTTTTCTGGCTTTAATTCCTTTTTTTTTTTTTAAGATTTTATTTATTTATTTGACAGAGAGAAAGAGATCACAAGCAGGCAGAGAGGCAGGCAGAGGGAGAGGGGGAAGCAGGCTCCCTGCTGAGCAGAGAGCCCAATACGGGCCTCGATCCCAGGACCCTAAGATCATGACCCAAGCAGAAGGCACCCACTGAGCCACCCAGGCGCCCCCCCTTTTTTAAAGATTTTATTTATTTATTTGAGAGAGAGAACTTGCTGGAGAGCAGAAGTGGTAGAGAGAGAAGCAGGCTGCCCACTGAACAGGGAGCCTGATGTGGGGTTTGATCCCATGACCTGAGCCGAAGGCAGACGCTTAACTGACTGAGCCACCCAGGCACTGCTGGTTTTAATCAAATGTTACCAGAATACAGGGCGCCTGGGTGGCTTAGTCAGTTACATGTCTGACTCTTGATTTCAGCTCAGATCATGATCTGAGGGTCATGATCTTGAGCCCCACGTCTGTAAGATCAACCCCCCAAGTTGGGCCCTGTGCTGGGCGTAGAGCCTGCTTAAGATTCGCTCTCTCCTTTGCATTCTGCTCCTCCCCAACTCCCTCTCTCTCTACAAAAAAAAAAAAAAAAAAAAAATTTTACCAGAATACTCTGAATACTGTACATCAGTAGTTCTCAAAGTGTGCTCTGTGGGCCAGCAGCATTAGGATCAGCAGCATCTAGGAACTTATCAGAGATGCAAATTCTTTGGCTTGAGTCCAGAAATCGGTATTTTAACTAGTCTTGATATCCGCTCTACAGAAATGCTTTACCAATTCACGTTGCTACAAACTACAGTTAGATACGTATTTTCTACAGTCTTCTGAATTTTAAAAAAAAAATCTTTCCCAAATTAAATCCTAGACTAGTGGCACAGATTAGATGTTAAGAAGTAAAAGATAAATCTTGTAGCTCCATTCTTTACAAATAAGGATCAAGTCATTTGATTCTCTGGGCCTTACTATCCAATCTGTCATGTAAGAATATTCATTCAATTGATGACTGACCTTGACCAAAGTTCCTACCCCTAAATTTTGTTATTAAGAAGCAACGAAAGTCAGAAATAAACGTGAAATAATTAAAAATGCATAAAGTGAGCTACTAAAACACTGATAGATAGCAGTGAGCTATTGAAACACTGATAGATATATGGTAATATATATTTCTATTCTTCTTTACAATGTCCAGAAGAAACAGCGGGTGGTATTGATGGGTGTTAGGCTATATCCAAGTAGTGTGTAAAGCACTCTGTGTGTAATCTTATCATATCAGCACAAACAAGAAACAATCGGAAGAATATTTTTGGCTTTAATTTACGAATGAGTAAATAGGCTCAGAGAGTTTAAGGATTTTGCCTGATAACACACCTAGCAAAAGAGAGGATCGGGAATCAGGTGCCTTAATCTCAGTCTGTGCTCATTTTCCTGAAAGCCACATTTGTAGATACTGGTGCTTATCTGAGCCTAATCCCCGGGGCGCTGTGATTCATTGGAGAGAGGATTAGGGAGGTCAGGAGCAGGATAAGTGTGGGCCAGAGTCCATCTCACAGAAGGTCAAGGGGGATCCCAGACACACCTCGGGGCTCTTTCACCAGCCTTGCTTCCCTTACCAGAGGAATAGGTCTATTATGGTAAGAATGGCCCAATGACGTCCTTGAACGGGCCTCCTACAGACAAGATAATACTGCAAAATTCTGTGCTTCCACGACATTGTAGAAATTAGTTCCATAAAGATTTGAAAGGACTAATGATTTTTACCACATCTGCACTTCGCTCCCCTGTGTGGTCAGTGTGAAAGGCTACTGGTGGTGAGAAATGGAGGCAAGCGAACGCAAACATCTTCTGGGGATGGATTTGCTTAGCTGCCCATGGCACTTCTGCCAACATCGTTGTCCGTAGATTTACAGATGCTTATTCAGTTACAAGGGTGTCCCACAAATTATTTGGCCACGAGACACTATTTTATGACAAAAAATGTAGGCAGTGTGCCCAAATCATAGAATTCCCTGATGTTACCACGTGCCGTATCTCCTAGAAGCAGATAGCCTCCCGGAATGCTGTGCCTGCCCTCTGGAGTCTCGGTCGTGGGGGCGGTGTGAAGACAATGACTTTGGGGTCTATAGTTGACCTGAGGGCACCTCTCTGAGTCCCCATCAGGACTCATTCCTCCAGCTGCTGGAGTAATAACTGCTAGTGGCTCACAGCCGAGTCCCCTTCCAAGAATGACCTTGGCCCACAGGAACAATTGCATCCAAGGTCATGCACCCTCCACGATGTGGGGACACACAGCAGTTTCAAGTAAGTGTTGAATTTCTCTTGATGGTTAAGAGACCCCATTGGGCAGATGCTACAACAAAGACAGCGCTGGTGGGCTGAGTATCCATGTGGGACCCAGCGGGCACCCCAGCCCAGCCCTGCGGTATGGGGGAGACAGCAAGACAGCACAGGATGTGGGGAAGAGCCTACCGCACTGATGGAAGAGCTGGTCCGGCCAGGCTTCCCTCAGGCTGTCCACACTGCCCTCCCCCTCTGGCCAGCTAGTCCCGGTAAGCCTTTTCAACTGCAGAAGTCAGTGACTGGCGGGAGCCTCCAGGCATTCAAAGGAGTCATGTTGCTGCATAAAAACGTGGCCAGACATCCCGGATGCAGCAACCCCAGAGGAAAAGTTTGTGCCAGAGCCTCCAGCGTCTAGGGAGCCATTAGTGCCCCAAGGTCTCCGAGGATGCCTGGGCCTGGTTCGTAGGCAGACCAGCCACGTGAAAGGCCAGTGGAATGCGCTTGGACACTGCCACTGTGCAACCACAGAAAACAAGTGTCCAAAACTTTGCACGAAGAGGAAAACTCTGCCCAGTGGACAGAGTGGGAGTTAGTTATGCTTGTCCTGAACAAGCCCTCCAAAATGGCCCTTGCTGTATTTTCACTGATTCGTGGGCAGTAGCCGATGGATTGCAGGGACTACATCATGTGACCATGAAAGGAGAGCAACCTCCCAGGCTCATGGTGAAGGAATACCCTAGACCTCTCTTGGCTCTGGCCTGCACAGCACCCGGCTGGGCCTGTCGTCTTGGAGTACTTTGGTAACCTGGTCCCACACTGTCACTACTGTCCTCAAACTAACTACAGGACACCCATTCTAGTGGAGAGCTTAAATTAAGGACTTTAAAAGTAGAGAATCTCAGCCCAACACATCAAAAAAATTAATTTTCAGGACACTTACGATTCTACTTAGCCTTATTATCGCTGATCTCCCCCTTCTACCCCCCAAAAACCCACACAAAATTCCCTTGGATTTCTGAATCTGTCTTACCCTCTTGACCCTGCTGACAAACCCTTGCGAGTTCTTCCTTTGAATACTTAGGAAGGATTCTTCTAGAAAGTATTCTCCTTTAGAGGTTCTTTCTGGTACTTAAATTTCCTTTACATGGTTAATCCCAACGCCCCAGTCTTGCCAACATTGGACCTTGACTTCACATCAACAAAATGTTCTTGCTGAGGTGACTCAAACCTACTATTAGCAGAGTCTAAGTCGTCTCGGGCAGGACACGGTGTTGAGGTTGGGCTGGGCTATGAGAGCTGGGTATTACACTCCGAAATACCTTTGCCCCAAGTGAACAGTACTGCTTACAGTGAATATCAGGCATGTACTGCCTGCCACTCGTAAACAGTGTGCTCTATGTAGTGTGATGGATGATCACATTGCCTGGATTTTCTGCTGACCAGTCACAGCAGAGTCTATGTAATAACCAACACCTTTTCTGGCCTGCACTAAGTGAAACAGAACTGCCGGAACAGCCATGGCAAATAGTGGGTAAAGGGATCAAAAGACTCGGAGAAGTGGGCCTGCTGGTGTAGAGAGGCTGCTGAGGACAGAAACCCACTAGGTGGCTGTGGTCCACAGGAGGACCTGAAGAACATTCTTTTTTCCCCAGTGGTAAGGAATGTGCCGGTGAAGGCGGCCCACAGCATCAGTGGAAAGGTCAGTGGTGGCCCCCTTCTAGGCCAGGGCTGATGGGAGATGCTGTTACAGAAAGAAGTATGCTTCTAATTCTAATGGGCATGACGGAATGTCAGAATAATAGAGGCCACCCGACGGCACGCTCCTGCCGGCAGCAAGGTGGGTGAGATTACTGTAGTACGTGACTGGGTGCGGTGGTAATTCATGGCAGCCAGAGGAGTCCGTTCTCACAGAGAATTATAGAGGTGGTATTACACCATAGTATTCCTAGGGGGCAAGATAGAGCTTAATTTATACAACTAAAGGGAATCAGGATGGATGATAAAGGCTCGAGGTAGCCATCTCGATAAAAAATTATGATCCTGAGGTGCCTGGGTGGCTCAGTCCGTTAAGTGTCTGCCTTCGGCTCAGGTCATGATCCCAAGGTCCTGGGACTGAGCCCTGAGTCAGGGGGTGGGGTCCCTGATCAGCGGGGAGTCTGCTTCTCCCTCTCCCTCCGTCTGCCTCTCATCTCCCTCATGCTCTCTCTCTCTTTCTCAAATAAATAAATAAAATCTTTTTTTTTAATTATGATCCCTCGCCCATGAGACCTCTGACCAAAAGGGAGGCCAGGCTGCATAAGGAAGGATCCCATAATGTCATGCAAAATGTATATGGTAATGCTGCCTCCAGTCCTTCGCCAAATGTACCTCTAAAAGGACCTCACAGGAAAGGGGAATAAGCAGATATTTCAAGGACTGTTGGACACAGGACCTGAGTTAACACTGAAGAGTAGAGACTTGAAGCATCATCATTACAGAAGCAAGGCCATACATGGAGTCCTGGGCCAGGCCAAGTCCTAGTGGATCTGCCGTGTCCATAGATCCACCTGAGGCTCATTTCCCTGATCCACACATAGATCACTGGAATAGACATGCTTGCTATTCATCGGAAGAACCCCCATGTGGTCCTCAGCCTGTGGGGAAGAACCACCATAGTTGCAGGGAAAGCCTCTGCAACTGTTTCTCCTGACCAAAATAATCCATCCAAAACAACACTCATCCCAGGGGGATTGGCTCAGAGGAGCACCACCCATAAAGACGAAAGAACGAGCAGGGGGAGGTGCCTGTCAAAGGGTGCCTGTCTCTTTAAATCACATCTGGTTCCTGCACCAACCAGATGCGTCCTGGCAGAAGGCGAGTAGACAGCTGCACGCGCAACCAAAGGGTGGCCCCAGGGGTCATCACTGCCTCACCTGAGAGGGTATCCCGAAGTCTTCTTGGGGGAGCTAAACAGGCTCTCAAGGACATAGCAGGGCAGTGGGTAATCTGGCTAATGGCTCTTCTGCAGTCCTGTCCTCCACCACCTACGGTCTTGCCCCGGGGTATAACTCTCCCACCCTCTGGTTGTGATCAAAGATGATTTGGGCTGAATTGGGACCCCCTGAGAACAAGTCTGGATTAGGTTTGAAAAAAAAAAAAAAACTCTAGCAGGGTCACAAGCAGTAGACCAACTAAACGTGTTTCCAGATGACTGCAGTCATATAGAACATAATGAGCACAGAACTCCCTTTTGAAAAACAAGCTCTGGGGATTTGTATTCACTTCTAGTACCTGCTCTCCTGCCCCAGGATGGACTGGGGCAAGAGACACTGGAAGCAAGGAAAGGGGTTACTTCTACAAGCCCTGCAGCCTCTCTCCCAAGACCAACTTTCCCCACTGTCTCCCCTGCCCTGGGGCTTGACCTCACCCTGCAAATTTTGCATTTATTGTTCCCTCCTCCCCAGCCATTCCAAACAGGCAACCTGCTCCTTCTCACCTAAAATGAAGCAGGGGTCTCCAGCCTCTTCCTGTCTTCCCACCTGTTGGCCCTTAAATTCCCCTCCCTGCATCGCCAGTATCAGGAAACCTTGAGCTTCAGTCCCTACGGCTCTCAGTCTGTGCCTCCCGCATTTGACCTGTGAGTCCAGCAGACACAGGCAGGTGCCTCAGAGCTGCCCGAGTTCCTCTAAAAGAATATATATATATTTTTAAGATTTTATTAATTTATTTGACAGAGAGAGAGATCACAAGTAGGCAGAGAGGCAGGCAGAGAGAGAGGGGGAAGCAGGCTCCCTGCTGAGCAGAGAGCCCGACGTGGGGCTCGATCGCAGGACCTTGAGATCATGACCTGAGCCGAAGGCAGAGGCTTAACCCACCGAGCCACCCAGGCGCCCCTCTAAAAGAATATTTTAATCTTTCATCCTGGAGACAGCTTCTTGCTCATTTCCAGGCCCGAGTCATTCTTCAGGCAGCCCGGGTCACAAGTTATGATGAGAGGGAGAGCCTCTTGGTATTTAACCAGAAGGCCCCTTCTGCCTGTAGAATCCCTTTCTCCACCATTTTTGGGCAAGTATTTGAGTTCCTACCACATGACAATCACTGTGCTCGAGCTCAGAATATAAGGGTAACATCTAGACTTGCAGCTAACTTCTCGCCGGCAAGATTGGAAGCCAGAAAAGGATGGAATCTATCCAGTGTTCTGAGATGAGATGACTGTGTGTCTGAATTCTTTCAGGTTCAAGTTCAACAAGTCACCAGGAGGGCTCACACGCCTCAGAATATAGTCAGACTCATGCTATGATTTATTACAGTGAAAAGATACAAAGAAAAAAAAAAGGAAATGGTGCATGGGGCACAGTCCAAAGGAAACCAGATGCAAGCTTCCAAGAGTCCTCTCCCCCAGTGGAGTCACACAGGACATGCTTAATTCTTCTAGAAGAGTTGTGACAACACGTGTGAAATGTTGTCCACCAGGGAAGCTCATTAGAGGCTCAGCATGTAAGATTTGTATTGGGAACTGGTGACATAACCACCTCTGTCTAGCACATATCAAAATTCCAGACTCCCAGTTGGAGAGCAGATGTTCAGCATAGACCATATGCTACAGTCAACACAGGATGCCATTCTTGTGAGTTAAGGAATGATGGGAACCCTTCTGAAAGCCAAGGGCCCAGATGCCAGCCAAGGGCCATCTTTGTAAGCAGTCCTTTCTAAAGATAGCAGTCTTGGACCTGCTTTGATAACTCTTTTTTTTTTTTTCACCCATGGTCGACTTGGAATTTTGCTATCAGTAAGAATACTCTTGGAAGAGTGAAAGCAAAATGAAGACATTTCCTAGCTAACAAAGTAGAAGGGGTGCCACCAACAGAGCTGCTGTCAATTCTAAAGGATATACTTTATTTTTTTTTTAAGATTTTATTTATGTGAGAGAGAGAGCACGCTAGAGGAGATAGGGTCAGAGGGAGAAGCAGACTCCCGGCTGAGCAGGGAGCCTGATGTGGGATTCGATCCAGGGACTCCAGGATCATGACCTGAGCCGAAGGCAGGCGCCCAACCGACTGAGCCACCCAGGTGCCCCAAAGGATGTATTTTAGACAGAAGGGTAGCAATCCAGAAAAAAGACTGAAGGAAAGAAAGGAGAACATTTATGGCGCAAAACATGATAAAATATCTGCCAGGCTTAAAACAACAAGATGAGAAGCAAAATAAGGGACAGAGGATGGGAGGTTAATGTATTTCAATATTCTTGTACGATGTAAAGGATAGTAAAGCCATTCATTAATTTTAGACTTTAGTAAGCTAATTGCGAATGTCAAAATATCTAGGGTAAAAGTTATTAAGCTAGAGATAGAAATCCCACACTTGTTCAATGAAAAAAAAAAGGAATTATAGAAAAATACTTAAGCAGTACAAAAGAAGCCAGAGACAAATAGAACTAGAAAGAAAGGCAAATATAAAGCACAAAATAAGATGGCCAAGATATTCCAAACAGGTTGTTGATTAGCATATAAATTGTAGTAGAATATGTATCACATAAATAACTGAAAATTTTATTTAAGAGATTTATAGTAAAAGAATGCAAAAGGATATATTTAGACAAACTAAGGAAAAGAAAGCAGATGTGGCTATGTTATTATCAGACCAAATAGAATTTAAGGCAAAAAGCATTACTAGAGATAAAAAGGATCACGCCATTATGATAACAGGTTTAACTCACCGGAACATGAAATAAATACAAACTTGTGCAAACCTAACTAAATAGCATAAAATACTGTATATAAATAAAAAATGGGCAGAACTATAAGGAGAAATTCACAATGCTACTCTCCATGGGATATTTTACACAGCATTGCCTATAATACTTTGACCAAGATGTTATTGACTACACTCAGCAGCCAAAGGAATATCTTTTTTTTTTTTAAGATTTTTATTTATTTGACAGAGAGAGAGAGAGATCACAAGTAGGCAGAGAGGCAGGCAGAGAGAAAGGGGGAAGCAGGCTCCTTGCTGAGCAGAGAGTCCAATGCGGGGCTCGATCCCAGGACCCCGAGACCATGACCCGAGCCGAAGGCAGAGGCTTAACCCACTGAGTCACCCAGGCGCCCCTAGAGGCATATCTTTTGGGGCAGAAATGGAACAACAGTTGCGGAGCACACATTGTTTTGAGTCTCACATCGAACTTTTATGAAAAAGGACCCCACGTCCCATTTTTTACCAAATCTCAAAGGATTGATGTCACTCCCTGACCACAATTCAATTACATTAGAAAGTATTAACCAAAAAAGAAATTTAGAAAAACATCATATTTGGAAATTCATGAAATAACTTCTATTCTTTTTTTTATTCATTCTTTTTAAGTAGGCTCCACACCCAACGTGGGGTTTGAACTCACGAACTGAGATCAGGAGTCACACGCTCTACCTAATGAGCCAGCCAGGCGCCCCCTCATGAAATAACTTCTAAATAATTCATGTGTCAAAGAAGAAATCATAGTGGAAATCACTTAGGATGTAGAAATTAAAAACAGTGACAATACTACCACCACAAATATTGTCTCGATATTATAGCCCTAAATGCTCATGTTAGAGAAAACTAAAGGCTAAAAATTAAAGATCCACATAAGTAATTTAACTTAAGAAGTTGCAAAAAGACAAAATAAACGAATTTCTAGGCAGCAATTCACTGCTGGATTAATAAAATTAAAGTTATGGGTATTTCTCTTGGTCTTATTAAATCTCTCAGACATGCTTCTCCAATTTATACTCCTATTAGCTATGGTTGGAACACAATTTCTTACACCCTCACCAACATTTAAAAAATAATTTGCTAAATTAAGTTCTAAGATAGGGAGTACAGATGTGTTTTTTATTTAATTTTTTTTTTTTGAAGATTTTATTTATTTCTTTAACATGGAGAGAACACAAGTAGGGGGAGTGGGAGAGGGAAAAGCAGACTTCCTGCTGAGCAAGGAGCCTGACACGGGACTCGATCCCAGGACCCTGAAATCATGATCTGAGCCAAAGGCAGATGATCAACTAACTGAGCCACCTAGGCGCCCCAAATGTATTTTTTTAATGTAAGTTAAATTGTATAGCTCATTATTTGAAAATAAGGGACAAATCATCTGTATTCTCTTGGTTGCGGTATCTAAAATCTCAGGAGGGAATTTGTATCAGCTCGAGCTATTTTCAAGAAATATTATGAATGTTTAAATGATGTAAAACATTTGGAATTTTAAAAATCAAAATGCTATGGAATGTAAGTTATCAAAATATTGATAAAGCAACAATAATGAGTCAGGTTTGTACTCTCTTTCTTACAGAAGTAAATGGTATTCATGGTCATTAGGCTGTATTCTAGGCAACATTTGAAACATATGACTTAAGCAGTCTTACCATATCCTCATAACAATCAGATGAGTATATTTAGCTCCATCTTCCTGATAAGCAAACAGGCTCAGAGAGCTTAAAACCCTTGCCTCTCCTCCTCCTTCTCCTGGAAAAAAAAAAAAAAACAACAACAACTGGAATAAAGTGAGAACAAGAATCAGATTCTGATCATTTTTAAATCCTGTGCTCGTTCCACTAGATGCCATATTGTGGATATTGGCTCGTATCTGAACCTAATCTCTGGAAAGCCAAAGTGCCCCATCATCTACTGGAGAGAGAAGAGCTTATGGAGGTGAGTAGATACAGAGTTTTGGCAGTAGTCCATCTCACAGTGGGTCAGGTGAGACCCTGAACTAATCTTAAGGTTATTTCCCCGATCACATCAGATATACTTCCCAACTGGTGAAATCCCCACATTTCTTTCCTGACCCAAAGAATAATTCAAACCTATTATGATGGGACAGGTCAAGTGAAAGCTTCTAGAACTGCTCCCTCCCCACTTCCACCTTAGATACTCAACCAAAAATCAATGCCCTATCCCTGGGGGGATCCCTAGCTCTTGCTAGCACCATTCATAAATACCACCATCCAGAACTCAAAAGATGCAGAGTCGGTGATCCCCAACATATCTTCATTTAACTTACATGTTTGGACTGTACAAAATCCAGATGATAGGTTTTCACAAATTTAATCAGGTGATGATGCCAGTGCTCACTAGGCCCGTGTACAAGTGGGAACAGCATACATGGACGAGTTCCTGTATGACATGGCTTGGCCATAGTCAGTAATGGAGGCTAAGCATGGGCTCAACAGAACGACTTTTTTCTGAAGAAGGTTGCTATGGCTATGACATTGATGAATGTCCAATCTGCCTTCAGGGGAGGCTATAGGAATTTGGAAATCTGGTTCACCCTAGCCAAGTTGACACACTACAAAGACATCACAGTAACCAAACTGCCTTACTCAGGCATTTGGACAAGGAGAAGATGAGAGAGTTGATTTTTGAGAAGGCTCTTTCAAAGCTCAACAATACCAGAAGCCTGGGGATGACAGAGAACATATAGATTCATTGACTACTTGGACTCTCAGTTCATTGTTGGGTGGCTTTGCAGGCTTTGCTACAGAAGGTGCACCATTGTCAAACTGTAAATGATCCAGAAAGCCAAACACGTTATGGTTTGGTTTCAAAGGCCACAACGGTAGGCCCAGAGTCAGCTAATCAGACTGGAACAGAAACATCATAACCTTAAAAAGTATCAACAATGGTGAAGCACTGTTGAAAACCAAAAAAGGAGAGTCAAAGGTCCAATGTAGTCAATCCATCAAGAGTGGGTAGGGCCAACGCCCTCTGTCCCGTGGCTTCCTTCACCGTGAAATAAAGGGGCCAACTCTTGGCAGAAGTCACAAGTCTGGATGCAGTGAGGCTTCTGCATCAGAAACAGGGTCCTCGACTTTGTGTCCAGTGTATCATGGTGGATGGAGTGCCATGTTCAGGATGATTGTGGGTCCAGGAAGCAATCTGGACCACACAGGCTTGACCAACACCTTGACTCTAGTCAGCCTCCTCAGAGAAAGGGCCCTTACCATGGGCCCAGCATACCGAATCATCAACCACAACTTTTTTTCAGTTTGCGGTCCAAAGAGGGGTGTATTTAATTTATCAGTCAGTAGTTTTAAGTAACAGAGCAGATGGCTAGTCCATTGGGGATGATCCAAGAGTCAGTAAAAATATGACTGGTTCTGTAGAGTAACATCTAAAGCAATGGAACTTCCCTTGTGCACTGTGGGTGGGAATCTAAATTGGTGTTGCCACTGTGGAAAACAGTGTGGAGCCTCATCAAATAATTAGAAATACTATATGATCCAGTAATTCCATTACTGGATATTTACCCAAAGAAAACAAAAACACTAATTAGAAGAGATATATGCACCCTCTGTTTATTTTAGCGTTATTTACAATAGCAAAGATATGGATGGAAGCTAAGTGTCCACTGAGAAATGAACGAATAAAGAAGATGTGGTATACATACACAATGGAATTTTACTCAGCCATAAAAAATAATGAGATCTTGCTATTTGTAGCAACATGGATGGATGTAGGGGGTATTATGTTGAGTGAAATAAGCCAAACGGAGAAAGACAAGTACCACATGATTTCCCTTCTATGTGGAAACTAAAAAACAAAATAAACAAAGCAGAAACAAACTCATAAATACAGAGAACAAACTGGTGGTTACCAGAGCTGAGGGGGTGGAGGGATGGGCAAAATGGAGGAAGGGGAGTGGGAGCTATAGGCTTCCAGTTATGGAATGAATGAGTCAGGGGGATAGAAGGTACAGCGCAGGAAACAGTCACTGTAATAGCATTGTAAGGTGATAGATGGGAGCTACCCTTACGCTGAACAGAGCATAATGTATAAAAGTATTGAATCACTAGTCATACACTTGAAACTAATGTAACATTGTATGTCAACTACACTTCAACTAAAAAAAAAATAATAAATTAATTTAAAAAATGAAGCAATGGTTCTTAACCAAGGCTGATTTTTGTCCAGGGGACATATGACAATGTCTGGAGACATTTTTTTATTTCCGTGACTGTGGGCTGGGATGCCACAGGTATCTGGCAGGTAGACGCCAGGGTGCTGCTAAGCATATTACAATGCCTAGGACCTCCCCTGACTCCCACAACTATCGAGACTAAAATGTCAATAGAGGGGCACATGGCTGGTTCAGTTGGTAGAGCTTTGCAACTCTTGATATCAGGATCATGAGTTTGAGTCCCCCATTGGGCGTAGAACTTGCTAGAGAAATAATAATATAAGTTAATTAATTAATTAATTAATTAAAATGTCAATGGTGACGAAGTTGAGAAACTCTGGTGTAGGGTGGCGGTTCAGCCCACTGTGCTGACTGGCCTTCCTGTAGTTGATCTTCCAGAGTTGTCCCTGGGCTGGACGGGCATTCACCATTCTAGCCTATTTTTGTATTTATTTTAAATTCTGCATAATGAGGGGAGCCTGAGTGGCTGAGTAGGTTAAGCATCCAGCTCTTGATTTCAGCTCAGGTCATGATCTCCGGGTTGTGAGATCGATCCCCACATCGGGCTCCACACTGGGCTTGGACCGAACTTAAGACTCTTTCTCTCTCCCTCTGCCCCTCCCCCATATAAAAAAATAAAATAAATAAAATAAATTATCCATAATGAAAAGTGTAATTAAATGTAGAGATCTAAGGAACTAGAATTTTGGGTAAACTTCTTTCTTTTTTTTTTTTTGGAAGAGGGAAAGGATGAAACAGAATCTTTAGCATGCTCCACACCCAGCACAGATAAGCAGGGCTTGATCTCACAACCTTGAGATCAGGACCTGAGCCAAAAACTAAGATTCTGGGGCACCTGGGTGGCTCAGTACTTAAGCATCTGCCTTCGGCTCAGGTCATGATCCCAGGATCCTGGGATCAGGTCCCTCATCAGGCTCCCTGCTCAGCGGGGAGCCTGCTTCTCTCTCTGCCTCTGACCCTGCCCCCTGCTCGTGCACTCTCTCTCTCTCTCTCTCTCTCTCTCAAATAAATTAAAAATTTTTTTTAATGTTTAAAAAATAAAAAATAATGTTATCAACTTTTATCATCTATAGCCATAGCTTTATACATGTTTTTTTATTTCGTTAATGTAGATATATATTTATCATGGGAGGAAGATAGGATGCTGAATAATTTAGCATCTTGTCAGCTTGCCTTTTTTTTTTAAAGAAATTAGTATATGAATATTCTTTCTGAGATAATATTACAATTTGCATTTTGTCAGACATGTATGACAATATAAGGAGAACTAGCTTCATGTTCAGATTACTGTATGCACCCCATTTTATAGACAAACCATTATTTCCAACTATTCACTATTCTGAACTCTACAGCAGGGTGTATCCTGTCCATTTCTGCTCGTACACACGTTTCTGTAGCATAAATTCCATCAGAGGGAACGAGGTAGTTCCACACGGCCTTCCGGAAAGGCTGTTCTAGGCCACGCATGGCCACCCACAGCAGTGTTTGCCTGTTGCTCCGTGCATTTTACATTGAGTCTTCACCCCAAATCGTGCAAGGTCTCCAGTGTGGCAGAGACGATGCTGGGCTCACTCACTTTTCCTCCGGAGCACACAGGGAGGCCCACATTTCCCGGCACCCTTTGCGCCAAGGTAGGGCTGAGTTGATGGCAGTAGAGCCGCATGCCGGCAGCTTTGAGGGACCTGGCTGTCTTCTGTGGTTAGCGATACTTGTATTCCCCATGAACCTTCCTCCCCAGACGATGCTGCCACCTTCACCGACCTGGCTAGAGCCTCTTAGGGCGGGAGGTGAGAGGAAGCAGCAGCTGACTGCTGGGCCTCTGACCTCAGCCCACCACTCCCCACCATTCGGGGGACCCCGTACCTTAAGACAAATACAGCCACACTTCCCAGGCTGTAACCTGAACACGGCATGTGATCACCTCCTTCATTCCTTCTAAACTATTTACTGAGTACCTACTATGTACTAGACACTATTCTCAATGCATTGAATAGGAACAAATGAAACAAAAATCCTTGCCCCATTCTGGCGGGCGAGACAGACTAAACAATAAGCCTGATAAATAAGTGTCTTACATGAAAAGAGGTGATAGGGCAGGGAACAGGTCATCAGACGTGCAGGGCAAGGAGTAGGTGTCTGTGCTAGGCAGGGCGGGAAGAAGGTGGCCTTTGAGAAAAGACCTAGAGGTGACAGTCGCTTGTTTATCTGGGAGAAGAAGTTTTCTAGCAAAACAATTATGCAAAGGCCCTGAGGCAGGGCCAAGCCTGGAGCATTCAAAGAGCAAGAAGAAGGCCCTGTGGCTGGGAACGTGGAAGGAAATGAGGTCAGAGAAGTAATGAGGAGGAGGGTGCCCAGATCACACAGGGCTTTGGAGGTGGACTAAGGACTTTGACTTTTGCTCTGAGATGATGTGCCTGGCACAGTTTTAGACAGAGAAGTGACAAGTGTTCTGACTTACATATTACAAGGGAACCCTCTGGCTGTTGTACTGAGAACCCGCCCAGGGGTGGGTGCAAAGTGGAAACCAGGAGAGCAGGGGAGTGACAGCGGCTTGTGCTGGATTTGGTAATAGGAGGTATGGATCTATTTTGAAGATGGAGCCAAAAGGATCTCCCAATGCGCTGGCTCCTGAGGAAACGGGGGTCAAGGAGGCTCCGAGGTCTTTGGGCGGAACAGCTGGAAGAATGGAACCGCCTGAGTTAGGGAAGGCTGAGGGTGGAGGGGGCGGTTCTGGGAGCAGGATCAGGGGCTCAGGTCTGAGCCTGGGAAGACTGAGACGCTTCAAGACATCAAAATAGAGATGTTGGGTAGGCAGCTGATTGCAAGTCTGGAGTTTGGGAGAGAAGTCTGAGTGGAGATTAAACTTCCCGAAGTTGGGGCGCCTGGGTGGCTCAGTCGGTTAAGCGTTTGCCTTCAGCTCAGGTCATGATCCCAGGGTCCTGGGATCAAGTCCCTCATCTGGCTCCCTGCTCAGCGGGGAGTCTGCTTCTCCCTCTACCCCTTCCCCCCATGCTTGCTTGTGTGCTCTCTCTGAAATAGATAAATAGAATCTTAAAAAAAAAAAAAAAAAAAAACCTTCAGAAGTTGACTATCTTCTGTAGTTGATATTGCTGTCCCTCTTCCCCACCCTCCCCACACCCCTGGCCTGTACTGTGTGATTCAGCATAATGAATCACGCCTGGCCACATCACTCTGAATGATGTGACTTATGGGTGCCGCTTAAGAACATTGTAGTTGTGTGTTAACAGTCTGACTTTGACTGTAGATTAACTGCTGTGCTCTGTAGGGAGACAATCCTAGTCTAATTTTTTTTAAGATTTATTTATTTATTTTGGGGGGTCTGGAAGGGGCAGAAGAAGAGGGAGACAGAATCTGAAGCAGACTCCAGGCTGAGCATGGAGGCCATGGTGGGGCCTGATCCCACCACCCTGAGATCATTACCTGAGCGGAAACTAAGAGTCGGAGGCTTAACCAATTGCGTCACCCAGATGTCCCTCTAATTTTTAACATTGTGAGTATCGTGACTATATTTTGTAGGGGTCTGGATAACTCCAATGAGAATGGTTACAATGCCAGCATGACCTAGACATCACTGAAAACACAGACTAAGTGATTAAGGTAGTTTCATCACAAACAGGAGGACACGTGTAACTGGATTAGGGAAGTAACCGGAAGAGATCACACCGCACATTGTGCAGAAAGGAATGTCTGCTTGTACATGTGCAGAGAGGTACGGGCAAGTACATAGGGAGACGAAACTTACAAGTTCAAGATAAGACAGGCGAGTACTTCTAAATCTATCAATAGTGCAGGGGGTTTTGTCTCCCTGAAAGACACCAATGCTCAGTAGAAATTAGCAGCCACTGAATTGGCTTGGCCATACCACTCAAGCAGACATCATCGTATTGTATTGTTCCCTTAACTGCTCTGTGAAACTGAGCACCCTTCCATTTCCCGATTGGGATATTGCAATTCAAATGTCCTGTGGGCTAACCAAAGGGGAAATCCCGATAACAGAAGGGTTGGCCCCTTAGGGTGCAAAACCGATTCTATCAGATCTTCCTATAGTTATTCACACTATAGTTCTTCATCCTGTAGTTAGTCAACTGCAGCGAGGCTGCAACGAGAAATGTGTCCCCTAGCTCTTAGGTACTTTGCTTTGAAAAATGGAGTTTCAATCATCTCCTTAATTTCTATGACTACTGTAATGAAATCGCAGAAAACATAAGATTGCTGATCTTTTATCCAAAGACAAACTAGGCTTTTCTTATTTATTTACATATTGGCAGGCAGTGCAAATGTAAATTTCGGCCCATCCCATTCCGTCAGTGTTTCTTACCAAGAAAAATGAAAAGATGTTACTTGTTAGGTGTCCTGACATCTTATGTACAACCTTGCTAATACAGAGATGTGATTTACTTACCTATGATACTGAGGCGTTCGTAAGGTGCATTTTGGTCACGTTTCCATTTCCTCAAAATGTACAGAAGCATTTAATGAGATTTTTTACTTGCTCTCTTTTACTTCAAGCAACATAAAATTTGCTTTGACTTTCAGCTCAGCAAGCCCACATCCTGCTGAATCCTGGTGTCAGTCCGATGTGATGCCATCAAGCTCACTATCCTCTCGACAAAAGCGTGGACCATGGAAGAATTAGGATTCTCAGTTTTACCACCACATAAGAGAAGAGAAGGGCATCCTCAAGAATGCAGGCAGTTTACAGAATTATTGCTGGAAAAGGAAATAGAAAAAGCAAAACTCAGGATGCCTGGGTGGCTCAGTTGGTTAAGCATCTGCCTTCAGTTCAGGTCATGATCCCAGGACTGGGATCAAGTCCCATGTTAGGCTCCTTGCTCAGCAGGGAACCTGCTTCTCCCTCTGTCTGCTGCTCCCCCTGCTTGTGCTCTCTCTCTCTCTGACAAATAAATACAATCTTTAAAATAAACAAACAAAAAAAAACTCTTACTGTATTAGACAGAAAGAAATATGTAGTTGTTTTTTATTCAATAGAGGCAATTTGCTTTTTAATTAGTATTATTGGGTTTACATCTGCTTTTTAAAAGACTTCTGTAGCTTAAGAACATATATGCTTGCCTGGACCCAGCTCCCTGGGGCTGATGCTCTGCTGGGGCTAGATGCCTTGGGGTCATTCTGGTTCTTCATTTTTCTGATCTGCATTTCTCCCTTTTCTTCACCAGTCCCTTGTACTGCTGCACCACAGTCACGGTGTTATCCCCAGTGGCTTATCCTGGGAAGCATGAGATCTGCCTATCTGCCCACGCTCTGCAGCAAAGGCAGCTCCAGGGACAGTGTCCCGGCATCTGCCCTTGAGAGCCTCGGGAGCACAGGTCTCTTCGTTACACACACTTGTCTGTATCCTTGGCATTTTTGCTGCTTCTTAATACTTTTCAGAGAGACATTCTTTCCTCTGTCCAGCTGACCCAACACTCCATGCATCCCACAATTTCTGGATCATCAGAGAAGAAGGAAAAGATTTGAATTATTTGGGTCTGACCTTGTCTCACATGTCACCACCTCACTGGTAAATATTTATTGAGTTAAAAAAGAAATACTATATAAAAAATAAATAAATAAATAAATAAAAAAGAAATACTATAATGACACACATCGACTCCCTGGACTCTGAAACCTCTATTAACATCAGGGACTTCAAAATAGTTTCCAAAACTTTGAAACCTTAATTCCAAGCATGTTAATATTATAGAAGACAGGGGCGCCTGGGTGGCTCAGTGGGTTAAAGCCTCTGCCTTCGGCTCAGGTCATGATCTCAGGGTCCTGGGATCGAGCCCCGCATCGGGCTCTCTGCTCAGCAGGGAGCCTACTTCCCCCTCTCTCTCTCTGCCTGCCTCTCTGCCTACTTGTGATCTCTCTCTCTCTGTCAAATAAATAAATAAAATCTTAAAAAAATATATTATAGAAGACAGTCAATAAAATTTTGGAATTCTACTAGGACAGTGGTTCTCAGCCTTGTCTGTATATTGAAATAGATTTTAAAATTAGGATATATATATATATACGCACATATATAATTTTTAATATTATATATTTATATATTAAATATTATATATTTTTATATATTATATATAAATAATTTATGTATTATATATATAATCTTTTTTTTAGATTTTATTTTTAAGTAAGCTCTATACCCAACATGGGGCTTGAATTCATAGCCATGAGATCAAGAGTCACATGCTCTACCCACTGAGCCAGCCAGGTGCCCTGCCAGCTTATTTCAGGATGATGAATTTCCTTAGAGAATCTGGCTTCTTTGTACAGATTCTGTCCAAAAGATCTTCACAGCATAAACCAGGTGCTTACCTACTGAAGGGAGTGCTGACTGAAATATTTATCATTCTTATTCTGATTATCCTTATCAACAAAGTCAGTATATTCAATGGCAAGCACAAATCCTCAGTTCACCACCAAAGGTGAAACGGAGACTCTCGATGACATACTCTGCGTTCGGGTTAACATACCCTACCTCCTCACCTCTGCACTCCTTTGACTGCCATATTCTGCCTCCTGAGAATCCTGAGGGTCATCGGCTCACTTGACCATGTCAACATCTGCACACATCTCCCTACACTGACCCCTGTCCCTTCCCCACACTGTTCTCAATACTCCCTCAGCCTTCATGCCCACCACTTCCAGTTGGCCTCCTTGGTTGAATGTGGCCATCCTTTGTGAACAGAGTCAAGCATTTTCAAAGATTCGTGTTACTGCCAAACCTCCACCAACCGTAGTTGTGGTGTGATGCAGGCATGGGAGGCAGCAGTGACGGGCAGCAAAGGGAGTTGAGATGATGGTGGCTACCGTGAGGCCGCCATGACAGGCTGCGACAATGATGGTGGTGGCCGTGGGTCACGTTGCAATGAATGGCCACAGGGTGGCTACCACTGAGAGAACCGCCCTGAAGCTGCTGCTCTTTGCTGGAGTTTTCTCTCTACTAAAGCCCACTCTGCTGGTGTGTCTGGCACGCAGGAAGCAGCAGGGAAAATGACTGATGGGGGTTAGTGTATAAATACCCCCACCCCTTGAATGGGAAGTCTATGTCCTCCACCGTTTCCCAGAGTTCCCCAGAGAGTTAAGCTGTTGGCCAGTGGTAACTTGCTTGATAATGCAGCCTTGATGTGCTGCTTTCCCTTCCTGTCTCACTTCCCTCTGCCCTACCAGTGCTTTCTGGGGTCATCTTCCAAAGCGCTGCCTCAAAATCTGTTTCTGGGGGAACCCGACCTAAGATAAGATAGTGCATCATGAACCAAGGATTATGATTCAAGCACAGATGGCACATTAACAAAAGCCAACCCTATGCCAAGCCGTGAAAGTCTCAACATATTTCTAAAGATTGAAACCATAGAAAATGTGTTCCCAGTCCAATTGCAATTAGGCAAGATAACAAGAAAAATCCCCATATGTTCAGAAATTTAAAAGTACAGTTTTAAACTTCTAAATAATCTAGGATCAATGAAAAATGCAAAATAGAAAGGCTTCTTTGTGGGAAATTTAAGTGTGTACATTAGAAAAGAAAAAAGGCTAAAAATCATTCAGCTAAACATCCATTTCAAAAAGCTAGAAAACAAAATTAAATCCAAAAAAGGTAATAATAAATTAGATAAATTAAAAACAAATATACGAAGAACACCAGTAAAGCCAAAAGTAAATTCTGTGAAAGGAGGGGTACCTGGGTGGCTCGGTTGGGCGACTGCCTTCAGCTCAGGTCACGATCCTGGAGTCCTGGGACTGAGTCCCACATCAGGCTCCCAGCTCAATGGGGAGTCTGCTTCTCCCTCTGACCTTCTCCCCTCTCATGCTCTCTCTTATTCTCTTTCTCAAATAAATAAAATCTTTTTTTTTTTTTAATATTTATTTATTTGACAGAGAGAAAGAGATCACAAGTAGGTAGAGAGGCGGGCAGAGAGAGAGGGGGAAGCAGGCTCCCTGCTGAGCAGAGAGCCAGATGCGGGGCTCGATCCCAGGACCCTGAGATCATGACCTGAGCCGAAGGCAGAGGTTTTAACCCACTGAGCCACCCAGGCGCCCCTAAATAAAATCTTTAAAAAAAGAATTTTGTGAAAAGATTAATCAACCTGTTTTGTTTGCTCTTATCACCTTCTTTTATTTTTTATTTAACTGAGAGAGAGAAGAGAGAGGGGCAGAGGGAGAGGGAGAATCTCAAGCAGAATCCCCACTGAGCATGGAGCCTGGCATGGGGCTTGATCCCATGACCCAGATGATCATGACCCGAGCCAAAATCAAGAGTCCAGCGCTTAGCTGACTGAGCCACCCACGCGCCCCCTTGTTTCCCTCCTTATAATTACAAGGAGCAGAACCCCACTCAAGTGAAGTGGGGTTGGCTGAAAACATACAAAGAAATCTGAGGACTCAATCCACAGCCCAAGGAAACTAAAGCTGGGGACAGAAAGCCATCAGGACCCAAGCAGCCCGTTCAGGAACCACAAGAACGATCACATTCCGTTCTCTACCTGGGTGTTCTCCGGTTTGCACCACATGGCTTTTGACAGCTCCGGCAACCCTGACTCCTCCCACGCCAACTCACAACTTCGTCTTAAAGATCAAATCCCCAGGAGACGCTCTGGCTCATTTTTCCAAGCCAGAGCACAAGCCTTGGGTTTCCAGTGGCCAGTACACTGGCCAGTCCACTTCTAATTTCTGGAAGTCTGGAGTCCCCTCCAGGGCGTAGTGGTTTGTCTGAATGGTGAATCTGGGTGCAGGCACTGGGCACACCGGGCTCTCTCCCACATCCGTACCTGTCTGCCCTCTGCCCTTTAGGACCTGACCCCACTGGGGAGCTCGTGCTCAACCAGCCGGGCCCACAGAACATGGACTCCTGAGGAGAAACTGAGAAGCTGCAGCAGCCCCTGCTGGTCCCTGCCTAGATCCTCTCAGCCCTCTTCTGGGCGCTGAACGCTGCTCACTTGACTCTCTGCTACTCTCCGTTCAGGGCTCGGTTGATGACAGGGCACGTGACCACACACAGGGCAGGCAGGTACGCAAGACAGTCAGTGCCCACGACAACCGCCCCCGATGACAGATGGGCCGTTGGTGATCTATACCCCAACCCCCCTGCCCCTTAGATTGAGCCCACTGTCCACTGTGGTTAAGTGGCTTGATAACACACTTTTCATTGGCTGCCTTCCTCTCTGTCTCGCCTCTCTACTCACCTCCAGATGTTTCCGGAATCACATTCCAAATATACTATTTGCACTCTAACTCTCAGGGTTGGATTCTGGAGGGACACAAACCAAGACAGAAGTCCAGGCCTGGACACGCTAAGCCACACCCCTCGGCATCACTGTTCTCGATGATAAAGCCAGTATTTTCATCCCCACTGTCTAGTGTGCGTGCCTATCACATGGCTGGCTCAAAACTCAGGAGGAAAAGAAGTGTGATATTATTGCCCCCTAAACTTCAAGGAAACGCTCAATAAAGACTGGATAAATGCTGGAGTGGGTGGGAGAAAGAGCCTTTTCCCATGTCTGTGCAGCAGGAGACTGGAAGCGGCTGCTGGCAGAGTTAACGAGGGAAGGGGGGTTATCTGAACTCTGGTGAGCAGGCCCTTCCTTGGCACACGGCGTGAAGCTGGGGAGCAGAGGGCTTTCTGCCCAGCCAGCCGGCTCTCCAGAGCCCCCTCAGCTGCTGAAGGCAGAAGGCAAAGCCTGGTATACAGAGTCTTTATTTATTGTTGTCCTGCTGTCCAGAGAAGCCAGACTCACATCCAGGCCCCTCAGGACTCCACCTGGCCACTCTTCAGGGCTGGGGGCACCATGGGGCCAGTCACTCATGTCCAGTTTTCCCATGCTTCAGTCCTCAGGAGGCAGGAAGTAGCTTTGCCTGTGGAAAAAACACATGACCATCTACTAGCACCTCTTTTGTGCCTGGTCCTGGGGCCACCACTGGGGAGATCATGCAGACACAGCAGAGGCTGCCCTTGCCACGTCCAGAGTCTGGAGGGAGAGGGTATCAGGTGATGACCCTGGCTATCTGTCATGTGAACACGTCTGACACAGTGAACTGTCACAGGGAGCAGAGAAGTCACCAGCTGCTGTGTTTATTGAGCACCTGTTGTGTGCCTGGCATTGTTACAGGGCGATGGAGGAAGCAGGTGTGGTGGTAATCACTCTGAGAGCCACGACGAGGCTGTGAAGGGGAGAGATGTGATCTCATTTCCATTTTTACAAGGTCCTCTGGCTGCCAGGGGAGAGCAGATTTGGGGGCAGGACGGCCACAGGAAGACCAGGGAGAGGCTGGCTGCTTAACCAGGGCAGGAACGATGAGCCCTGAGATGGGAAGGTGAGGTCTTTACTGTTCAGATGCCCGAAGAACTTGAAAGAAAGAATCTATGACTGGGGCGCCGAGGTGGCTCAGTCATTAAGCGTCTGCCTTCGGCTCAGGTCATGATCCTGGAGTCCTGGGATCGAGTCCCGCATCGGGCTCCCAGCTCCACTGGCAGTCTGCTTCTCCCTCCGACCTTCTCCTCTCTCATGCTCTCTTCCTCTCTCTCTCTCACATAAATAAATAAAATCTTAAAAAAAAAAAAAAAAAAAGAAAGAAAGAACCTATGACTAACATAGAGCCAATACACAGATTAAGAAACTAATGTGAACAGTATGCAATCATTGCCAAATCATTTCGAGATTTAAAAGTCCTTCCTGCTGGTGTCCACTCCTAGGGCCTGAACCTTTTACTTATTACTGCCTTATTAAAACAAAACAAGGACTACAGGGCCTAGTAGAAGGGCATCTCCCCCATCTTTAGCCAAGAACCCCTCTGAGACAGGCAATGGGAATGAAGCAGTTACAAGGCAGTGAGATATAAGCCATGATGGAGGGAGCTCAGACACTATGGGAGCCTGGAGACGATGGGCCAGCAGGGGAGGTTTTCAGAGGCGGCGATATCTAAGTCAGAATAGCAAGTAGCCGGGTGGCCCAGGAAGGCAGTCCGGGTAGAAGGAAATAGCTGGATAAAAGCCTGCCAGCAGGAGAGACATGCACCTGAGTAACTGCATGTTCACTAGGGCTGGAACAGAGTATGATGTAGAAAGACGGGAGCGGGGGGGGGGGGGGGGGACAGGACCCTATAGGCGGTGATAGAACTTAGATTTGGGGGGCACCTGGGTGGCTCAGTGGGTTAAAGCCTCTGCCTTCGGCTCAGGTCATGATCCCAGGATCCTGGGATCGAGCCCCGCATCGGGCTCTCTGCTCAGCAGGAAGCCTGCTTCCCCCTCTCTCTCTGCTTGCCTCTCTGCCTACTTGTGATCTCTCCCTCTCTGTCAAAAAAATAAAAAATCTTAAAAAAAAAAAAAAGAACTTAGATTTGGCCGGATGGAAGTGAGAAGCCATGGAAAGCTTTGTTTTTTGTTTGTTTTTTTAAAGATCTTACTTATTTATTTGACAGAGAGAGAGCACACAAGAAGGGGGAGCAGCAGGCAGAGGGAAAAGCAGGCTCCTCCCCCAGCTCGACCTGGGGTTCAATCCCAGGGTCCTGGGATGATGACCTGAGCTGAAGGCAGATGCTTAACTGAAAGGTTTTTAAGTGAAACAGGACATGGGGCACCTGGGTGGCTCAGTTGATTAAGCATCTGACTCTTGATTTTGGCTCAGGTCACGAGCTCAGGATTGTGAGAACAAGCCCCGAGTCAGTGTGGAGCCTGCTTAGGATTCCCTCTCTTCCTCTCTCTCTACCCCTCTCCCCGCTTGCACTCTCTTTCTCTCTCAAAAAAATAAAATAAAATAAGTAAGTGAAGCAGAATATGGTCAGATTTCCTCTGGGATTGCTCTGGGACCATCACAGAGAATGGACTGAAAGCGATAACACAGAGCATAGAGGCTCAAATGAGAGAACGTTAAGAGGGAGGTGGTGCAAGATGTGACTTTTGCCTTAGGAGCGCACAGTCCAGTGAGGGGAGGTGGCAAACTTCTAAAGGAGCATTTCTCAACTTCGTTTTCATTACTGCTCCCCAAGGGGTCTTTTAAGACAGCTTTTAAAAATTGCAGCCATCTATGAAACCTTAATACCATAGTTATACTGCATATCTGTTTATGTACTGTACACATTAAAGAGAGTAAGACTCATTGGCTCCCTCCTCATCCCCTCACCCAGTACAGCAGAGGGGCAGCGTGGAAGGGAACAAGAGAGCAGATAAGAGCAGGTAAGGAAGGCAGTGGATGAGGTTAGCCCGGGGAAGAACACAGAAAACCCAGCAAGAACCTGGATTTTGTTCTCAAAGTGAACGGGAAACTATTGAAGAGCTCTAAGCAAATATGTAATGGGACGAGTTTTCAGTTCCTAAATGCTCTCTCTGGCCACTGTGTGGAAGGCAAGGGAGAGGGGATTCAGAGAGTCAGGGAAAAGGCTGGGGCAGGGATCCTGGAGGTGGAGAGGTCAGGGAGCGGTCTGGACTCAAGCAGGGGGTATGGGAAGAGGCAAGAGGTGATCATGTTCTGGATCCCGGATGCTCGGTGCGGGTCCATGGCGGGGAGGGGGGGGGCGGGGCTGAGGATAACTCCCAGGTCTTTATTCTGAGCAACTACAAGGATGAAGGGGGTGAGCAGTGATGAGCCCCCCCGCTCACCTCACCTCCACAGTTGAGGGTGAGCGCGGCGGCTGCACCTGCTCAGCACACTGCAGGAAGCGGCGCACGTGCTCTGCACAGTTGCCCACAGCTGCCTCATTCTGTCGAAGGCACTCCTCAAAGGCCTCAAAAGGCTCAGCACAGGCCTGGCGGATCTGACGGATGATTGGGCTGTGGAAAGAGGGCATTTCAGGCATTCCCAGTTCCACTCCACTGCCCCCCCATACACACCCTCCCATTCTTGCCCACACTCACTGGGAGGACGTGCATTGAGCAATACTCATCTTAAGGTGGTGACAGTCCCGCTGCCATGACTCAGGCTTGGCCGCCACACATTGGCCATATTGCTCCAGCTCCCGGCCACAGTAGCGAGCCGTGATCTCCAGGGCTGCCTGCCTGCGGGACATGGTGGGCTGAGGATAATTTCAGGCAACAGACAAGAAAGGAAGTTCTGATCTCAGTAGGGGGATGGAGCGGAGAACAACACTAGGGATCTTGGGCAGGTCTAGGAGTCAGAAGAATCCTGGGATAGAGCCAGGGATATAAGACATGAGGCCTGGGGATTGTGGAACAGGCTGAGGGCTTCTGGGAAGATGGCAGAGATCCTTCCCAAAAAAAGGCCTAATCATTCAAAGGCAAGCCTTGGGGTCCTGGAAGAAGGGTCTTGGAGTTCAGGCATCCCTCAATAGGGCCTTAGAAGTAAGATCTTGAGTTCCAGGAGAAAACCTGGGAACCCTAAAGGGGTTTGGAAGTCCTAAAAAGAGGTTTAGAATCCAAATGGTAAGGTCTTTGGTCCTGGGGAAGGGTCTACTGACCAGAGTCTTAAAGATCAGGCCTGAGGACAGGGGTACTGGAAGTGAGACTTGAAGCCCTGCGGTGGGTCTCAGAGTTCTAGGGGCATGATGTGGAAGCCCTGGGTGAGGCTGGGGCTCTGGGATAGATCTGGAGGTTCCTACAAGTAAGCTCGTGGGAACAATATCTGGAAATCTAGAACAGGACCAGTGGTCTAGGAACAAGTCTGTGGGCACTACAGGTGAGGTCTGGGATAATGCGCAGATCCGAAGGTTCAAAAGGTATGGTTAGGTGATCTAGGCGGATGAAACCGGAGCTCTAAGAACGGGTCTAAGCATCGTAGAGGTCCCGCGACAATTCTGCAGCCCTAGGGTTGCAAGGTGGTGGACCGTGCCTGGGGTCCTAGGGACAGCGATTGGGTTAAGGGTGGACCTGACAAGTTCCCAGTTACCCGAGAAAGAGGGGCGGAGTCTAAACGTTCAGGGGGCGGGGCCTGGACACGCGGAGGGATGAGACTTCTAATGGACTGAGCTAAATCCTAAGGGTCGGATCTCCGAGGAACAAAGACGCCAATCCTTCCTCCCGGAGTGCTGGCCTAGGTCCAGATCACGGGAAGAGAGGGGGTGCAGCGGCAGATCCAGGGTAGTCGCTCCCGCTACTCACATCTCCAGGCCGGCGCGGGTAGGGAATCAGTCCGGGAGGAGAGCTCCGCCTTTTCCGGTACAGGTTGTCATGGCGGCGCCCAACTCGGCTGTCCTTGCCTCGTTTTTTCCGGTCGCAGAGCCGGCGAGCGGCCCATTCCATTCCCTTTAGGCCCAACCTGTCAAGGCGGTGCTCTGTCTCTCCTTCCGGCCCCGCCTGTATTGGCGGCGCCTGCGCAGTCATCGCGGGCCGCTCTTCTGCTCGGTGGCGCTACCTCTTTCTACATCCGGCTGTGCTGTGTCCGCGCCGGAAGTAAGGGACGGACGCCGCCGGACGCACTTTTCGCCTAGCCACCCGCCCGGAGCTGGAGGCGAGCGGCTGCTCTGGCCACTGAACGTGGTACCGTTGGTGACCATGTCGGGCGCCGTGGCTGCGGGCTGCTGGGCGTGGGGACTGGGAGCCTGACGCTTAGCGCCGCAGTGCCACCTTCTGTCTCGCGCAGGTGCTCCCCGTCCTCTCCGGCTGCTGGTGGTGCGTGCGCGCGCGCGGAGTCGCGGGAAGGGGGTCACCGCAAGAGTGGGACCAGCCGGCCTGGACGTGCCATCGGCTCAGTCTGGATTACGTTTTCCCACCTGTGAGGTTGGGTGCGAGTATCCCGTGATCAGAGGGGGACTAAGCATCAGCCCAGCCATCTAATATGTGGATGTCTTCCCAGACTCCAGCCAAAAGGAACATAAAGTGCTCTTCATCATAGTGTTGTGGAGCAAGAGCTATTCGTGAGCAAGTGACAGCTACTTGGAGTAACGTGTGCTCATCTGTAAATGGGGATGATGATAGTGAGATCCTTTACATAGGGCATAGTGCATGTGAACAGTTTAGAGCAGAACCTGGACCCTCAGGGGTTCTGGAGAAGTGAGAGCTGTTAGGGGAGACTTACCGTGAGCTGCTCTGGTTGGCCCCGGACATGTGATTGTCCCACTGACCATCCGAACCTGCCTTGGATGACTGGAGTAGGTTTGGAGCCATGGGCACTGAAGGAAAGCTTTTCTTTTCTTTTCTTTTCTTTTTTTTTTTAAGATTTTATTTATTTATTTGAGAGAGAGAGAAAGTGAGAGAGAGCATGAGAGGAGAGGTCAGAGGGAGAAGCAGACTCCCCGTGGAGCTGGGAGCCCGATGTGGGACTCGATCCCGGGACTCCGGAATCATGACCTGAGCAGAAGGCAGTGGCTTAACCAACTGAGCCACCCAGGCGCCCCTGAAGGAAAGCTTTTCACCCAAAAAGGCCTCCTGTTCTTTCTTGCAAAAACTTCCAAGTGTATTTTTGGTGGGAGAAGGGGGGAAGGGAACACCCTCCATGACAGAAAACACTTTGGCTTCAAATGTGGACCGAAACCTCATATTTTTCTCTCCTGGGAAAATGAAATCTTGACCTGTCGCTTGCCACTTCCTGAGTCTTACCTCAAAGTCCCTGTAATGTGCTCCCTCAAGGGAAGGGGTTCAAACATGTGGGCTCAGTAGGTATGGTGAAGACCCCAAGAGGGGACATTCCCCCTCTGGGAAGTGTGACACTTGCGCCTCCAAGCTTCTAGCTTGTTTTTGGCCTGTAGCTCAAGAGTGTGACTAACTTCCTCTCTAGGGATCAAATGCAAGGTAGGCCTATGGAGTGAAGCAGACCTGGGCTTGAATCGGAGAGCTTGGGCAGAATCTGCTCTCGGTTTCAGTTTCTTCCATAACGGCTGCTTAAGGATGCCCTTGTGAGCAGAGACTGAAATGACACCTGCAGAGCACACGGTGTGGAGTACTTTGTACTTTCCTTTTCTAGCCTTGTCAGAATCTGATACTGTGTTTGTGTATTTCCTGCCTACTTCAAGACCCACAGGGGAAGGGGCCTTGTATCTGTCTCACGTCACCGCTGGATCCCCTCCATAGCATGGGGTCTGGCACAGTAATAATGGGATGAATGAAACCATCTGCTCACGGGATTGCATGAGGATAAAATGAGAACCACTCATTGACTCGTATGATACTTATTAAGTGCTGTCTATGTACCAGGACCTGTTTCCCCAGCAGCAAGTAAAAGACTGAAATTCATACTGCTAAAAAAGGGTATACAATGTGATGTTTTGGTATACATAGGCATTGTGAAATGATTACCACAGTAATATCCATCAGTTCACATAGTTAACATTTTTTCTGTGTGATGAAGACATTTGAGATCCAACCTCTTAGCAAAGGTCAAGTATACAATATGTTAGTATTAACTAATGCTATACATTAGGTCTCCAGAACTTACTCATCTTAATAGAGTTTATACCCTTTGACCAGCATTTCCCCATTTCCCCCACACCCCAGGCCTGCCAATCACCATTCTGTTTCCATGAGTTCAACTTAGATTCCACATATAAGTGAGATCATGTGATATTTGTCTGTGTATTTCACTGAGCATATAGTCCTCCGGGTAGGGCATGTCAGTTCTGATGAAGGGCAGGGAGTGTGATGGGTGGACACGGGGTGGTGGGTGGGAAGGTGCACTTGTAGAATGTGACCTGGAGGGAGTTGTCCGGTACTTCAATCCCTGGCCAGACCGAGAGCCGCCACAAATGACAGCACAGAGACAACTTTGAGCAGCTGATCTGTGAGGTGGCAGCAGCGTGAATCCTGACCCTTGATCCCCTGAGGGGTCATGTGCCAGGAAGGGATGGTGCCTGGGTGTGTCGGTGATTTCCTAATGGTGTTATGAGAAGAGCACTGTTGCTTAGGTCTCCTGAGGTCCTGAGGGCTCCTTCTCTCCCCTCTGGTGGTTTCACTGCCACCTTCATCTCCTGGGTTTTTCTTTTCTAGAAGCTCTCTCTCTTGATCTTAAGTTTATAGGATATGTGTGGGAGGCAAATCCTGATGAGCCCAGTACATGAAAAATCTCCCAGCTGCAGGACGGCAGTGAACACACTTTTCCAGCCACATTACATCTGTTGTCACTAGCCAGGGGGCTAGTGACCTAGAGCTTCAGGACCACCCCTCCTCTGGAAACAGTGGCACAGAAAATTGTCAGAGGAAACCACATACTGACTCGGAGGGGGTCTCCCAGCTCTTGACTTCTTTTTTCTCCTTATTAAGCTCCTTGGTTTAAAAAAAAAAAAAAAAAAAGACTGAGAAAACGAACACTTTGCTTGAAGCTTAACTTCCACTTTCTCACTAGTGTCTCCTGGATCCTGTGCCTCCCAGATCTGTTCTTCCAGAGCACAAAGCCTTAGGATTCCTGGGAACTGCAGTGCATCCCGTCCCTGCCTCCTGCTTCTGGATTCCAGCCATTTGTTAGTCTAGGCAGGGGCCGATGAGGCTTGGAAAGGATCCACATGTTGGGTCCTGCCATGCTGTTCACACAGACCTGGATTAAGTGTGCTGCCTTCCCTCTGGTGCTGGGCGAGAGAAGGGCTCGGGTGGAGGTCAAGGCCATGGCTCTGTCCTGGAGAAACTGACAAACACCAGCTTAACAACCTTCCTACCTGATGATGGGTGTGAGGCAGCAGAACAGAGGGTGTGGTGCCCTCAGGGTGAGGTCTGCTCGGCTTTGTTCTGTCTCCTGGGGACTGGTCTTAGGCAAGACCTTGACTGCTCACCCAGGGCAATTCCTTTCCTCCTGCACTGGGTGGCTGCCTGGGGCTGGGGTTCCAGTGGACCTGGCCACTTTCTCAGCACTGCGTGTGCCTTCCTCATCCACTGCAGGTTCACAGGGTTTGAGGCGTAGGAGATGCGGATTCAGAAGCTGCTGCTGAGGGCCGCCTGGGTGGCTCAGTAGGTTAAAGCCTCTGCCTTCGGCTCAGGTCATGATCCCAGGGTGCTGGGATCGAGCCCCGCATCGGGATCTCTGCTCGGCGGGGAGCCTGCTTCCCCGTCTCTCTCTGCCTGCCTCTCTGCCTGCTTGTGATCTCTCTCTCTGTCAAATAAATAAATAAGATCTTAAAAAAAAAAAAAAAAGCTGCTGCTGAGTGGGTCCCAGTGCTGATCTCTTACAGGTCCTTGGAGGCTGTGGGCCACAGGCTGAAAGGGAGGTGTGCAGAAACCGGTCCCAGATAGAGGGCAGTGCCCTCCCTTCCTGGCTTTGCCTCCAAGAAGTGGTATTTGATGTTTCAAATAGAACACAGCACCACTTGAGAAGGAAAGGGAAGTGTGGGAAAGGTTAATTAAGTGGTTTGTTTCCCTTACAGCCAGTCTGGGCCTCCTCACCAGTCTCAGAATTACGTTCTGTCCACATGGAGGCATCGCACATTTAGAAGCCACACAAGTATGTGCTCCGTAAGGAGCTGAGCCTCAGTGGGATTGGCTTCCTGAGGTTGCTGTAACAAACTGCCACCGGCTGCGTAGCTTAAAACAACAGGCATGCGTTTTCACAGTTTAGGAAGCCGGAAGTCCAAAATCAAGCTGCTGGCAGTAGATTCCTGCTGGAGGCTCTGAAGGAGAATCTGTTCCATGCCGGTTCTCCAGCTCCCGGTAGTTACAGGCAGTCCTTGGCGTTCGTTGGCTGGGAGACACATCACTCCCATCTCTGCCCCCACTCACATCACCACCTCCGTGTGCTCTCCTCTTACAAGGACACCAACGCCGAAACTCCGGGGGACGCTTTCGCCTACATCCCTTTGCCACAGGCTGCACCCTGTATCATTGTCAGTAATGCCTGCAGTTGAAGAGGCTTATTGGGGCTAGCTGGTCAGAGGGGGAGGGCAGTGTGGACAGCCTGCGGGAAGCCTGCCGGACCAGCTCTTCAATCAGTGCGGTAGGCTCTTCCCCACATCTGTGCTGTCTCCCCTACACCGCAGGGTTGGGCTGGGGCGCCCGCTGGGTCCTACAGAGATACTCAGCCTGCTGGCACTGTCCTCAACTGTAGATCGTCCAACAGGAACACTTCTTACAATCAAAAGAAGTACCACACATACTTGAAACATCTAGTCCTGTAATACATCTTGCAGTACCCGTTACAACCACTTGGTTGTATGGGGTGTCCATTAAATAAAACAGGTTTGTTTCAAGGGCCACAGTGGGGCAATTCATTTTTCTTGTATCAACATTCTTTTTTTTTTTTTTTTAAGGTTTTATTCATTTATTTGACAGAGGGAGACAAAGTAAGAGAGGGAACACAAGCAGGGGGAGTGGGAGAGGGAGAAGCAGGCTTCCTGCTGAGGAGGGAGCCCGATGCGGGGCTCGATCCCAGGACCCTGGGATCATGACCTGAGCCACCCAGGCGCTCCAATAATATAAAAGTTAAAACAAACTTTGTTAACATTTTTAGTGCTCCTAAAAAAGTTGGGAGACTTGAAACAACATGTATCAGCTATGGGATTGGGAGACAGAGACTGGAATGGGTAAAGTTCAGCTGGGATTCCACTAACAGTAGGTGAAAGTTATTGGCCAATAGATTTGAGGCATTCTTCCTTATTTTTTCCCGACAACTTAATGAAGCAAAGCTAGGATATACTATTTTTCTCAGTCTAGCCCTATCTGCCTTATAATTAGTAATAGACACCTAAAGCCAGACTCAACAACTATCTTAGTAAAGTTTAACATCAAAGAGCATGTATTCACAAGTGAATACAAGGTTATCTACTGCCAGCACCGTTTTTTTTTTTTTAAGATTTTATTTATTTATTTATTTGACAGAGAGAGATCACAAGTAGGCAGAGAGGCAGGCAGAGAGGGGGAAGCAGGCTCCCCGCTGAGCAGAGAGCCCGATGTGGGGCTTGATCCCAGGACCCTGAGATCATGACCTGAGCTGAAGGCAGAGGCTTAACCCACTGAACCCCATCCACCACTGTTTATAGTGGCCAAAGAATGGAACTGCCCAAATATGCACCAGCAGGGGACAAAATACATCCAAACAATGAATATTGTACACAGAAAAACAGCCACCGGATTTTAGAGATTAGTATGAAAAAATAATGTAAACTATCTCCATAAATTGTATTTATTACATGTGGAAATGGCATTTTGACTGTATTACATTAAATCAAATATAGCATATGAACATTATTTCTAAGGTATGGAAGCAGTCTAAATGTCCATCAAGAGATGAACCAGTGGGGGCGCCTGGGTGGCTCAGTCGGTTGAGTGTCTGCCTTTGGCTCAGGTCATGATCCTGGGGTCCTGGGATCGAACCCCACATTGGGCTCCCTGCTTGGCAAAGAGCCTGCTTCTCCCCACTCCCCCCGCCCCCCCGCCGGTGCTTTCTCTCACTCTCAAATAAATAAATAAAATCTAAAAAAAAAAAAAAAAAAAAGATGAACAAATAAAGAAAATGTGCTATACATACAATGGAATATTATTTAGCCCTAAAAAAGGAAACCCTGCCATATGCAACAACATGGATAAACCTGAAGGCCATTATGCTAAGTGAAATAAGCCTGTCACAGAAGCACAAATACTGCATGATCTCACTTATATGAGGTATCTAAAAGAGTTAAACTCAGACTAGAATGATGGCTACCAGGAGCTAGCAGGAGGGAAATGGGGAGTTGCTGTCACACAGGGGTAAAGCTCCACTGATACAAGATGAGTCAGTTCTGCCTGTAGTTAACAATACTCTATTGTACACCTAAACATTTGTTAAGAGGGTAGATGTCAAATTTGGTGTCTTTACCAAACACACACACACAAACACAACCCCAAAGGGCACAAGGAATCTTTTGGAGGTGATGTTTATTACCTCGATTGCGATGATCATTTCACAGGTATATGCGTATGCTCAAACCCATCAAATTGTACATGGTAATTATGCACAGTTTTGTGTAACAATTACACTTCAAGAGAGCTACCTTAGGTTTTTACTTTAATGTGGATATAAGCAAATATAAAATTACATATTATTTGTATTGGATCGCTCTGTTCTAGAGGGAGAAATGTTTGACGGTCACTGTCCAGCGAAAACAGGGTACAAGGATCCCAGGGTTGGAAAGACTTCCCTGTATATCCTTCTACTTATCAGTCTATCATTTTTAAAGAAGATACTTGTGGAATTTTTGAACAAATATACTGAAAATCAACTTCAGTAGTTATTATACTGATCAGACTCAGAAATCCTGAATTCTTAGTTGCCAGGTCTTGGTGGAAAACCCGAACGCCCTTGAAAAAACTCCAGAGTAACCGAGTCATCTCTTCACTGAGCTCAAGTTATAGTTTGTTTTAATCTGATCGTTCTCCTATCCCAAAAGGCCACATCAAGTTAAATGACATCCAGTTTCACCTTAATGTTCATAGCAGCCAGTTCGGCTACGAAATACCGGAAAACGTAAGGCACAGAAACAGTGTCGATGGTGTCGCTGCGATCACACAACGTACAGTTGTACTTTCTGTTGCGCATGGCAGACCAGGAAGGGGGTGGCTTCTCCAACAGCGGGGACAGTAAACTACCACACTGCACGCACACGTGGGCTACCGAGCGATCCGAACAGTTGAAGAGGCGGTCATGAAGGAGAAAAGATGTACCATGAGCTAAAAGAGCATCCCGCTCCATTTCCCCAAAACGGATTCCGCCCTGGACGTTCCTTCCCCCGATAGGCTGGTTGGTGACTTTGTCTCTGGCTCCCGTGGTTCTAACCTGGAACTTGTCTGACACCATGTGGCGCAAACGCTGATAATAAACCACACCTATGAAAATGTCTGCTTCCAGCTCTAGCCCGCTGATGCCGCTGTACAACCTCTCGGTGCCGTAGAAGTTGTAGCCAGCGGCTTTTAACAGCTCCCCGAAGTACTCTAAGGCCGAGTTCTCCTCTGAAAAGGTGAAGGGTGTCGCATCGTGACAGAGACCATGCAGAGCAGCGGACTTCCCTGCCATGCTTTCAATTAACATCCCAATGGTCATGCGGGAGGGAAAACCGTGAGGATTGAACAGAATGTCGGGGACCATCCCGCTCTCGGTGAACGGCATGTCCTCCACCGGCCACAGCCTGCTCAGGATGCCCTTCTGCCCGTGGCGACTGGCAAATTTATCTCCGATGGTCGGGTTCCGAGGGACTCTCATTGTGATGCAGACACACTTGAATCTCCCACTGCCGGTGTCATTACTACACACTTTGATGTTATCCACGATGCAATTTTCTTTACTCCTGGGAAAAAAAGCAGACGGAAGGTCCAACTATTCTTTTTACGCTGACAAAGACACCTCTAGGTTTTAACTGACGTAATTAGTGCTTCGTAAAGGATATCTGCAAAACTTATTCTCACATCTCTTCTCCAGGGCAAAGAGAGTTGGTATCCCTAAAAGCATCTGTGAAAGAGCTACTGATTCCGTTCGCTACAGAACTCTGCTCATCCGAAAAATTGCGACAGAGACCACCAAACACTATTATGAAGACCCACTGCTGAAACCATTTCATAGATGTAAAATAAGCTAAACATCTTTAATTTTAAGAGGCATCATGAACTTGACATTTTTAGCTAGGAAAATCCCTAACAACACGCATGAGAGAGATGATCAAGTCTGAACAGCTTAGTTTTAAAAGAAGTCACAGGCAGCTTGTCAAATCGTAACAGACTGACGAGAGAAGCAGAAAAACAAAGGCCGTCCAGCAGACACAGAACTTTGTCTCATTTAAGAAATACCAATTCAGTTACCACTGAGTTAGAGAGTGAGCTACCACTTATATCTTCTCCAAAATTCTCCTCTTACAAGGTAACTTTCACTGACCTCAGCAATTTCACCGGAAAACAGCCTTTAAAAAATAGCACTGGGTACCCGCACTTACTTATAGTACATCACAAAGCTTTCCCCGGTGTTGAGGTTCAGGTAGCCGTAATACGGATCTCCATACTGTAGCTGGGCTCCGATAAATGGCAATCCATCATCGTCTAACTTCTGCAAAATCCGCGGGTCACCAGGTTTGACTCCAAACACCAGACTATCATCTCCTTGTTTAATTTTTTCAGAGAGATCTATGAACTCAGACTTGTAGACACTTCCATGGGCAAAGCCTCGTTCCCAGGAGGCCTTATTCACGATCTACAAAGTCAAAGAATCGTTAATTTAAGAGACTGAGGCCAAATGGGGATTTTCACAATAAAAATGGTTGGAATTAAAATACTTGGTTTAGAATAACTGGCATTCTATTTTAAAAACTCCAGATTTTCAGGAGTGCCTGCGTGGCTCAGTCATTAGGCATCTGCCTTCAGCTCGGGTCGTGATCCTGGGGTCCTGAGATCGAGCCCCATGTTGGGCTCCCTGCTCAGCGGGAAGCCTTCTTCTCCCTCTCCCACTCCCCCTGCTTGTGTTCCCTCTCTCGCTGTGTCTCTCTCTGTCAAATAAATAAAATCTTAAAAAAAAAAAAAGGGAACACAGCAGGAGTGGGAGAGGGAGAAGCAGCCTCCCCGCTGAGCAGGGAGCCTGACGTGGGGTTCGATCCCAGGACCCCAAGATCAAGACCTGAGCTGAAGGCAGATGCCTAATGACTGAGCCACCCAGGCGCCCCTCAAATAAATAAAATCTTAAACAAAACACTCCACATTTTCCCAAGCCACCTACACTATTAAAACCCACTTGTAAGTAGCTCAAAACCTAATCATGCGTAAATATAAAAGGTAGCTATACCCAAGACTATATTCATTCAACATCTACTTATACTATGCACTCAAATAGGCACCATACATGCATATCCGAATATTTAGTGAATTTTGCCACTTTCATGGAGACTAGCAATTAATCATTTAACAGACACTCATGTGCCAGGACATAGAAACACAGTAAACAAAAAAGTTAAAAAGTGAAAGGAAGGGAATGACATCTCCTGGTAGAACTCACCATGGCATCTTCCATATCGTAGCCAGTGTAAGAAATCACAGCAACGATGGCGTTTGTCCCAATTGGATAGTTATCCATGTCATAATAATCATACATGTATGGTCTCACTAAAGGGCTTTGTGGAGTCTGAAGACGATACAGTTTATTATCTGATCGAGCTTGGTAAGTGAGAAGTGGAAAGCCCATGGTTTGCTTCCCTACAAAGGGGAGAAAAAAAACTTTAGCATACCGCCCCCCCCCCCCCCGATTATAAAGGTCATATATAAAATTGGAGGGGCGCCTGGGTGGCTCAGTCAGTTAAACATCTGCCTTCGGCTCAGGTCATGATCTCGGAGTCTTGGGATTGAGCCCTGCATCGGACTCCTACTCAGTGGGGAGTCTGTTTCTCTCTCTGCCCCTCACCCCACTCTTGTGCTCTGTCTCACTCTCTCTCTAACAAATAAAGTATTTTTAAAAAATAAAATAGGAAACAATAAAACATTCATCATACGGGAATGAATAAATCAATCGTGGTGGTTCTGCTCACTACAGACTAATACACAGCATGAAAATAAAGCAGAGGGGTGCCTGCGTGGCTCAGTGGGTTAAGCCTCTGCCTTTGGCTCAGGTCATGGTCTGAGGGTCCTGGGATCCCTGCATCGGGCTCTCTGCTCTGAGGGGAGCCTGCTTCCCCTTCTCTGCCTGCCTCTCTGCCTGCTTGTGCTCTCTCTCTCTCTGTCAAATAAATAAATAAAATCTTAAAAAAAAAAAAAAAGAAAGAAAGAAAAGCAGAACCACATGGATCTACGTAATCAGACCATAAAGACAATGCTAAGTGGGAAAAAGCACAGAATGATATTTAATATTATATGATTTATGTATCTTTGTAACACATCCCAGACAATCCCATACCTAGTTTATGGACACATGTATAATGTAAGAAAAGCATAAAAAGGGGATAATAAAGGATATATATAAACTATAAGGTATTACAAGTAGAGGGAGAGAAGGAGTGGAAAGGAGACAGTAACTGTTATCTAATTAGATTACTTTCTTACACAGAGCAAACTGTCAATATTTGTTAATTCTGGGTGTGGGGTACACAGGGTAGGGAAGTAAGACTTCTTTCTGCTACTTTATATTATAGAGAATCAATCTGAAACAAAATGATTTTTAAGACTAAGTATATATATATATATATGTATATATGTGTATATATATATATGCGCATCTATACATAGTGGAATTTTAAAATACGGAAAAGACGACTTCCTGCTTCCAGTAATAGAAGGCTACTCCTACAAGATCACCCTCCACACATAAGATCCAGAACAATACAAAACAAAAAACACCACATGGGCACACACACACACACACACACACACACACACACACACACAGCGTCTGAAAGCACCGGAGAACCAGAAGCAGTGAGGAACTAGAGAAGAATTTACACTTGGACGAAAGAAACGGAACAGAGTGAACTAGTATGTTTTTCAGGTTTTAATGTTTTTGTTTGTTTTGGCCTGATGATCCAGTCACTAAACTGCCTATAACCTAGATAGAAACCTACAGTTTTATTGGCTTGAAGAGCCAAGGGAATAGAGTTCAGTATACAATAGCAACTGGAAAGCAAGGGGGGAAATTTTAGAAAGGGAAGAACCATAAAGGGAGGGGCTCAAATTCTACATATAAACTGAGTCCAAATCTCAGGGGACTGAGCTATGCATGCATGGGACAGATCTAAGCAGCCCACCTAAGGCTAAAAGAACATACTTCAACCGTTGTGTTTAGCTTTCTGTTGGTTAAATCTAAAAACCAATCCTCTTCAAAGGAATATAATAGAACCCTGAGTCTTAAAACCTATCATTCACAACGTTTCTGATAAGATCCGATAGTACTAGAAATACAAAGAAACAGGAAAACACAACCCATACTCAAGAAAAAATGTAATCAATGGAGAATGATCCCAAGGTGACCCAGATGTTGGAATTAGCGGGGTGCCTGGATGGCTCAGGTCATGATCCCAGGGTCCAGGGATCGAGCCTCACGTCAGGCTCCCTGCAGCAGGGAGTCTGCTACTCCCTCTCCCTAACAAATACATAAATAAATCTTAAAGAAAAAAAAAAAAAAGGTGTTGTAATTAGCAGACAACAGTTTTTAAAGACTTGTTACAACTATGCTCAAAAACAAAGGAAAATGTGTTCACAAAGAAGACAACAATCTCCGAGAAAATAGAAACTAAACAAATGGAAACAAAGGGCTGAAAAATTAAATATCTGAAGAATGAAAAGTCAGTGAGGATAATGATAGATAAATAAAAATGATCCAGTCTGGGGGCACCTGGGTGGCTCAGTTGGTTAGGCGTCTGCCTTTGGCTCAGGTCATGATCCCAGCTTCCTGGGATCGAGCCCTGCATTGGGTTCCTTGCTCAGTGGGGAGCCTGCTTCTCCCTCTTCCTCTGCTTGCTGTTCCCCCTACTTGTGCTCTCTCTGTCAAATAAATTAATAAATCTTAAAAAAGGGGCACCTGGGTGGCTCAGTGGGTTAAAGCCTCTGCCTTCGGCTCAGGTCATGATCTCAGGGTCCTGGGATCGAGCCCCACATCGGGCTCTCTGCTCAGCAGGGAGCCTGCTTCCCCCTCTCTCTCTGCCTGCCTCTCTGCCTACTTGTGATCTCCCTCTTCTCTGTCAAATAAAATCTTAAAAATAAATAAATAAATAAATAAATAAATAAATAAATAAATCTTAAAAAAAAAAAAAAAAAAAAAAAGATCCAGTCCGAAGAGAATGGGAAAAAAAAAAACAGAAACCCCATGGCTTACAGGGCAATATCAAAAGGTTTAACATAGATGACGCATACTGAAATCTCAGCAGAGGTATGAGAGAATAGGGCAGAAGCAGGGTTTCTAGAAATAATGGCAGAAAACTACAAATTTGATGAAATCTTTTTAAACAGATTTTAGAAGATCAGTAAACCCCAAGCACAAAGACCATCATATCTAGGCATATCACAATTAGCTACAAATGAGATATGAAGAGAAAATCTTACAGACAGGAGAAAATAACACATTATATACAAGCAAACGATGACACTTATAACCACTGACTTCTAACACAAATGACAAAGACCAAGAAGGGACCCAGTAATATCTCTTAGGTGCTGAAAAACTATAACTGTCCAATCAGAATTATACATCCAGTTCCAGGGGAAGATCAAATAGAGACATTTTCGGAGGAATAAAAACTAAGAGGATTTGTAGCCAGCAAACTATAAAAAAAAGCGCTAAAGGAAGGTTTTCAGGCTCAAGGGACACGACAGTGGAAACCGGAGTCACCAGGTGGGCAGGCAGGGCATCGGCAGTGGTGAGCTGCGGGTGATGACGACGGCTTGTGTTTTTCAAAAATCAAATCACAAGATCTCAGACAAATCCAAATCGGCAAACATTCCACAAAATAAATGACCTTTCTGCTCAAAAATGTCTGTGTCAAAGATGACAAAGGCTAAGGATCTAATTTAAAAGATTAAAGAGACTCAACAACTAAATGCAACGTGTGAACCCAGACCAGGTGATACACAGAAAAAAATTTGCCATAAACCGTATTTTTGGGACAGTCAAAATCTGAGTAAGGACTATAAAGCAGTATAATGACATCAATGGTAAATTTCCTGATGTTAATACTTGCCCTTGTAATATACAAGGCAACATTCTTACCGTTAGGAAATACACAATGAAACACTTCGGGGTGAAGGGGCATGTGTCTGCAACTTACCTCCAAATGGAAAACGGTGCACGTGGGACAAAAATGTTAACAGAATCTACATAAAGGGCTTATGGGAGTTCTTTGTGCCGTGCTCCCAACATTTCTCTGAGTTTGAAATTATTTCACAATGATAAAGTTACAAGCGCCTTTCTTGTGTGAATACCACCACCCTCCCCTCCATCTTACCCATCTGGCACTGGTACATGTTCCGGGGACTCTGGTTGTGATCGGAGAAAGGGATGAAGTTGGCGATCACACTCAGCAGGCTGTGAGGGAAGAGCTCCTGGTGAGTGGTAACTCCAGCCAAAACCTCATCCTCAAAGATGGCAATGTTCATGAAGATCTGGAAAAGAGGAAGGACAAGGAAGTTCAAGGCACAGAAAAACTGACTGCTAACATATTAACTCTCCCTATCTCTCAGAGTTTAGGACTCAAAGACTGGAACTAAAACCTTCCCCACTCAGCATCATGAACACTGATGGGATCCACTCGGAAGCACAGGGAAGCTTCGAGTCAGAAATACTATTTGCCTGACACATTTCATTCTAAATCCACCCTGGTCCAACCATACAGGACAGGAAGAAAGACATTCTGAAGTAGCACGAAGCCCACAGTTTTGCAACTGTGAAGATGTAGGCAAATACTGTAAGTCTGATGGAATGTTCTCGCCTCACCACCTGAGGCAGAGCCAGGTGCAAAGGAGGTGGGCAGGATGGGAAGGCAGGTGACATGACTGCCAATCCTCTCTCTCTCGATGTGTTGAAAGGTCACAGGAGTCAGAACATAAGTTCTGATTTTCTTTCAAAATGCCCAATTTTTACTAAACAATGACAACACTATAAAAAGTTTTGTTTTTTTTTTTTGAGAGAGCACACAAGCAGGGGGAGGGGCAGAGTGAGAGAGAGAGAGAGAATCTGAAGCAGACTTTCCGTTGAACATGGAAGCCTGATGCGGGGCTCGATCCCACGACCCTGAGATCATGACCTGAACAGAAATCAAGAGTGGGACTGAGCCACCCAGGCACCCTGATAACACTTTTAAAAAACAGTGGTTAGGGGTGCCTGGGTGGCTCAGTTGCTGAAGTGTCTGCATTCGGCTCAGGTCATGGTCCCAGGGTCCTGGAATCGAGCCCCATGTAGGGCTCCAGCCCCATGTCGGGCTCCCTGCTCAGTGGAGAGCCTGCTTCTCCCTCTCCCTCTGCTGCTCCCCATGCTTGTGTTCTCTCTATCAAATAAATAAATGAAATCTTTATTAAAAAAATAACAAAAACCACAGTGGTTATTAAGTTTCTGAAAGTCGTACGCTACAAGAGCACACATAGGCACCAATCACAATGCTCTACGTACCTGTTCCATAGTTCCAATTAGTTCTTCTTTGCCTAATTCTAAGTTCTGCACAGGACGCACAAGTCTACAAGGAGTGGTAAACAGGAACAATCCTGGGTACAGACTTGGTTTTCCTGTCATGGGGATAAGGGCCACTTCCATCCAGGGAGGAATTCTTTTTTCTCTCAAAACCTGTTTTCAACAAAAAGAGAGTTCAATTAAGGAGCAATGTGTTTTACATCTATCCCCTGCCATCCAGGACGTGGGCAGAATGGGAAAGGAGGTCAAATATAAAAAGCAGAATCAGGAAATTAGTTATGCCTGTAACAACCTAGTGCCCTGCCAGTCTCATCACCACACAGAATGCCTCTCACCCAGTATCCAGAGCTGGCAAAAGCCCTACCTTCTGGGGGGCTCGGCCCTACTCTGCAGCAACTGGTAATGGGGAAGACTGGGGGAAAGTAAACCAAGAAGGTGCGTGTGAACACACTAAGTGAAAGTTTGCCCTCTGACGTCTAGAATGTAGTACATTACTGGTTTTATCTTAAACTGTATTCAATGGGGGCGCCTGGATGGCTCAGTCGTTAAGCATCTGCCTTCGGCTCGATGCCAGGGTCCTGGGATCGAGTCCCGCATCGGGCTCCCTGCTCAGCGGGGAGCCTGCTTCTCCCTCTCCCACTCCCCCTGCTTGTGTTCCCTCTCTCACTGTCTCACTGTCAAATAAATAAAAATAAATAAATAAAATCTTTAAAAACAAAACACTATAAAACTGTATTCAATGAAAAGGCCCTTCCACCTGGAATTTAACAAACAAAACAACAAAACTTTTATTAATCAACTCCTGGGTAAATACAAACCCACATTACAGAAATGTGAAAGAATAATGAAACCTATATATCAGAACTTAAGGGCAGTCACAGCTAATCAAGTCATGAAGAAAAATAGATGGATTAAATTCTTATTAGAAAAGCTTAAAAAAAAAAACAAAAACAAAGACACAAATACACACAAAACCCCCACAAGTTAACAAAGATAGAACCTGAAATTAATGAGGTATAGTACTGAAAAAGGTTCACAATAACAAATCAAAATTCTTGGTTATTAAAAAAGAAAAAAAAAAATACCCCTCACTTAACCTAAACAAGAAAAAAAGAAGGGACACACACACACACAAATGTGTTGAGTAAGAAATGACAACAGGAAAAAAACCATTGAAACTAAATTTTAAAATCATGGGTATACTCTGCATACCTCTAAGAAATCAAGATGAAATAGATAAAATGCAGTTTACCAAAACAGACCTCAATAGAGGTAGAAAGCCTTTTAAAAGATGATCAATTCCCACATGAGAAATAAAGGTATCCCGAAACTACCCCTAAAGAAAGCACTAGAGCCAGAAGGTTTCAGAGGGGAATTCTAGTAGACTTAGACCCAGATAACCCGATGCTCCACAAACTGTTCCAGGGCACTGAAAACAAAGGAAAACTTTCTAATTCTTTTTATAAAGCACATACTCATGTCAATTAAGAAACAAATCCACCAAGACCAAGTGAGACTTATTCCAGGAGTTTAGGAATCATTATTCATCACTATGATTAGAGAATGATGATTATTAGGGAATAAATTAATATAACACGCTCAGTATACATCTAAGGGGAAATATTACAGATTTGTCCCCAAGCATACCCAAGAATGAAACACGGAATTACCATACGATCCAGCAGTTCCAATTGTAGGCAGACACCCAAAAGTACTGAAAGCAGGGATTCGAAAAGGTGCTTGTACACCCAGGTTCCTAGCAGCAGTATTCACGATAGCCAAATGGTGGAAGCAACTCAAGTGTCCACCAATGAATGAATGGCTAAACAAAATGTGGTGCTGTATACAACGGGATACTCTTCTGTCTTAAAAAGGAATGCAGTTCTGACCCATGCTACGACACGGATCAACTTGGAAAATATTATGCCGAGTGAAATAAGCCAGACACAAAGGGACAAATATTGTATGATTCCGCTGACATGAGGTACCTAGCAAAGTCAAAGTTCACACAGAAAAGCGGAATAGTGATCACCAGGGATCAGGGAAGGGGGAAATGGGGAGCTTCTGTGCAATGAGCACAGAGGTTCAGTCTGGGACGATGAAAAACTTCAGGAGATGGGCAGGGTGATGGCTGCACAGTAGTATGAATGTGCTTAATGGCACTGAACTTAAAATGGTTATAATGGTAAATTTTGCTATGTAAATTTATAAACAAAACCAAAGGACAGGGACTTCTGGAGAGGGTGGAAATGCATCCAATTTGAGCATCAAAAATGCATCCAATTTGAGCAATGGAATACTCATGAAATGAAACAGCATCTTATAAATCTATGCTGATGTGAATCAATAAACAAATGGAGAAGGGAAAACTCTACCTTAGAAAACAGCAACTCATAAACGCGGAAGGAACGATGGGAGTTAGAAAACCATTTGGCAGCCATCGCAGTCATAATAAACCCAGCAAAGAATCATCAACGGAATAATAATAACTCTGCAAAGAAGTCACCAACTCGTGGTGGCAAACCTGACGAGGGAAGGGGCTTTCACGTAGCTTCCAAATGTCTCTCCACAAATTACTAATTACACAGAAAACTGGTAACAGCACAATGGGTCAACCTAGAGAATACGAGCTGAGAGAGATCATAATTAACACGGCCAGTTGTGGGACAGGCCAGCATCATGTGCCTCTTGAAAGGACATCCTGAATCTCATCGTCAGAAAGTTCCGCGCCCACATAAATTAAAGAATATCTATATAATAACTTGCCTGTAGTTTTTTTTTTTTAAGTCAAGACCTGAAAGGCTGAGTGACTATTCCAGATTAAAGGAGACTAAAGCAACATGATAACCACACATAATACACGATGCCGGCCTGGGTCCCAGCCCAGGATGGCGAAAACGCCATAAAGGACCTGACTGGGACAACCGGCATCCTCTGAACGTCAGCCGTGCATTCTGCCGCCCCGACCTTCCCTGACGTTAAAAAGCAGACTGCGGTTACTGAGGAGAGAAACTCCTTGTTCTCAGGAAGAATGTGCTACAATCTTTGTGGGAAAGGGGTCATACCTGTCTACCACCCTCAAATGGTTCAGAAGAAAAAACTACGTACCTGTTTATAAAGAACATACAAATGGATGAAGCACGTGGAGCAAAACAACAATTGGTGGATCCGGGGAACGGGTATATGGGAGCTCTTCGTGCTGTTCAAACATCTTTACGCTTACAATTATATCAAAGTAAACCGATTTTAAAACTAAAAAACCCAAACTAAACCGAATAGACCACAGCACGAACTACAATTCATCCTGATGCCAAAGAATTCTTCAATGCCCGTCATCTCGTAGCAGCACTCTCGTTAGGAAAATTCCAAGTAAGTTAGTTAAAGGATGTCATTCTATTTGACTTTTTAAAAATACACTTTCAAGATCCAGAAGCTTCTCTTTAATATCACTTGAAATATAAAAAAGCTATTTTGAGGCCCTAGTATTTGCAAAACAAAAAAAGTTAAAATTGGTTAGAGCAGGGCCTCAAGGAAACTACCAAAAAAAATGCTTTCAGGTCAAAGTATCTACCACTGACCCCAACCTACGAGGCCAGCACAAGACAAGACTCTGCCACTATAGGGGAGGTATGGGCATTTTTGTATCTTTGTTTTTTTAAAGATTTTATTTATTTATTTGACAGAGAGAGAGAACAAGCAGGGGGAGCGCCAGGCAGAGGCAGAGGGGGAAGCAGGGTCCCTGCTGAGCAAGGAGCCCAATGCGGGACTCGATCCCAGGCCCCTGGGATCAGAACCAGAGCAGAAGGCAGACACTTATCCGACTGAGGTACCCAGGTGCCCCCAGGCACTTTAGGAATTAGCTTCTGACCTCCAGACCCCCTGACCACTATAGACAGTCCTGGGGCTGCCTCGACAACGAGAAAAGGACTGACAATCAAGATGAAGGCATAGAACAATTCACAAAGACGCAAGATCACCTTAAAATGTCGGAGTGAATCTGCGATGCTAGGAGCAAGTTCCTTATCCACCCAGCCGACCACGACGCCATCCAGCAGGACAGGGTAGCACTCGCTGTATGGTCGGTGTGGAGCTCCATCAACCGGAGTGACCCCTGGTGAAACAAATACACAGAACACTCACGTCGGAATGCTTTTTTCCTACAGCCAGAATTCCCTCCAGATGGGCTCAGCAACCGCGTCGTCATTTTAGACAGCTAGTTATCTTGTCTCTAAACCACAACATTTTTTTTATTGCTTGAGTGTTTCTAAGTCATTGCAACAAGGACCCACAAGCAACTAGCGACTTGGGGGAGGGCAGCTGGGGGACAAGGGTGTAAGAAAGGCTTTCCACTGTATACCTTCTATATTTTGATCTGAACCATGTAAATAGATGAACTTTTCCCCCAAAACCTAACTACATGTGATCCTCATTATTTGTGGATTCCACACCTGTGAATTTGCCTACTTGCTAAAATGTATTGGCTTTTGTGGTCATTCCAGGACATTCGGCCAAAGCAGAGAGAGCAGCTAGAAGGTCCCTGGGAACAAAGACTATGTCTCTGATGACATCGGGGTACAGACTAGATTACTCCTTTTCAACTGTCTTCCTTCAAAATGACACAGTTTCCTACTTAGAGATGCAGTACTCACAGATGCACGGAGAGTGACCCCAAATGTTATTTCTGATATTAAATGCTAAATGCTGCTTTATTTCAAATGCTTTGACATCTTTTTTTGGTGGTGGGGTGTGTGTGTGTGTGTGTGTGTGTGTGTGTGTGTGTGTGTGTGTGTGTGTGTGTAAGAACAAAACCACAACATTTAACTTCTCCTTCGCTTTCTCAAAAAAAAAAAAAAAAAAAAAATGCACCCGACCTATAGAAGAGCCAAGAGACCAGCCCAACTCCTGCACAGAAGAGGAAACAGAATTCTTGCAGGAATTCTCTGCTCAGCCTCCAAAGAAGCAAACCTTAATAGTCTGTACCTGTTAAAACCCACCCGCCCGAACAACACTGCTTCCGGCCGCACCCCACATACCCAAGCTGCACAGCAAAGAGGGAACAGACGCCGTGTACGCAAACTGTGTGACGACCTCGCACACAGCAGTCAAGTGGTTCATGAGGCCACAGGGCTCCCCGTCTGGGGTGTGCACGGGGCACAGGAAGCCCCAGGACTCCGGCAGCAGCCTGCGTACCGTGGTGGTCCTCATCTTGGCAAAATCCGCCCCTCTGTGCACACAGCGGAAATGGGAGAGATAGCGTATGAAGTTCAGCTTATCAGCCACAACACAAAGGCCAGAATCTTGCAGGAAGCCAAGACCTTCATAAAACAAAAATCATTCAGAAACAGGCTCCACTTAAAAACACAAGTCCCTTTTGATTTGAGGCTCTGAGGACAAGCACCTCAGGGCACACTATAAATCGCAGAGTGAGTTATTATAAAGTTTATGAGCCCTGACGAGTGGGAAGAGTTTACAAAACCAGTAGTAAAAAGGCAGTAGAACTCCCCAGACTTCCCAAATTATATTAGTCCCCCTGCTTCCCTCTCTCCTCTACTACTACTTTAGTACTACTGTAGTAGTACTTTAGTGGGAAACATTAAATGAGTATGAAACAGCACATAACTAAACGGGATTCATCAGAGAGGCTGGGAGAACATGTAATTAAGATATTCTTAACAACAATCTGCATTGGTATCAACTGTTTGAAAAAAAAACAAACCAAAAACCCAGCAGATTTCTGGGCCCTCAATGACCACATAAGTTTTTCAGGCCTTTCTAAAGCACTTGGTTTAGGGACAGGCACGTATCTACAACCCTCCCAGACTATCTGTCCCGGTGACCGTTCCTCACAGATCTACGCTGTCTTTAGTATTCTGGAAAGAGCCACAGAGATGCATGTGACAATGAGAAGTAGATTTAAGCTCCACGGATGCCTTGTCTCAAGTCCTTCAGACCAATACACACTTGTCAAATTTACAACGTGAAATCACACTTTACTGAAAGGGACAAGTTCACCTTCAAAGAGAACCCTCTCTCAGCAATAAATAAATCTACACGGAGCAAATGCAATGTAACTAAAACGAAGCCAATCGATTTAATTTTACCTGTTTTAGAACGCAGATTCCCAGTAGCAAGAAGATACTCAAATGGCTTTGTAAGGTCTGTTCCCAGATTAAAAATCTTCATCAAATTTTCAGTGTTTATGGACACATTCGTCTTCTGAGTCCTCTTATCTAGAGCTATTTTAATAGACACTAACCAAGATTCCATTTTTTCCTGAAATAAAATTTAAGCCATTACTTTCAAATTATTCACATTTCATATTTACTCCCACGTAATCTGTACATCCACAACAAAGGCCCACTAATTTATACATTTTTTTTTAAAATATTTTATTTATCTATTTGACACAGAGAGAGAGATCACAAGTAGGCAGAGAAGCAGGCAGAGAGAGAGGGGGAAGCAGGCTCCCCGCTGAGCAGAGAGCCCCATGCGGGGCTCGATCCCAGGACCCTGAGATCATGACCTGAGCCGAAGGCAGAGGCTTTAACCCACTGAGCCACCCAGGCGCCCCTAATTTATACATTTGACATGGAAAACGTCTGGCCTATAAACCTGAAAACCAGCCTTTCAATGCACTATTATAGGTCTGGCATTTTTTTTTTTTTAAGATTTTTATTTATTTATTTGAGAGTGAGAGAGAGAGAGAGAGCGTAAGAAGGGGGAGGGTCAGAGGGAGAAGCACAACCCCACTGAGCAGGGAGCCCAATGTGGGACTCGATCCCAGGACTCCGGGATCATGACCTGAGCCAAAGGCAGTCGGTTAACCAACTGAGCCACCCAGGTGCCCCGGTCCAGCATTCTTAAGACAGAAGCTACAAATGCCTGTAGATCAGAGTTTCTCCACCTCGGCACTACTGACATTTTGGCTGGATAGTTCTTCATGGTGAGGTGCCGAGCATGTGTGTAGGATATCCAGCAGCGTCCCTGGCCCTGACCCACTGGATGCCTGTAGCACCCCCCAAGCCATGACAACCAAAACTGTTTCCAGGCACCATAATAAAATGCTCCCTGGAGTGGGGCAAAACTGCTCCCAGTCAACACCATTGACACTAGTGGTTTGCTCTGGCTTTCGAAAGGGTTTTCATTAAAATGCTCTTATCGAGCCGTCAGAACAGCTTCAACAGGCAGAAAGAGGCAACAAAAACAAAGCTTTGAGACCAAGCAGCAGCCCGTTGTCCTACCAATAAAAACAACTAAGAGGAGGTCAAAGTCTCCAAATGACACCCAACATCCAAGATGGCTGACAAACTAGTAGGAAAGGCTGACTGTCTTCTCCTAGAAATCTGAAACACAATGGAAAATAAGACAGAAGGGACAGAAAAGAGGACGGGAAGTCACACAAGTGAGGATCAGAGACGTGGGTGGCAGCTCCGTAACCCGAGACAGGAGGAGACTCGGGGAATGAGGAGCTAACCTCGCTCCCTAGTCACACGTATGCCTTTGTATGGCATACGTATGTCACACGTATGTCACTTTGTCGTTAACTTGCGAAGGTGAGCAAGCAGCATTTCCTGGGCCCGTACTGTATGCTGGCCCCTTGGCATATTTACTTAAGCCTCACAACAAACTTTTCCTCAAGAAGCAGTGTGTTACAGGACCACTTGGGCTAAATGTATTTCAGTATTAAGAATTTTCCAGACTCTGGAAAGGTAGCAGGTGCATAAACCTAACACCTTTGACAAAGACTGAGGCACTGGCTTGTAATCAAACACATTTCTACAGTGAAACATACAAACTGTCACACTAAGTAGAATCAGTAAAAATTATAAATAGCCTCCTGCAGTGCAAGTCAGGTTTTCCTGCCAACTTGCGTTTTTTCAGGTTCTTGCACTTTTTGGATTTAGAAATGCAGTTGAGTGACTAGGGACTTCTATGTAAAGGCTGCACACGACAGAGCAAGAGAAGCCAGAGAGGCCTCTCAGAAGCCTTCTTGGGAGGTTCACCAGCCTTTCTGCTGAAAGGTTGAGGCGTATGAGGCTGAGCAGACGGTGCCGAGGGCAGGGAGGGGAGACGGCACAGAAGGTGATGCGCGGCGCCCACCCGATCTGTTCTCAAGTTCAGCAAGGGCAGCCTGGCACTCACTCTCACTCCCTCACCGTGGAGAAGCCCTCAGAACCAAGCACAGAAATCACAGACACCTCAATCTCTGCAGCAACACTCAGTGAAATGGCCAACGAAATCTATAATTCAGATTAGGTCACTGTCGTGTACCTTCCTGAAGATTCTTACTGTGTCCCACGTTCAGAGGTTCAGAAGTTTAAAACAAAGCTGGTGCAAAAGTAAGGAAATCACACACGTTAGGCCAGTTACACGGGGTCATTGACGTTACAACCAAGATTTGCTGTTGTCTTCACTTAGCCGCTAAGAAACATGAAGGACATTTCTGAATTTGGTATAAACTAAGATCTTTGATCAAGTCCCTTACTGCTCAGCAAACACACAAAAACAAAAGGCAGACTATGTAAAACGCCCAAACTACAAATCATAACCCCACAGGAAACAATACTGCCGGAAACTGCCACACCATTCCACGAGAGGGGCAGTTGGCCGGGGTGAGAGCAGCAGGCGCTTACCTTCAGAAACATGAGGAAGAGCTGACCGGGCGTCAGGACTTCCTGATTCACTAAACTATCAGGATTGTCCTCCATGCACTCTCCTTTGGCTAATGCAAAGAGCTTCCGGGTCATGAGACAAAGCATATAAAACTTTTCCGTATTGGATTTCAAGTGGATACAGACGCACTGGCTGTCAAAAGAGAAAGCAAAGCTTAAAACAATTTTGCTGCTACTAGTACTTGATGATCTACTGACCAAGGGGCCCGATTCCTCTTTGCCTAGAAGTGCTTACTCATTTTCAAAAAATTGCTTTTCATCTTTACTGGCAACATGAGCAAAAGAACAGCACATGGTCACAAGGTCCAGAGCTGTGCTGGACAACAACGCATGACAAGCACCATGTGGCCATTTACATTTAAATTAATTAAAACTATTAAATAAACTTAAGAATTCAGTTTCTCAGTTGCACTGGCCATTCAAAGGCTCAAGATGGGAGTTGTGGCTACATATCGGATGGTGCTAAGAACTAGACAGCGGTTACAGAACCCAGAGTCCTTGCCGTGGAGAAAGAAAGGGACGTCCTGCCTTCAACTTTCAAATGTTGCAGAAAGAAACATGTTTATCTACGCGCAGAGAAATTACAAAAGCAAATGTAGTAAAAATGATACCGAGCGTCACTGATGATAAATGATGATAAAAATGAGGGGCGCCGGGGTGGCTCAGTGGGTTAAGCCTCTGCCTTCGGCTCAGGTCATGATCTCAGGGTCCTGGGATCAGGCCCCGCATCGGGCTCCCTGCTCAGCAGGGAGCCTGCTTCCTGAACCCTCTCCCTCTGCCTGCCTTTCTGCCTGCTTGTGATCTCTCTCTCTGTCAAATAAATAAATATTAAAACAAAAAAAATGATACCGACTAGTGAATGGAAGTGTCCACCGTACTATTTTTGCAGCAATTGTGGAAGTCCGAAGTTGTTTCAAAATAAAAGTGTAAAAGTACAATAAAATAAAATGAAACTACCATAAAAAGAAAAGGTGACGATGGCCATAGAAACACAGGGCTAGCCCCTAGTTCCTTAGACCAGAATCCTACCCGCAGGTCCGTTCCGAGTCCCAGATGACTCCGCAGCACTAACTACAATCAATACAAAGAACCACTGACACCTTCCACCCCACAAAACACAGTTTAAGCAAAAGCACACATACTTAAACAGAAACTCTGCAGCTTGCTCATTTGGACACCAGTCAGGAAGACTGAGCTTTACTCTGAAGCGTTCACCTAGATAGTTAAGGACCTGCTTTTGTGTGGAACAACCCTCTTCCATGACGATCCTTAACATCTGAGAAACGGAGTTCTTAAAGAAGGAGTCCTCCTCTTTGCCTTTGATGAGCTCCTGAAAAATCTGATAATCGGAGAAGCTGACAAGTGCCTAGAACAAAAAAAAAGTTTTCTTTTTAATTGCTCGTAATAACTAAACCTTTTTACCCATTAGGTAACGATTCTCTATTTTTCTAATACCCAAGAAAAATTAGCACTCCACTATTGGTGAATCGAAATGAACCCTCCAAGATAAGATTTTAAGTTTGTTTCAGTGTCAAGCAAAGATCACTAAGACATTCTGCATCAGTGACGCAAAAGAATAAATGACTAGACATTTTGACTTGCTGAGATGCTGCTATTCTAGATACAGTAGGTATGGCTAACATTAGAAGCTGTATAATAAGATGGCCCCAGTGAACCTCGCCTTCTGGTATTCACAGCCCTATATTGCCTCCTCCCACACTAAATCAACACTGGCCCGTGTGACCAAGACAATATGGTGGAAAAGTGGATGTGTGACTCTTAAGGACAGGAGGAAGGGACTGCGGGTGCAGCCTTGCTCTCTTGGCTAGCCCTCTCGGGGAAGACAGCCACTCCAAGCAGCCTGTGCAAAGGTCCACGCCGAGGAACTGGGACCTCCCCCCAACAGCCTGCAATAACGGGACAGCCGTGAGCGACCACCCTGGAAATGGACCCTCTGGCCCTGGTCAACTCTTCTAAACGACCACAGCCCCTACCGACATCTCACTGCAACCTCCTGAAACCTTTGAGGCAGACGTGCCCCTAGTCCCGGCCACTTCCAAACTCCTAGCCAAGGAAATAGTAAGAGGGAAATGTTTACTGATGATTTAAGCCACCAAATTTTGGGGAATTTGTTATGGCGCAGTGCACAGCTGGTACAGCATGAACTCCGCTAAGGAGACCCTATCCATCCATTCTGCACAGAACGTGACCCCCAGTGACGCTCTTTGCAGCAGAAGAAATATATTCATGAAGTCACACCTTAAGTGCAAATCCCAAAGGAAGAAAAAACAGTTCTTTCCGATAAATAAAGTTCAACATAACCGTGCCATTTTCCAAGTAGTGAAGATTCATATTGACCGCAGAATGTTCCTCCCTCACGCAGTGCATCGAGACGCCTATTGAAACAAAGCAAGAAGTCAAAAACTCAGTAATATCGTAACTGCTTCCATAATTATTTTTTTTTCCTGAATTATTTTTACCCTCTTAAAAATAGAGCCAAATCACCAAGGTTAGCCAAGACTGGCAACTAAAAATGTCTCCAGACCTTGCCAAATGTCCCCTAGGGAGCAAAACCTCCCTGGGTTGAAAACCTCTTAGTAACTGAAGCTACAGAAATTTAATCCAGTTTCCTTCTAGAGCAGGGTCCATGTCTTATAACACATTATATCGCTAGCTCCCTGCAGAGCCTGATCATATAGCACTTTATATCCCTCGTACCCTGTGGAATCTGGTCAAGAGGTGATGGCTTGATCCAAGAGTTCAAATGGAGAAAAGCAGAATTTTAGATTTTAAGTTTGTTTCAGCATTAAAGATCGCTAATAAGACATTCTGCATCAGTGATGCAAAAGGATAAATGACCAGACATTTTGACTTGCTGAGATGCTATCGTTCTGGATCCAGTACATATGGCTATCATTAGAGGCTGATTTTTAGCTCAATTATTAGAATAAATTATTTAACTGCAGGGCTGCCCAAGAATGTAAAATGCTGTCTTATGAAGCCAGGCCCAGTCTCAGAGAGTGCTCAGAGTCCAGGTGGCTGTCTGCCAGGGACCCCCAAGAGGAATGCCACGGTAGCCTGCGCCAGGAGACTTCTGGGGCCCATACCTACCTCTGGTTAAGTCAGGCCAATCTCCATCTACATAAGTAATACCATAAATACATGTGCTCTTTCAATGTGAAAAAAATGACACATAATAGAAAGTAGAGTTTTTCATTATAAATTCTTAGCACAGAAATGCTTACTAGAAAAACAAAACTTTTCTAAAAGAACATTCCAAAAGTCACTACAACTTACCATACTGAGTATAGCCGGGCCCTCTGGTTTTCCATTTTGGTCTTATCATTGCAATGGGGAAATTCCTCCGTGGCATAATCAGCATTCGGATGACTTTTTCAATGCCATTTATTATAAAATAGCCTCCCATTTCCTGCCAAAGAGATGAATTATAATTTGTTAAACAAAGATAACATTAATTGTAAACCTGAAACTACCTGCCAGATATAGTGCAAGGTGCAGAAGAGGCAGAGGGAGGTGAAAGACTCTACAGATCCTTTGGAAACTGTCCGGAAACTGTCAGCGTGTGAATTAAAAGTCTTCTCAAGTGCATTACAAAGGTTCTAGGGCCCCGGGAGAAAAATATGGAAGAAGATCAGGGTACTTTCTTCCACTGGACAGGCTCGACCTAACTTGCCCTTTTGTCCCCCAAAATGATTTGTCTTCAAATGATATTTAAAAAAAAAAAAAAGAACCTGAGGATCCACAGACACGTACCCTGGAGCAAATAATACATTATGTGTTAATTAAAAAAAAAAAAGAAAGAAAAAAGAAACTTACTCTAAAGAGATGAAAACAATAGCCATTTGCTTCCAGGCAAATAAGGTTTCCCAAATAAGTTAAAAAAAACTTTGTATAAAAACTCGGCAAACCAGAAATTCAGATTAGCTAAAGGGGAAACTATTTTTCACGGCTCTGGTATCACATTTCTTTTTCTTTTTTTTTTTTTTGGTATCACATTTCTGTAATAAAGAGCTACTACACACTGACTGCCCCACTATGAAGCAGGCGTAAGCATGCCAAGTGCTCTAAGTTACCATCCCATTTAATGCTCATAATGACGAGTGGCACAGCTGTCATGCCCAGCAGAAAGATGGAATGTGCCCAAAGCCACATAAGTAGTAAGTGGAGCAGCAGGGTGTCGCACCCAGATGTGACACCATCACGTTCATCTCGCTGTGTTACACAGTCTCCTCACTCAGGCAGAGTCTGTGCTTTTGGTCACTTCAACTCAATACTGCGACACCACCTAACGCAGCTGAAAGAGACGCTGAAGAGAAGGTAGGGGAAGCATTTAATATGCTCGCACAGTCTTATTGCTGGTAAAGCAGACATCTCTAAATGTGTATCCTACAGAAAATTCGGGAAAAAAACCTGTCAATTCTTCCCCCACGATAATAATAATTTCTCTAGCTGTACGGCCACTTTTCACACACTGTCTCTGAGCCCCACTCTGAGCCCAGCACAGGGTGCACACAAGGGAGCCAGCCCCGTTTTACCTATCCAGAAACTGAAGCAGAGAAGGAAAACCTGACCCCCACTGACGAGTGTCATATCTTCTCGCCCCCACCTCGGGCCTTCTCTAGCCTCCCCCGGCCTTGCAGTGTACCAGGCGCCCGCAGTTACCTCTGCCTCCTCATGGTGCTCAATGAGGGCTTTGGGGGGAAGGCTGTGTAAGTTGCACAGCTTAGACTTCACCATGATGGGAACATAGCCAAGAAACTGTTTAATGATTCCTCTTGAGATTCCATTCACTGCCCAGCTGATATCAGCCTAAAGGAAAAGGAGAGAAAACAAATACTTAAGAAAAAGAAACTACGTCTATCTACAAGAACAAGTATTTTAAGAGAGTAAGGAAGAAGGCCGGAAAGTAAATGACTGTATGCTTTCGATTTAGAAGATGGTATCTCTTAGACGACCGTACTAAGAAAGCAAAATTGTGGTATACACTGTATCAGGCGTCAGCCTTATTCTCACAAACGCACAGTGTGAGGGTCACACGCTGTCACTTGTACTCACTGTCAGCTTGCCCCGATAGGTGCTCCTCCGGCCCCGGCATTCGGCTGGATAAATGTTGAGCTCTTTGCAGATGCTCCCTTTTGGAACCATGGGTGGACTGATGACAGCGTCCACAATAGTAAGAGAGATGCGCTCATCTTTGAAAGCGAATTCAAAGGGAGGGATAGCCTGAAATACAATACATACTATTAGCTGCTTGCATTTCTCCAAGGCCCTCTTTAAGTTCTTCCAAACCCCACATGTTCTACAAGCACCAATGCCCATCATGCCAAAGGTGACCTATCTAGGAAGATGGTTAAAGCTGTGTCCATTCTACTCATACCCCAAGTCCTTAAAATGATAACGTACTACTTCAGATCATTACGGTCTACAAGTCGGATTCGTAGCAGGCTCGAGGGTACAGCTGTGTACAGAACAAAGCTGTTCTCTGGACCAAGTGCCTGCCTTCTCTGTTCTACTTGGTGTCTGCTAAGTACCTGGCAACACAAACGGGACTGCGGCTAACAGGCAAGGATATGGAAACACCCTGCTGATTTAGGACTGGACACTCTAACGCCCTTCTTTGACATTTGTACATTTCATTCCATGGTAGCCTCATTCTGAAGCCAGAGCCACAGGTGGGGGCCCCAAGGGTTCTTCCTCTGCCACAACAGTTGCTTCTCTGCACCACTCCCTGGGAGAAGGGAGAAGGGAAGGGCACAACTGAGCTCTCCTATATACCAACTATGAGCAATCCCCTAGCCTTAGCATTAGAACAAAAATGCCGAAAATGGAGCCAAGAAGATAAAGAAGGTTCTCCTCCTCATGTCAGTTCGGTTGGCCTCTTCTAAAATTTTTTTAATGTTTTTATTTTATTTTTTTTTAAAGATTTTATTTATTTATTTGACAGAGAGAGAGATCACAAGTAGGCAGAGAGGCAGGCAGAGAGAGAGGGGGAAGCAGGCTCCCCGCTGAGCAGAGAGCCCGATGCGGGGCTTGATCCCAGGACCCTGAGATCATGACCTGAGCCGAAGGCAGAGGCTTAACCCACTGACACACCCAGGCATCCCGACCTTTTCTAAATTTTAAAATTTTATCTAAAGCTGGCATTGTTTTAGAATTTTTTATTCTAAAACAAAAAATTTTAATCTGTCCTGTTTAAGGATTAAAATTAAGCATTAATTTTTAAAAGGGAGAAGATTCACTTTCTCAAGCCACAGCTGCACTATGTCTATCTCAATACAAGCTTATTACTTGAGATAGTTATGATCTATAAAGTTGACACGAACACTGAATTAGTGAATACTGAACCACAGTTCTTAGGGGAAATACAAAGTTAGGTTCCTGTAAGTCCCTGATCACACTTCGTCAACTGATCAATACATAACCTTGTTTTAAGGACACTTTATTCAATATATATTGTTGATTCATTAGCACTAAACTGACAGCCAACGGCACTAACTCATGACTGAACAAAGGTTATCTAACACAGATTTTCTCTTATGGGGTATGTTGCAGCCTTTCTGTACTTGGAACATTAAACAGCATTTTACCACTGTGCTTGAGGACCATCTTAAACAGTGAAATCACCAATAAAAAGCACCAGAATGAGAAAAACTGGACAGACTTCGAAAAGGATATTTATTTACAGTATGAGAGCTTAAAACAAGAAAGCAGAGCATCATCTTTTTGGATCTCAGCTGGGACGATGCCCATTGGGCAATTCAAATTTTTCACCACTCTGCACATGGTGAATATTGACTTGGGGGTTACGAATAAATTTTAGTGAGTAGGCAATTCACAAATACGAATTCCTGAAAAATGAGAATCGACTGTATTCCGAAAAGATGACTGTGACATATCAATTTGGACTCACGGAATGAAAGAATCCATCCCCCCACCCCGCCCCCAAACTGGGCAAAACTCTAAACAAACAAAAATATGACAAAGGCTATTCTTCCATGGACTTTATGTTAGTCATTTACTATACTGTGCTTTCTGCAACATTTTCACCTAGTCTTATGGTACTGGCTAAGGTGCAGCATCATTATCTGGGCAGGCTACACTTTCTAGATGAACTTCAATCAAAACAATGTATCACGAGACATCGAATACAGAACCAGAAATGGGAATCTAGCTGTCTTCTAATAAGCCAGACATTTAAAAGATACGCAAAAATATCATTTACCTTTATTTTTTTCTGCTTTAGAAAAAAATTTTTTTCAACCACAGCACTAAGTTTTATCAGGGATTTCATTAAGGTCAAATCTCTAGAAATAAGGGAGTCCGTTAGGGGGCACAAAGCTGAGGAAGTCTCCTCAGATCTCAAGAACCACCAGCTTGGTCTCTTTGGTGGGATTGCTGCCTCATTCCAGGTACAGATTATTATAAGGATACCGCTTTGGCCCCATGGGCTGGTAGGTGGGGTAAGTCTCCCCAAACCCAAAACATGAACACCGTGAAGATCATGAAGCCCAAGAGGTGCTTACACATGAGATTTCAGGAAACAGGCATGGGGGATGTGTCCACAAGGCTCCTGATGTACATGTCAAGGCTCCAGTGTATCGGTTCATCCCAGTTCAACCTCAGGTCTGGGTGGTCCCAGTCGTATCATGGATCGCTCTCCTGCCAAGAAGGGTCAGGGAGCTTCGGAAAGTCACCCATGCTGTCTGTCATCTGAGTATGGCTGGTAGTCTTCCACCCCCATATTATCCTTCTTAGCAGCAGCAGCTGATTTTTCTGGGGTCTTGGGATAGGGCCCCAGGAGCACGTCCTTGGTAATGTGGGGGGCTGTCTGTGTACCCAGCAGCACCATGGTCCCAGATGCCCTTTGTAGCCGTTAGACCCCCAGGACTCACACCCTGGCTGCCGCCATCTTCATCTTCCTTCCCCAAAATATTTTTATTAAAAATGTCAATATATAATTGGTTTATCTTTTAAATGAATTAGTTTTTAAAAAATTTCTCAGTTTTAATTTTTTTTTTAAAGATTTTATTTATTTATTTGACAGAGAGAGAGAGATTACGAGTAGGGGGGTGGGAAGCAGGCTCCCTGCTGAGCAGAGAGCCTGATGCGGGGCTCGATCCCAGGACCCTGAGATCATGACCTGAGCCAAAGGCAGAGGCTTTAACCCACTGAGCCACCCAGGCATCCCTCAGTTTTAATTTCTAATAGAGTAAGTACTGATAAACAAAAGCTCTTTAGGATCCCTTAAGAATTTTAAGAATGGGAGGGGGTCCTGGGACCAAGAAGTTTGAGAACTGCCAGTCTATGACTCATCATAAAAAGTCTTACGTACACATGCTTTTTTATTTTAGAGCAAGCCTTCCTTGATCATCTCAATCCTGGACTCTTTTTTTTTTTCACTGTTTTAATAAACCCCAGTGCCCATTAACCTTTAATGAGATATGGTTTTTCTCAGACGTACGACAGAAATATTTCCCACCAGCCTTATATTTTTTGCCAAAAGGTGAAGGAGTATTAATTAATCTTCAAAGAAACTTCAATGGCTCACGTATTATTTGGAGAGCTCAAGTATCAGAAACTAGCAAATCTATCCCTACTTCTCAGGACACAAATCCTACCCAACAAACCCACACTGTAGTGTCCCCTGAGCTGTGCTCTTCCACTTCCCCTGGAGGGAATGCACTCTCCTCCCCCCTTCAATTCACCTCACTCTGCCTTCTCTCAAGCACCTGCATTAGCCTTGCCTCCTATGTGCTCCCCAAATACCCTACGCTACTGCTTGGCAGAGCAGTTCTCCCCAGAGTATTGGCACTGACTTCTTCCATGTCTCCCCCTCCTCCACTCCACTTGCAAAACATGATACCAAGCCCTCAAAAGCAAGAACTGTGTCTCACACAGGACTGCCTCCTCCTCACCCTCAGAGCCTAGTACCTGGAGACACTGGCTATGCTGCCTAAAGGAGATACGACCTCCCCCCCACCACTGCCATCTTCACTTGAACTCTGCTACCATATCCTTTATTTTTTTATTTTTTAAAGATTTTATCTATTTATTTGACACAGAGAGAGAGAGAGAGAGGGAAGCAGGCTCCCTGCTGAGCAAAGAGCCCGATGCGGGGCTCCATCCCAGGACCCTGAGATCATGACCTGAGCTGAAGGCAGAGGCTTCAACCCACTCAGCCACCCAGGCGCCCCTGCTACCATAGCCTTTAGATCAATCACTTAACTTTAGGCAAGTGTACAGCTACTGAATCTCGATTCTATGCCTCATCTGTATCTTCCTCAACACCCACCTAATCCAAAACAGGTAGGTGTCCAGTAGTTTCTCCCTTTAAAGCTCTGAGAGAAGAAAACTGTGGAAGGATGACCTCCCACAGTACAGTCTTTGTGCGAATAGGCTCAGAACTTTTTCAGGTAAATTTCTCGGAGAAGTGAAACTCCCAGTGATATGAAAGCGCGTGCGTTGTGAGTGGCTGTCACCGCACGCTGGAACTGTCCCACAAAACACTACGCGTTCCAATCACAAAGAAATCCAGCAATGACAAACACATCTAGTATTTCCCTAGTCAACTCGCCTACAAATGCTAGGCCCCGCCCGGGGTCTGGCGCGATCAAGGGGTACAACTATTTGGGATTATATCGGGACCTCCAAGCCATGTCTCTGGGACCAAGGCCGGTGCCCCACTTCGCCCCGGCCCCACTCCCCGCCCCCGTCCCCGCCTCCTGGGTCTCCCTCTCCCCCAGCGCCACGCACGCATCCTGCCACCCGCCTCCCTCCTCCAGCCCCGCGGGGCCCCTCTCCTCTGCCGGCCTCGAGCTTCGCCTCGTCGCGGGCCGCGCAGGGACAAGCGGCGCCAGGCAACGCAGAGCAGACAGGGGCCGGGGAGGACGCCGCGCTCACCTGCACCGCGTGGCTCAGCCCCTCGCGCACAGCGTAGTTGAAGGACTCAACATGCGCCCGCGTCAGTTCCTGCAACGCTGGCTTTTGCTGCTCCTGCGGGATCCCGTAAGACGGGTCAGTTAAGTGCTTTAGGCTGGGCCCGCTGGGCAGATTCTGCCACCGGCCGGCCGGATCCATGTGTCCGCCTGCACACCGGCAGCCAGAGACCGCTCTGCACGCGCCAGGAAGAAAGGTAGGCACGCCGGCGCCCACGGCCTGCTGGGAAATGTAGTTCCTCTGGTTCCGCCGGACCTTGGCCCTTCGATTTTATAGGGTCGACTTGAAACCTAAACCGTAGAGTGAATGGGCCTATCTGAAAGTGTACGGAGCCTGAGCGCGGCGGTCCCACCCATTCCCCGCTCCGCGGAAGGAAGGCAGAGGCCCGCTTCCCGCCAGCCCCGCGCCCTGTTCAGCGAGTGATGTGTTTAGCGTTTATTCGCGCAGTCGATTAGGCCTGCAGGAGAGTGGTCTTCAGAGATTCCTTCCCCTCCTGTTCCCCTTGATCATTTTCCGAAGCTGATGCCTGATGCTGACCCGACTTATGGAAAACAGCAGATGTTGGGCACCAGACCGACTGCTCTCACCACCCAGCTCTTAAGTCGTGAAGACTTCCCTGCGATGGAGTGGTCTGTCCTCGCTCCCCGCCTCCCCACATCTAGACCAGATTCCTGAGGCATGCGGGACGGCCGGACATCCAAGGAGACTTCCAGCCTTAAGATCCTTTGAGTTTCTGTGAGTCCTACGAATCACTTATCCCCCCAGAATATGGGTTTATCAAGGAATGCCTGCAAATGGTTTTCAACTTCATCTTTTGTGTGTGTATTTAACAGTTGTATTCTGTATTGTGGTATAATATATGACTTAAAATAAACCACACGTTTAAAGTGTGCACGTTGATAGGTTTTGACCCATGTATACACCCGTGGAGCCATCACCACAATTAAGATAACGAATTAATCCACCACTCCTAAAAGTGTCCTCCTGCCCCTTGGGAATCCATCCCTTCTGTCAATCTTACCTTTACCTAGGTCAGCTGGTAGTTTTCATTCCTATATCACTTTCAAAAGTTATCTTCAGTTTCTATCCAATGCTGACATTGTTAAACCTACCAAGATGTGAACAGCTGTAACCTAAATTCTGCCTCCTCCCATTTTATAATGTCTCTGCTCCTTTAAAGGAAGACTCTAGTCAAGGACTCCCAGAAGGCAAGAGAATGAGGGGATTATTGCTGGAGCAACCATTTCCATCAGCATACAAATTTGCTGGAAAAGCTGTTAAAACCATACAAAAAAGCAACTCACTGGTTCCTTGTCCCACTTCAAACACCAAGTTTCCTCTTCAGAATACAAGTTTTATATTATTATTTTTTTTAAAGATTTTATTTATTTATTTGACAGAGAGAGAGAGATCACAAGTAGGTAGAGAGGCAGGCAGAGAGAGAGGGGGAAGCAGGCTCCTGGCAGAGCAGAGAGCCCGATGCGGGGCTGAGATCATGACCTGAGCGGAAGGCAGAGGCTTTAAGCCACTGAGCCACCCAGGCACCCCCAGAATACAAGTTTTAAATGGATCATCCTCACTATCTCTCCACTGCTTTCCAGGTTTATCCACGTTACAGCAACTTTCAGTACTTCTTTTCTTTCATGGCTGAAGAAGAATGCATTGTATGGATACATTACATTTTTAACATTTGGTAGAATTTACCAGTGAAGCTATTTGATGCTAGGCTTTTCCCTATGAAAAGATTTTTGATCATTAATTCAATCTACTTTTTAGGTCTGTTCAGATTTTCTGTACCTTCTTGAGTCAGGTTCATCAGTTTTGTGTCTTTCTAGGAATGTGCACATTTTGGGCAGGTTATCTAATTTGTTGGCATAAAATTGTTCATAGGATTCCCGTATAATCCTTATTAATTGTGCTGTAGTAATGTCTCCTCTTTTATTCCTTATTTTAGTAATTTGAGTTCTTTACTTTTTTTCTTGGTCAGTCTAGCTAAAGTTTCTCAATTTTGTTGATCGTTTTGAAGCACCAACTTTTGGTCTCGTTGATTTTCTCTTGATTTTCTATTCTCTATCTCATTTATTTCTACCCTAATATTTATTGTTGCTTTGTATTTACTTTGGACTTAGTTTACTCTTCTAATTTCTTAAGGTAAAAGGTTAGTTATCAATTTGAGGTACTTTTTAAATGTAGTCATTAAAAACTATAAATCTCCCTTTAGGCATGACTTTAGCTTCATTCCATAAGTTTGGTATGTTGTTTTTCCATTTTCATTTATCTCAAAGTACTTTTTAATTTTCCCTGTTATTTCTTTCTTTGATCCATTGGCTATTTAGGATTGTTTTTAATTCCCACATATTTGTGATTTTCCCAAATTTCTTTGTTGATTATTTCTAATTTTATTCCATTGTAGTCAGAGAACATATGTACTATGATTCCAATAATTTTAATTTTTTCAAGTAATATCTGTGTATCCAAAGTGGGACTTGAACCCATGACCCTGATATCAAGAGTCACACTCTCTACCAACTGAGCCAGCTAGGGGTCCTGATTTCAATAATTTTTAATTTACTGAGTCATTAACGTCTACCATATGATTTTTTTCCAGAGAATGTTCCATGTATACTTGAGAAAAATATATTTTGCTTTTTTTTTTTTTAAAGATTTTATTTATTTATTTGACAGAGAGAGAGAGATTACAAGTAGGCAGAGAGGCAGGCAGAGAGAGAGGGGAAAGCAGGCTCCCTGCGGAGCAGAGAGCCCGATGTGGGGCTCGATCCCAGGACCCTGAGATCATGACCTGAGCCTAAGGCAAAGGCTTAACCCACTGAGCCACCCAAGCGCCCCTATATTTTGCTTTTGTTGGGTGGAGTTATCTATATTTGTTAGATCTAGTTGGTTTACAGTGTTTTCAAGTCCTTGGTGATCTTCTGACTAGTTGTTCAGTTACTGAAAATTGGGGGACTGAAAATTTCAACTATTGTTGAATTGTCTGTTTCTCTCTTCGGTTCTGCCAATTTTGCTTTATGTATCTTGGGGTTCTGTTGCCAGGTGCATATGGTTATAACTGTTATATCTGCCTGATGGATTGAGCTTTTTACCATTATAAATGTCCTTCTTTGCCTGTAGTAACATTTTTCTTTCTCTTCTTCTTCTTCTTGAGAGAGAGAGAATGCATGTGAGTTGGGGGGGGGGGTGGAGTCACAAAGGGAGAAAGAGAGAATCTTAAGCAGGCTCCACACCCAGCACAGAGCCCGATGTGGGGCTTGATATCACAACCCTGAGATCATGACCTGAGCTGAAATCAAGAATCAGAGACTTAACCGACTGAGCAACCCAGGTGCCCCACATTTTTTTTTCTCAATGCTTATTTTGTCTAATGTTAGTATGGCCACTCAAGGTCTTTGAGCTATTTCCATGATAACATATTTTCCATATTTTTACTTTTACCTATTTGTGTTTTTGGATCTAAAGTATGTCCCTGTAGACAGCATAAAGTTGGATTATGTTTGATTTGTTTTTGTTATTTATTTTGCCAGTCTCTGCTTTTTTCGTTGTAGTACTTAATCCATTTAATGAAATTACTGAAAAGGCAGGATTTATGTCTGTCATTTGCTATTTGTTTTCTATATGATTTATACCTACCTTCTCCATTTTTTTTTATTGCTGCCTTGTTTTTTGTTAAAGATATTTTCTAGTGTAACATTTTAGTTCCCTTGTCTCTTTTACTGTGTATTTAAAGTTATTATCTTAGTGGTTGATGTGTCTTGGTGTGGAACTCTTTGAGTCTATCCCACTTAGAGTTCTATTGGACTTCATGGATGCCTTTTAATGTTTTTCATCAAATGGGAAAATTTTTGGCTACAATTTCTTCCCATATGATTTCTGCCTCTTTCTCTCTCTCCTCTCTTCTAGGACTCCTGTTATGTGTATGTTGGTTTATGTAGCTATTTCTGGAGCACTGTTCATTTTTTTTCATTCTTTTTTCTTTCTTTTTTTTTTTTAAAGATTTTATTTATTTGAGAGAGGGTGAGAGAGAGAGTGCATGCATGTGCGCATGAGCAGGGGGAGGGGCAGAGGGAAATGTAGAAGCAGACTCTCTGCTGAGCAGGACCCTGGGATCAGGACCTGAGCTGAAGGCAGACACTTAACCAACTGAGCCACCCAGGCACCCCCTTCATTCTTTTTTTTTTTTTTTTTCTTTTTCTGTTCCTCAGACTGGATGATCTCGATTGATTTCATATTTGATTCATCCTTTTGCCACCTCAAAATTGCTTTTTAAAATAAGTATTTTACTTATTTGACAGAGAGAGAGAGAGAGAGAAAGCACAAGTAGGGGAGTGGGAGAGGGAGAAGCAGGCTCTCTGCTGAGCAGGGAGCCCAACAACGCAGGGCTCAATCCCAGGACTCTGGGATCATGACCCAAGCTGCAGGCGGACTCTTAACCAACTGAGTCACCCAGGCGCCCTCTACTGAATTTCTCATTTGCATTATTGTACTTTTTAAAGCCAAAATTCCTACTTGGTTCTATTTTTTAAACAATTTATATCTCTTTAATGGTATTCTCTCTCTGGTGACTCATCATTCTTATCATTCTTTTAGTTCTTTAAACATTTAAATAGCTGAATTAAAGTCTTTGTATAGTAAGACCAATGCCTGGGCTTCCTCAGGGATGGTTTCTACTGCTTGCCTTTTCCCTTCTTGGGCCATATGTTCTTTTTTCTTTGCATGTCTCATAATTTGCGCTGAAAATTGGAAAAATTTAATACTATGATGGGATAACTTTCAAAACCAGATACTCTCTCCTCCCCAGGGTTATTGTTGTCGTTGATTATTTAGTTTCCTGAAATAATTCTGTAAAGCCTATATTATTTGATGTGTGTGGCCACTGAAATCTCTGCTCTTAGCTTAGTGGTCAACTAATGATTGAACAGATTTCCTTAAACACTTGGACCAGTAAGTCTCCCAGTCTTTGCCAAGGGGTTGTGTGTGGCCTTCTTTGTTCTTCAGAAACTTTTCGAAACTTCCAATGAATATCTCATTCCCCATCTTTTCCTATATTTTTTGGTCAGCTTGTTGTTTGTTCCAATTCTTACATCCATCTCAGGAAGCTGAGGTGTTAAAACAATTGCTGCTGATTATTTTTAACAAACGCACCTAGGGAAAAGATTGTTCACACTTGGGCCCACTTTGAGAAATGCCAAAGACAAGCCCTGAGATGAGGACTTACATGGAACTACCAGACAGGTCAAATAATGACAATTCACTGGGAATGGGGCTTTTTGGAGGAGCTTCAACCCCACTCTGTATCCTCCAATTGTTGCTAGACTCCTGGGTTTTACCATGATTGTGGGGCTTTTCATTTCCAAGGTTACTATGGAGCTAGGAAAAGGGGGATGAAAATAGGGCAAATTAAAACATCACAAAATTTGCTGTTCTTACCAAGGTGGAACCGTTTTCCTTTAATAAATGTTTCTGGATTGTTGCAAGCCTTTGGTTAATTTTTAGACAGTTTTTGCCAGTGTTCCCGTCGCTTTCATGGAGAGAGGATTTTCAGAGGTTTCACCCTGCTTTTCTTCCTGATGTCCTCTCATGTGAATTTTGGAAAGGAATCTTGCTTGCAGCAATCAAGCTGTGCCAAGTATCCCCTGGGACAGGGGCTCATTTTCCTTTGCCCTTAGGGGTGTTTTGGGGGAGACATATTTAAAATATCACTGAACCTCTGGGGCCATGGGATAACTTCAGGTTCTTTAAGAAGGGGCAGCTACTGACAGCAAGCAGGACCGGCCATGAAGAGAAGTCCTCCAAAGGCCTTGAATCTGTCCACTCTCAGGATCCTAAGTAGTTTCCTGCTTGGGTCCATGTCTGCTTGTCCCTGCACCCTGCCCATGCAATCTACGCTGAGTCTGGTAGGTGTGTGTCATATCATATCAGAAACCTATCTGGAGTGCGTAAGCCCGGGTTTCCGTTTGTGGAAGGCCACAAATCTTTGTGCCAGAAGAATGTTTATGGAGTGAAAGCAGCCATACATGGGAAAGAAGGTCAAAGCATTCAGCCTCCTCACACAGGAAGTTACAAGTTAACTACAATTTATATAAATGACACTAAATGCCTGAGGCGCTTGAGACTTACAGATATTTATATACGTGGCCTTAGTGAACTCTTAGGACTTCACGGTCTTCTGGCTGATTGTAGAATCATTTCAGAAGCCCCTCTAACTCCTCCCATGTTTGAAGCACGCATAATGCTTTCTTACAACCATGGGTCTCACCTGACCATCTGTATCATGATTCAGACAATACACAGGACATGGAAGAGATGGACTGGATTTTGGCAGCGGAAATTATTTCAATGCTTCATCTTAGAGAAGCTCATTACAGTTTCAAAGGACAATCTGTTGGCTTATGTATTGAGTAACATGTTATGTCGGCAAACAGTGGCCACATCTGGCTTGTGTTTGTACGGCCTATGAACTAAGTTTATTTGTTTGTTTTTAAGAGTTGGTTAAAAAGAAGAAGAAGAACATGCAACAAAGAACCTGTTTGGTTTGCAAAGCCTAGAATATTTACGAATCTGACCCTTTCCGGAAAAAGTCTGCCTACCTGAGTGACAGAATCGTGGATTCGAATAACCAGTGATATCCTAGCACAGTCAACCACCATAATAAGATGATAGAACCAAAGGGCACAAAAACACTTCAAATATTACTTTAATGCTCTGGGCATTTTAAACATTCATAAAATCACCTTATTTCAGAAGTCATTTCCTCTTAGGTACAGATTCTGCGTCTAGGATCAGAGACAAGTGTATCGCTGAATTTTCTCCACAGCACCCATATGCCGCACGGGACCTACTCTGGCCCCTTGTCTTCCGCAGCAGAGTCCCCCCGCCACACCCACAACACGGCTGGATCCACACCTGCTTGACACAACCGTGGCGGTCAGTGAAAACACACTCTGTAGCTTTGCTGCTGCCTGCAGGTTCTGTGGATCCTGTACATTTCGGACACGGCCAGATACCCCGAGTCTGGGACAATGATCCTGAGGCGCTAGGGAAAGAGCAAGTGGGCCGGTAAGCCTGCCAGCACTTGCTCCACTGTATCATACAGAACCTGAGGCACTTCAATGTTCTGGGTAAAATCGAGTTTATAATTACCACAGGAGTTAGGAGTGAGGGAAGGGGCTTTTCTCTCAGTAACGAATATCCTTAACACATATTTAGCAGACTTACAAATTCCTGGCTGTTTACATTTGTTGTCAAGGCTTCCCAAACTGTTTCAGGAAATGAAAGCACACTTGAGTTTACAAATGCTGGGACAAGAAGCAAAAAGAGAACATGCTTAGACAGCAGTTGCTTGTGTCATGAATACGTAGGTCACCGCGTTGACCAGCGACATGGTCATTCTTAAAGAAATGCCTGTCCTTCCGAAGGGAACTTTTTCAAAAAGTCCTAGGCCTTATTTGATTCCTTCTTAAGCAGTGGTTCAAGGCATCTCAAAGCATATTGATGCCTCAGGTTCTGATTTCATTGGTCAGAGGTGGGAGAGAAAGGGAGGGTGGAGAAACCAACATTTTTAAAAAGCTTTCCAAGGGATTCCAGGATATAGTCAGCACTGAGAACCTTGGTACCACAGGTTCTTCCTAACCTCACCTGTCCTCACTCAAAGTCCTTGAGGTAGTCTCCAGGTCAGGCCACAGTCTCTTCCATGAGATAAGAAACTAAGGCACAGAGAGGTTAACGGGTTCATCGCACACCGTGTGGCCAAATGACAGCGACAAGATTGGAATTAACATCTCCAAATACAGAACACCTCCTCCCCCAGCAACTGGCGACACGTACACACACCGCACGTATGAAGACTGAGGAGCGAGGCATGACCATCTGTGCCAAAGGTATCATGGAAAGGTGTAGAACAGTTCTGAGCCAACCATCCCACCCGATGAAGAACAAATGCATAAAATAGATACTCATTTGAAACCATGTGAGGAATGAAGCATAACTTTCTTTTTAAAGCCTTACTTCCCTCACATATATGCCAATGATTGAGGTTTCTTAGAAATTCCGTCAAGATCCATGGACTTGCACCATCTAAATTCTTAGCTCTGTCACTGTGAGAGTTGGAAAACTCTCAAATGTCCCTTTAATTTAGGTCCAAAAGATCATTACAGATCTCCGTTCACGTGTGATAGCACGACTAAAACCTCCCTGCTTTCCCCGTCACCAGTCCACAGAGACTTCCCAAGGACTGAGTATCTCACACTTTCTAGAAGTGTGTGCACCTTGTCATGATCTGCTCAAAGTCCCCAAACACAAAGCGAACAGTGCTGGCCTTCCAAGACTGACTTTCCCTGCTGACTGTTTTATTTCGCTCCGGATGCAAACTTTATTGTCTGTATTCTGAGTAACCAGAATATTTTGTTAATTCCAAATTCGCAGAAGAGCCAAACCAGTTGGGCCTTTCTCCTTCACCCCAACATAATGCCACCACATCCTACACCCACTGCTTCATCTAGGAAATACTCCTTATCCCTTTCTTCACTGTAAGCTCCCACATCTCATCTTGCTTCAGGAGGCATTGCTCTTTTCTCTTTTTGGGAAAGCCTCCCTGACTGCAGAACTGCTGTCTGGTGCCACACAGAAAGAATAATGGAGCACACACATACACAAAAGAAGAACAGCACGTACTGGACACGAGGCCTGCTGTGGTTCCCAGTACATTCTAAGAAGGACCTGTTCATTCAGCTCACATTGGAACGCAAGAAGCATCTTGTTCTTCCCACTGCTAAGGACGTAGTCTCCTGAAAAATCTAGATCCAGTGAGTGGAAACTACCCGTAACAGGACACCTTTGTTGACTTACAAGATGCCGTGCAGAGCTCTGAAACCACGTCTTTCCCATTTTAGGAGACTCCCCCATTCAGGCCAGACATACACTTATTTAGACCCTCGCCCTGGTGTGAAGAAGCACAAGCAGGCAGAGAATCCTCCCTGGAACCAAAGCTGCCCTTCCAGCTCCGGCAGAAGGTGCTTCGACGGCAAGAAAATGGGGGAGAGCTACCTGTGTCTGGGGCAGTGCCACCTGGTGGGTGTGTGTGTGTGTGTGTGTGTGTGTGTGTGTGTGTGTAAGTAATTCTACTTCTCCTGCCCCCTTCGAGGGGTCTTTACAGAAGTTAAAACAACAAAAAAGCGAACAAAAGGGACCTTTGCAAAAGTGCATGTAGAATTCTGGTTAAAACAAGGATAACTGAGAGTCATCATATTTCAAAAACCCACCACACCCAACTATTAGGTAAAGCAAGACATCGTGGTTTTTTTTCTCTCTCATGCTTATTTGATGCTTACGGGTTTGCGGCAAACTTGCTGCTTGGTTTCTAAAACATGCACGGGGCAGATCGAGAGCAGCATTTGCTGTTTCGGTGCCTAGCCCACACCGACCCTGACCGGTGACTGACCCAACACCATCAGGAACGTGATGAGGAAAGCCCCCTTCGCTGTGAGGTGGCGCCCAGCACGAACGCGAGGACTGTTGGTGCATGCTTGTCTGGACTTTCACGGGCAGGCTGCTGTGGAGAGGGACGGGCGGGGAACACACTGGCAACCTCCCGAATGCTATCATATCCAATCCGTGTCCCAGACAGGAGGGTTGCAGCTGGGCATAGAGCTAAGGCACTAAGGCTGCAGTAGGTGGAAAGACACCAACGAAAGGTCCAACAGTCTCAACCCCCAGGGAGGAGAGGCGCTGCTCACAATGCTGCCTTAGGATAAAAACTGGATTTTGTTAAATGACGAGAGCATAAAATAATCAAATCCCTGTCTTTTCCCCTTTGAAGAATATCTTGCTCTCCCCTCCGAGCAATGGGCTTCAGTTCTCGCATCTCAATAGCAGTGCTGAGAGCGCCACCTGGGAACCCCTGAGCCACTACCCTTTGGGGAAGTTGCCTTTTCTTCTCATGTTCTCCCTTCTGGCGCGGCTTTGCCGGTTGACTCTTTCTCCAGTCCTGGCTTGGTAATGAGCCACCCTGACATTTCGCCTTCCCCTGGAGCAGGAGCTCGTGCTTCTTCTGAGGCAGCTCTGAGCACCTCTCTCCGTCACAGCTTGATGAACGCCGCCGGCTGGACGTGCTGCGGCTCCACGTCCGGGGGCGGGAAGACACTGGAAATGGCTATGTCCACGATGCCCTGGCACAGTTCTGCATAAAGCTTCCTGAAATGTGTTTTAAAAAAAATATCATTGTAGATGTTCATCAAAGTGCACGTGAAAAGTCAAAGTTTTTTTCACCAGGACCTGCCCTAGATGTTCCGTCTCATGACCAAATTCCTAAAACCGGTTTCCACGGTACATACAAATGCTGCATGAAGATCAAGCATCCCCTTAACAAATATTTCTGGAAGGTCTCGGGGGAAGAGACCAATAACTCCTGCTCTCACTGGCAGGGAAGACGGGCCATTTCAATAGAGTATACGGGCCATCTTGCCTGTCTGTGGTGGGTATACTTGGAGGGAAAGCACCTTCTCAGGGTGGCTGAGGAGACTCTAGGAGAGACTCTCCAGGGGTGACAAATAAGCTGAGACCTGGGGAATGAGTGAAGTCAGACAGTGGATGACGGGGTAGAAAAGAGGAGGGAGAGGAGAGATAGACCCAGAGAGACAGAAGGAGGGCGGAAGAAAGAAGGGAGGAGGAGCATAGAAAGAGTGTGTTGGGGGAGGGGGAGAAGACGGGCCGTGCCAATGGCAGGAATAGTGCACACCGACAGTGGATTTTATTGGGGCAAGAGCAGAAGAGGAGATCCCCGTTAGAAGGCTCTCTACAAAAGCTTCCACAGTGAGGGAGGAGGACCTGTGGGAGAGCGAGGGCAGTGGGGGTGGAGAGCAGAGGACTGCCAAGGCTGGAGGCTAAGCTGACAAGCTCCCAATGCACAGAACCTGAGGGTAATGGAAAGGAGGAGGCTGGATCCGGGTCAGGATTCCAGCTTAGACTCTGTGGGGAGGGCAGGTGGACATTCACGGAGATGCGGCAGTCTGGGGCAGGGCGTGCCTCTCAGACATCCACAGACATCCCTGCAGGACGGTGGGCAAGCAGGTGCACACACTGCTCTGGAACTCTGGGCTGTGATGTAATCTGGTGGTTTGAAAATTATGAAGTTGAATAAGACCACATTCAGAGAAAGCGTAGTGGAGAGGGAAGACAAACACCCAGGGCCGAGATACTGGCTGGGGTCTGCTGATGAGGAGCAAGAGGCCACTCCTGCCCACACCTCCTTGGCCAAACCTTCCCAGGACAGAGTGTGCCCGAAGCCACAACAGAAGAGCATCTCAGCAAGGTGTCAGCAGCTGCCTCAAATGCTGCGGGGAGGTCCAGGATGTCCGCACGGAAAGGGGCCACTGGACTTGGCAATATGGACCCAGCTGGGGACCTTCAAAGGACATTTCTGTGGGGTGGAGGGGATGGCATCCAGCCCAGGATGGACGACAGCATGGATGAGGATAGAGGAAGAGGAGACAGCCTGAGAAGACTGCATTCCAGAAGTTTGGCTGCGACAGAAGCAGGGAGGAGGAGTCACCGGAGCAGGATGTGGCATCAAGGTAGGGCTCTTTATAGCAGCTGGGGAAATCTGCTACATATGCACACGCTGATGGGAACCGTATCCCGAAGAGGGAGAGGTGGGAGAGGCCGACACTGTGAATGAGGAAGGCAAAGGGACATGGGACAGGAAGGGGGGGGAGAGGGCACAGAGCACAAGGGAGGACTGAACCTTTATTGGAAGGACAGGGGATCAGAGGCATGCCACTGTTTTCCAGCCGTGCTGCTCACCTCTCCTTCCTCCTTCCGACTCAGTTCCAAGCACCACCTCTCAACAGCAGCCCTCTGCTCAATGATATTACCTTTAACATCCTTTATCAAGGATAAAGCATGTCCCAGTTTGTGATCTATACTTATCTGGTCCTTTGTCATACCCACAGCCTCTCTAAGGACAGGGCCTGTGTCTCTGCTCATGACTGGGACCCCCATTCTGGGGACTGAGGGGCTGGGGGTACTAACGAGTACTCGAGCACTGGTTAGCTGAAGGGACTGCTGAACGAGATGAATCACACATGCCATGTCACAGCCACTGAGCAAGTGGCAAAGGCCTGGCTCCTAATGAAAGAGCTACTTGTGTGTTAACGGTGCCCCTTGTAGGTCTAGAACTTTCTCCTGAACCGGTGGAAGATCACCTCAATTCCTCCAAGATATGGACGTGGGAAACCACAAAGGGGTCTTGACCTGATGAAAGTGAATCTTTAGAAGAACCAGCAGCATTTGAGGCTCATGTCCAGCTGACTTCTCCTAACTTCTAAGGCCTCCATGGGGCTTTGCGGCACGTTCTGCTCATCTGTGCATCCCCCACAGAGCCTGGCATGGGGTGGTCCCACTGGATGCTATGCCCCCCTTCTGAAGGCTCTCCTCTCCTCTCCATGGTACGTGTGACACTCTTCTCTTACATCCCCAGTCTAGCTCCACTGTGTCTACAGTACCTTCTCAGAATACTTCTTGCCTGGAGAGCCCCTCAATTTCTTGGTTATCAGTGTCCCCCCGCCTCAAACTCACAGGACCCCATTCCCTGAACTAGTCACACAAGAGGGTCTCCTCTGACAGTCATTAACTTTGTTTGAAACTCACAGCAACTACCACCCACCTGAGCACAGACTACTGCTCAACACACATGGGGGAGTTGGGAAGGACTGACTCAGCAGAGCCCCCTGCTGGCCGGGGTCCTGCCAGAGGCCATCCTCCCTCACAGCAGTTAAATGGCCTCCGCTTGAGCACTTAGGTGAGGAGACTCACCACCTTGCCAAGACAGGCTATTCCAACTGTGGAACTAACTTCCCATTTGTTAAAACACGGTGGTGTTCAGGCTTACTGAGCACAAGCCGGGGCGCCGTTGACCTCAATGAGCCACACCTTCAGCTCCTCGTCCACCATGAAGTCGAAGCCAAAGAGCTGGAAGCTCTGGTAAGGGAGGTGCCTGGTGCTAATGGCGGGCTCCACACTCATGAGGCAGCTTCTGCGGGGCAAAGGGGGAGAGCTCACTGAGAACAGGTTGGTTGAGGGAAAAGGAACATGGAAGATATGCTTGGATGATTTTATATCAAAAGTGATGATAAAAAAATCTACTTGGACTTAATTCTCTCTTTTTAAATTTTATTTCATTTTATATTTTAAAGATTTTATTTTGAAGTAATCTCTACACCCAGGGTAGGGCTCAAACTGATGACCCAGAGGACAAGAGTTGCACGTTCCACCAACTGAGCCAGCCAGGTGCCCCAATTCGCTCTTAATTATCAATAGATTATTCAATACAATGCTACTTATCAAGCTATTTGTTAGAAAACTCTGAAAATACTCATGTTCTTACAGGTAGGGGCTGCTTTCACAACATAGCACTAAGTCACCACAGCCCCTGGAAAGGTGGATTCCCCCAACAGGAGACTGCCGCCATGTTTGTAACAAATAAAACACTCCCATGCATGGTTGCCATGTAAAAGAAATGGACTACCATTTGGTGAAGAGCAGAATTGGCAGTGAAGTTGGCCTCATTCATTACTTTCATTAGCTCCCGTTCTAATGCCAAATTATTACTAATTAAAAGATTTAAATATTAAAACACAAAATAGAATTACTATTAATAACAACTAGTGTTCAAAAAAATTGGAAAAACACACAGAAAAACTGAAAACACAAAAAAGTTGAACATGAACCTCAGAAACATACTGAGTTAATACACGAGATCTAAGCTCAGGGGCCTAAGGCCAGAATCTCGGGCAAGTTTTTTAACCTCTCTTAGCCAAGCTTTGATTTCTTTATCCATAACGGAAGGGGTAAAAATAATACCTAGTTCTAGCACTGGGATGGTTCAGTGAGACAATTACATGAAGAACTTATGAGGGCACCTGGGTGGCTCAGTAGGTTAAGCATCTGCCTTCCCCTCAGGATGTGATCCCAGGGTCCTGAGATCAAGCCCCATGTCAGGCTCCCTGCTCAGTGGGGAATCAGCTTCTCCCTCTCCCTCTGCCCCTCACCGCTCCGCCTCTCCTTGTGCTCTCTCCCTGTCAAATAAATAAATAAAATCTCTCTAAAAAAAGAATAAATAAAAATCTTATTAATAATAAATCACTGTTTTCTAGAATAACCATCCCAGAAATCCTACGTCATTTCTGTTTTATGCAGATCTTCCCTGACTTTTTCCCTCAAGTGAATGTTAGGGCAAAATATCTATTTTAGTAATAAAATATGTTATGATGACTCTAAGATTACCAGAAATAGCTTCCCTCCTACACAACTGTATGTTTAGAAGGAAAAATGAAGGAACTAGCTTTCATGTGACTAACTCCAAGATGTATCCATACAGGTACATTTTGACTCATCTTTCAAGAACTGAGACCTCTCTGAACTTGGAGGTGGAGTGCTGGTCCCCAAATCTCCTTCCACCACTATATCCCCCTCCCAGCCCAAGCATCAACTTACTTTTTTTCCCCTCAAAAAAGGAAAGTATTTCTATAAATATGTTTAAACCTTTAAAAGTAATTTTGGGCAGTTAGCTATTTAAGAATCAACTGGAATGAAATTTTCTTCTCTCCTTCATCTTTAACCTGCACTGGTAAGCCACCTACCACTTTTTCTATAGCTTTATCTCTACTCTATAAGGGAATATCCTTAACTTTTGTTTTAATTAAAAGACCCTTTCCAATGTTATAATTAAGAAAACTTTTAGATTTAATAGAGGCTTGTGGTTAAAAAAAGAAGAAACCCCAACAAAGTGAAAGAAACACTTTTCTCAAATGCATAAAAGAAAAACTGAGAGCCAGAAGCAAATCAAAATTAAATATTACTTTTTTTAATCTGTTAGAAGCTCAAGATTAATAATTCACTTTAAATAATTTTTTTCATCATCAAAGACTTTATACAGTACATCTTTTTTCAGCAGGAGTGGGAAGGTAGGGAGAGGCGAGGTAGTGGGGGGGGGCGGGAACTCTGAGAGTTGTTAGGGGCATTTATAGCATCAAAGTAGCAATACTCTCTGAACTGTACAGAACAATGCAGGGGGAGGGGAGAAGGTAATAAATATCCAATAAATTTTTGCCTAAAATAGGAAGTCTTTCTTCAGCATACTTGATTTAGCTGGTGTCAGAATTCTAAGCACCTACAATCCCTACAAGGCCTTTAGTTATTCTGCCAGACTCGATGTAAGAATACATTAAGGACAAAGCCTCAATCATTGTGATGAGGTGCTAATGCCACAACAGATAACAGACTAACAGAACAGAATGGAGATCCCTAACACAAATGGCCACCTGATTTATAACAAAAGCTCACCAAAATGCAGTGGGAAAAGGCCAGTCTTTGCATAAATGGTCCTGGGTCAACGGGATACCCCGTAGAAAAACATGAAACTGGACATATAATAATTCAGGTAGATTATAGGTCTAAAATGTAAAAGATAAAGACCAAGATGCTCATCAACTGTAGAAGGGATAAACCATGTAATAATTACACCATGAAATATTATACAGCAGTATAAAAGGTAAATTACTGCTATATGCAACAATATAGATGAAACCTGTACCTACAATTGTGAAAAAAGTTGAACATGAAACAGGAAATACAGTATAATTCCATTTACATAAAATGTAGAATATTCAAAAGGAATCAATGATGATAAAAGTCAGAAGAGTGGCTATCTGTGGCATGAAGTATGTATTTTGAGGGAGTCCAAGGGAGTATTCAGGGGTGCTGTAAATGTTTGATATCCTGATTCATGTTATGATTAACTGAGTGGGTGCATAATTAAAAGTTCACTACACTGTACACTTAACGATTTGTGGACTTTACCATATGCATGTTACACCTCAATTTAAAAAAAATCTCAATCAGATTTAGTAAACTATAATAAACGAATAGCACTAAAAACTATTTCTAGGCATATTAAGAAACAGGACCAAGAAAAAAAAAACAAAAACAGACAATAGAAACAAGATCTATAAAAGTCAGGGTTGGCAAACTTTTTCTACAAAGGACCAGACAGTAACTATTCTAGGTTTTGAAGGCTACATATGGTCTCTGTTACATATTCTTTAATTTCTAAAAAACCTTTTAAAAATGCAAAAACTATTTTTAGCTCATGGCCTATTTGAAAACAAGCTTTAGGTTGGATTTGGCCCATAGAACATAGTTTGCTCACCTCTACTACAGGTAATTCAGATTTCAGACTAATCAAATAAAGATGTTAAAGAATCGCCACTAACATGTTCAAGATATAATTATAAGACAAGTGGGAGATTTCACAAAAGAATTATAATCTAAAAAGAGTCAAATGGAAATTCTAGAACTGAAAAGTACAATACCTAAAATCAAGAACTCAACAGATGAGTTTAACAACAACTTTCAATGGCTTTTTACTTTTTTTTTTTTAAGATTTTATTTATTTATTTGAGAGAGAGAGAGAGAGAGCATGAGAGGGGAGAAGGTCAGAGGGAGAAGCAGACTCCCAGTGGACCTGGGAGCCCGATGCGGAACTCGATCCCGGGACTCCGGGATCATGACCTGAGCCAAAGGGAGGCGCTTAACCAACTGAGCCACCCAGGCGCCCAGCTTTTTCCTTTTTAAACAGGTTTTATTTTTTATTTATTTATTTATTTATTTTTTTTTAAAGATTTTTTTTAATTTATTTACTTGTCAGGGAGAGAGAGAGAGAGAGAGTGAGAGAGAGATCACAAGTAGGCAGAGAGGCAGGCAGAGGCAGAGGGAGAAGCAGGCTCCCCGCCGAGCAAGGAGCCGGATGTGGGACTCGATCCCAGGACCCTGGGATCATGACCTGAGCCGAAGGCAGCCGCTTAACCAATTGAGCCACCCAGGCGTCCCTTAAACAGGTTTTAATTGCTGAAGAGAGATCAAACGATACACACGGGAGAAGTAGGAGACAGTGAAAAGGACTGGCATCCACGTAATTAGAATCCCAGAGGAGAGAAGAATGGGACAAAAGCCATAAGTGAAAACATAGTGGCTGTGAATATCCCCAAACAAATAAAAGACCTGAAGCCACAGATTTGAGAAGCACTATGACACCTACGTAATAGAACCCAGAAGACAATGGTAGGCCGTCTTCAAAGTGCTTAAAAAAAAGGGGGGGGAAGATTCTGCTGATCTAGAAATCTGTTTCCAAAGCAAATGTCTTTTTTTTTTTTTTTAAGATTTATTTATTTGAGAGAGAGAGAGAGTGGGGGTAGGGGCAGAGGGAGAGAGACAATCTCAAGCAGACTCCCCACTGAGCAAGTGGCCCAACACAGGGCTTGATTTCAAAACCCTGAGATCATGACCTGAGCTGAAGACAGACACATAACCCACTGAGCCACCCAGGTGCCCCTCTTCTTTTTTTTTAAAGACAGTTGCTTTGAGGGCACCTGGGTAGCTCAGGTCAGATCTCAGGGTCGTGAGATGGAGCCCTGCATCAGGCTCTGCACTCAGCGAGGAGTCTGCTTGAGATTGTCTCTCTCTCCCGCTGCCACCCTGAAACATGCTCTCTCTCAAAAAAAAAAAAAAAAAAAAAAAGGAAACTGATCCTAGACAAAATTAAGAAAATACATGAAAGAAAAAGAAACAATATAAACAGTAAAAATGTATGGGGAAATATAAATAATATTAACTATACAATACTAATGATAATAATGTCTTGTGAGTTTACACTAGGTAGCATTAATGACCACCCATGTACCCACACTCCAATTCCTTTAAGCCTCTTTCTTGAGTCCCTCCTGCTTCCACTTCAGAGATAACCACTATTTCTAATGTTGTATTTTTCATACCTTCAGTTCTCTGCTTTTACCATACATGAACATTCTTCTAAATAACTTATTTACTTCTGCTTGTTTTTCAACTTATATGAACAGAATCAATCTGTATACATCTTGTATACAGCTTATATATTTTGCAATTTTTGCTTGATATTGTGTTTATGAAACACCAGTGAAAATATCCTTCAGGAATAAGGTGAGATAAAGACATTCTCAGATGACAGAAAATTAAAAGGACTGATTATCTAAAGAACTACTCTAAAAGAAATGCTCATGTCTGAAAGGAAATAATGCCGGAGAGAAACTTGGAACTTTAGGACTGAAGGAAGAGTATAAAAAAGGGCAAATATCTGGGTAAATAAAAAAGAATATTTTTCTCTTTTTTTATTTAAAGTGGGTTTCTTATACACAGCATACCATTTGGTCTTGATTTTGTTTAAAAAAATCCAACCTGACAATCTAACATACAAATAAAAATATATATGACTATTGATAGCAAGAATTACAACATTACGCAGTAGAGATTTCAGTGTATGTAAATGTAATACACACCACAACTACAGAGGGGGAGAGTTAAAGGAACTATAAGGTTGTAAGTTTTCTGTACTTTATTTGAAGTGTTAAATTATTAATTCTAAGAAGGCTGTGAAATAAAAATTAGGTATGTAAATCATAATCCCTAGAGTAACCACTAAAAAGAGATAGCCAAATACTCAACAGAAAAATTAAAATAGAACTCTAAATAAATTTAAATAATTTTTAAAAGGCAGGAAATGGGGATGCCTGGGTGGCTCAGTTGGTTAAGCACCTGCCTTTGGCTCAGGTCATGATCCCATGGTCCTGGGATCAAGTCCCTCATTGGGCTCATTGCTCAGTGAGGAGCCTGCTTCTCCTTCTGCCTGCCGCTCCCCCTGCTTGTGTGTGTGCTCTTTCTTCTCTCTCTCTCTCTCGTTCTCTCTGACAAATAAATAAAATCTTTAAAAAAATAAAAATAAAAAATAAAAAGCAGGAAATGGGAAAATTAAAAACAAAACCAAAAGGGAGCAGATAGCAAATAATAAAACGGTACATGTAAATCCAACCAAATCAAAATTACATTACATTTAAATGATAAAAACACACCAATTAGAAAGGTAGAGATTACTGTATTGAATGTTTCGTTAAACAAAATGAAAACAAAACCTAACTATATGCTGTCTGCCAGAACCCCACTTTAAATATAGAATGGAATAGGGTAGGATAGAATTAAAGGGATGGAGACATATCTCTAATCAAAAAAAGCTAGAGTGGCTATATTAATATCAGACAAAATTGGCTTTCAAAATAAGACATATTACTAGTGATAAAGACAGAAATTATGTAAGGTTAAAGTGGTCAGTTGCCAAAAAGAGGTAATAATTTTAAATGTATAGGCACCTAAAAACAGATCTCCAAATATATGAAGCAAAGCTGATAAATCTAAAGGAGAGATAGACAAATCCATAATTCTACTTGGAGACTTCAATGTTTTTCCTCTCAATCATGGACAGAACAGGTAGAACAAAAATGCAGCAAAAATATAAAAGACTTCAACAACACTAATAACCACCTTCACCTAATTCACATTTATAGAACACTCAGCCCAACTATGGCAGAATAAACATTATTTTTAGTGCACATGGAACAGTCACTAAAATTGGACCATATTCTGGGCCATGAAACAAGCTTTAACAAATTTTTAAGTATGTTTTCTGCCCACAATGGAATTAAAGTAAAAATCAGTAATAGAAAAATATCTGGAAAATTCCCAAATACTTGAAAATTAAGCAAAAATTTCTATATAACACAAGTCAAAGATGAAGTAACAAGGAAAACTAGAAAATATTTTAATAAAATGAAACTGAAAACATAACACAGCAAAGCCTGTGGGATGCAGCTAATGAGTACTCAGAGGGAAACTGACAGCATTATAATGCATTGAAAAAATGAATTCTTTCAAATCAATGATCTAACTTAAACTAGAAAACAAATCCCTCAAAAAGGCAGAAGGAAGGAAATAATAAGGAACATAAATCAAAGAAATAGAAACAGAGAAAATCAATAGAACCAAAAAGTAACCTTTTGAAAAGATTAATAATACTGATAGACCTCGAGCCAATCTGTCCTGGTAAAACAGAGAGAAGATATAAATTACCAATATAAGGAATGCAAGCAGTGACATCATTACAGATCCTATAGCTATTGAAAGGACAATGAAGGAATATTACAAATAATTTTTGTCCTTAAATTAGACAGCTTAAGTAGAGTAATTCCTTGAAAGGCACAAACTCCCAAAGCTTCTTCAAGACACGTAACCAAAAAAGATACAATTAAGTTACCTTATTATATGTTTAATTTGTAGTAAGATACTACTTTCCAGGGTAATGTTCAAAGCATTTATTAGGTACTGATTGAACTCCTCAAAGAACATTTCGTTCCCTTCTTCATACTTTCCATAATTCTTTGAGTACTCCTTTTGAATGCAGTGATTGGTCAAATGGCAGGTTTTGTCTTGGAAATTATCAACATGATATGGTTCTGAAGCAGTCCGAAGCACACCCTCTTTATAGAGGTAGATATTATACTGGTGATCCACCAAGACCCAGCTTCTGCAAGTCAATAAAAACAGTTTCACTCAAGTCATCCAAAGTTTCTCCATAGTATATACATAATCACCACACCTTAACAATTTTGGAGGGAAGTAGAGGAAAGAGATAGATTCTAAAATTCTATGAGGCAAGCCATGACAATTAGCCAAGATAGTGGATTATCACTGTAATGAGGCAAATAAAACATTTTACCATAAATGACAAGGAGCCTTTGATCTGTTCAAAAGACAGCATTTTGAAGAGATCTGGATAGGTTGGGTCCTAAGGTTTATCCATGAAACTTCCATTTGCCATGTTTGCTCTATCGTAATCTTAAGAGGAAGAGTGTTCTTCCTGAAGGTGATCTGACATAGGACTGGTGTCCAAGAAGCAAATTATTATGAAGACAAGACAGAATCCTCAAAGAGATGTCAGCAAGACCACAGGAAAGCGGGGGAGTGGGCTGTTTAGCTTTGGAAGGCACGATACAACCTCTTACTCAATGCCAGACCTTTGCTCAGAAAGTGAGAAGCCAAAAGGTATGTGAGGTGTGTTTACGATCCTTAAGAAATAGAGGACACAAATAATGAAGCAAGGACGTATTATGTGTTTTATGTTTATCTCTCAGTTGCTTCCATAAGCAAGCCTCATACATTTCAATTCTCCTCTTTGGAGCCACAAGTCATTTTGAGTAAAGAGAATATATATTAAAAAAAAAGGAAAATCCATAATTTTAGTAATGTTTTCTAAAAGAAAGGAGAAATACTGAAGGAAAAATAGAAAATTAGGTAGAGAAGCCTAGTTCTATTCAGCTGTGCTCAATTTTGGCTACGTATTAAACATGGTCAAATTACTTCCTCACGTTCCGTGTTACCCTTATCACCCACCACCGCATTTTTCTCAGATTAGTAACAAAAACCCTGGACACCGATGCATTACCGAATGTCAAACTTGCGGTGACCGGGCTCCAGAAGCAGAGGGTGCTCAAGGTATTTCTGGATCACGTGCACCTGACCCTGGTTGTCAATGAAATCCAGAAGCTCTGTAGCCTCCGAGGAGATGAGGATGCCTTCACCTAACAGGGCGAAATTGTAACAGAAATGAGTCCAGTTGATCCCAAGAGGAAAAGGTCTCTACAAAGCCAGAAGGGAAATACTGACGGCAGGAGAAAACTGAGAGGAGGTTTTTATTTGCCTGCTCACCCTTCTTCCTCCATCTCATCACTTCCCCAATCTCTCGCGTTCTGCCCTCTGCCCACAAGAGCACCAGGGCCATCTAGCTCTTTTTCCACATAGTACTGTAAACACCACCTTGATAGGCTCCAAACATGAAATTTCATTTTTACAGACATCCAAAATATCCAAGCATCCTAAATAAATGCCACTTTACTGTTGGCCACGTGGCTACCCTGATAAAGACCTTCATAAACCCAGTTCTCACACTCTAGCTTATAGAAATATCCAGCAAGTTAGGGCATAAACACAATTATGCAAGTCAATTCCCTACAGCACCGTAATAGGAAAAATTTGATATGTGTGAGGTGTCCATCAACTTTAAATAAATGATACAATGTCCTTTTCAACAGTTTTATTAAGATCTGTTACATATTATAATGGTTTTTCACATATCCAAGAGATCTGCAACCACCATTAACAATTTGAGAACATTTTCATCACCTCCCTGCAAAAACCCATATCCATTAGCAGTAAACTCCCCATTCCTTTCTTACCCTATTCTGACAACCACTAATCTACTTTCTGTCTCTGGATTTGCTTAGTCTAGATTCATATAAATGGAATCATACAGTATGTGGCCTTTGTGTCTGGCTTCTTCATTTAGCATAATGTTCTCAAGGTTCATCCATGTTGTAGCATGTACCACTACGTCATTCTTCCTTTCCATGACTAGATAATATTCCATTGTGTGGATATACCACTTTTGTTCATTCGTTCATCAACTGATGGACATTTGAGTTTTTTCCACTATTGCTTGGCTCTAATGAATAATGCTGCTATGAAGATCTGCTTAAAGTTTTTGTGTGGACATATTTTCAATTCTTTTGTGAATATACCTAGGAGTGGAATAGTTGGGTCATATGGTAACTCTATGTTTTAACTTTTTGAAAAACTGCCAAACTAATTTCCAAAATGTTCACGCCATTTTACATCCTTGACAGCAACATATGAGTGTTCCAATTCTGTCACATTCTTGCCAACACTGTCTTCTTGATTACAGCCATCCTAGTGGATGTGAAGTAGTATCTCATTGTGGTTTTGATTTGCATTTCCCTAATGACTAACAATGTTGAGCATGTTTTCATGTGCTTATTGGCTATCTGTCTATCTTCTTTGGAGAAATGTCTACTTTGGTTCTTTGTTCTTTTCTTATTAGGTTGCCCTTTTATTACTGAGTTACCAGAGTTCTTTACACATTTTGGATACAGGTGTCTGATAAGATATATGATTTGCAAATAGATTCTCAGGTTTTAAACAGTTTCATTATCATGGATCCGTCAATGTTGCTCTTTTAAAGCCATAACTACCTCCCTCCCCATAACACCCTCCTGACAACTACTGATCTGTTCTCCATTTCCATAATTTTGTCATTTCAGGAATTTTATACAGATAGAATCATATAGTATGTGATCTTTGGGGCTTGGTTTCTTTCACTCAGCATGACTCTCTGGAGATTCATCCAAATAGTTGCATGTATCAATAGCTCATTCCCTTTCATTGCTGAGGAGTATTCCATGGTATTGATTCACCACAGTTGGCTTAATCACTCAGTTTCTGAAGGAATTTGAGTTGTTTCCAGTTTGTTTCCAGCTATTACAAATAAAGCTGCTATCAACAATCATATGCAGGTTTTTGCATGGACATTCATTTTTCTGGGGCAAATGCCCAAGTGTGTCCAATTACTAAGTTATATGGTAGTTACACGTTTAGTGTTATAAGAAATTACTACACCTTCTTCCGGAGTGGCTGTACCATTTTACATCCCAATCAACACTGTGTGATTGATCTAGTTTCTCCTGACCCTTGCAGCCTTTGCTGTCATTACTGTTTCTTATTTTAGCCATTTTAATTGGAGTGTTGTGGTTTTAATTCGCATTTCCCTAGTGGTTAATGATACTGAAAATCTTTTCATTTGCTTATTTTTTTTTTTTAAGATTTTATTTATTTATTTGACAGAGAGAGAGGGATCACAAGTAGGCAGAGAGAGAGGAGGAAGCAGGCTCCCTGCTGAGCAGAGAGCCAGATGCGAGGCTCGATCCCAGGACCCTGAGATCATGACCTGAGCCGAAGGCAGAGGGTTTAACCCACTGAGCCACCCAGGCGCCCCTCGTTTGCTTATTTTTTCCCAGGCGCCCCTCGTTTGCTTATTTTTTATCTGTAGAGCCTTTCTTCTTTTTTTTTTTTTTTTAAGATTTTACTTATTTATTAGAGAGAGAGTGAGTGAGAAAGAGCACAAGCAGGGGCAGAAGGAGAGGGAGAAGCAGACTCCCTGCTGAGCAGGGAGCCTGACATGGGACTCAATCCGAGGACCCTGGGATCATGACCTGAGCTGAAGGCAGATGCTAAACCAACTGAGCCGCCCAGGCGCCCTTCTGTAGAGCCTTTCAATGAAATGCATTCTCATGTCTTTTGCTTATTTTCTAACTGGATTGTTTTTCCTTTTCTTTTTTTTTTAACTGTTGAGTTTTGAAAGTTGTTTATATATTCTAGATATAGAATCTTTTGTCAAATAGATGATTTGAAGGTATTTTCTCCAAGTCTATAGCTTGTATATTCAACCTCTTTAATAGAGTCTTTCATAGAGCAATAAAACCCCTCATTTTGTTGAGGTTTTGACTTATGAACTTTTATTTACTCTTATGGTCATATATGTGATATTAAGTTTAAGAATTCTTTGCCTTGGGCCGCCTGGGTGGCTCAGTCATTAAGTGTCTGCCTCCAGCTCAGGTCATGATCCCAGGGTCCTGGGATCAAGCCCCACATTGGGCTCCCTGCTCAGCGGGGAGCCTGCTTCTCCCTCTCCCACTCCCCTTGCTTATGTTCCCTCTCTCGCTGTCTCTCTCTATCAAAAAATAAATAAAATCTTAAAAAAAAAAAAGAATTCTTTGCCTTGCCTTATCTCCTATTTTTTTTCCCTGATAATATTTATAGGTTTATATTTTAAGTCCACAAATCCATTTTGAGTTAGTTTTTGTATGAGGTGTGAGGTAATATTGAAGTTCACTGTTTTTATCTATGGATATCTACTTGCTCCAGCACCATTTGTTGAAAAATCTGTCCTTCTATTATTTTTTTTTATTTTTTCATATTTTATTTATTTGTCACAGAGACAGAGAGAGAGAAGCACAAGCAAGGGGAATGGCAGGCAAAGGGATAAGCAGGCTACCTGCTGAGCAAGACGCCTGATGCAGGACTTGATCCCAGGACCCTGGGATCATGACCTGAACTAAAGGCAGATGCTTGACTGACTAAGCCACCCAGGCATCCTGAAAAGTCTGTCCTTCTATTGAATTGCTTTTGCATTTTTGTCAAAAATCAGGTGGGTATATATGTGGGGCCTATTTTTGAGTTCTTTCTTCCACGGATTTATGTTTCTGTGTCCCCAACAATACTGCAGTATAGTGATTATTGTAGCTTTGTAGTATGCTCTAATATCAAGTACAGTGATTACTCCCACTTCTTTTTTTTTTTTTTAAAGATTTTATTTATTTATTTGACAGAGAGAGACACAGAGAGAGAGGGAACACAAGCAGGGGGAGTGGGAGAGGAAGAAGCAGGCTTCCCGCTGGGCAGGGAGCCTGATTTGGGGCTTGATCCCAGGACTCCGGGATCATGACCTAAGCCGAAGGCAGCCTCTTAACAACTGAGCCACCCAGGCGCCCTCCACTTGATTCTTCTTTTTTCAAAATTATTTAAGCTATTCTAGGGCTTGTGCCTTCCCATATGAATTTTAGAAGAAGCTTTATGTCTGCACAAACACCTGGTTGAGGTCTTGACAGCAATTGCATTAAGTCTACAGACTAATTTGGGGTGAACTGACATCTTTACAATGTTGAGTCTTGCACTCCATGAACATGGTATGTCTGTCCATTCACTTAGATCCTTTTTGACCTTCAGTTGTTTTGCAATTTCAGCATTAAGATCCTGTACATGTTTTGCTAAGTTTATACCTAAGCATCTCATTTTCTTTGGGGTGACTATTAAAAAGTATTGCTTTTAATTTTAGTTTCAATATATTCATTGTTAATTACAGAAATGCCATGGTTTTTGTGTGATCTGATATCCTGCAACCTTGCTGAAGTCAGTTTTTTTAGTTCTAGGACCTCCCACCTATGCTTTAGATTTATAGCTCATCTCTACTTGGATCTTATGCTTTTGGTACAAATTAATTTAATTTTATTAATTAATTTAATGATTTAACTTTCCTAAAAGCCAACCCCTTTCTCAACCATCTCATTTCTTTTTTTTTTTTCAACCATCTCATTTCTGTCACTTGCTCCACCACGTGGCTAGCTCTTTTTTTTTTTTTTTTTTAAGATTTTACTTATTTATTTGAGAGAGAGAGAGAGAGAGAGATCACAAGCAGGCAGAGAGAGAGGGGGAAGCAGGCTCCCTGCTGAGCAGAGACCCCAACTCGGGGCTCGATCTCAGGACCCTGAGATCATGACCTGAGGCGACGGCAGAGGCTTATTAACCCACTGAGTCACCCAGGTGCCTCCATGTGGCTAGCTCTTAAACAAGAAACTGCAAATCAACTCAGAGAAGCTCCTTCCTCTCTTTTTGTAGGAACAGGCTTCTTTCTGTTTCATCTCCCTCAGGAACCACACTCAGATATCCTGGTTCTTCTTTATTTCCAATTTTTTTGTACAGACCTTAGTCTCTCTTCCTTTTCACTTCTTCTAAAATGGTTATCCTAAGGGGCCCCTGGGCGGCTCAGTCAGTTAAGTGTCTGCCTTCAGCTCAGGTCATGATCACAGGGTTCTGGGATCAAGCCCCACATCAGCCTTCCTGCTTCTCCCCTTCCCTCAGCCTGCCACTTCCCCCTGGTTGTGCTCTCTCTCTGTCAAATGAATAAATAAAATCTTAAAAAATAAATAAATAGAAGAGTTATCCTAAAACATCCCTTCCTACTAATGCTCTGGAACTGTACCACCTTTGATGCCTTGCTCTCCATAATCTGCTCACATTCCCTCCTACTTGCTCCAACTTTGTTTCCCTTATGCAAACTATTTCTTATTGAAAATATACCTAATGCTGATAGGTGGGAAAAATAATGGAAGAAGGTAGAAAGATATATTTTGATAACTTTAAAAAACTATTATTATTGAAAAAAAAACAAAACATGGCATTCAAGTGAAATAGAAAAGTTACCTGTAGTCTTATTTCCTAATATAATTATTTTTATCTTTTAATATCACCTTTCTTTCCATAAGGGCAAAGACTGGCTCAGTCATAGTGAATTCACCTTATATTGTCAATTTTTTTCACTTTATATTGTCAGTATTTTGACTGCTTCTACATTAACATTACAATGTTAACAGAACTACACATTTATTTACTGATTGCTGGACAGTGGGGTGGTTTCTAAATAAAATGTTGCTGTTACAGGTCATATGGTAGTAAATATCTTTGCTATAGATCACTCTTGTTTCTTTTAAAATATTTCCCTGGAGTTACGTTTTCAGGAATGAGATTAGTGGGCCAAAGCCTATGCACTCTCTATGGCTCTTCCTTTGTATTATTTTACTGATTTTTCAAAAGGTGGTGTATCACAACTAAGAGGAAGCAGTTCATTACAAGCTTTCAGCAACAGTATCACTGAAGGTCTCTCTTATTTTGTACGTATAAAATGATACATAAAATCTACATATATTTTATAAGTTTTGGATACCAGTGTAGCATGTTTCCATGTGTTCATTAACTGTATTTCTAATATTATTTCTTTAAATCCTAACTAACTAAACCTGGAGAAATTATGAAGAAACTCTGGAATTCTTTAAGGAGCTTCAAGGTGATAGTCTTTTTTGTTACTCGTTCTCATATCAACTATTTATCTGGAAATAGATACATCACTAGCCTTCTTTCTGACTAAATTGAGTCCATAAGGGCAAGAGATCATATCTATTTTATTTATCTCTGTATCTCCAAACACCCATTACTTAATCCATTCATTCATTCATCACTCAAAATATATATCGAACTTCTGCTGGGTTCCATGTGCTGCCCCAGCACCAGGGAGACAGCACTGAACACAGATGTGATAGGGTCTGACTGTGCTTTAATAGGATCTCTGTCTGCTGCACTGCGTGTACTCTGGAGAATGGCCAAGGGCAGGAGGACAAGGAGCAACGCTCCAGGTGAGAGGTGAAGGTGGCTCAGGTCCAACATCAGCGGTGGAGGTGGTGAACAGGGGGTCTTTACACCGGATATAGTGTGAAGGTTGAGCCAACTATTCCCACCATGTGTTAGGTACTAAATACTTCTTTAACAAGGATAAAAGCCATTCATTCATCCTATTGGTTTCATTTTGTAGTTCCCAAACAAAACAAATGCATACCACTTATCTCAACTCCCTAAAGCGAAATTTCTCCCTTGTCTGGCATTTTACTCTCTCTTTCCCTCTCCCTGATGCTGACCACCAATCTATGACTTGTCTTTGTGAGGGTTCAGACACCACCCGGGTGGGATCACTGCAATGACTTGACATGCCCTTTGCCAAGGGCCTTGCCTCACTCCTGATTCTCACTCCAGCTAAGGCTCCATGATACAAGATGTCCTTACAATGGCCATCCTGACTCGAGCCCAAATCCACAGAAGGAATATGGAATACTGTAAATGTCTATTTCCTCTTCCAATTCCCCCATTTATCATTAGAACTAAACTAGGGGACATTACTTGAGAAGAGGTCACAAGAGAGGAGAGAGAAGTAGGTAAGGTACCTGGCTTGTGGCAAGAGTCCAACTCTCCCCCTTTCAGGAGATTCCAGGTGATGCCCTCCTGTCTCATGGTTGGTGGAAAAGAAGGTGCGGTCCACTGGACCGGGGATAGAAATGAGTACCAATGGCCAGATGGTCTTCCAAGGCAATAAAAGAAGAAGTAAGTTCAAAATAGAATGGTTTTAAAAGGAGCATATGATGGTAGCTATAGAGACAGACCGTGTTTATGTGTTCATTACATTGGGAACTGCCTATATTTTGAGCTTGAGTCAATATTATAAACCTCATTCCTTCTATGCATTCACTCAACACATTTACTGAGTGCCTCTGGGGAGGGTAGAGATGAACAAGACAGAAATTCTGTGTTTACATGGAGCTTATGGTATGAGAGAGGAGACAGGCAGATAAACAGATATGTAATAGAAGTGCTAGGAAGAGGTGAGTGCAAGGAGGAAAAATAAAGCAGGGCAAAGGACAGACAGCGATGGGCATAAAGGCTATTTTAGAAAAGAAAAGGATTCTCTGACGAGGCAACATCTGAGCTGAAAGAAATAGAAAATAATCCATCGGGACATTTGAGACATTTAGGGTATTTGTAGGACTCTAGGCAGGCTTGGCTATAGAACAGTGAGCAAGGTCAAGAATAGGAGATGCTATCAGAGATAGGAGTAAATGTTAAATAGTGTAGGCTCCATCAGCAATGTGGAGTTTATCTGAACTGCATTGGAAAGCCAGCTGGTACATCTTGAGTAGGTCGTAACATGACCAGATTTACGTTTTTAGACATCACTGTGTCTCAGAGGAGAACTGGCTGTGGGCAGACATAGCAATTACACAGACTAGGCAGGATAGTAGTTTTGACTTCAAGTGATAGCAGCAGAAATGGCAAGAAAAAGTATAATTCAGAATATATTTTGAAGGTGGAGCTAGCAAGACTTGCTGATGCATTGCAAAGAAAAGAGCAGTCAAGGACGAAGCCTAGATTTTGGGCTTCGGAGACTGGGTGAAGAGTGAGATCACATACTGTGTGAAGACTGAAAGAGGGGTAGGCTAAGGTGGGTTAAACTGGGCAGGAGATGAAAAGATCCATATAAGACATGTTACATTTGACATGCCTGCCACACTGGATCTGGAGCTTAAAGGGAAATACTTTGGCTGGAGATACATATTTAGAAGTCATCAGTACCTAGATAAATATTTAAAACTATGTAACTAGACATGGTGTCTACGCTTGAGAATTCAGATTAGAATAGTCACTCATCTAAAGACATCATTGAATTCTATCGCACAATCGAACAAAACACACGAGGACCTACAGCAGAGGAAGAAGGGGACAGCAATGCCAACTCACCTTTGGCACCAGCTGATGACTTTGCAATCCAAACATTGCCCTCTCCATCTTCTTTCTTTCTGTTATAAGAAGCCAGGAAGAATTCCCTTTCATCTGTCCTTGAGTTATGGATCGGTGGGTGAATTCCATTCTGTGCTGGAGCAACTGGGGTCTTGAGATTAGTTGGATAAATCACATAGGACTCTGGAAACCATGTGCAGGATTCAGCCAGGTCTGGGCTCGTCTTGATTAGCCTGACAGATGACAGAAGGTCAGTATCCCTTCTTAGTACACCCTGCCACTCCATTTAGAAAAGCCTGTGCTTTCCCCCAGACCTTGTCAAGGAGGCAAGGCAATACCAGGGCTGGAAGCTGTTTTGTTTTGTTTTGTTTTTTAAGATTTTATTTATTTAGGAGCTGGTCTTTTTATCCCACTCTTCATTCTTGGCCTCCTTGAGCTGACCTGTAATGCACTACTGGGCAGCACCCAGCTATGACATGCAAACCCTAAAGGCATGCTCCAAGTAGTTAAAAAGGAGCTTAATATCCAGGACTTTAGCTCCTTTTAAAATGCATCTCTAAGGAAAATTAACTTGAATTAATTCTGCGACAATACTTTTTCAACATACATGTTATGGTTGAGCTAGACCCATGCTAAAAAGACAAAGTAGAGAACTTAGGGAACTATTTGGCTTACTAAAGAATACTATCATGGCCCAACTCTCTGGAGAGCAAAGACTACTGCTTAGGAATCTGAATTATCTGAACACTTATTTTAGTTCTTCATTTCTTGCTTTTAGCTCAGCCTGGCTTCAATGACACATAAAGGAGGAATCTTTCTAATGGGGCACATGACTACAGTGGTCATAACTACACATACCTCCAGCCTCCAGAATAACATAACATAACATAACATGACGGAAGATAAAGTCAGGGCTTAAAACACAAGGGCTTATGAAGGGCTTCCCATTCCATTTACTCTCCAATCAGACCCCCAGTGGGGGCGGAACTAGCATCCCATTTCACAGATTAGCCACTGGGTCACAGAGAAGTAAATTTCCCAAGATCATAAACGTAGTAAGAAACAGCCATTACACAAGCCCCAAACTCCCACTCCTCAATCGAAACTTACTCCTACTCTCCAGGAATCAGAGGCAGGAGGGAACTCACCCAAAGACATCTGCAGGCCTTCCCTAAGCTGTGCTCCCTCCACTATATAGAACAGAACTATTAATGTTAAGCCTGTGTTAAGATCTACTTGCAAAAACCATTCTAGGAGCAAATGGCAGAAATAACGAAAAGAAAATGGTTTAAAGATTTTATTTATTTATTTGATAGAGAGAGAGAAAGAGAGAAAGAGCACAAGCAGGGGGAGTGGCAGACAGAGGGAGAAGCAGGCTCCCCGCTGAGCAAGGAGCCTGATGTGGAACTCAATTCCAGGATCCTGGGATCATGACCTGAGCTGAAGGCAGATGCTTAACTGACTGAGCCACCCAGGGGTCCCGAAAAGAAATTTTTTTTTTTTTAAAGATTTTATTTATTTATTTGACAGAGAGAGAGATCACAAGTAGGCAGAGAGGCAGGCAGAGAGAGAGGGGGAAGCAGGCTCCCTGCTGAGCAGAGAGCCCGATGCGGGGCTCAATCCCAGGACCCTGAGATCATGACCTGAGCCAAAGGCAGAGGCCCAACCCACTGAGCCACTCAGGCGCCCCCCGAAAAGAAATTTTTAACTGAGATTTAAAATAAAGTTATTTTTAAGCCAAAGGCAATAGAATGTGACAATTACTTGAATTCAAAGGAACAAAACCAATAAATTTCTGACTCACCAAATATTCGACTCTATCTACATTGGCCAATAAGGTGGCCACTAGCCAGACATACTAGCCACACGTGGCTTCTGAGTATTTCAAATATGGCCAATGTAACATAGAAACTGAATTGTAAACTTTAATTTTAATGTAAAAACTGAAGTATTGTAAAGTATTTTTCCATTAATCACAATTGTACTCCTTTGGTTGGATGACATTAACCACTGAATGACCTAAGATATTTTTGTGATACTGCAGTGTGCATGTCAGGCGCATGTGTTTTTAGTTGCATACATAAACACATCACTGTTCTACTCAGGGACAATAGATTGATTCAGTTCAAGTGACTTTATCTCCCATGCACTGCTGATGAAACATTATATTGTGTTTATTACACAGATAGCACAAGTGACAATGATAGCTATGCAAATCATAATTGGTAACTAACGTGAAATGTCAGTGTGTATCTAGTTAAAAAATAAGTATGGATAAATTTTTAAATTTAAAACAAAGGAATACTACTGTTGCTGAATTTTTTTTTTTTTTGGTCAAGTTAATGTGATAGCTTTATTCCCTTTAGTTTGTATATTATCCTCATCTTCATTGCTAGAATTCCCTTATCAGCTCTTACGCTGACAACAAAGTTCATGAATACATTTCTGATATAGAGCAGACATGCATTTAGCATGGCTTTCTTAGACAGTGTAAGATATTTCTTCTTCTCTCAGTTTTTGATTATTCTTCTAATTTTTTAAATCAAAGAGTGATGCAGAATTGAGTGAGGATGCCAAAGCTAGAGCTATGACCAGAACAGTAAAGGGAAAAAAAAAAAAAAAAAGAAACTGGCAGAAGGTATGTCAGAAATTTCACAATGAATGGCAACTGCAACTTGCTATAGCACAGTTTGTTTGCTGTACAAAGGAGGCATTTTCAGCAGACACAGTGAATTTCATAAGCAGTTTCCTCTCAACCACCAAACCAAACCAAACCAAAACCAAAATCAAAACAAAAAAATGAGAGAGACAAACCAAGAAAGAGACTCTTCACTAAAGAGAACAAATTGATGGTTACCAGAGGGGAGGAGGGTGGGGGGATGGGTGAAATAGGTGATGGGGATGAAGGAGGGCACTGCTGTGATAAGCACCATGGGTTGTATGTAAGTGCTGAATCACTGACTTGTAAACCTTGAAACTCATATTACACCCTATGTTAACCAACTGGAATTTAAATAAAAACTTAAAAAAAAAAATCAGTGAAATTTGTGGCTGAAATCAGAATTAACCTGATCCGAAACCAAGATTCAGACACTCAACTGAACTAAGCCACTCAGGTGCCCCAAAAGAAAACCATTTTAGGGGCTCCTGGGTGGCTCAGTCAGTTCAAGGTCTGCCTTCAGCTCAAGTCATCATCTCAGGGTCCTGGGATCGAGCCCCGAGCCCTGCATCAGGCTTCCTGCTCAGTGGGGAGTCTGATTCTCCCTCTCCCTCTGTTCCCCAACCCCCAGTCACGCTCTCTCTCTCAAATAAATAAATAAAACCTTTAAAAAAATAATTTTAGACAGAAATACAGTTAGAGGAAATATTCTGAGGAAAAGAGTAAAAAAAGATATTTTACAAAAAGTGTACAATCTTTAGCTAAGTCATGAACATTGCCTAAGGAGTATAAAACCTTTCTAATAATATCAAAGACTGATTCAAAAGTAAAAAAATCTAGGGGCACCTGGGTGGCTCAGTGGCTCAAAGCCTCTGCCTTTGGCTCAGGTCATGATCTCACGATCCTGGGATCGAGCCCCACATCAGGCTCTCTGCTCGGTGGGGAGCCTGCTTCCCCCTCTCTCTCTGCCTGCCTCTCTGCCTACTTGTGATCTCTCTCTCTGTCAAATAAATAAATAAAATCTTTAAAAAATAAAAAAAAAGTAAACAAATCTTAAATATTTTTCTTTAGTTTTAGTTGAGTTCTGTGACACGAGATGCTGCCCAATTAATACTTTGGGTATGTTCTGTCTCTAAGAATTTTCAAATACATGAAAGAATATTTGTAGCCTTAAAACTATTAACCTTGTGGTGTAGGTATTTTTTAATCTTTTATATCTGTCAAAGAAGAATTTCACCTGTATGTGAAAATTTCTATTGTGACAGTACTTCAGCTAGGTTGGGTTGAAATCTGACTTACTGGGATTTTAACAGACTGATGCTTCTTTTATTGCTTCATTGTACTGTATGTTACATATTGGAAACACTTGCACTCAGTTTTCTGAAGCCGGCTCTATGAAAACTATCATGGATACAGTTGTTGAAATGCTTTAGTACGTACTTGCAAATGCTACAATGATTCCCCAGTATGGAACTGTTGAAAGAAACAGAAGACAATGGATTTAATGATTCTGTGTTCTCTGCCAGTATTCACTGATTGAGAGATAAAGGAGTTCTACAATTCACTGTATTGTCAACTCCAAATCAGATTTCCTTACAATAAAAGAAAATGTTTCCCAAATCAAGAAATAATTATTTCACTCAATGATCAAAGATAAAAAATGGCAGTGGGATTGGCATTTTCTCACCGATATCCACACCGCATATGATCAAGCTAAAGTTAAAGCTCCAAGGAAGGGAAAAGAAGATCATATTTATGACCTAGCCAGACAAGTGTGAAAATTTTTGTTCCAACTTCATAAGTCAACAATAATGAATTTTACATATTTTTATAACATGACTCAACATGTAGATTTAAGTTGAAATAGCATTATGTAAATTGACTGCAAAAACTAAAAAGTTTGAAGAACACTTTATTGATATTGCTAAACTTAGAATTTCTTTTCAATTTATTCAATATTTCTTTTGAATTTAATATTAATAATACTGTGTTGACACAAGAGTTAGCAAATTTACTTAACTTGGACATGGTTTTGAAAAGTCAAGTCAATTCTTCTAAAAATATGAACCAGTTTTGTCAATGTGCATGCGACTATTACAGGAAAATGATTTTTCATTCAGTTACTGAAAAAGTTTATGTGGGAATAACTTAAGTATGTAAATCTACATTATCAACCATAAATTTTTATGAAATCTAAACAGAGGGCAAGGGTTTCAGATGAAAATTTAGTATCTGGATTAAGATGTTCCAAAAATGTAAAATGCACACCAGATTTTGAAGACTCAGAATGAAAATAAAATCCCATAAAATATCTCATTAATTGTTTCTTATATTAATAATATGTCAAACTGATTATTTTAGATTTTTCTGGTCAAATAAAATATATTATTAAATTGCACCGCTTTGTACTTATTTTAATGTGGCTACTAGGAAACTTAAAATTACACACGTGACTAGCATTCTATTTCTGCTGGACAGCATCCTTTGCAATTGTTACATTTCCTCATAAGCCCATTTGGAAAGAAATCACAAAAGAAGACTTATTTATATACATGAGAGAAAAAAACTCACAATAGGAAAAGAAAACTTCTACCCTGGGTCAAAAGAAAAGCCATTCAGAGCTCTGAGAGTACAGCCTCAGGGCCTTGAGGAATTTCTGAAATTCCCTGAAGTAACAGGAGGAAGGGACTTGCTGTAAAGGACCCAGTGGAGAACCCTATTGAGGTTCTGGGAAGCCCTGTGAGGGATTCCCAGTCATACGGCCCACGGGTCCCATTTGTACAGATTAGAACTGTCTTAGCTCAACCCTAACTGCTATGGCCATGGGCGACCGAGCTGTCCTCCAGGAGCTGCCATTTTGTCCCACCTTAAAACGAGAAAATTACAGTTTTTAACTCTCTGGAGCCCTTTCGCGCCATACAAAATTATGAGAGAGACAAAACAACAAAGGGACGATCAATTCCTGGAACTACTACAGTCCCTTGCAGGACACCTGAGAGAATGAAGGACGCTTATGTGGATGATGACAACCCCCAGCCTGCATAAGTCATGTCACCATTTACAAGGTGCCATCACAGACCGTGTCACATGCCACAGAAGGACACAGAGCCAAGTATGATCATCACCATCCACGTTTACAGATGGGTCACTGGGATTCAGAGTGGCGTTGCCCAGGGTCACAGAGATCCAGACACCTACTCGGACCCGGTCATAACTCCAGCCATGTACTGACTCCACTTCGTTATAGCTGCTAACTGTGCAAATATGTAGAATGTTATAAATATATATATTTTACAGCATCCCCTGTTCATACTTATAAAAGCTAAATTCTACCTTTATCTTCAGATTTAAAAATCGTAGTAGGAAAAAGACTGAATAAACCTTTTTAAAAAATTTTTAAACGAATAATCTGGATAAACGATCATGTCCCACTTTGACTCTTAGTTCTGGTGAAACAATCTTTTGCATTCTAAATATGTGAATATGTAATAACAAGGGGCACCTGGATGGCTCAGTTGGTTAACTGGCTGCCTTTGGCTCAGGTCATGATCTCAGGGTCCTGGCATTGAGCCCCGCATCAGGCTCCCTGCTCCGCGGGGAGTCTGCTTCTCCCTCTCCCGCTGCCCCTCCCCTGCTTGCACAACACTCCTCTCTCTCTCTCTGTCAAATAAACAAAATCTTTTTAAAAAACGTAATAACAAGACTTCACAAAGCTTTGCTCACCTTTGGGGTAGCTGGTGAATCATGAAAATCCATCACAGAGAGAAGCGGATACATACGTTACTGGGGCCAGTGAGTGTAAACAAAAAGGGGAAAACAATGCCATGAACACCCAACCTAGCAAACAGATGGAGCCCAGAGAGCAATGCAACTGGGGAAAAGAGCATTTACATGGAGTCATATCTTCCAGTGTCTTCTTCCCTTAAGTGATTTGTTTGGCTACACACACACATGTTCATTGGTGATCATGGAAAGAATACTGGAGACCCCTTACAGCCCCGATTTTAGGGGCACTACCCAGTTTTTCCCTACTCAAATGAAAACAGCCATAGCAGTGACAGCCATAATAAGAGTAATAAGAAGAGCTTTTACTTATGTAGTGTGAACTATGAGACAGACATTACTCAAAGCCAGTACACAAATTAATTAATTCTTACAACCACCCTGAGGTATTACTATTACTATCCCCATTTTATTTACAGAAAAGGAAACTAAGGCACAGAGTGAAATACTTACTATTTACCACTGTGCTATATACACTTTACATTGTCACCCTATTTAATCCTTGCAGCTACCTTATGAGGTAGATTCTAAGGCTCGGAGGGATGAGGAAATTTGCCCCAGCTAAGAGGAGGAAGAACTGGGATTAGAACCCAAGCATCTGATCCTAGATCTTAATCACTGTGTAATACTGCTTCCCTCCACCTTACGGTACCATTCTTGGGACACCTTGCCATAACCGCACTGCTTAGAGATGGGCAATATAGCAGATACTGTCATACCCTGCCTGGGTGTCCTTTCTTTTTGTTTGTTTGTTTGTTTGTTTGTTTTTTCTGGGTGTCCTTTCTGAGGGGACCCCTGATTGCTGGGAGGTGGCTCCCAAGAACTTATGCATGCCTTTTCTCCAGGGTCTAGGCCCTGCCCGGAAATGTGGGGGGGGGCTACATTCTCCACTTCCCCCACAGCCAATGGCTGTCTGATACTGGAGGACAGAAGCCAGGTCCTCTTGTCTCAACACTGAGGTACCATTAACTCCTGAGCATCATGGAGTCAGGCGGAGGAGAGACTTGTGCTGAAACCACATCTTTGCTTGGCTTCTCCTGCTGTCTGGCCCCCGCTTGCTTCCAAGTGAGTCTCTCCCAGGAGCCTCCACCTCTTCCCCCCCTTCGATCACCCACACAAGAAACCTGGTTTCCCCTTCTGCTTCTAGGGAGCCTCACCTAGGAGACAGACAGGCTTTATCAAGCACAAACAGCAAAGTTTTAGACTGCAATCAAAGTAGCACAGAGGATGCTCCAGAACTAATCTTGTTGGCTTTTTAGATAAAAGTATTTTTATCCTCCAAAAAAAATCCCACATTTTCGTTTAAGTGCTTCAAGATGAAAGCTAAAAACATTTATGTAATACATCGAAAGGATCTTAAACACTTACTTCACTAAAGAAGCTTTGCGACACAGCTTGTCAGCCCCTCTGTAGTAATTCACCAACTGCATCAGCCCAGGCTCGTGACCTATAAAGGAAAGAGGAGGCTCAGAAGGGAAGGAGGACAGGTGGGAAATGACAATGTCAGCGCCAGCACGGAGGAGAGAGAACAGCTGTGTCATGCCCGGCTTTTCTTTCTCCCATTTCAGGACGAGTTGGTGGAAATGGAACGATTCCGTTGCCCTGCACCTGTACTCCCCTTCCACAGCACGGCCCTGGAAACCCTTCCCTGCCCCACAGTGGACATTAAGGAAGCAACAACCTTGGTCTGCCAAAGACTGCTGCTGCTTTTGTTTTCTCTTCTTAGGGTAGAAAGGTTTTTTCTCTCTTTGATCCCCACCACACCCCTCTCTTGGCTTAACACAGAGGGATTTAATAATCTCTGTACAATACAACAGTCATGCTTTGACATCCCTAACCTTGCTTTTCTACAGCCATCAGGGAGGGCAGGAGAACTATGCTGTCGCTGTTCTCAAGCATGTCTACCTCTGCGAGCTTCTAGGAGAGCCACGAGAGGCAAATGAAGGGAGTGGAGAAACCATGTCTATAAAATCAGAAGCCCTGAGGACTTTCTTCTGTGTATCCTCCACAGAGAAGCTCATCTTCAGTAACTCTTACTGCACTGTCCCCTCCTCTATAAAATAGAGCAGAAAGGATACAAACAAAAACAAAAGCCTCCATTTTTGCTTAAAATCCTAAATGCATTGAATTTCCAGCAACAAAAATAAAAGTAAAACCAAACAAAGGGAGTTTGAGTAGAAGATGCCAGAGGTAAGAAGAATACATCTGAGAACAGCATATACTTTAAATAAAAAGATTTAGGCACTAACTAGCTCTCACTGTCTCCCTGGGGCAGGTGAACCTGGCTCATACCTCAACTGCCTACCCCCTCATCTCCATGGTACCAACATTCCCGAGACTTTACCTGGTTCTATAAGCCATCTCCTTGGGTTTCATACTTTAAGCAAAAACTAAATATCCCTAACAGTGAAGACATATAACCATATGGCTGTGGCACAGTTTTCTTTTCCATAAAAAACAAATGTTTATTTATCATCTGTTGACTCTGTGGTACTTGTTTAGGATTTGGACCCTGTAAGTTTCTGTTTCTTTGTCCCTAGTCATGAGCACCACGGCAGTGCCAACCGTTCCTGCTTCAGCCCTGGAGAGACTTTCCACAGAGGAAAGTAAGTCAGTCGGGCAGGGAAATGCAAGAGCAAGAAGGAAATATATGTTCTCGACTATAAGTAGTTCTTCATTCAGGCAAAGTATTCTCTTTGCTAAGGGTTTCCTGGAGAGACAGGTTAACCAAAGGGAATCTGCAGGCACATTCCCTGTGGTCCCAAATTTCTGGGGGTTGGAATCAGCCTCTCCATGGAGTCCCCATCATACATACATCTTTAATTTCTAGAATAAAAAGTTGTCCATGGTACCATTTTAAAGAAAAAATTTCCATAAGGCTATGCTAAACACCCTTCGTTCCTGCAATCACTACAACTGTACAAGCCCCCCACCCAAAGGCTCTCTGGAAGCTCACCAGTGACCAGTCAGTTCCAAATGGCCTGTTTTCAATCTGGCCATTCAACCGCTCCACCCTCTGACCACACCTATTTCTAAAAACTGTGTCCTCTGCTGGACATTGAACACGGCTCTCTCTGGGTTGGCCTCCAAGGCAGAGATGACTTTTCCTCGTTACTGATTCTCCCCTTCTGTCTTTGGCAATTCGATTTGGTCCCCACCCCGGGGGAATTTTGGCAAGGAACATGGATGGCTACTGTGGGAGGGGCTGCATCTCCGGGATGACTGCGCAGTGAGAAGTCACGAGACGGTTCAGGTGAATGGGATGTAAGTTGGAGTGATTTGCACAACTTCTGGATTACGTCATCTAGAAAGGAGCCTCGGGTCCTCTCCTCCTCTTCTTTCCCCTGCCCCTCCCTACACGCGAGGATGCGGATATGGATGTAGATATGATGCCAGGCCAGCATCAACCATGTGAGTGAAGGTAACTCCCTCGGGATGAGCAGGTCAGAGAAGTGGGACGCAGGGGGAAGCCAGCGTCCCGTAAAATCTGCATTCAACACACAACTGTGGAAACACTAAGGACAGGCCTAAATCAGACACCCTCCGGCCCTTCCCTGGCTTGGCTCACTTCTGCAGCTCCTGCTTTTGGAACCCAGAGGTCTTTTCCAAATCCCCGGTTCACCTGAGCCTTCAGGGAGCTGAATCCTCAGGGTATTCAACACACACAAGGATCCCTCCCGCGCCAACATCAGGCACGGTGGAATCCTCAGTGCAGAAAATTCGCTAGAGCACTCCAGCCGGAGACCGTGCGGCGGCTCGTGGCCCCGCCCCAGCTCGGCCCGCGCGAGTTGGGGGCTTCGGGCCGGGGCAGTGCGGGAGCGCGCGGCCGACGCCCGCCGGGCTGCACGGACCTGCCATTGTCCGGGGGCAGCGGCGGCCCCGAATCCGATTTACCGGACGAGACGGCATGCAAAGCGGTGGGTTTAGACCTTTATGGATCCCTTTTCTCCCTGCCCGAGGAACGACAGAGAGGAAGACTGATGACCTTAAGACAAAAGCGCGGGTGCTAACGGGCCGTGGGAGGAGCGGGAGGGCGGGGACCGGGAAGCGCTCACCCAGTCTCCCGAAGGGCAGCCGGTTCCTCTCGCCCAACATCAGGTTGAACCTGGGGTTGTCGCGCCTCAGCCTCTTCCAGTGGCCGGTGGCGAGCAGCAGCCGCGAGACCTCGGCGTAGACGCTGCTGTTCTCGTCGCGCACCACGAAGGTGTACATGGCGGAGGGCCGTGCGCCCGGGCCGCCCGGGCAGCCGCCGCAGGGACCAGCCGGCCGAGGTGGCGGCTCAGCGCGGAACCCGCCCGGGCGCCCGCCGCCGCGCGGGTTCCCGGAGCCACTAGGGTCCCGGCGGCGCCGCGCCCCGGCGCCCGCGCGTCAGCCCGGAGGCCGCGCCCCCTCCCCCTCCTTCAGCTCCCGGCGCGGCCCCGCCTCCGCCCCGTGATGCCGCGCGGCCGCCCCCGGCCGGGTTGGGGTGGGGGTGCTGTTCGCTGTGGCTCCGCAGCGCGTCCTGAGCCCTGGTGGGGGCTCCCCGGTGGCTGTAGGCCGACCGGGGCGAGGGCGGCTTTGGCGCAGTGTTGGGAATGTGCAACCGAGGGCGACCGGAGACTGGGCGCGTCCCCCTGAGTCCCGGGTCCCAGCCAGGGGGCGGTGCCAGCGGAGGATTCCCCCCCCCCCGCTTCTGCGCGGCACGCTGCGGCTCTTCCACCCCCACTGTTCCAAAGGGACGATTTATGGGTAAAAATGAAACGTTCCAAGGCACAGTCCCATGTCTGCGGAATGGAAATGGACGAGGCAATTCTAAAATTTATGCAGAAATGCAACAGTCGAAGAATAACAAAAGCGATCTTGAAGAAGAAAGTTGGAAGACTTAACACTACCTGGTATCAAGACCTATAAAAGTTATAGTATTCAAATGCAAACCTACAGTAATTAAGAAAGTATGGTTTGGGCACAGGGGAGACAAGTACACCAAAGGAAAGGTATCTATCGATTGATGTGGTCGCTTGGTTCATAACAAAGATGACATTGCAGATCAATGGAGAAAAGGACGGACTTTTCATAAATGAAGCTGGGTCAGTGAATATACATTTGGAAAACAAAAGTAGTCTTGACTTCTGTCACACATAAAATCAGTTACAGATTCATTGTGAGCTGATGCATCTATATATGAAAGTAAAGCAATAAAGCTTTTAACAGAAAACACGAAAGAAAATCTTTATGATCTTATACTAGGTGAAAATCTTAAAGAGGACACAAAAATCTCCAGGAATAAAGGAAAAAACTGGTGAATCAATAACCTTAAAAATAAAAAATAAAAAAAAAACCTTAAAAATAAGAACTTTTATTTAGCAGAAGACACCATCCAGAGAACAAAAAGGAAAGCCACAGAATAGGATATGATGTCTGGGTGGGTGTGTGTGTGTATACATACATATCAGAGGACCCATATTTAGGACACATGAGGAATTATAAATTAATAATATTAATAATAAAATTAATAATTTAAAATTTAAAAAACTGACAAGCCAACAAAAGAACTGAGCTGGATATTTTAAGAGACAATCCAATAGGTAAACTCTCAGCACAAGAGATTTGAAGAAGAGTCATAGGAAGACACTAAATAAGTACTATGTTGGGCCAAAAAGCAAGGCCACACGCGATAGTTGCAGGACAAGAGTACAAATGGAAACTGTGTGTCTCAATGTCTACCATATGTCTAAATATTTTAAAGTTATAAACCATGCCCATAAGCTGCTAAATAAAATGTCTGTTTCCCGCCTTGCAAATATATAATGATAAGGATGACCTCGAAGGCCAAGATTTTTAGAATTCTCAGATTCACGGAAGTTCAATGCCAGAAGCTGGAAATACTGGGGGAGATGGCCCTGGCCTCTGCCCATGGCCTGCCCCTGTTTCTTCCCTTCCTCGACTCCATCCTGCACCATGAGGGGCCACGCATGTACGCAAGGGGACACTACAGCCAGGAAATTCAGGAAATTCAAGCTCCATCTACTCACCCAGCACCTCCCACAAACAGCTGCAGTTTGGTCACTGCCCAGCACGCCAGCTGGAGTGTGCACACCAGCGATGTCATTGTTGGGAGAATAGACCCTGGGAAGAAGCCAGAGCAGGCTCAGGAGGAAGAGCTGGGCTATTTGGACCATGAATTTTGGTTCTCAGGTACCTAGCATAGTCTAGAAAGGGGGAGGGGCATATCCTTTTGCCCTCAGAAACATCTTATCCATAGGGAGGGACATGGCTAGAGTAGGGTCAGACTGGGAACCTCTAAAGCAAGGACCTTTCTTACATGGGTCTAAGGGTCATACTCCTAAGAAGAAAGCTTCAGAATCCGCCACTACCCTTTCCCCTCTCTCTGCTCTTTGTGTCCTATACTTGGACACCCAAACAACTCAAAATTCTTTTTCTCTCATCATCTCTAACATTACCACAATCACTCTATGCTTTGGGTTTCACACCTGTCTTCTAGCTGCTCTTCTTACTTTAGCCCCTTTACCTCTCCGTTCTTCCCTGAACATCATTACCAAATTAATCTTCCTAAAATACAGCATTCCTCACATCTACCCATATATCAAAGACTGCAATGGCTCACTGAAGCCAGCATCCTCAATTTCAAAGTCATAGCCTTTTATTAAGTCTTCCTATTGTAACTTTCTTGCCACATTTACCACACTACTTCAACCAAAGTCTTTGAAGTGCCCTGATCGTCATCAAGGTCAAATGAAAGTGTGTTAGATGGACTTTTAATGTTGAGTGTGTATTAACCCTTCCAAAACTGATGAACCATGTACCAGATGGATCATAAAGTCCCTATTAATCAAAACCCTTAATTAGCTATCATTTTCTGTCTCACAATTGTGCTGAATAAAGTAAGACTTACTATTTCTTTGGACCAAGGTCTTGGTTGCTCTTTAGCACTTTGGGCGTAGGACTGCCTCCCCCTTCCGCAGAGCTTTTGACACCCCTCCCTGAAGAAGATGCCACTCATGCGCTTCTACCCCAGAAAACCTGCCTTTAACAAGTCCTTGTTGCCTACAGTGTTCAAGGCATAGAGGACACAAGATGAAGTCTCTATCCTCACAGAGCTCTGATCCTGAGGAAGCTTACATTTTTCTGGATGCTACCTTGAGGAATTTAACTGGAGGAACAAATATCCTTACAGTTTCTGCTGCTGGAATTCTGGGTTGGAGTGACAGTTGTGAGGACAGGAATACCTTCCAGAGACACTCACACCTCAACATGTAGGATGGAGCTGCTTGAGTCCATATGGCACCTGAGTCATTTTTTCCTCTGCTTCTTGTTCTTCCGAGATGCAATAACTCCCACACAGAGATGAAGGAAAGTAGAAAAAATAGAAAAATAACTCAGTGAGTTACACTCAAAGGACATCGTGAAACGTAGAGTTACAAGGCGTCAGTGACTGTGCGGTGATGCCCACGCCTCCTATCCAGAGACCAGCAATGGAGCCCATACCCTGTTTTTGCCTGGGCCATGTTGCTATGGCGTGGTGTGTGCTGAGGGTTTGCACACAGGATAACAGGCCTGGGAATGACCAACTTAATTAGATATTGGTGGCATCTTTTTTTTTAAGATGTTATTTATTTGAGAGGGAGAGCACGCACGGGCACGTGGGTTGGGGGGGGCAGAGGGCGAGGGAGAAGCAGACTCTTCGATGAGGAGGGAGTCCTGACATCAGGACCTGAGCTGAAGGCAGATGCTTAACCGACTGAGCCACCCAGGGGCCCTGGTGACATCTTTTCAAATGAATAAAGATATTAATAAATATAAGATAATTTTCCCCATTCCATAAATAACTAGCGGTGCTAAGGAGACAGGAATAGAAGAGGCATTTGAGAGGGGAGAACCATCAGGGAAAATCTCTGAGGAGAAATCAGTTTTGAAGCTAATCTAGAATGAAAGGAAACCGAGTCTCATCTGTATTGACCAAAGGAAAGACCAAAGGCTACATCTGCCTCTACCCAGTTTATCCCTAAAGCTCGTCTGATTTTGGGTATCACTAAGGATACATCAACAATTTAACATCGAGGTTTTACGTAACTCCTGAGGCTGCCACTCATGAAATTCTCTTCCCCCCAGATATTCATGGGAGGGTGCTTCTCATGCCAAGCCTCACCAAGCCTCCTCTGTGGTTCGCCAGCCTACAGTGCTCCTCAGGGTGCATCCTACCCTTCTCTGGGCCATGCTGCCTGGTGTTCTCCCAAAGCTGGAAAGGCCATATGAGTGTCCCTAGTGTTTCTACGGAAAGGGAAAGACTACCTCTTCATAGAGGTCCCAGTCCTAGAGTAGAGCGAAGGAGTGACTCTTCCATTGTCTTCTCAGTGATCCTACTGAAATTCTCATTTCAGCTTCAAGCCTCCACTCCAAAAACCAGCCCCCTGCTCCTCTAAGCAGATCACCTCTCAGCCTGTCTGGAATCCTGGTTGCAGCCCAGCTGAAACAGCCTGCTCCATCTTGGGTGGATTCCTCAGAATTGAATTGCTGCGTCCTATGGTAAATTTATGTCTGATTTTTTAAGACACTACCAAACTGTTTTCCAAAGTGGATCCAGCATTTTCCATTCCCACCAGCAATGCTGGTGGGTCTTAATTTCTCTGCATCCTTGATAACACTTGATATTGTGTTTTAAATTTTTTAAATTTATTTTAAAAATATTTTTATTTATCTATCTATCTATCTAGAGAGCGCATGAGCAGGGGGAGGGGCAAAGGGGGAGGAAGAGAGAGAATCTGAAGCAGACTCCCTGCTGAGCAGGAAGCCTGACACAGGGCTCAGTGGCATGATCCTGAGATCATGACCTGAGCTGAAACCAAGAGTGGGTCACTGAACTGACTGAGCCACCCAGATGCCCCAAGAATTCTTTATATACTTTGGATACAAGCCTCTTGTCAGATATATGATTGGTAAATATTTCTCCTAGTTTGTGGTTTATCTTTTCATTTTTAATGATGTCTTTGTAGTGCAAAAGTTTTAAATTTCAGTGAATTCTAACTTTAGTGATTTTTTTTCCTTTTATGGATTTTAAAGCTATAAATTTTCCAATAGGGCCTTAGCTCTATCTGACATATTTTGATCTGTTATGCTTTCATGTTCATTCAATTCAAAAAATTTTCTAAGTTCCCTTGTGATTTCTTTTTGATCTGTAGGCTATTTATTAATGTGTTGTTTCATTTTTAAATAATCAAGGATTTGCCAAATTTCTTTCTGTTGTTGATTTTTTTTTTTAAAAAAAAGATTGTATTTATTTATTTGACAGAGAGAGAGCACAAGCAGGGGGAGTAGCAGGCAGAGGGAGAAGCAGGCTCCCCACTGAGCAGGGAGCCCTATGCGGGGCTCAATCCCAGGACCCCAGGATCATGACCTGAGACGAAGGCAGACGCTTAACCAACTGAGCCACCCAGGTGCCCCTCTGTTGTTGATTTCTAATTTAAGTCTATGGTGGTCAGAGAATATACTTTGCATAATTCTAATCCTTTTTATTTATTGAGAATTTTATAGCATAGAATGTGGTCTACCTTGGAAATGTTCCATGTATGCTTGAAAAGAATGTATCTTCTCCAATCGTTGTGTGGAGTGTTCTATATATGCTAATTAGGGTGCCTTGGTTGATAGTACTGTTCAAGTTTTGCTAATTTTCTGCCTAGTTGTTATATTAATTACTTAAAATTGGATTTTTTTAAAGCAAACTCTACCCATACTGTGGGGCTTGAATTCATGACCCCAAGATTAAGAGTTGCATGCTCTAAGCAATTGGGTTTTGAAATCTACAACTATAAATGCATATTTCCCCTTTTAATTCTGTTGGTTTTAGTTTCATGTATTTTGGAGCTCTGTTGTAAGGTACATTTACACTTCTGGTTGTTATATTTTATGACATATGGACCCTTTTTATCATTATGAAATGTCCCTTTTTGTTTAACAATATTTTCGTCTTAAGGACTACTTTATAATAACAGAGGTGTGTATATTAATTTTTTTTAGGGCTGCTAGCAAACTGAGTGACTTAAAACAACAGAAATTGATTCTCTCACAGTTCTGAAGCTAGAAGCCTGAAATTAAGGCATCCTCAGGCCATGCTTTCTCTCAAGGTTCTAGGAAAGACTCCTTCCCTGTCTCGTCCGAGCATCTGGTAGTCAGTCAGCAGTCCCTGGTGCTCTTGCCTTATTTCTTTCCAATTTCTGCCTCCACCATCACATGGCATTCTGTCTGTCTCTCTGTCCTAATTTCTCTCCTCTTCTGAGGACATCAGTCTTTGAATTAGGGCCTACTCTAATCTAGGATGACCTTATCTTAACTTGATTACATTTTTCAAAGACCTTATTTTTAAATAAAGTTGCTTTCATAGGTTCTGGGTAGAGATGAAATTTGAAAGGGCACTGTTCCACTCAGCAGAGCACTCTCACTCTCTTTTGGTTCCTGTTTGCAAAGGATAGCTTATACCCATCACTTTACTTCCCACCCATTTGTATGTGTGTATGTGTGTTTTTAAGGATTTTATTTATTTATTTGACAGAGAGAGACACAGCTAGAGAGGGAACACGAGCAGGGAGAGTGGGAGAGGGAGAAGCGGGCTTCTGGCCGAGCAGGGAGCCCGATGCGGGGCTCAATCCCAGGACCCTGGAATCATGACCTGAGCCGAAGGCAGACGCTTAAAGACTGCACCACGCAGGCATGCCCCCCATTTGTGTTTTTGAATCAAGTTTGTGTCTCTTATAGATAGAATTGGGTCTTGCTTTTTTTTTTTTTTTTTTAAGATTTATTTATTTATTTCAGAGAGAGAGAGCACAAGTGTGAGGGGCAGAGGGAGAGGGAGAGAATCTCAAGCAGACTCCCCTCTGAGTGTGGAGCCCAAGGCAGGGCTGGATCTCACAACTCTGAGATCATGACTTGAGCCGAAATCAAGAGTCAGTCACTTAACTGACTGAGCCACCCAGGTGCCCCTGGATTTTGCTTTTTTATGCTGTCTGTCAGTCTCTATGTTTTGATTAGGGTGTATAGAGAATTCAGATTTAATATAATTATTGATATTATACATTTGTCATTTTGCTATTTGTTTTCTATCTTCTTCTTAATTGCCCTCTTTTATGTTAAATAAATGTTTTTAGTATGCTATTTTATTTTATATTTTAAATTAGACTCTCCACCCAATGTGGGGCTTGAACTCATGGCCCTGAGATCAAGAGTCACATGCTCTACTGATTGAGCTGGTCAGGTGCCCGTAGTGTGCAATTTTAATTAATTGTTAGTTAACTTTAGTGTGTTTTTTTTTTAAGATTTTATTTATTTACTTGACACAGAGAGAGAGAGAGATCACAAGTAGGCAGAGAGGCAGGCAGAGACAGAGGGGGAAGCAGGCTCCCCGGTGAGCAGAGAGCCCGATGTGGGGCTCGATCCCAGCACCCCGAGATCATGACCCGAGCCGAAGGCAGAGGCTTTAACCCTCTGAGCCACCCAGGCCCCCCTAACTTTAGTGTTTTCAAAAAATATTTTATTTTGGGGGGCACCTGGATGGCTCAATCAGTTAAGTGTCCAACTCTTGGTTTTGGTTCACGTCACGATCTCAAGGTTGTGAGATCAAGCCCCGCATCAGGCTCTTAATCTCTACACTCAAGGTGGGGCTTGAACCTACAACCCCAAGATCAAGAGTTACATGCTCCACCAACTGAGCCAGCCAGGTACCCCTTTTAGTATTTTTTCAAAATTATTTTCTTGGTGTTTGCAATTGGGATTATAACGTGCATCTTAACTTAGAAAAAAATTTTGCTGCAACTTAATACTATTTTAATTCTGGTAAAATAATGAAAATTTGCTTTAATGTAGTTCTATTCTCTCTCCCCTCCTTCATGCTTTTATTCTTGTAAATCCAACAATACAGTGTTATAATTGTTATTTTACATAATCTTATATTTTTAAATCTGTTAAGAGAAAAGAGAAAAATGTGTATATGGTTTTGATAATTACTTACGTAAGTAACTTTATAGGAATTCTTCATTGCTTTCTGTTGATTTGAATTACCATCCAGTGCCATTGACCTAAAGGCTGCAGGATAGTATGTCTTGTAATAGACATAGACTCTCCTGCCTCCGGGAAATCACTTTCACTGACAATGATCCTGGGTGTCGTCATCCATTCCTCCAAACTGAGTGAGCCCCTTTCAATGGCAAGAGAGAAGCTACTGGTTCTTCTGGACCTCCCTCTCTGGCTGAACCCCATGTTGATGGCTTAGATGGAATCAGCCCCAGTCTAGAATGCCATAGATCTTCACAACATCCAGCAAGTGTTCATGCATAACCACTCTTTAGATTGTTGTATCTCTTTGGTCAATGTCCAGAGTGCTGAAATGGTTGTTTGAGGGCAATTTCGTCCATCTTTATAGTTGCTTCTGGAGAAGAGGTTTTGACAGTCTCCTCACTCAGCCATTACCGGAAGTCCTGCCTTAGTCACCATCCTTCCCAGCACTGTTGTAATTAATTCCTTGAACCAAATTCCCTCCATTTTAAATACCTAGAGTGGTTTCTGTTTTCCTGACCAGACACAACTCAAACATAGTAATCTCTAGGAATTTACTGTAAGTCCAGTAATTTGAAGAGGAAATCATTTTCAGAGATTTGGTGCCATTCATACACCCCAGTCTTCAGTTTCTTCACTCATAAAGTGAACTTAATAACACTTACCTAATTAAATTGTTCTGTGGAATAAGCGAGCTGATGTATGGAAAACACCTGGGACACAATACAAATTAATACAAATTAAAGTCTATTTTTCCTCTAGTTTAAGCCCCAATTCCTTTTTCTGTTCCAAGAAAAAGCCAGAATATTCCCTCAACAAATTCCTGTGAAAATCCACATGAAGGAACTAGAAAGAAGCCAAGTTAATTAAACTGCTCAGTGATTCATCATCTGCCTTTTATTAGCCGTAGTGCCAAATTTCCTTTTTGTTCCCCACAACAAAACTGTCCAAAGACTCATAGTTGAGTTTTATTTTTACGACTGGATTGACTAAAACAAGTTAGCTTTTTTCTCATACTTGAATCTCGTTCTTATTCTTGTGAATAAGCAGGACTTTTAATACTGCAGAAACAGAAGACCCTCCATAGCTCCATGCATAAATTATGTTTGCTTGTTAGCAATCCTGTCTGTGACGTCAGTGGCAGAGTCAGCTAACAGTTGCTGGGCAATGTCACAGTCTTGAACTGTAGTGTGGATGTAAATAGATTCCTGTTGCTGAATTAAAAAAAAAAAAAAAAAGACCCAAACTGGGTTTCTTACATTTAGAGTGAATCAGGGGTCTGCTCTTTGGCTTAGAGAGTGGCAAGTATCTTCTCATCAAGGTAAGCAAAAATGTCCATGTTTTTCTCCCTTATTGGCTCTCTATGTGTGGCTACACTCTTGTAATTATTGATCAAACGTTTTAGTATTGGAATTTTGTCCATTTGCCCACACAATGCTTGAAATTTCTATATATTATCCTCAAGTTGTCATTCAGCCTTATATACTGCCAAGGGAAGGAAGTTTATTAACCCCCGAGTAATAGTACTCCTAAGGTCTTTGAGAATTTTGATTTGAGATGCCCATTCAACCTAAGAGAGAACTTTCTCTTGCCATATGGCTTTCATCCCTTGCTCTGAGAAGCTCCATAGGGGAAAAGTCAGGCAAAATTTCTTTCTTCTAGGGATGCTTGGTTGGCTCAGTTGGTTGGGCGTCTGTCTTTGGCTTGGATCGTGATCCCAGGGTCCTGGGATTGAGTCCTGCACCAGGCTCCTTGCTCAGCAGGGATCCTGCTTCTCCCTTTGCCTGCAGCTCCCTCTGCTTGTGCTCTCTCTTAAATAAGTAAATAAAATCTTTTAAAAAATTTCTTTCCTCAAAAAAAAAAATTTCTTTCTTGTATGTAGTTCTACAAATAATGAAGACCTCAGTCATGTCTTCTTAATTAGATTAACCATTGCTTAAACTGGTTTTTATGTCATACAGTTTGCATGAGTGAGTCCGTTTTCCATCCTATCTGCCTTCCTCTGAACCTGTCTCAGGTGTCCTTCTTTTACTTTTTAAACCTGTTGGTGCTAAGCCACAATATACTCTATACTTGTAGGGTCCTGAAAATTACCCCCATTTAGCCCTTTAATACTTTGTAGATTTCCTTCCCATTGTAGAGGTAAAATTAGATGAACATCAAGTTAGAGAAATATTTATACATGTCAGTCAGCATGGGCTCAGATCACATCATACTTCTGTTCACAGACTGGAAGAGATGGAATCTTTCCTCTTGGAAGACATTGGCTCCATGATACAGAACGAGGCCATTGAGAGAATCATCTCCCCAATGACTGTTCAGCTTTGCCATCTGATCATTTCGATGGAGAGGAAAGATATGGAAAATGAAGTATTCGCCTCTTTGGAGAGGATGGCAGAGGAATTGGCTCAAGCTAGTGAAGACTTTGTGCAAGTTGCTAAAAGGTAATAATTTCAAAGAACTCCAGCCCTTTTCCCTGACAAGATTGCCAAAGAAGAGTATTAACTAGAGCCTTATTAGAGTCTCCTTAAATGCTTTGGAAAGAAGTCAGGTGGGAAAGTAAATTGGTATATAACATAAGGCAAACCTACTTCATATATTGTTACTTATTAGTTGGGGTGTACTTTCTCTCTTTTTTAAAAAATTTATTTATTTGAGGTGGGGGAGGGGCAGAGGAAGAAAGAGAGAGAGAATCTCAGCATAGAGCCCAGTGAGGGGCTCAATCACATGACCCTGAGATCATGACCTGAGCCAAAACTCAGAGTCAGACACTTAACTGACTGAGCCACCCAGGCATTCTGGGGCGTACTTTCAATATACAAACATTTCAGGATTAGTTCAGTTTCCCACTAAGAAGCCATTGTATGTCCCATCAAAAGGTTTCTCAATTCCTTCTTCTTTCACAGATTATTTTGTATGGTAGAGATAGGAATTTTCAGAGTTGGGTGCCTGGGTGGCTCAGTGGGTTGGGCGTCTGCCTTCGGCTCAGGTCATGATCCTACAGTCCTGGGATCGAGTCCCGAATTGGGCTCCTGCTCCATGGGAGCCTGCTTCTTCCTCTACCTCTGCCTATCCCTTTCTCTGTCTCTCATGAATAAATAATTTAAAAAATCTTAAAAAAAAGAATTTTCAGAGTTGTCTAAACAGGATTTTCATTATCTGTCATTCATTATGTGCATTGGGCCTGATTATTAGCAAACCGGCATGCAGATTATTTCCATATTAAATTTGGTTCCAGGGTCCACATAAAAAGGCCCATTTGTAACAACAAAACTGAACTCTATACATGAAACAGAGGTGAATGGTACAACAAAAGATTTACGTTTTCACTGTCCCAAACTTAACATACGCGCAGCAGCTCGATTGCCTGTGTTTGAATGCCAGCCCCAACCTCTTGCTGCTTGTCTGGCCGTGGCTCACTTCTAAAATCTCTGGGCGCCTCATCTGTGTCGATAGAGGGAATAACCAAACCTCCTTCACAGAACTGTCATCAGTGTATGAGCATAATCTGTGCAAGTCACTGAGCACAGTACCCAGCATATGGTAGCTAATGAACGATTGCTTCAGATAGAGCTTTACAATAAAAAAGAAGTACCATAATTTATTTGAAAAAGAAAGTACCATTATTTGAAAATTTATTTGAAAAAGAAGTACCATTATTTATTTGAGAGAGAGAGAGAGAGAGCAAGAGAGGGAGAGAAAGGGAGAAAATCCCAAGCAGGCTCCCCGGCATAGGGCTGGATCCCACAACCCTGAGATCATGACCTGAGTAGAAAACAAGAGTCGGACACTTAACCGACTAAGCCACTCAGGTGCCCCAATATTCCTCTTTTCATCTAGCAAGTGTTTATTTTATTTATTTATTTATTTATTTATTTATTTATTTATTTATTTAGCAAGTGTTTTTTAACCACATAGTAAGGTGTCAGGTACTATCCTAAGTGCTGAAATGAGTAAGTCAATAAGAGGTTCGTTCACAGTTCCTGCCTTCAGGAGCAGCGGAGCAAACAGAAAAGAAAAACATATAACTACATCAACAAGGAAAGAACAAATACATAAATAGAAAAGTGAGAAAATGACAGTTCACTGAAGAAGAAATTAAAATGAATTTAAAAAAATGAAAAATATGTTCAATCTTAGACTCAATAATTGTATTTATTTATTTATTTATTTGGGGGGAGGGCACCTGGGTGGCTCAGTCATAAGCGTCTGCCGTCGGCACAGGTCATGATCCCAGAGTCCTGGGATCGAGCCCCGCATCAGGCTCCTTGATCAGCGGGAGGCCGGCTTCTCCCTCTCCCACTCCCCCTGCTTGTATTCCCTCTCTCACTGTGTCTCTCTCTGTCAAATAAATAAATAAAATTTAAAGAGAGAGAGAGAGAGAGACAATCTTAAGCAGCCTGCATGCCGAGCACAGAACCCAACACAAGGCTCCATCTCATGACCCTGGGATCATGACCTGAGCTGAAACCAAGAGTCAGACTCTTAACCAGCTGAGCCACCCAGGTGCCCCTAGACTCAGTAATTCTTTTACCAAACAATTTAGCAAACAACAAAATGCTATTTACAAGGGTAAGATGCTATGTTTCTGGCCCCACATAATTAAAAATTGTGACCAAGTAGGAACAAGCTAAATGCCCTCATCCAGTAAAGCATGATATAACTTTATGGTGAAACCTAAAACACAAAACGGATGCTATGATGAACATTGATATTGATGAACATTTTCTGTTTATGTATTTGTTCATTTCCTTGATGCAATGATGAACATTGGTTAATTAGGGGAAATTTGTAGAATTGCTTTACATGGAGAAGCAGGCTACCAAACAAAAATTTTAAGCTAATATAGAGCTGGAATTGATACTGACAGAGCGTGCAACTGTCAAAACAACTCATCCAGGCAAAGGGTCAGCAGTGGATGTTGAAATTGATGGGCAAAGGTTGAAGAGGAGCAAGATATTTATATTGTCTCAAGGTATCTTCTGGGAAAAGGTTTTATTAACTACAAAGGGGACAGTAGTAGTTTTAAGGGAGAGAAGGCTGGCAGATGTCATCTTACCCGAGTGATCAAAGTTAATTAACATCATTATGCTGGGAGAAAAACATGATGTACTCGCTGATGTGACGTGCAACACCATTGTGTGGAATTAATTCCCAAAATGTACAATGAGAATCTATTAATGAAACAGACAAACCCAAGCTGAGGGACTTTCTACAAATAACTGGCTTGTACTCTTCATAAAATGTCAGGAGTCAAGACAGAAAGTCTTAGGAACCGTTCCAGAGTAAAGGAGACTGGGGGGACCTGTCTTGGAGGTTCCTGCAGGGACTCTTACAAGGGCTCACCAGCTCAGGGACCTAAAAACAACACAAATGTATTGTCTCACAGTTTTGCAGGTTGGAAATTGGTGGGCTTGGCTGGTTCGTCTGTTTTGGGTCTCACAAGCCAAAATCGAGGGGTCTGTGGACCGGGCTCTCATGTAGAGGCTCTGGGAAGAATCCACTTCCAGGCTATTGGGGCGTTGGCCAAATCCAGTTCCTTGTGGTAATGGGACTGAGGAACCCATTTCCTTGCTGGCTGTCAGCCTGAAGCTGGTCTTTGCCCTTCAAGTCTGCTTACAGCAATGTGGCCCCTCCAGCGATGGCACGTCAAGTTCCTCTCATACTTCAAACTTCTCTGACTTCTCCATCTGCCTTCTTCTATTTTTAAGGGCTTATGCGAGTATGCTGGACCCACCTGGGTAGTTCAGGATACTCTCCCTGTTTTGAGATTAGCTGGTTATTAACATTAGTTACTTCCTCAAAGCTCCTTCACAGCAGTACCAGATTAACATATGATGGACTAACCAGGGGTTGGGAATTTGGGGTTAGGGGGGTACACTTAGAATTGCCCACCACAGGACTTGACAGTTAAATTTAATGCATGTTCTCAGACTGGGGACAACGAGCAAAAATTGAATATTGATTTTGGATTAGATAAGAACATTGTATCAATGTTTAATTTCCTGATTTTGGTGATCGTTCTGAAGTTTTGAAAGTTAATGTCTTTGTTCTTAGGGAATCCACATTGAATCGTTTTGGGCTAAAGGAGCACTGTATCTGGAACTTTCTCTATATACACACACACATGCGCACATACACAAAGAGAAGGAGAGAATGATGAATGTGGCAAAATGAGAACAGTGAGTGAATCTGGTTGAAGGATGTATTAGAGTTTGTCATAATTTTTGCAACTTTGTTGGAAGTTTGAAATTATACAAAAACAAAAAATGACAAAAATTATTGTTGAAAAATGCCCATGCTCAAAAGTTAAGTGAATTAGAAAGAAAGAGGATTCAAAACTGTATGTGAGCCCTCAATTAAAAAAGAAATTACCATGTGGTCTAGCAATTTCACTTCTCGGTATATACCCAAAAGAACTGAAATATCTAACAGATACTTGTACATCTGGGTTCATACTAGCATTCTTTCTTTCTTTTTTTTAAGGTTTTATTTATTTATTACAGAGAGAGAGAGAGAGAGCACATGAGAGGGTCAGAGGGAGAAGCAGACTCCCTGCTGAGCAGGGAGCCCAATGCAGGACTCGATCCCAGGACCCTGAGATCATGACCCGAGCTGAAGGCAGATACTTAACCGACTGAGCCGCCCAGGCGCCCTAGCATTATTTTCAATAGCCAAAAGGTGGAAGCAACCCACGTGTCCATCAATGGATGAAGGCACAAACAAAATGGGGTGCACATATCCAGTGGAATATTATTCAGTCTTACAAAGGAAGAAAATTCTGACAGCCGGGATGAACCTCGAGGACATTATGCTAAGTGACATAAGCCGGTCGCAAAAAGACAAATACTGTGTAATTCCACTAAGATGAGGCACCTACAGTAGTCACAGTCACTGAGACAGAAAGAATGATGGTTGCCAGGGGAATAAGCAGGGATAAGGGGAGATGGGGAGTTAGTGTTGAATGGGTACAGAGTTTCAGTTTGGGAAGATGAGAAACGTTCTGGAGATGGTTGTTGGGGATATTTGCACAACAATGTGAATGTACTTAATGCTGCTCTAATGGTACACTTAAAAACGGGTAAGCTGGTAAATTTTGTTAAATTTGTTATATATTTATATACATTTGTCGTATATATTTCAAACATATACATATGTTATATATATTTTAACATACATATACAAAAAATATGGAGCCGGGGACTGTATGGGATGTGACTCTAATTACGTAAAAAGAAAAAAATTCACAGAAAGAAACTTGCCAGAATATTTATAACAATGTACTTAAGTGTTTTATAGTAATTTAATGCTCTTTGGTACATTCCAAGTTTTTTTTTTTAAGATTTTATTTATTTATTTGACATAGAGAGATGACAAGTAGGCAGAGAGGCAGGCAGAGACGGGGGAGGGGGCAGGGGAAGCAGGCTCCCAGCTCAGCAGAGAGCCCGATGTGGGGCTCGATCCCAGGACCCCGAAATCATGACCTGAGCTGAAGGTGGAGGCTTTAACCCACTGAGCCACCCAGGCGCCCCACATTCCAAGTTTTTTTAATGCAATGCATTTACAACCACAAAAAAAGCACACAAAATTTTGGAAGTAGGTAAACGTCCTTTTTGTCTGTTTCATTATGAATGCCTTTGTTGTATTGTCTGTTTCGAGCAAGTAAATTGTTTATAAAGAGAATTATCCATGCTCATGACCATGGGAAATGGTCCAGCTCACCAATCAGGACAATACTGCAAATAATTCATATTCTGACTTGGGTTTAGCTCCGTTGGCTTTCAGGGCAGCTCCTTGAGCCCTTCTCAAGATAGGCCAAATGGAGGCAATCAGCACAGAACGTGGTTAAGTGTTTGGCTGGCAAGTTCCCCTGTCTCGTCTGCCGGGTAAGCTCTCAGGAAGCCGAAGGAACTTGCCACATCAGCGGACTTGTGTTGGCAGCAAGCCAGGGCTTCAGAGAAGACCCCACAAGAACAGGTCAATACAAGTATATGTTTCCTTTTGCTTAAAAATGTATCCTATGATGAATATTTAGAAAATATGAGCGCAGGGAGGAAAAAAGTAATTGCCCATAAGCCTACTGCCCAAAGATAACCACTATGAACATCTTGGTACATACTGATTACGAGTAGTTTCCCTTTCTCTCTCTCCTTTGCACTTCCTCTTCCCATCCTGTTTTCCTCCCCCACCTCTCCCTTATCCTGTGTAAGTCTGTCTGTTTGTCTATCTCATACTCGTATCTCCAGTTCCGATTTAACACCGCAAGGTCCTTCCTTGCCTTCCTCTTTCCTTATTTGTAGCTTCCTTCTCCAACAGGGAGGATCCTGACTTCCTATCTCCACATTATGTCCACTTACCTGTTCAGCCCTGGAGTACACATAAAAGACTTGCAAACTGATCCTGTAAGCATAGGAGAAACAAATCGACTAACTAGAGAGCAGTGTTTGTGTGTCGTTCTTACTGTTTGTAACCTGCCCCTAGCCGGGAAAAATACTGCTCTCCAAAGTTACTTAGGTTAGTTCTTTTCTTCTCCGTCCCTCTCGGAGTGATTATGTTATCCACCTGCAATCATATTAGTTTTGTGCTGTTGCATTACAAATCGACACAGTCTAGAGCAGCACGTATCTATTATCTCCCAGCGTCTGTGGGTCAGGAGCTGCTCCACTGCTTCGGGTCTCGGCAGACTGGGCGAGCTGTGTGACGCAGGTGGTAGCTGGGGCTGCAGTATCTGGGGCTTGGGTCCCTTTTCCAAGCTCACTGGTTGCTGACAAAATTGATCCTTAGGGTTGCAGAATGGAGACCCTGACATAAGGTGCTCTCTACAGTGTGGCAGTTTGATTTTTCAAGGCCAACTGGAGAGTGTCCTCGCTGCTTCAAATCTGTCTCTTCAAGAAGGATCTGCACACCCTCTTTTGAAGGTGACGTTTTGACCTGATTTGGTCAGGTCTACCCAAGATATTCCCCTTTCAATTAACTCAAGCAAACGGATGAGAGACCCCAATTACACACGAAAAAATTCTCCCTTTCCATATAGCATAACTTGATCATAGAATAACATCCCATCCTATTCGTAGGTCCCACCCACATGTAAGGGGAGGCCATTAAGCAGGTGTGTGCACCGTGGGATGAGAATTTTGGGGCCATCTTAGAATTCTGACAATTTTATTAATAGTTAGATTCCTTTGTTCCTTTTCATATTTCATTTTGGGGTTTTCCCCTCACATGCCAATTGATTTTAACACGTGTATTTTCTCAGGGGCACCTGGGTGGCTCAGTCAGGTAAGCATCCAACTTTTGATCTCAGCTCAGGTCTTGATCTCAGGGTTGTGAGTTCAAGCCCCATGTCAGGCTCCACACTGGACACAAAAGGTAGCATACTGTAGACATGGTTTGTACTCTAATTATTTTACTTAACAATATATTATGGAGATCACACATGTCACTTTGTAGAAATTTTCTTTGCTTTTTTATATAATTGCATACCACTCCACTGTGTGTATGAGTACACCATAATTTATTTAACCACTTTCCTGTGAATGGGCATTTAGGTTGTTCCCAATATTTGAAATTACGAACAATGTGGCAATGAATAACCATGTGCGTATTTACTTTCATATTGTTGGAGGTGGTAGTTGCCTGGTAGTAACATTACTGGGTTAAAATATATTAGATATTATATATTGAATATGTTGACATATATAATAAGTGGTTTTTTTTTTTTTTAAGATTTTGTTTATTTGCCAGAGAGAGAGACAGAGCACAGGCAGGGGGAGCAACAGGCAGAGGGAGAAGCAGGCTCCCCACTGAGCAAGGAACCAGACGTGGGACTCAATCTCAGGACCCTGGGATCATGACCTGAGCCAAAGGCAGACACTTAACCGACTGAGCCACCCAGGCATCCCTATATAATAGGTTGTTAACCTTTCGTAACATATTTTGGGCTATATTATTAACCCAATACTCACATACATTGTTAAGTGGTAAAAGCAAAGTGTACAATGCAAAGTTATACTATCAGGTTTATAAGCATTGAATATACTATATATTTTAAAGTTATGAGCTTTTTGTCATATATTTTGAAAATATCTTCTCCCAGTTTGCCATGTTAAGGGAAATTCCAACTGTAGCTTCACACGAATAGCATTAAACTATCTCAACCGAATCTGAAAGCAGGGATAGGAGTGAGGGCTGAGGGGAAGAGAGGAACATGTTCCCCAGGTCTCAAGAAAGAGGGAGGAGCGGGGGGACGTCCAGCAAGTCATGACAGGGTGTCTACTGACCTTCTCTGTGTGAAGCACCTTGGACTCGAGTTTATACTGGGACGTAGCCATTGAAATTGCCTTAACACAGCGCTCCACATCTGTGTCAATTTCACATTGACAGCCCTGATGTCTGATAGCTTTGTTTCTCTCCCCTCCTTTTAACGTTGGGAAATGAGAAATCTCAGGAGGTCAAGCTACAAGGGGGAAGGTCCCAGCTCTGCAGCCGAACAGCTGACAGGATGTGGCGAGTCCTATTTATGGGCTGAGCGACTGCATGTCAACTGCAGCTGATGAGTGCGTTCTCCACAAGGAATTAGAAGTAAAGTAAGGGAAGGAGACAGCTGTCACACATTCTTTGCCCTTAACGTTTCAGCATTTCGCCATGCTGGGTTATTTGGTTTGTGTCATTCTGCTTACAGGGAACTCAAGGGATATTTCTGACAAGGGTAGCTGAGATGTTTGGAACAGACCGGGGTGAGGGGCTTTGAAATTAGCTGCCACTACATAAGGGACCAAAAGCTGAGAGGAGATTCTCAGTGATGACTCCAGCTGGCACTCCCATGTCCTCTCAGCCTACAATTCCAAAGGCACAGAGATCAGTCTCATTTGCAAAGAATAATCATAAGGGGGCTGGAGGACTTGTTCTGCTCTGTGTAATCAGGGATTACTGTTGAAAGGGAAATGTTTGCATCACCTGAAAACAGTTGCTGTGGACATCTGTGTTCACGGAAATTGATTTTTGTTATGCAAAACCTCTCCTTTTGATAACATGGATTGAAATGGGATTCTACGTATTTCTTACAAAAAGAGGCTTTTTGGTTTTTGTGTAATTATACATGTTCAGTGCAGAGACATGAGAGCAATTCAAAAAGGAATGAAACATATTTTTAGTTTTAAGGATTTAATTTTTTATTTGACAAATAAAGAGAGAGCGCAAGCAGGGGAAACTGCAGGCAGAGGGAGAAGCAGGCTCCAGGCTGAGCAGGGAGCCTGACACGAGACTCGATCTCAGGACCCTGGGATCATGACCTGAGCCAGAGGGAGACGCTTAACCGACTGAGTCACCCAGGCATCCCAATGAAGCATATTTTTAAATGCCAAGCTATAACCACAGTTTGATGATTATCCATCTAGACAGATAGTTCTCTATGTAGATATGTACGTAATTGAAAACTAATGAGATCTTGCCATACATGCTATTTTATAATTTGGTCTTATTTACTTAACATTATGTCTTGGAGAGGCTTTTATCACCATAAATACAGACCTATCTTACCATTTTAAGGGCTTCACAGTACTCTGTAAATTCTATATATCATAATCTGCTTATGGGTGTGTTTCTTTTTTGTATCATTCCATTCACGGGCATGTCAGTAATGCTGCCTGAAAACGTGTCTGTCCAGGCTGGCAGGAGACCCTGAAGAGGCGTGGCTCTGGGAGGAAATGAGGCCTACTGCTGAGTCTCTGATCCTATCTGGAAGGACCATCATGCTGGTAGCTCAGAAGCTCCATCTTCAGCCTGAATGTCAAAGCCACCAGGAGGAGCTAGTGACTACAGCTCAGCAGATCCTGGTGGATACCACCAAGGTGAGGCTGATATCAGACTTGGTTAGCTGGTTAGTGGGACATAGCTCATTGCAAGGAAGCATGGGTTGGGCACGTCATTCCCACAGTGAATGCCCTTTGCAGAGAGATCCCCTACCCAAGCTTTCAATAAGATCACAGCACAGACTTCAGTACCAATTTAATAAATGCTAAATGTGGAAGATGCCATAGGGAGCCAGTAGACCTACTAAATTAAGGTCTATGGTCTTAAACTCATATGTGCCTCCTCATCCCCCACACTTGGTTTATCAACTCCTAATAAAAAGGTCTCACTGAGGGCCTCATTTTTCACCTGGCTCATGGCTGGGAGCTCAGGGGGGTGGGGAGGGTGGGGAGAGAGCCTGCTGAAACTTCTGTGAGTCTTAGCCTATTTGGCAAATCTGGCTCCAAGATGAAAGGTTTGGTGGAAGGATCTCAGGGGGGCAGAATAACCTCTTGGCCTCCAAATACTCCCCATTTTCCTGACATGCCATTGTATGGCACAAACTCTTATAGGTTGGGGCATTGTTCCTGAATAGGATCTATATGTCTTAAATATTACAATATTATTAACGTTCATCATTAAACCTTTAATGGTGTGGGTTATTGTGGGGGGACAGCATTGGCAACTTAACAGATCTTCATTAAAGTGAGACTGGAAATGGGGCGATGTGAGAGGCAAAGCCAAAGGGCTTTTGGGCACCTGCTGATGGGCGGAGCAGAGGGGAAGAAGGGCAGGCTCTTGGAAGTGTTTGGGTACCAGCTCTGTGGCAGGAGATGGATAGAGTCATTCAGGATGGGCAGCATTGGGCTAGGAAAGATTCTCAAAGACACTTCCTGGACAGGCCATTTTCTCCAGCCCCCATCATCCTCATCCAAATAGTAAGTAAGTCTCTCCTATAGTCCCTCCTATAGTCCTCCCAAAGGTAGTTCCCTCCTAAACACTTTTCCCTTAGTTACGTCTCGGTTACCACATAGTTGACTGCTCCTCTTCTGGAGATGCCCGTACCAAACCCAAGTTGGACCTCCCATTAAATGGAGCTCAAATTTAGGAAGCCTCACATTTGCAGCCAAGCCAAATATTTATTTTCAAGGTCACTCCTAGATACCTTGTTTTGTTTTGGTCCTGAGATTCTATACTCTGAAGCCTTGGGATGTCGGGGGGAACGTCAAACTAGGGGGAGGGAAGCAGCTGCCGCTGTTCGCTATCGCTCCTGGAACGAGCCAGCATTTTCAACCCCCCCCCCGCCCCGCTATCCGAACAGGTTCTGCTCCTTGAAGACGCGGCGATGGCGAGGAAGATGGTGCGGGCGGCGGGGTGGTGCTTGACCTGCCTGGATGCGCTGGAGGACGCGAAGGACGCGGCCTCGCTGCGCGGCCCGTTCGCGGACCTGGCCTCGGCGCTGCTCCGCCTGGGCGGCCTGACTGCGCGCGGGCCGGGGGAGCGCCTGAGTCGCGCCGGCCGCCTGCTGCGAGGCTGTGTCCCCGCGCTGCTCCAGGCCGCCCGCGGCCACCTGCAGGGTCCGCGCGACCCGCAGCTGGCCGCTTCCCAGCGCCACACCTTGGCCCAGACCAGGAAGACCCTGGGCGAGCTCCTGGCGCAGCTGGAGCCCAGCGCCGCGGCCCCGGCGGCCGGCGCGCTCACCTGGCGCCTGCGGCGGCTGCGCGAACTGCTGGCGGCGCCCGCGCCCGAGCGCATGCGCGGCGACCCAACGGACGCGCTGCTAGCCGCCGTGGTGTGGCACTGCATGCGCCTGGCCGCCTGCTCCGCGCCGCCCGGGAGGCTGCGCCTGGTGGCCCGCTGCGGCCAGCTGCTGAAGCTGCGGGGCGCCCGGCGCCTGGGTCGGATCGACGGGCCTCCCGGGAGCCTGGAGCCAGGGCGGGAGTGCGCGGCGCTGCAGGCCGCGACCGAGGCCCTCGCCCAGGGAGTCCGGGCTGGGCTGCTGCACCAGATCCTGGACACGTTCACTGACACGCGAAGTCCTCTTCAAAGACTGGTCCAGGCCGCCTTGGCCACTCGCCCATACGGCTCCCCGTGCGATGGCGAGGCCTTGTCAAAGAAACTCCAGCTTTTTCTTGCCGCTTTCCGTGACCAGGCCAAGCAGATGCTCAGAGTGGCTCACCTGGTCTTGGTTTGCTGCCCCCAGCAACAAACAGGCAAAGACATGGAGGTCACCATGGCAGAACTTTGGGGGCTTGTGGTCAGAGTGCAACAACTTTTTTCACCAAGCCCCCAAGGGTCTGGTCTGGACTGGAGCCCTGATGCCTTGCAGGCCCTGCTTCAGGCATGGATCAGGGCCTCTGAGGACCTGCTGGCATGCTTTGATGACGTTCTCAATATTCCTGAGTTCCTGAGTGTGTCCATTCAGGAAATGACCAACCACTTGGACTTGTGTACATGGGCTTTGAGGAGTGGAGATTCCAGAGAGTTTCCCGGCCTTGTGGCATATTTACAGGGTCGAGCCACACACATAGTGCAGGTGATGAGCAGGTATGTGGACCAACATCGAGATCCCATTTTCCGGAATGGCCTGAGAGTCCTGATCCAGCAGCTGGAGCAGTCTTCCCTGTTCTTGAGTGCAGCTGCTGAGTGCTGTTCAGGTGGGCACAGCTCTCAGAGCACAGATGTATTTCTAACCTCGGCAAAACATCTGATCTCTTCAGCCCAGACCGTCCAGGAGGGGCTGGATGGGACTAACCACCCAGATATCCTCAGCCCTCTCCGGGACCAGGTCCAAAGGTTTGGCACTGCTAAGGGACCATCTTATTTTTTTCTCCCCAGCCTTCAGGACTCTACAGCTCCTGCACCGAAACACCAGGGGGAACCTGGGTTGGAGAAAAGGAACTCAGGTACCTTCTATCCACTGAGGGACAATCTTTCTTGCCCCCTGATTCCTGACACCCATCCACAGAGGAGGGACTCTCCGCTACCAGCCATCAGCAAACTCATCTTTGCTGTGGAGAGCCAGAGCCACCAGGCAGTGACCTCAGCTAGCACCAGCTTGCAGGAGCAGGAGGCAGCCATGGATGTACCTCAAGAGCCCCTGGCTGGGGAGGGACCACTGGGGTCAGAGACGATGCTTGGACCCCAAGAAACCCCAACACTAGCAGCTTCTGTTATTACTGACCTAGCAAGGGAGCTAGGACACTGCACAACTGCTAGAAACGGTGGGCTTCTGGAAGTGACTGTCTTGCTGTCTGGGAGACCCAGGGAAACCGGGCAGGGTTTGGTGGCCAGAGCTGGTGACTGGTACCCTCTGTGTCAACAGCTACTTTGTCACAACCCAGCAGCTGATCTTCCAGGGAACATGGCAGTGTTCATGGAACTGCAGCAGAATTTAGCCTCAGTGGTTCAACTAGCAGCCATAAGTGGGCCTGTGGACTTGGGGAAGAAGGACCCTGCCTCAACTGGGCATCCAGAAACACTTTTACAAATGCAAGGCAGATTGGATGAGGTGGAGACCCAGGCTAAACAGCTGTTGGACAAGATTCTGGCTTCTGATGGCCTCCAAGCCCCTAAGTCATGGGAGGAGAGCATTGAGGATGGATGCCTTCTATGGTCAGTGGCTGTCCAAGACCTACTTCAGGGCATGGAGAGACTCAGCAGGAGACAAGGCCTGTTCTTACTGCCCCTGCGACAGGCCGTGAAGGACCAGCAGGGACTGCAGGAAGGGTTGGCCCAGGCAGCGGATGGTTCTCAGAGGCTACAAGAGGCTGCCAGGCTGTCTAGCCTCCTGTGTGGAGATGTGCAGGTAAAAGGTGAGGTCTCCTTTTTGCGCAGAGAGATTCACATGCTCACAGATGCTGTGCTGGATGTGGCCGAGATCCTGGCCTCCTCCCCTAAACCATCTCCCAGCCTGTCCACACGCTTTGAACTTCTCTGCTTGGAGCTCTCCTTTCGAGCCAAGGCCCTGACTGGCCACCTCAGCATCATCAATGCCGACTATGAACATGCCTTCCAAGACGCCGTCTGTCCAAGCTTCCCTGTCTGTAAAGAACCTCAGACCAGGCCAGAAAACTCCCTGGAAAGAATGGCATCTGCTATCCAAGCTGCACAGGGAATCGTGGCAGGAAGTCAGGAGTCTGGGCCCTGCCAGGAAGACCTTTTTATGGCTCTGGAGAGCATTCTCGTCCTCACCAAGGAGGTGGCCCAGAGGGTCCCTGTGCTCCAGGAACTCCCAGAGGAGTGGAGAATGCACACCCTGGACTGGCTTCAATGGGAGTGGGCAGCCAAGGCCCATCATGCCATGGCCCAGCTCCAGGCCTGGAAGGGTGGTCACACTGAGGCCTGGAGACTCTTGGCCCAGTGCCTGAAGCCCCGTGAGGAGACGACAGCGATGAAACCCAGGGATGAACAGGACACTGCCCAGCCCCAGTTCCGCTGTGACGAGTGTGCAGCAGAAACTGTTGCTGTGGGCAGTGTGGATTCTCAACGTGCTGCCCCCCAAAACACCCCGGGGAGCTCAGCAGGGACCTGCGCTGCCGATCCAGCCATCCCCGGGACAATCGCGGCAGACCCGGACGCGGTAGGGCACTCAGCATCTTTCCTCCTCCCCACCCCCCACAGCCCTCTTTCTAGTAACCAGAGGCCACTGCCAAGTTCCAGAAAAAGCTGTCTGGGTGCCCACTCGTGTAATTCACATCTGGCAGGCAGCACAGCGCAGCCTTTGAGAATCTGAGATCAGGAATCTCACTGCCTGGGGCTCTGCCTGCCTCCAGCATTTCGTAGCTCTGAGACCTCAGTGAAGCTTCTGAACTAGGTTGGACTTCAAGATTCTAGTCTAGGAAATGGGAACATTGAACTCTTCTGGCAGAGGGTTAACAAAAGCTTCCGTGTAAAATCCTCACACTTACCCGGATGGACGTAGCAAGTGTCCTTCCTCTCAAGTGGTGGCTGTGATTATTGACTTCTGTGAAGCTTTTCCCCATTGCCCCGGTTGGAGCGGTTCCCCTTGCTGTGACCGACAGCACCCCTCCTGTGGGTCCGGCTGCCTCGTGCCACCTTGGCCCCTGCCCCCATCGAAGTTCTTTGTTGGCAAATGGTAGGGATCCAACTTGAAGCAGCCTAGGCAAAAAGAAAGACTTGTTGGAAGGGTGCTGGGTCTGTTGGACACCTTCCCCACAGAGTCGTTTCCTTCTAGGGCACCAGACAGGACAGTCACACTGGGGAGCCCAGACGTTTGATTTACTTACACCCGCTGTGACCAAAGTCAGTGGGAGGTACAGTAGGTTGGCAGTGGCCAAGAAATCCCCTAGCAGGCGTGTTCAGCCCAGCGTTTTATGCGCAACTTGATCCATCCCCTTCATGACCTTATGTTTGGCTGCGTGGACCCTTCCAAGCCCTTCCCTGAACCTTCTCCCAAGGCAAAGCTGACCAGACCATGTGCTTCCACCCCCTGCCTCTTTAATTCCTTTTTCTCCCTGAAGGGTCATTACCATGAGAGGGGACCCTGTTCCCAAAGTAGCTGGGAGGAGAGCAGGCACAGTGCCTTTTTCCCTACAGCCTAAGGCCTCTGGCCTCGGATTCCAGCTGTCTTCTAGGCCCGCCTTGCTCCACAGCCGTTGGTCTCGTGAAATCAGTATCCCGCAGACTACTTCTTGTCTGTTTCTCCATACGGTCTTTCTGAAGCTTACTTGATGCCACTGGCTTCGCTAACATTCTATTTCTATCAGTTCCCCCGATGCACCCCTTCTTGTCAAAACCCCCTGTCAGGAGCATTTCGCACAATTGCGCCAGGGCGGGTGAGGCCTGCCGTCCAGGTCTGCCGCCCCGGGGTGGCGAGAACAGCAGGCCCGTTCAGCCTTCATCGCCACTCCTGTCCACGAAGGGGCGTCATCTCTCCTGTTGGAGGCTGGTTTCCCCGGGGTGAAGAGCAAGGCCTCACGTTCCAAGGTTCCTATCCCAGAGGAAACACGGTCCTACACACATCACTCCAATAGGGACAGTGGCTCTGCCTCGAGGGCCCACCCCCCGATGTGAGGGCCTTCAGAAAAGGGGGATTCAGCATCCATGGTGTCTATCTGCTCCACTATCCCACTCCCTGGGGCTCCTGGGGGGCAGAGACACACCCTCCGTCCAGCCCAGACCAGCACCTCAAACGGGGAGCCCCTGCCAGAACCTCCTGAGGGAGGACGTGGGTTTGGGAAGGGGCTTCTGCGTCTTCTGGGCACTTGGAAGTCACGAGTGGAAATTCTTTATTCCAGGTAAGGGCATCTCCACGAACAGTGCTAGGCCTTTTCCCTTATCGAAGAGCTTGGAGACACATCTGGCTTTGGCTGCCTAAAGTCCCTGACAGTAGAATATGAGACTTGAGTTGAAAAGAATATATCCTACTTTCTTAACCCTTGACTCCAGGACCACAGATTTGCCATTTTTGCCATTTTTGGCACATTTGCCATTTTTGCCCTTGTTTGCAGTCACTGCGGTTGAGTCTTAGTCTCAGGTGGATCCTCTCCCTTTCCCCCTCGCCTTCTCGCCTACTCCAGGGCCCCATCTGGGTAGTCTGAGGGCCTCGGTGTAATCTGGTCCCTCTCCAGAGAAGCTCGCCCCTCCCAGCATTCAGGGGACATCCCAGCCTGTCTAAAAGAAGGCTGACGAATAGTTTTCAGAAGGCAGGGGACTATTTAATTGAAGAAGCAACACGAAACAGTAGCAAACCAGATGATTCCTCAATACGCGCAAACAGAAAGCCTCAGCTCTGTTACTAGCGTTCAGGGCCTCAGCCTTACTTCTCTTTAGATCCTTCAGAGCAAGCACAGGTTCTAGTGCGTCGCAATGCCCAGGAAGGGATTTTGCATGCTTTCGAGGATGCTAACGACAGACTACAAGCGCAGAAGAGGCTCAAGTTTGGGGCAGAGTGGTCGTGGAAGGGATGAAACAGATGTTCTAGAGGTCTCCTAAGAGGAAGGCAGTCTCGAGTTGAGTTTCAGAGGACGCAGGGCATCTGTCTTGTCCGTGAGGACGGGAAGGACTCTCCAAGCAATAAAAGCTCTGAGGTGAGCTCGTACCCAGAAGACCTCTCCGCAGGACTGGAACACTCATCCTTTGATTTCCATTCCTCTTTTGCCCAAACATTTGTTACATTAACAGCCTGGGACCAAATAAAATCAGGAACTTATATCTCCCAATTTAGATAGAATTTATCAGGTTTACGACCTCATATTTTTCCAACAGTGACATCTAACAGTTCTATCCCTTCTGAGGCATTAGTGTGCTACTCTGGGGTGTTGGGGAAGAAGGGGTGTTGGGGGCAGGCCCAGAGGTCCTTCCCACCCCGTTCCCTGCCCGCCTACACCCCTGCCTTCAGGAGCTCAGGATCTGGTGGGTGGGGTGGAGACACATCAAGGCCAGTCTTGATCCTCTGTTATTGGATTTGGCTCCAAGCCAGAACAACTTGTCTCAATTCCAGAGTCCAGAAAAGGCTGAGGGGAGGCTCCATGAAGGGTCCAATAAAAAAATAACCTGGCCTAGGTGTGCGTGCCTGCTGACTTCTGGGTTCCGGCGGTAACTCTTTATCTCACTCGAAAAATAACACATTCGTGGGAGAATATTCCCCCACGAATATCCCCCCATATTCTGATAGAATTATTCATATCAGAACTGTAAAGTCCTTTCACATGGAGTGATTGCTGAGAAAGTGTCTGGGTCCCCAACGTTCGAATACTCAAGGCTCCCCAAATTTCCTCAAGAAGCTGTACAGTCTCCCTTCTCCCATGTAAGGCCTGACACTTCACAGAGGGAGAGAAAAGGGGATATTGGAACCATAGTGGGATCTGAGTATGCCAGGTTCCAGTTTATGAAAGTTCTGGATCAACAGAGCACCTAGTAATAGGGATTCACAGTTTCCCTACGGACTTGGAGAAAACTGCCTCGAGCTGCTGGCACTTGGGGAATCAGGAAGCCCTCTTGACTCCCGCTCTTCCTTGCAAAGTGGTGAGAGGGCCATCCGCCTAGTAGTTGAAAGGCCTGAGCATCTGGAGTCTCATCAGCTCTATCCTGTCCTCTCGCAGGAGCAGCCCAGCAGCCCCGCGTCCAGCTCCCCGGACCCCCTGGCCTGGCTGGACCCCGAGCTGGACCAGCCCTTCCCGGAGGATGGCAGCACAGACGGGGGGAGCAGAATCATCCAGATTACCCGTGAGATGGCTGCAGAGGTGCTCCTGATGGCTGAGAGTCTGAAGCGGAGAGGACCCATCTTGGTACTTGGGCTTTTGCCACGGTGGAGGGGCTGGGCACCATGGGGGCAGTGCGCCCCCCTACGGCTGATGTGGGAGCCGAGACAGACCAGGCAGGGCAGCTCCCAGAAAGGGAGGGCCACGCCCTGGGCTGATGGGCACATAGCGTTCTAACGTGCTCTCTTCTTTCTCTATCTGGCTGCGTCCTAGAATTCACTTCTCTCTGCCCCTCATCTTTTGGGCTCAATCATGAAGTCTTGGTCTTATTGCACCAGGAAAGATAATTTGTCAGAAACTGCAACTCACTAAAATCAAGGACTCATTGATATCCCCAAAGGATGAACTGAAGGGGGCTATTTACATCTTTAAAAATTCCTCCAAACAGGAGCGCCTGAGTGGCTCAGTCAGTTAAGCGTCTGCCGTCGGCTCAGGTCATGATCCCGGGGTCCTGGGAACAAGCCCCGCATCGGGCTCCCTGCTCAGCAGGGAGCCTGCTTCTCCCTTCCCCTCTGCTGCTCCCCCTGCTTATGCTCTCTCGCTTTCTCTCTCTCAAATAAATAAATAAATAAAATCTTTTAAAAAATTCTCCCAAATAGAAGTTAACAGCTGTCACCTCCTGATGCATAGCCATTCAGGGCCAGCACAGTCTGGAGGGGAAGGGGCTGCTTTCCACTGGCGTTTGGAGGCCAACGTCAATCATGTGTGGCTGTTCTAATTCTCTTTAGCCCTCTTCTTGATTCAAATCCAGCAGCCCCCAAGACACCCAAGACTCAGACCTTTCATTGCCCCGCCCAGTTCAACCAGCTATTTCTCACTGACTGCCCCGGGGTCATTCCCTCAGAAGGGGGCGTGTTTACTTCTCACCGACTCCCGTTTTCTTTCCAAACATCTCAGATAGTCTCATTTATACAGGACTTGGGTGCTGGCAGTGCCGTGTGGCTGAGGGACCAGGAATATGCTGACCCTCCACGCCATGGAGTTCCCTGGGGAAATGTACCCATAAGGGGAAATGACAAACAACAGTCAAATGATAATCTTTAATAGTGAGGCTAGTGCCCGGGAAGATGGAGTGCCTCTGCAGAATTCTCCCATAAACCTCCCAAATCTCAACGTTAATACCTTCCAGATTTTAACCACCAAAGTCAATAAGAGAAAAAAGTTTAAAATAGCTGGTGAGGGGAATACTGGCAGCCCAGGCGTGGGGGACCTAGGGTTTCCTGAAGCAGAATGCCAGATCCCATGACACTAATCTAGAACCAGCCATGTCAGCCACGCTTCAGCCCAGAGGCTGGGGTGGAGCTGGAGGAAACAAGGAGGAAGGTGGGGTCCCTTGGAGAGACAGAAAAAAGGAAGCACCTCCTTTCGTGGTGGAGGTCTACACAAGATTATTCTCATGTGGTTTGTGCTTGCTTCAGCATTCACCGCGATGTTTAAGATTTTATTTGCATTAAAGGTTCTCTTTTCTGTCTCCAGCCCATTAATGATGGTTTCCCATCATTAGGAAGCTCTCCGCGGGACTGTAGTCCTTTGCACCTTTGCTCCAGCCGAGATCCCCTTCAGCCTGGATGTTCCTCATACCTGGCCCTTCTTAGGGGCCTCATCTCCGCCCTGGGTCTGCTGAAAACTCACCCTGAGCCAGTGCAGGCCACGGCTCCTGTGGGAAAAGGGCTAGACCACGACCAGGAGGCTGGGCTGCCTTCCCTGCAGCAGGTTCCGCCCCCCACCCCAGAAGCCTGGGCACGGACTGCTTCATTCCGCTGGCTTTCAGGAGAGTGAGCCTCTGCGTGGCTGGGTCCTGACACCTTCGGAGGAGGTTCGGGAGATCATGGTTTTAGACCAAGCTAAAATTTGTTCATCCTGGGGCTGACGTACCTTGTGCCAAACAAGTTTTGGATGCTTTATAGGTTTTTATTTATTTATTTTTAATTTTTTTTGCTTTATAGGTTTTTGAAGAAGATTTTTATTTTTATTTAGAGAGAGAGAGCATGCAAGTGAGCATGAGCAGGGGAAGAGGCAGAGGGCAAGGGAAAGAGAATCCCAAGTAGACCCCATGCTAAGCGTGGAGCCTGACTCAGGGCTCGATCTCATGATGCCAAGATCCCGGCCTGAGCCGAAACCGAGAGTCAGCCGCTTAACCGACTGAGCCACCCAGGCGCCCTGTTGGATGCTTTACAATTTGCCACAGGTTTCTTAGGGAAAACACCCAGAGGGCACCGTTGATCGACTTCTAACTCTTTCATTTCTTTGATATAGACCAAAGAGCAGCTCATTACCTCTGCCAGGAAAATTGCGGCTTCTGGAGAAAACTTCGCCAGACTTATCCGCATCCTTGCTAAGAACTGCATCGATCGAAGGTGCTCCCAGGAGCTTTTGTGTGTGGTAGAGCAGATTGAGACAATGAGCAACCAGCTGCGCATCATCTCCAGGTAGGAAACGGCTTTGGGGGCAACGGCTGTGCTCTGCCTTCTCAAGAACCAGAGGGAGGGCTTAGGAAAGGGGAGATCTTTTTGTATTTTGGGGTTTTTTTTTTGTATACTTTTTAAAATGTTTCCTCCGAGAGTCTACATTCATGTCGAGAATACTGAACAGATGTTGAAAATATAGAGAAGTATTACAGAGGACCAAAAAATACATTTTAAGTCACTGTCATTTCTCCTTTTATCCCCAAAATAGTATATCTGGCAATATACATAAGGAAAAAAAAAAGATTTAACATGCAAAACTAGTTCCTGAGGAGGTGTGAACATAAAGTGACCATAAGGAATGTTTAAAAATCAGATATATCAGAACTTCTGTTCCCCGGCAAGGCTGCCCCTCCAGTCACGGCACCGTCCACCTGCCCCAGCAGTCCCTCCATGCCCGCATCACATCAGAGTTCAGCCAGAAACAGAAGTGACTCATCTCTACTTTGTAATACTGTTTACATTTTGAGCATTAGTTCTCTATTTGTTTTATACCAATCATATCTAACCAAAAAGCCAGTTGTCTAAAAATACATTAATTACAAAGTGAAGGCACCGTGAATGTCATCAGCCTAAGGGAAACTATAGCAGTACAACACTTACGTTAAGATCTACTCGTTTAGGGCGCCTGGGTTGCTCAGTCTGTTGAGCGTCTGCCTTCGGCTCAGGTCGTGATCCCAGAGTCCTGGGATCGAGCCCCGCGTTGGGCTCCCTGCTCATCGGGGACTCTGCTTCTCCCTCTGCCCTTTATCCCGCTTGCATGCTCTCTCTCTCAAATAAATAAAATCTTAAAAAAATAGATTTATTCATTTAGGGGCACCTGGCTGTCTCATTTGGAAGAGCATGTGACTCTTGATCTTGAGGTTGTGAGTTTGAGCCTCATGGTGGGTGTAGAGGTTACTTCAATAAATAAAACTTAAAAAAAAATTTTTTAAAGATTTATTGAGGCGTCTGGGTGGCACAGTCGGCTAAGCGTCCTACTTTCGGTTTCAGCTCAGGCGGTGATCTCAGGGTGGTGAGATAGAGTGTCAGGCTCTGCACTCAGCGGGGAGTCTGCTTGAGGCTGCCTCTTCTTCTCTCTCTGTCCCTTCCCCCCCCCCTCTCTAAAAATAAATAAATAAACCTGGGGCACCTGGGTGGCTCAGTCATTAAGCATCTGCCTTGGGCTCAGGTCATGATCCCAGGGTTGTGGGATCGAGTCCCGCATGGGGCTCCTTGCTCAGCGGGGAGCCTGCTTCTCCCTCTGCCTGCTGCTCCCCCTGCTTGTGCGCTTTCTCTCTCTCTCTCTCTCTGACAAATAAATAAATAAAAGCTTAAAACAAACAAGCAAACATCCTAATGTAAGCATGGGGTAGTTTCCTTCCAGCCCAAGTCTCCCAACACCTGCACTGGCACATTTGTCAGTAACAAACCCGTACTCGTAATATTCTTATATTATGGGAAAGCTGGATAGTTAGAATTATTAGCAGTCGCTGGGAGGCAGAAAAATAACATCGCCAAGAACAAGGTATGTGGATTTTTAAAAACAATTCTTTAAAAATAAAATGTGGCTACTGTTCTCTGGGAAATACTATTTCAGGTACACGATCACCTCGAGGATAGCTACCCAACCCTTTATACTTAGGATACAGGAACTGCAATTAATTTTAGCATTTCAGCTATGGGTACTGTTCTAAGGGTACTTGGGATTTGTTTCCATCAGCTACGGTAAGGTGTGGGAATGTGGAAAAGACGGGCATGGAGGAAGAAGGTCCCTAGAAACAGGAGGCATGGCATGCCACGGAGGGCCGCACAGGGAAGCAGCAGGGTCGGTCAGAAAGCAGAGCAAGGGAGAAACACCAAAGCCTTAATTGGGGTTTTCGTGGGAAGGAATGGGCAAGGCAGGGGAAGGAGGCAAACACGGCTTCGGACAGGTTAGATTGAGTATTTTCAAGGGGCCCTGGAGTGTAGAGATGATCTCTAATTGGTACCTGGCCCTGGGGTGATTGGGGCTGCGGCCCCCAAGGAGAGAGTGGTGCAAAGGAGGTGCTCGGGGCAGGGGCTGGTTTGCGTGTGTCCGGGCCAATGTGTCATTTACTCTCTCTGGCCAGGGGCGAACCCCGGGAGGGGCGGTCTTTCCAACGTCGGCGGTCTTTCCAACCCCACGAGGGGCGGTCTTTCCAACGTCAGCGG
>CM052885.1:31978866-32130425 GCA_028534135.1 Potos flavus | reverse complement strand
GTGTAGAGATGATCTCTAATTGGTACCTGGCCCTGGGGTGATTGGGGCTGCGGCCCCCAAGGAGAGAGTGGTGCAAAGGAGGTGCTCGGGGCAGGGGCTGGTTTGCGTGTGTCCGGGCCAATGTGTCATTTACTCTCTCTGGCCAGGGGCGAACCCCGGGAGGGGCGGTCTTTCCAACGTCGGCGGTCTTTCCAACCCCGGGAGGGGCGGTCTTTCCAACGTCGGCGGTCTTTCCAACCCCGGGAGGGGCGGTCTTTCCAACGTCGGCGGTCTTTCCAACCCCGGGAGGGGCGGTCTTTCCAACGTCGGCGGTCTTTCCAACCCCGCGAGGGGCGGTCTTTCCTCTAAGAGGCCCGTGCATCCGAGATACAGAAAGTCCACAGGCATGATGAATACAGGTGTATTCATCAAGCTCTCGATCTTCTGAAGCACATGGAAGTCCTGAGATTTTACCAAAGTTAAAGGAACTTAAATTTCACATCTGTATCTGCCTTTGTGGAAAGCCGGCTCGTCTAACTAAACCCAGTTATAGTCCATTTAAAGCAAAAGTCATCAAGGTGTGTCATGTAATTACTGTGATCTTGGAGTAGAACGTTGAAGTCCCGAATGCCATCCGGTGCGAAATCTCTTGCTCCCTTCAGCATATAGAGATGTTGCCACGCGCTCTGCTACTTCTCTTCCGTTACCTTCTAGAAAAACGCACCTCTCGGTAAATCGTAGGTACTGTGTGGTTCATGCTTTCTTAGTGTTAAAATATAAATTTCATTTTAACGCGTGAAATTTTGCCTTTGGAACATTTTCTTCTCAGAGTCGTCCGGATAAAAAGGCATCCCAGCTTCCTGGAAGAGGCCCCCGTCGTGGAACCTTCTGGTATGGATGTATCAGAGATCGCACCTCTTACCTGGTGTAACGTTGTCTGCTTCCCTCCTGTAAATGCTCCAGCGTGAAGGCCTGTCTGGCAAGAAGCAGGTCCTCGGAAGAGCTCCTGCTGGGAAACGCGCGGCGGCTCCTGCGGGCTGTCTCCGAGACCGTGAGGAGCACGGAAGCGGCGAGTCTCCGGGTAGGTGCCGACCCCCACAGCCGGCGGGGGCAGAGACTGCACACGCACGGCCCCAGGGCTCGGGGGCACCAGGGCTCGGGGGCACCGGCCCAGAGGAACATTTATTAAAATGTAAACCGCGCGTGCACTTGCGATGAGCCCCGGGTGATGGATGGAAGTGTTGAATCGCTATATTGTCCCCCTTGAAACTAAAATTTTTAAAAAGTCGACCCCATGAAGTCACAGACCGAGACTTGTGGGCTGCTGCACGGAGACCAACTAAATCGAAGGAGAATGTTCATGTCAAGCTGAAGGAAGCTTCGTACCCGTTAAGCTCAAAGAGCATGTAGGATAGACACGCCCAGTGAAAAGCGTTTGAAAAATGTGCATATTTTAGCTATCGGTTCTGGTCTCTTGGATATAAAGAAGGCCGAGAGAAAAGCTGAGGCCTGGCTCCTTGGGAGCAGTGTCTATGCCTCCCTGCTGGCTTGGCTACAGCCCCAGCCCCCCGACGGACCCCCCAGCACCCCTTGAGGCGGGGCCGGTCCCCACCGCCCAGTCTCCAGGCCGCTTGAGTGCTGGAGAGCCTGAGAGTGGGGCTGGGTCCTGGCAGCGTGCGCCTGTGTCCGGTCCCACTTAGGCCACAGATAATTTGCATAAAGCAAAATGAATAAAGCAAGATCCCAAAGGAGGCAGAATTTGGGGTAGAGAGAAATCTTAAATTGGCTACGTTCTCAGAACTTTTCGATGGTGACCAACGTAAGATCCTCTGTTCTGCTGTGCTTCTTCCGTCAGCGAGTGAACGAATGGGCTCTAACTCACAGGACCGCTTCAAACACGGTTCCTTGACCTCTTTTAAATTGGGGCCAGTGCTGCCTGGCTCGGCTCAGTCGGAAGAGCATGTGACTCTTGATCTTGGGGCCATGAGTTCGAGCCCCATGTTGGGTGTAGAGTTTAATTAATAAATAAACAAGCAAACAAACAAACTGAAAAAAAAAATCAGGGTCAGAATGTCAGAAAATCAGCTCCAACCTCACTCAGCGGAGTCCCCTAACTAAGCAAGAGCTCCGTCGAGTGAGCACAGTGTCCCCCAATACCCCAAATTACCTCTCTCCTCCAGGGCTTGAGACCACCTTCCTCAGACCCGGAAGAATTGGAAGTTGCCGCCTTCTGCGTGCAGTGGAGAAGAAAACTGCTAAGGCACAGACTTCGGGAAACTTCGAACCTGGACTGTGATGAGCTGGGCCTGCGAAAAACCAGCACAAGAGGGCCCCCATCCCCGGCAGCCCTGGTTTAAGAAGGCTTCTAAAGGCTGAGAAGTATTCCCCGAGTCAGACTCTCTGTCGATGTGTACCTTGACCCTGAGATGGGCCGCCCAGAGTGGGGAGCGCCTCTTAGGGGGAATCAGCCTGTGGGGACCCAGAGTGACGTGGTGGGTCGGGCCGGGGCGAGGTGGCCGGGGCCAGGCCTAGCAGAGACCTGCCCTGGCTGTGTTCCCGGTTCGGGGGACTGTCCCTGGGCCCCTTGGTGAGGCTGATCTCCTCCTGGGCAGGATGCTTCTGTTTCTGGGCTTAGAGGGAGCATCACATATAGACTGTGGAAGGTGGGAGAAAAACCAGTCAGCCCCGTCAGCTTGAGCCCTTATTAAGGCGCTGCAAAGTGAGGAGAGTCCCAGTTGTTCGAGAAGCCAGGTACTGGAAGATTTGTAGGTTAGGTTGGGGAGGTCGGTCGAGTTCAAGGTGAGGAAGCTGAGGTGGTGTTAGCCTGGGCTGGGGTTCCTATAGGGGCTGCTTGCATTGCTGCGTGAAGATCAGTTTGCATTCGCTAGGATTTTTGTAAACCTGGGATTCCGCAGTAGCATTCTTTCTTTCTCTCCCCTCTGGCTTCTTCCCTTTCCAGCTCCCAAAGGCTCTTTGCCGCACTTAGGTCACAAGATTTTCCTCCAATGTTTTCTTCTGAAAGATCGATGTAGAGATTTCTCCATTTTATGTATCTTTTTAAATAACCAGCTTTTGGTTTTATTGACTTTTTCTCTTAGATTTCTGTTTTCTACTTCATGGATTCCTTCTCTTTAATATTTCTTTTCTAATCATGACTTTGGGCTTAACCTGCCCTCCTTTTCAAGTTTCTGAATGTGGAAGGGGGATCGTTATTCTGTAGTGTTCTTTTTCTTTTTTTAAGATTTTATTTATTTGAGAGAGAGATCATGAGCTGGGGGAGGGGCAAAGGGAGAAGGCCAAGCAGATTCCCTGCTGAGCGCGGAGCCTGATGCGGGACTCGATCCCACGACCCCAAGATCATGACCTGAGCAGAAATCAAGAGTTGGACACCTAACCGACTGCCCCACCCAGGCGCCCCTGTTCTTTTCTAACATAGGCTTTTACTGCTCTAATTTCTAAGCACGACTTTAGGGTTATCCTCCAATTTTTATTGTTTTCTTTCTCATTATGCGTTCTAATTTCCTTTTTGAATTCTTTGTTGACCCACGGATTATTTGCAATTGTGTTACTTAGTTTCAAAGTATTTGGAGGGGGTGGAATTCCAGATATTTTTGTTTTGATTTCTGATTTGATTCCTTCGTGATCAGAAAACATTCTTCGTATTATTCGAATCCTTTTAAGTTTTTTGAACTTCGTTTTGTGGCCTGGCTTACAGTCTGTCTTGATAAACGTTCCATGTGTACTAGGTAAGAATGCCCTCCCTGATGTTCCTTCTACTTTTTCCATCCGTTTTGATAGAGGGGTATTGAAATCTGCAACTAGGAGTGTGAATTTGCCTGTTGGATTTAATGTCTCTTCAGGACTGTCCTGTGCTGCCCAGGGTCCGGGACTGAGGACTACTTGTTTTGTACATTTCGTCCGCTGGTTCCGTGCCTTGGGAGGGGGTGCGTGTGCATAGACTCGGTCTCTGTTACTCCATCTCAGCCAGCAGCAGGACTCCTCTTTTTGAACCACCTTTTCTCTGGCTCATGTTTGAGTCCCCCTTTTTTCAGAAACATTCCCTGGATGTTCTCCTGTTATTCAGAACCAAGTTCCTATAAATATTAGTCTCCCTGCTATTTTGTTTCTTTACCATCCACTAGTTCTTCAGAAATCTGGCTGAGTTTTTCATTTTTTTTTCCCAGTGTGCCAGACGCAGTGGGCTCTTCCCAGAACTCGGTCTCCTTGAGTTCTTGACTTGACACTGTCCTCCGTGGGCCTCCTCTCCATAGTTTTCCCCTTCACTGGCGGGGCCTTTTTATGACCTTTGGTCCACCCCACCGCCACCTGTTCTCTCCTCCACACTGTCGCCATTTTATTTTATGATAATAAAATAAACTTGGGGGTGGGGTGAAGCCGGGGTGAACCTTGCCGCAGGATGGGATCTGTCTTGTGTGCGTTTGATCCGTTCACCCCTAAAACCAAGCACAGAGCCCAAACAAAGCCTTCAGTGTTTGCGGAAGATGCGAGTGGGACGGACTCCGTCCTCCCTGTGAGCCCTCACTGCACATGGCCTCCAGATGGCGGTCAGACGCAGCCGTCCGGCCCGTAACGGGCTGAACCGAGTACAGGCCAAGTTCCTCCCGGGAAGAGAGGGAGGCTGGCCGCCGCGTCCTCCTCCCAGCACCCTGCAGCGCAGCAGCCCTGAGAAATGGCACTCGGCACCCTGGAATTACACACTTACCGTGAGTCAGGCTCCTCCGTTCAGCTGTAAACTCCAAGCACATCTGCCCCGTTTGCGTCTGACTCCCCAGGGCCTATTGCTGAGCCTGACAAAGAATAGGCACTTCATATTTGCTGAACGAATGCATAAAGCATACGTAATTATTTACGACTCGCTAAAATATCTTCCTGTTCAACAAGCTATGCACGAAGCGCAGAAAGCTATGCAAATGGACTCCCCATTTCTCTTGCCTGTACAGAAATATAATTAACAGTAGTGAAGCTCCAGGTTTATAGAATAAGCCCCGTTTCCCCTATTCCAGGATATTTCTTGGTTTTCAATTCTGGCTTGGAAGCAGGGCCCTGTGTTGACCTCCGTAGGCCCTAAGTACTCTCATTGCTCAAGATTTCACTCTAGCATCATCAGTGCACCCATCTTCCACACTAAGTGTGTGTGTGTGTGTACATAGATTTATGGATGTGCTTATATGTATGTGTAAAATAGATACTTGTATAATTATTCATTATAAACATGAAAATATTTAATAACTTTGCTTTCAAAATTAAACCTTTCACCTTTACACTTTCTTATAACATTCTGAAACTGAAATTCTTTTGCAAGTCTCATACATTTCTGTAGACTTGTGAGAAGGCTGTGGGACCTGGAAGTGTACCACCTGTATGGATAAAGGCCTCTGATTTGGAATCCCAGTCTGTCTCGTTCCCAGTGATTACTGACCGAGCTCCTGCTGGGGAACAGAGCCTGCGTGTCCTCCCCTGTCCCAGGGAGGTCGAGGCAAATAGAAAAAGAGCTCACGGTGCAACAGAGGACAAACTTCCAGCTCATTCACAGAGAGAACAATTCGTTCTCTGCCGACCCAGGGGTGTGACAACCAGAGGAGGGAAGACGTCGGGAAAAGAGCCTGGACTGCCAAGCTGCCGAGTTTGGACTTTCGGGGGCAGATAAGGGAAATCCTGGAGGGCTTTTAAGGCAGTGAGTGGCAGCGTGATAGCTAAATTTTACGATGAGCCAGTTGCCACTAGAGGGGGGATTTAGATTAGGGCTCTCACGGGGGTTTCTGTTCTTTTGAGGTGATGTGCATGTGGGATCCAGCACCCCACCCCAACTTCAGCCAGAATGTCTCCACTTTTATCCATTTTGCAGACTGGGTTTCCCGTACATTTTTCACTGGGGAAATGCAGGCTATAAAAGCAGTCCATCGTATCCATCTCTGTAACCCAATACCTAATAGCATATGCTAAGTGTTCACTCTTTCTTAAATGAGCTATGGATCCCGATTTTGTCAATGAGGAAAGTGATGCTCGGGGAAGTCCTGACTTGCCTAGGGTTCAACTGCTCGGGATAGTATGCACTAAGACAAGACGGCCAGCTCTCAAAAAAGACCTTTCTACAGAGTTGCTCAATAATTAAATCCAGGAATCTGCTAGGCCTCCTTATTCGAGACAGTGTGTGCTTGACCATCGAACATACTAGAACAGAAACCAGAAAACATCTTTTGATGAGGCTTCCCCGGACCTTTGAGGGATGCAAGATCAGTCAGTTCTTTGTTGCTCCTGAGCTGGAAGGGAAGGGTAAACCCCGTTGCTATGAGCCCTTCCTCTGCAACGCGCTTCATTCTACTCTGGTCCTGAAGAGCTCCTGCTAGCTAGCAACCTCTCAGATTCAGATCCTTTAATCGAAAATTAATGTAAGCTAATGTAAGAGATGCTTACATATCCAGAATGAAGGCAGCATCAGGAAATAGGACTTTAGATGCTATTAATCTGTGTGGCTGAGTGAGGCATAATCTCTGTGTACTCAAGGTACATTGAAGGACTGTGTTCCCTTGCTTTCAGGAAGGCCTGCGATGGGCCCCAGTTCTAAGTTCTAATATGAGTACATGCTCCCCTGTATTCTGTAGCTTTATTATTTTTTTAAAGATTTATTTAAAAGATTTTATTTATTTATTTGAGAGAGAGAGAGAGAAAGAGCACAAGTGGGAGGTGAGGACGGGCAGAGACGGAGAAGCAGACTCCCCACTGAGCAGGGAGCCCGATTCAGGGCTTAATCCCAGGACCATGGGATCATGACCTGAGCTGAAGGCAGACGCTTACCCGACTGAGCCACCCAGGTGCCCCTAGATTTGTTTATTTTAGAGAGCGAGTGAGAGAGAGAGGGCATGCATGAGCTTGGGGGGGGGGCTCTCAAGCAGACTCCTGGCTGAGCACAGAGCTGACGTGGGGCTTGATCTCAGGACTCTGAGATCATGACCTGAGCCGAAATCAAGAATCGAACGCTCAACCAACTGAGCCACCCAGGTGCCCCTGTATTCTTTCTTTAAATGATAAAGATTTGTTAAAGAAAAGCAACACAGTGCCAGACAGATATTATCAGAAACTTTTTTATTTAAAGTCAGATGATAGAAAGGTGTCACAGAAAAAAAATACAGAAACTTGCAACAACAGAAAGTAACTTGGAAAGTTATTAGTAAATAAGAAGAAATAATATTTCCTGATTTTACCAAATGATTTGTTAGTCTGTAAGTAGAATAATTTATCAATTCAGCAAAGTATAACCTGCTGGTATCTTTTGAACAGATAGGAGATTAACAGTTCAGTTAATTTACTAAATTGGTATCTACTAAAATCTTGCAAAGTGAAACAGTCAAGGCATTTCCCCAACATTTGAGATACAACTTGGGGAATTGAAATAATAACACTAAAGATTTTTGCTTTGTTTTAAAATCCCACCTCATCCTCAATAGTTTTAACCTGCATTTTAGCCCACAGATGGTGCTTGTGGGTCTGACAGAAAATGGATGATCATAAGTCTGGACACAGAACGTCCTTCCCACCCCTCCCACCCCCCCGGACACACACTGCATTCTAGGACACAAGAGCCATCCATGCCTTTGCCATGTGCAGGCATAGAAGCCCTGGACTAAAACCAAAATGACCTGGGCCCTGGAAACCTGGATCTATGCTGAGCCCTTTCTGAATCCTGGGTGGGGGAGCAGGGGATTTAGGGTCAGGAATGTAAAATCCTTTTTAAAACTTTGGCAAGTAAGTATACAAATGACTACTACTTGATTGTCACTTTTATTAGGAAATATCATTCCACCTCTTGAAAAGATACTCTCCTCTCTTATTTGACTTCCTCTCAAACAACTGGAGGGCAAACATCTGTAAAACAGAGGTGGACAAAAACCTCTTGTAATAATGATTAGTTTATAATTTTTCACTTTCTCTATTTAAAAAGCATATAAAATGTATAGTCTATCACTGACAACTAACACTAAAATATTGCTCATAAGGGAGATTTGGGAACATGGCTAGATTTTTTTATTTAGGTCTCTATATATTTAATTCTTTTACAATAAACTATGTATTAGATCTCTGACAAAATAATATTAGCTAATGCAAATTCTACTGCTCCTCTTAACCTTAATACCCTCACAGAGGTATTAAAATCAGTAATGAGCCAGGAAGTACAGGGTCTGGTAATTCACAGAGCTAATATTTTTCTAAAATGCTATAGTTAGCTATATATTAACTCTTTTCTGACAAATTCAGTCTTACAAACAAGAGATTCAAGGATAAACAAGACTATAAAATACTAGTCTAAGAACTCACAATCTTGTTTGAAGGAATGGATTTTCCCTGTGCCCACAATGATTTTGCCCACTGTAACACGTGACTGTTTTTTTTTTTTTTTTTAAGATTTTAGTTTATTTGACAGAGAGAAATCACAAGTAGGCAGAGAGAGAGGGGGAAGCAGGCTCCCTGCTGAGCAGAGAGCCCTATGCAGGGCTCGATCCCAGGACCCTGAGATCTTGATCTGAGCTGAAGGTAGAGGCTTAACCCACTGAGCCACTCAGGTGCCCCAACACGTGACTGTTCTATTCCGAAGGCTAATGAAGGGTGTTAAGGAACACACAAGACCCAATGTAGAGTCCAAGTCATGACTTTAAAGGGTAAATTACAGTTCAAGGTGTTGGGATTAAAAAAAATTTAAATTGGAAATTCACTAGGGTAGACATACCTTCATAATTGTGGTTGATATTTTGAGAATGGGAAGAGAGAAATTAGATAAATATATTTTAAAATAAAAATATGGCTCTGATTATGCAGTTCTTTCTGGCTACAGAAAGAACCCTTCATAGATCTACAGGAATAAATTACCAATCAACTTGAACTTCCACCATGAAGGAGTAAAGTTATCTTGTAAATCTGGAGGACTCTTAGAGTTATGAATTATTGTAGAAACATTTAAGTCCTAAGTAAAGCTGCCATAACCCTACCTTCACATTGTTTGGTTGGGAGAAGGGAGGGGAGGCAAAAAGAGAGAGAGAGAGAGAGAGAAGAGAGAAGGTAGGTGCCTTGTGTCTACTGAAAGAGGTATACTTTATGAATTGTACTCTTGGATACAATCATGGAATGGCTCCGCCACATCAAAATCTAAACTTGGATGGATGTTGGGAAGCAGTTAACAAGCAATTAACAAAGCACCCACCCTATGCCTAGAACCAGGCTTGTTGCTGTGGGGAGACAGCAAAGCAAGGAGGCACATACTGTCCTGCCTCCAAAAGCATAAGATACCATTTAAAATGTGCTTTTTATTTCTTATTTAAAAATTAGAAATTATAAATATTACATTGATGTTAACCTGACGCAGTCCTTTCTTGGGTCTGCATCCTTTCCAAGAAAAGCAGGTTAATTTGGGCTCTGTTACAACTGGCAGATACTGCTGATAAAGAACATACTCAAAAACAAAACCCCAGCAACTTGGAGATCGGTAGCTACTGAAACTGGTTCTGTAAATCACATTAAACTCCTTGGAGGAAAGGCATTACATAAATGCCAAATCACAACACAGACATGAGGAAAACAGCTTTAAACCCTCAAGCCCTGTTTGGTTACATTTTGTTAAAGCTTACATTTCCTAACTAAGCCTTATTTAAACTAATTGTTTACTAATGACTTACATAACCTACTAGACTTAATTTTGACCATAAATATGATCAAGTGCTGCCAACCTACTTCTGAAAAGATAATTACAACTCTTCATTTTTAGATATCCACAAAGCCCAGTTCCTGAAGCTTGCAGAGGCCCTAGCAGTGGACCACTTGACTGCAGACCACACCCAAGTCTCTGAGGTGTAGCCATCAAGCCCAGAAGGGTAAACTCAGGGAGAACCTCTCTCTACCTTGACTTTGTGTTGTGCAATTGAAAAGATTTTGGCAAGACCTCACATCTAGGTCACTAGGAACTTCCAAACTTTAAGTTGCCATTAACCAAAGGAAAATGATACCTTTATCAAGCAAGTAGTCACTCAGAAAGACCTCCATGTCATGTGCTAGCAGAAATATACACTAAGAAGTGGGAGTAAACATCTCTAATGTTTCTAAGAGCTAACGGCTTTTATAATGAATAAATTGGCCACTCTGCCTACACGACACATGCTATAACTGAAACAAATACACCATGCACTATGGACTGTCATAGCATTTTTAACCATCAGTATCCAACTTGTATAAAATGGGCAGAGCAGTCAGACCTTGAACAGACGCTACAAGTCCATACAGCTCTAAATTACAAAAGTCCTATGTCTAACAACACACAAAATGTTAAAGGGAATTGCTAACTTGATGGGTTAATATTCTCTAAAACAACTTCTCACACAATTCTATGTGTCTTCAATACATATCATCTGAAACAACATAAAATTGGTGAACCACACAAATCACGTTATTTGGAATTTGTACAGCTTAATGCACCCTCGTGGAAGTGTAATGATTATGTCTGTAAAAGTTATAAACCAATTTTACATTTAAAAATACTTTAATAATTCATTCACTCCTTACATCAAATCTGTGAGCAGTCAAAATTATACCCATTTCACAGATAAGGAACTGGACATTGAGAAAAAACACCTACAAATCAATTCAGAACAAGAATATGAATTTATTGTCTTTAGGCCACCAGCCCTCCTGAGTTCTCCTTTCCTTCCTCTATTTCTTCCAATTAATTGAGCAAAGTGGCTTATATGTACACTTATACAGGATTTCTTTACTAATCAACTGTTCTTCCACTCTTAAAATAAGTAGGACACGCAAGGAAAACTAGTCCTTATGGTAGGTTAAAAGACATACAGAAACCTAAGCAAACATCATGCTATAATTAGGCTGTTTCAGTTGCAACCTAATTCTGGAGTTTGGCACATGCAGCTGGGTAACACCGAGGGTCCCTACAGAAGCAGACATAATTGCTGAAGCAGAATTTGAAATCACTCCAATATTTGGTTTACTTTCAGGTTCAGAATGAGGTTCTAACTGGGAAAGCTCCAGAGACAGGAGTTTGGAGCAAAAACTAAATATAAAACGTGGGAAAGTAGTTGCCCAAACTAAATTATGGTCACCTGGGTATCCAATTCAATGCACTGATACATCCCATTCTACTCGACCTCACAGTAAACAGGTATAAACCTTCTGTCATAAACCAGTATGAATAGGTAAGTTACACCTCAATCAATAAGTCTCATCCAGACTCTGTTAGCGCACAAGTTTTATTTCTGTTATCTGTAAATGTTTGACTTATAAGAATAGGGACATAAAGTATTTTCCAGTGTGCTAGTGTAAATCAACTTACATGGATTCTAACAAATACCGATTCATCTTAAAGAGGACCTCATTCATCAGAGAAAATGGCTACTTATTAAATTTTGGTGAGAAGAAGGAAAAAAGAAGATTAAAATAACCTACCTAAACTGACAGGATACAACAGACAATCCCTAAGTTAAATTTATCTCAATTAAAAAAGACCACAAATTAAAATCATTATTGTAAACATAAATAAACATTTTCATATAAAATATATTGTTAAATTTGAAACTATGCCCACACTTTCTTATGAAATAGCCTCTAGGATACTAGCTGACATAATAGGGACTCAAGAATATTGAGCAAATGGACATTATAATTTGCATTGATTTTTAAAGCTTATTTTTTAATAATCTTTCAACATCTCTCTTAAGTAAAAAGGATCTTCTGTTAAGAATTTGGATTCTATTTGGATCTTTAACAAGCCAAATTATCTTTTTTGTATGATATTTAAAATATGAACATTACTTAATGTAATTATAAAATACAAGAAGGAATTAATTAAAGATTTGCTAAAAATTTCAATTTAATTACTAAAATTCAGCAATTTTACTGATTTTTCCCTGATAAATATTACATATATGTATGCATATAAGTGTATGTGTGTATACACACACACACAACTTTTTTCTGTCAGTTTTAACCATTTATTGATTTTTCAATTAACAATAAAAGTTCATGTGGACAGTAAATCAGAAAATACTTTCTATGGTGTCTTTAAAGTGTATTTTAAACCCAAAAATGTTGTCCAGAGCCATTTTAGGCAACAATGTAACTAAAGTATAAATAGTAAAAATTCACATCCCCTTGTACAACTGTCCTTCCATTTAGAACACAATAAACTTTTTAGGTAAGCAGAGTTCCTGTTCACTTAGCTGCAACATCATTTAAGTATGGAATCAAAGCAAAAAAAAAAAAAAGAAGAAGAAGTGAATAGAAAAATATGCATTAATATTAAATCATATGCTAGCTGAGTGTTAGGTTCCCACAGAAATATTTTGCCGTATATTTCTAAAATCACTTCTCAAGCGTAGCTATTTTCACCCAAGGACCAATTTCCTTTACTTTCATTATCTTTTATAGTGAAATGCTTCATCTCAAGTTACTTATTGGAGCCATTACCAGCAAACACGGTCACACACATCCAGTTCAAGATATGAATGTCAGTGTAATACTTAGTTTCTGTTATAAATATGTAGAAAACAAATTGGGCCGCCATTATTTATATACTGCACAAAAGACACAAGAATGAATACAAATTATTTTTCACAAAAATGAAATTTCTAATCAATTTAGGAGATTTCCAACTAGGAGGACATTAAATACTTAAAATACCAGGCAGTCTCTTCTGTTACAGAATGCCAGTCAGGAGAGATCTGAAAGAGATTCTTTATTGGTAGCCATATACAGTTGATTATACCATCTCTGTGTTTTCTTGCTATTTAAAATATAGAACCTGGACATTTAAAACATTACCAATGCAATAATCACTACAGACTGTCACTGGATCTTTTAAAAGTTTGTTAAAAATTACCAAAGTCATGATGAATACAATTATCGCAGCTACATCATTTGAAAACATAATATAAATTATGCTGCTAAAGACAAAAACATTGAAACACATAAACATCACGATGTAACACAGCAAGAACTCATAACTATTTAATAAGAAAAATTAAATTTAAAAAGTTATGTTAGAGAACTTGGGGAATTTTTCACTTTAGCAAAAACAATCTATGTATCTCCAACTTCTATGATACAGTATACAATAAAATACTTTTAAAAGATATGACACTCAAATGCTTCATTTACACAATATTGCCAATACTAATAAAAGTGATGCCCTTAAACACGAACTGCTCTGCTGATTGTGATTTTAAAAATGTTTTACTTCATTTTACATTTTAGTTAGCAGTTAGCATTACATATTAATCGGTTCTGTGTTGACAAATAGAGAAGATCCTAGTCAAAATACTGTTGCTCAAAAGTAATGTACATCATATTGCTTGAAACTAACAACCATATAAAAGTGGTAATCATTTATCTAAACATTGATTATGAAAGATGACTGGCATATATTTGGGCAGAGTGTCAAGTTCATGATGGTTTATTTACGATAAAAGTACTTTTACCGAAGCTAACATGATATATAGGTTTCTATGTCAATTACTACAGTCTCTTAAAGTTATAAAAATATTATATAAAATACCACAGGCTTTAGAGGATATAACTTCATGTGGTTCTGATACTAGCAGCTGAAAAGTATTTATAATTTAAAAATAAATAAACTATAGAGGTAAACCAGTTACAAAACAGCAGAGGACTGCAACAGTCACAGAGTGAAAAGAATTGCTTAATTACACGATAGCTAACAAAATGGTGAAGCAGTTGGATCAAAAGTTTTAAAAACCTCTTTCAGAGATTTGTCATCCGGGTCTCTACTGGGATCACTTTCTGGGGTGGGGCTCATCTGTCCTGGCTGCCTGGATTGCCTTGGGTCGCTGTACTGGGGTCTAATTAAGCCTGTTAATGCCTGAATAGGAAGACTGTGCACTGCTGGGACCTGAACCATACCAGGACTCCTGAGAGTATCTGCCTGTGGGTCAGCCGGCCCATCCACGGCGACTTCCATGTTTGCACTGGTTTTCTGTGGCAGGACTGCTTCTCCAGAAGGCTCATTTTTGTCACTACTTTTTAAACCACAACTTTTTTTCTGGTTCTCTGCATTTTCTGTTGCTAGCTCGGATGCAGATGATGAAGCATGCTCCCTAGGGTCATACAAACTAATGCCACTAAGAACTGAACTTGGAGTTCCCAGGGGAAGGCCAGCTGAAGAGGAGAGTTTAGGGGCATAGGGAGGTAAAGCCCCCGGCCCAGAACTGCTAGTCGCTGCCCCTGAGGGCTGTGATGAAGCAGGGTTAGATCTGGCTAAGTGAGGGGTGCCCTTTAATGTATGTGAGTCCTTCATGGCCGCTGGGTGAGACTCTGTACTGTGCAGTCTATGAAGTCTAGGATCAAAATTTTTTTGCAGCCTTGGGTCTCCTAATTTACTTCCTGAACTATGTAAGTCTCCAAATTGTTCTAGGTAGCCTTCTCTGTTTGTGGTGGTCGCTTTGGCTTTGGCTGCTGATTTCGAATCAATGGGCACTGTGTTTTGATGAAGATCGCTTTTTGTATTCCATAACCTATTGAGCCTCTGGTCAGCTATAAGGGGGGGCAGAGGTAAATTGATTGAAGATACTGGGTCAGGTTTAGGTAAAGGGACTGGAAGTAAGTCTTCTGGAGCCCACACGATGTGTTTTGCAAAGTTGGGTTTGGTTAGGATAATATCCATTTTAATGTGACTGAACTGCCTCAGCTGTGACCTTGGATCCTGGAGCATTGTGCCAGGGGAAGAATCCAAAGGTATTAAGAAAGCTTTTTCTCTCAGTTCTCTTTCTGTATCTTCATCATCATCATCTCCTCTTTTGTGTTTGACAGAGCCAGCATTTGCATGATGCGAATCAAACTTTGTTCCACCAACAGAAGATCCTACGTGACCGCTTCCATTCCCTCTCAATTTCCTGGGATCCCATGCTAGTCTAAGATCCAGGGGGGTAGATTCAGAAGATTTTCTCATGTCTTGCCTTGGGATAGTCCTAAGTCTAGGGTCAACAACTTGGTTTCCTTTGCTTTTCTCTTTAGCGAGTCTTGGGTCAGTAGGAGGGCTGAGCTCTGTGGAAGGCTGTTGCTGATTCCTTAAAGTTTCTGTTTGTTTCTGTAATGTTTTCAGTATTGACTTCACACTGCTTCCTTCTTCCTCTTCACTACTGGAATACCAGTTAACAGTATCATCTAAATGCAGACAAAAACTTATTGTAAAGAATGAAGCATTCATATTTGACCTTAATTAAGATAATCAAAAAACATGTAATATTTCTGGAATAAGTGTAGTCTAACTTCAAGAAAATGCATCATAGAAATGCCAGAGTTTGAACACTGGAATAAAATTAGATGTGGAATGACACTGATCAATTTAGTCATCATACTCTATAAAGAAAGAGGTGTGACATTAGAATATGTGTAGTGTCCTTCTGGTCAGGGAGAAATCAGGACCTTTCATTCGGACTGGCCAAAAAGGAACTCAGAGTGTGTGTAGTATGACAGACTTGGGGAAGAAGAGAAAATGCTCCTGGAAAAGAATACTAAAATGTTTTGGACCTCTTTAATTTAAGTAATACTTGAGCTTCATAGCTCTGGATTTATCAAGATAATAAGGATGAAATGTTTTTTAAAAATCTGGAAAGAAAACAAAACACTAAAGTACTGGTTAAGGGAGCATTGGGAAACAAGCAAATGAGGGGTGAGGCAGAGATTTTTCATTTATAGCTTATTATATTTCTAGATGTTTGACATATGTGAATATATTAGCTATTTAAACATTTAAAAGTAAAAATAACAAAACTAACATCCTGAAATTTATATACTTTAACTTTATGGGAACACTTTGGGCCGTACTCCTAAAGGCTTATATTTAACCCTAGTGTGTTAAACACCCTGTTAAGAAGCTTAACTGTGAGAGGCGTTCTCTCTCGTAGTACAGCAGGGATTACAGACTGATGCTACAGGAAGGCGTCTCCTTCCTTTCCATTAAGACATATATATGTTGACTCTGAATTGGTAACACACACACATATATGTATACATCCTACAATATATTGGATTAATAGGATATTGGGCATATTCTCATTTAACTCATCTCACCACTAACACACTTCTACTACGCAGAACTTCAGTGTTACACATTTAGTCTGAACAGAGTTACAAAACAGGCATTGATATTTAGGGTGGAACTGTGGCTTAAAATCGCATAGAGGGGCGCCTGGGTGGCTCAGTGGGTTAAAGCCTCTGCCTTCAGCTCAGGTCGTGATCTCAGGGTCCTGGGATCGAGCCCTGCATCGGGCTCTCTGCTCAGCGGGGAACCTGCTTCCCCCTCTCTCTTTGCCTGCCTCTCTGCCTACTTGTGATCTCTCTTTTCTCCGTCAAATAAATAAATAAAATCTTTAAAAAATAATAATAAAATAAAATCGTATAGACTATATATCACAATGGAAAAAGTTTTGGTTTGTTTTTAAAGTTTTATTTTTAAGTCTCTCCATCCAAAGTGGGACTTGAACTCACAACCCCAGGCATCAAGAGTCTCATGCTCCACCGACTCAGCCAGGCAGGCACCCCAACCCAATCAAAAAAAGTTTCACTCATATTTCAGTGTCAGAAAAAACTACTTCCAGATACTAGATCTCTTTTCTTCCTCTCTTTGACCTTGGGAAGACCAAAGCTGAACTAGTGATTCACTTTAACCTGTTACCATTATTTTAAATATTTCTGGATAGCAATTTCACTCCTGACAGAATTTGTTACTTGATCCAAATAGGTAAGATGATCCAAATCTGACCCACAAAAGGAAGATGCTATTTTATTTTGACTCTCTTATCAATATATTTCATAAGCAATCTTCAATCCTTTTTGGAATGAGAATGAACAGAAGGAAAGCAGACCAATGGATAGGCCAATGGAAAGGAGATATTAGATAAGAAATGACAGTTAACAGCTTTTTTTCAGCTTTTTATCAAAGGACAGATTAAAATTATAAGGGCATTAAAATTTATAAAAATGAACGTGAACACAAAAAAAACTTTGCTACTAGGTATTTACCCAAAGATACAAATGTAGTGATCCAAAGCGGCACCTGCACCCCAATGTTTATAGCAGCAATGTCCATGATAGCCAAACTATGGAAAGAGCCCAGATATCCATCGACAGATGAATGGATAAAGAAGATATGGTGCGCACACACACGTGCGCACATGCACGCGCGCACACACACGCACACGCACACCATGGAATATTATTCAGCCATCAAAAAGAATGAAATCTTACCATTTACAATGATGTGGATGGAACTACAGGGTATTACATTAAGTGAAATAAATCAATCAGAGAAAGACAATTATCATGTAATCTTACTAATATGTGGAATTTAAGAAACAAAACAGAGAAGCATAGGGGAAGGGAGGGAAAAATAAAACAAAATGAAATCAGAGAGAGAGAGACAAACCATAAGAGAGCCTTAATCATAGGAAAAAAACTGAGGGCTGCCAGAAGGGAGGGGAATGGGGTAACTGGGTAATGGGCATTAAGGAGGGCACGTGATATAATGAGCACTAGGTGTTATATACAACTGATGAATCACCGAACTCTACCTCTGAAACTAATAATACACTATATGTTAATTAATTAAATTTAAATTAAAAAAAAAAAACCTAGCCGCTCAAGATTTTTTCTAGATACAGAGAAAAAAACCTTCATAAAACATGACCAATTATATTATTATAGTACAAAATTTTATATCTAGAAAAACTGCAATTTTCTTGTTTATGAAAATGTAAATCTTTGTAAGACTTTATAGAAAGATTATCATTAAAACTGTTTTTTCTAAAAAAATTGTTTTTTTTTAAGATTTTATTTATTTATTTGAGAAAGGGAGAGAGCATGAGAGGGGAGAGCTCAGAGGGAGAAGCAGACTCCCCGCCGAGCAGAGAACCCAATGTTGGACTCAATCCCGGGACTCCAGGATCATGACCTGAGCCGAAGGCAGTTGCTTAACCAACTGAGCCACCCAGGCGCCCCTAAAATTGTTTTTTCTTAAAGTTAAGTTTTAGCACTTTAAGAAGCAAACATAAATTGTATAGAAAACTAAATTATTAGGAATCCCTAATTTCCCTGTGATGTTAAATAAATGAAGAGTTAATGCTACCTTCTTTGAAAAGGTAACAGATGTTTATATAATAGCTTGTACACCTAATGTTATCTAGTTTTACATATTTATAAATTTTATCCTTAAGAGTAGGCAAATGGGCACCTGGCTTGCTTAGCTGGTGGACCATAGGACTCCTGGTCTTGGGGTCATGGGTTCGAGCCCCATGTTGGCCATGCAATTTACTTAATTAAAAAAATATATATATATACATATACACACACACACACACACACACACAAAGAAAATGGGCAAACATATCAATTTTGTAATTCATAAGAAGAACTGGATGCGTTAAGCTTTCTCTCCTCAATTGAATTAACTAATTGTTGTATACTTATTGATATCAAAAATGCTAAGGTAAACTTGAGGTTTCCACATAATCTTTTATATTAAAAATAATATTCCTTCATAATATAGTAGAATACAGCCTATGCCCATAAAAACTTCTCTAATAACTGAATCATTTTAAACTTGGGCTAGAAGTCAAAATTTCTGAACTGGAAGATGTCCGGTTCCTGTTTCATTTCCTTCTTCCATAAAAAGGGCTTCAGCCAGGCCTCACACTATAGCTTCAGATCTACTCACTGCTTCAGGTCAAACTCTTTGCAATTAATTACTAAAGCATTAATGGCACTGGAAACCACAATCAATTCCAAGCAGACAGGAGCTACAAGGTAAACTGGAAATAGAATAGATAGTTCAGAGGAACTCATTTTTCAAATTTTAACCTATTCAAGAACATTTCAGGAACTGAGTAATCCAAAGTAAGATGGTATTATAACCCACCTTCGTCCTTGCTTGGTGCCCTTTGAGGTTGGGTGCTGCTTGGTTCTTCTTCTTCTTGGTACTTCTGAGTGAGTCTGACAAAAAGAGCTCTCTGCACTGCAGGGAGGAGGCCTGGTGCAGGCAGGGGGCAGTGGCCTGTCGTGTTGCTGCTGCCATCAGATCCACTCCCATGGTTAGGGGAATCTTGAACAATGGGAGGCTGATGCTGGGCGAAGTCAACATGCCACATCCCATCTATACACATAACACAGAAAGATACAGACACTGATTTAGCACAGAACTCCACTAGAGAGTATCACAGTCAATTATAAGAAATTGAAGCTTTAATAGTAACTACACTTGATTACCATATTACTACGTGATTGTAAATATTTTTTTAAAGATATTATTTTATTTATTTTAGAGAAAGAGAGCATTGAGGGGAGAGGCAGGGGCAAGCAGACTCCATGCTGAGCATTGAGCTGGATACAGGGCTCGTCTCATGACCCGGAGCTCATGACCTGAGCTGAAACCAAAACTCGGACTCTTAACTGACTGAGCCATGCGGGCGCCCAATTGTAAATTTTTTTTTTTAAAGATTTTATTTATTTATTTGACAGAGAGGAGAGAGATCACAAGTAGGCAGAGAGGCAAGCAGAGAGAGAGGGGGAAGCAGGCTCCCTGCTGAGCAGAGAGCCCGATGCGGGGCTCGATCCCAGGACCCTGAGACCATGACCTGAGCCGAAGGCAGAGGCTTTAACCCACTGAGCCACCCAGGCGCCCCTGTAAATATTTTTTTTTAAAGCTATCTAAAGTTCTGGTGTAGCAAATGTTTGGTTAAATTTAAAATATATTTTATGGCTTCAATTTCATTACATTTTACTTAGCTTTATTAAAAACACACATTTTTATCATGTTTTTAATGAAAAATAGAAAACTCCAAAGATTTTAAATTAAAAATGAGCTATTTGAAAAGGTAAACTTACCACCAGAGTTACTGGGTAGCTGAAAATTATGTACAGCATGCTGTGAATAGTAATTATCATAAAATTCAGCTGGGTTTTGTAGGGACTCATAACTGGTGTTGAGCTGCATTTCACCGGCACTTTGCAGGTAGGAGGAACCTGGAGAACAGTGATTCTCTCTAGGTACCTTCATCATGTGTTCTGGAAAACCCGAGCAATGGTAAGCACCACTCATATTCTGTGGTGTCAGAGGTGCATCTGGTTGAACAAGTACTCCAGCTTGACTGTGAGGACCTAAAATTCCAGGTGGAGCAGGCGGCAAAGGTGGGCTGTGTGGCACTGCTGTGCATGGATGATGTCCGGGGGAGCCCGGGTGCATCACAGGACTACTGTGTCCCTGAGACATATTAGGTCCAGAACCTGGACTTGATCCAGAACTATAGATGTGCTGAGGATGTGGGCTGCTTTCCTGAAACTGTGGTCCTGGTGGTGAGGCACTGTTATAAAATGCTGGTGGCCTGTAGACAGAAAGAGTAGTATTTCTTAGTCCAAAGAAAAGAGGCAAACAAGAATGCTATATTTTAAATATGTATGGTTAAGTGTGTTTTTCTGTATCAGAATGTATTTTTAAGAAGCAGTCTATTCTACGTTATCTCCAAATGAAAACACCAATAGATGCATCTTGCCTTCATTTTAGCCCACAGTCTTAATTGACACTATCAGCTGTTCTAAAGCTTATAGCTATTTTGAAAAACACAGAAAAGTACAAAGATAAGTAAGAATCACCTCTAATCCCGCCACCCAAAGATACATTTTTTTGTTAGTTCTCTCCTAGACTTTTTCTAGGCATACACGGACGTTTTTTTAAATACAACAAAATTAGAATTTGATTATATAAACACACACCTTTTCAATTTCTAATTGATTACTGTTGGCATATAAAAAGACCTTTAGGTTTTGATTGTTGTTCTTCTTTCTGGACATCTTACTAATTTAATTACTATTTCTAATAGTTTCTTCAGTTGATTCCTTCACGTTTATTGAAGGAAAACGCCCCAAAAATGAGCTCCCTCTCCATTTCTTTTTTTTTTTTTTGCTTCTCCATTTCTAATCTTTATATCTATTATGTCTTTCTCTTTTTGCATTGGCTAGGATCTGATCTACAATATTAGCCAAACAGTGGACATACCTATCTTCTTCTTAACCTTAAGAGAAATAATTTTAATGGTTCACATTAACTGTGACACTTTCTGTAGATTCCTTATTCCTCATTTGCTGAGATCTCACTGATTTTTCTGAGTGTTCAGGGTTAAAATAATCAACAATGGGACTTACGGCCCAGGTGCACAGACTCTGGGAAATGGCAGCAGGACTGAACCGGTGGTGTTAGAAAATCCAAATCTGGATCCAGCTTACCCAAAGGTTTTCCTCTAATAGCCCAAGGAAATATTTCTCTAAAAGAATCAAATATTCTGGAGACTTGCTAATGCCACTATTTGAGGATGTTATCAGTGTCGAAAATAGCTTCATAATGAATTGGGAGAAATACCAACTCCAGCCAATGGGCAGTGTCCCTCATGGTTACTCTGTGGAGAGGTTTTCAAAGCTGTTAAGGATTCCACAGGGAGAAGCACTGATGGCGTGCAGCAGAGGACAGAGACAAAGAGGAAGCAGGGAGAGCAATCAGGGTGAATGCCCGGTATCTGCTATCTCTACCTAAGTTTAATTGTATGATTAACATGGAATACAAGTTAGTTTCTTAAAGAAATTTTAGGGGAAAAAATGATGCCATTTTTTAAGATTTTTAACTTACTTCTTCCCAATCTTATGTGCTAAATCCACAGTAGGTTTTACAACTATTTCAAAAAGAGATGGGATTTTCTTGAAATCATCAGAGAGATCTGTCTGAAAATCATCTTCAGGATCAGAAAAGGGAAAATGCTCTGGTGGGGTTGGCAGAAGCCCAACTCCTGGAGGTGGTTTGGGAAGAGGAGTTATGCCCCGTTTTCTAAGTTCTTCTAATTCTCGTTCGTCTTCATTTGTGGCTTCTTCTTCAGTGTTCAATACCTAAAAATGATTGGCAAAGATTACTATTCCAAAAAAAGCTTTCTTCCTTACATTTAAAAACTGTGAAGACTTCAATAAACCAGTTTCGTTACTAGAAAAATATCATTTTGAAGTTAAAATGGGTCAGAGAGAGCTAACTCATTTTTGATAATGAGGTTCAAAGTGGTAAAAAATATTTCTCAAAGTACATTAGCATTTTAATGGCAGAACAAGGGTAAGAATAAAAGATTCTTAATTCCTAGTCCAATATTTCTGCTTTTCTAACACAATACATTCATAGATTAAAACATAAAATAACAAATCTGTGATTTCTCAGGAGATTTTTCTGAAATATGATTTGTAAAATACGATTCAAGTCAAATGAATCTGTGGTGAGACCTAAGAAATAACTGAAGTGCAAAAATATTACTTACTTTGTCCAAAAGTTTCTTTGTTTCTTTAGTCAGATCATCATGTGAAAATTTACAGTTGTCTCCTTGGTAACATTTTGCTCCACTATGATAGAACTTACATGGAAATTCATGTAAATAAAAGTATTAAGGAATAGACCAAGTGACATCAGACTCTAATATTTTTAAATCCAAAAACGTTATCAGTGCTGAGCCAATAAGACTGTATTCTATATATTGTACTGAATTTTTTACAAACATGTCATATTAGATAATTTTTAAGATGAAATATTTCAATTATGCAGCAAAACATTTGAAGATTTTAATCTTCTTTACTATATTAAGCTAGGAAATTTTTTAAAGAAAAAATAATTGTTATAGCAAATACAACAGTATGTCAATTATGTAAGTTCTCCTTTCCACAATAAAAATTGTAGACAGAGCAAATAAATTTTGTAGCAAGAGCTTATATCTATAAAGAAAACAAAAAGGCTCGATATGTCATGTTAAAGTCAAATATCCCAACATGAAAACTATAAGCTAAGCTACCTCATGATTTTGGAAACAAATTTTAAACTTCTAAAGAAAATATTAAATCCAGGAGTTTATTGAAAAATATGCCACTTCAGGTGGTTTAAATTCAGGGAATTCTTGAGGGGTTTTAGGAAATTTATTATTGTAATCAGCACTTTGACAAGATCAAGAAGTCATATGACCATAGCAGATGCTATTTTAAATTTAAAACCAAAGTAGGTTTTCTAGGGATTTTGAAAAACCTCAGTAATATTTTATAACCTTAATATTTTGGTTACCATCTTTTTAATAAAGGATATTATGCATATAAATGCAGTTCTCTCCTTTGGTACAATATCCTTGTAAATAAAATTTGCAGATCTCCTTTCTCTTCTCCAACTCTGCATCATGATCAAATTTACACTGATCTCCCTGTCACAAAAGAGAGAAAAGAAAGAAAGAGAAAAAAAGAAACAATTGAGTTTTCTCTATGGTGTTTCATGGTGGAACTATGGCCATACCTTAAGTGTTTAAATAATGATCTAATAATAATTCAAACAATCTCTTGGAAGTCTTGCCCAAGTCAGTGGGTGTGGCTATGCACAGAGGCAGAGGCAGCATGGTGAGTATGGCCTCAGAGCCTACTGCCTGGGTTCCACCAGCACTCACCATTTCTAGCTGAGCCACTGTGGGCACTTATTTAACCTCTCGGTTTGGCCATGTTTAAAATGAGGATAGTAGGGGCGCCTGGGTGGCTCAGTGGGTTAAGTCTCTGCCTTCGGCTCAGGTCATGATCCCAGGGTCTTGGGATCAAGCCCCCGCATCGGGCTCTCTGCTCAGTGGGGAGCCTGCTTCCCCCTCTCTCTCTGCCTGCCTCTCTGCCTACTTGTGATTTCTCTCTCTCTGTCAAATAAATAAATAATTTAAAAAATAAATAAAATAAAATGAGGATAGTAACAGTAACTACTTCATAGGGTTGCTATAAAGATTAAAACATTTAATATTAATAATCCACTTTAAACAGTACTTGCCACACGGTCAGCATTATGTGTTTATTAAATAAAATCTCGGTTCAACAAATTATATTACTGTCCCAGAATATAATTAAATAAGCTCTGATGTACAATATTTCCATAGATACACTTTGAAGAACCAGCTTTATTATTACAACTGTATGAGAAATGAAAAAAAAACTAACCACCCCTCCCCAAAAATTTACATTTTAAAGATTATTTTGGAAGTTAAAATTATTTATGATACCCCCCAAAATTTACCTTAATACATCTGCCTTCCAGAAAGTATTTACAGATTTGTTTTCCTTTGTGTTCCACTGTGTGCTGATTAATGAATTCCTGAGTCATAACCTTCCATTTTTTCCCTGGTTTACTATACTGTAAGAAAGAAAAATTCCTTTGAATACAATATATGAAATATTAAATATGTACTAAAATGGATAGTCAAATGGATTAGGAAAGCAGTACAAATTACTATTTAAAGTGGTTAAGAGTGGACATTCAGATACTATTCATTTATTTGGAGAGAGATGCTTCTAATACACTGCTCATTGCTACTAGTGGTTGCAAAGAACTCTATTTCTATTTTAATGAGGATGTATAACTACTTTTTAAAAATAAAATTATGAAAAGCTTGAAAATTAACAATAATACTCTGTTGGCAAAGATGTTAAATGTGCATTCTTGTGATTTGCTGATAGCTATGTTATAAAAGATTTATAATATCCATACTGTTTGACACAAAATTTATACTTTTCAGGAGTATTCTGAAGGAATTATCAGGGAGGCACACATACATTTATTCACAAAAATAACTACTGCAGAATTACTCTGCATGATAAAACAACAAACGAACAGAGAGACACCTAGAAATACTCTACACATCCCAAACAATGTGACCAGTCAAATACATTATGATGTAGATCCGTGGTAGATTAGTATGTAATCATTACAAACTGATGAGCTGGAAAGACAATTTAGGGACATAAGAAAATGTTCACAATACCTTACTAAGTGGAAATTGATCTGAATTTTATAATAACAAAGGAAAAAAAAAAGACTAAAAGAATATACCCCCACATTTAAGAGTGTATGTCTCTAGATGGATCTCCAAAAAATCAGAGATTTTTTGCATGTGTGGTTATTCTGTACTTCCTTTAGGAAAAAAAAAAAAAAAAGAGGGAGTATGTATTTCCTTTAATTTTTAAAAAATAACAAAAAGAAGTATATGGTAGAAAATCTCACGGTCCTACCTATTTTCCTTACTTCTCCTTAGACCCCTATTCAACTTTTGCTATGAGTACAAGAAGATTGAGTAACAAGAGTATGATGCTTAGCCAGGCTAAGGACTTACATTCATGAGCTCTATAAAATAGTACTGTTTTTCAAATACCTGGTATACATCATGCTTTGTATATAGCAGAAGCTCACGATAACTATTTGCTCTTCTAATCTGATTTGTTTCCCTTTCCTTCAATTTGCTAGGAGATGGAGAACAAAACACAACCTACTGAAAATAGGAAACTGCCTCATAGCAACCACTTGAGGCAAAAGATGGCTAGACTTAAATCTGATCCTCAGCACTCACATTTGAAATATATGTTTTACTAGAAGAATTCTGGGGAGGGGCGCCTGGGTGGCTCAGTCGTTAAACGTCTGCCTTCGTCTGCCTTCGGCTTGGGTCATGATCCCGGGGTCCCGGGAAGGGCCCCCAAATCGGGCTCCCTGCTCGGCGGGAAGCCTGCTTCTCCCTCTCCCACTCCCCCTGCTTGTGTTCCCTCTCTCGCTGTGTCTCTCTCTGTCAAATAAATAAATAAAATCTTAAAAAAAAAAAAAAAGAATTCTGGGGGAAAAAGTACAAAAATACCAAGAAAACAGATAATTCTATAGGTTCTTTTTAAAAATGTAAGTTTAAAAAAAATAATAATAATAAAAAAATGTAAGTATACCCAAATTGCCCCAGGAAAAACACAATAAAATTGCCTATACTATTCTTTGATAAGATCATTTAAAATGTCTTAAATTTATGTAAAATTGACTCACAAACATTTTCTATTTCCAGGCTCATTTAGAACAAGTAGATATAAATGACGAGCTCACACATATGCTTTCTATACAAAGAATGGTGGCTATAACAAAATAAGAAGTCCAGGAGAATGCATTATACAAAATCAACAGGCCAACTTGAAGAATATAACTGAAATTAAAAAGTAAAATATTAGGTAATCACCAAAAAAATCCAAAACCACCCTGAAAAATGCACCAAGTTGTACCCGTATTTCATCCATAACTCATTCTGTGTTACTTTCTAATGATGTGCCTCATTGTTTTAATATAGGATTATGGGTTTTTCTGTTTTGTTTTTTAGTTTAGTTTAGTTTAGTTTAAATGAGTAGAAAGTATATCAGTATCCATAACCCTGAGAAACCTAATTATAATGAAGATATTGTAGAAAATCTTAAAGCAATTTTAACAGTAAAATTTTAGGACAAAATAACATGCCTAGAAGATCTCATCTTTTAAGTCTAAACCTATAGAAGCAACACAAATGTCCTCTACCATTAAGATCTCTTGTAATATAAGAGTTGGAAGAACCAAAGAAGTCATTTAGTTCATCACCCTCACTAGACAAATGTGAAAAGTGAAGATTAGAGAAATTAGTGACTTGCCAAGGGTCGTATGGAGAGTTAGCAGTCAGGATAGATAGAACTCTTTGCACTGTATTATACTACCTCTAAGAAAACACAATTCAAGAAAAAGAGGGAGAAAAAAAAAGAGGGAGAGAAAGGAAAGACGGAGATAGGGAAAACTAAACTATTTGGTTATTTCAAAATGTACTTACTCTAGAAGATGTATTATACTGGCATAAGAAACAAGAGCACGAAAAAATTTTTTTAAATATATAAGAAAGAGGGGATGAAAAGATTTGCCAGCAAAATAATATGTATTTACAGAAAATGTAACAGGTGTTATAAATACAAAAATGTTAAGATGTTTTATGGCCAACAGAATAAATAAGTCCTTCAAATCTATCAAACATTTGCTTGTTCTGTGACCACCCTTGAGTTTTCAAGACAGTTCATGTGGATATGCAGGTATCTGTGAATTTATCTGGCTTTTGGAGAATCTCATACTCCCCGGAAAGGATAGAAATGGATCTATGTTGGCCACTCCAGCATGTTCACTCTACCCTGGACAGGTTCCCCCCAGACCACTCCCGAACATGAGCTACCTGCTTGGGGTCTGGCACTCTCCTGGTTGTTTCTGGAATCATAACAAGAAATCTCTCTTGACAGCCAATAAACTGACAAGTTGATAACATTTTAATCTTAATAAGCAAAAGGAAAAATATTCTAAATCTAATGAATGCGAAAGAAATAATTTATTCTGATTTTCTATAACATTAGATAAAGAATTTTTTAGTTGCAATTCAGATCTGTAAACATGTTAGTGCTTGAAGGTCTCCTTAGAGTTAATTAAATACCATACTTTCATTTTACAGATTAAGCAAATTGAAGCTCAGAGACAGGTAGTAACTTGTTCAAAGCCACACTTTCTTGGAAGCTAATTTTTTTTCCAAGCATAGTGTGTACCTAATGGATATAGGAGAAAGCTTACTTTCAGACAGCATTCATATTAATTTGCTCTAGGGAAAGCAGCACACTCTAGAGGAATGTAGGAAGATGGACAGGCAGGTTACAATCACTCAGAAATTTTAAACTTGTTTCCAAAGCTGCTATTCAGTGGAATAGTGAGTGGCTCAAGGAATGTTAATAGATTGGGCAGGGGTGGGGGGAAGTTCAGGGTCAAGTACAATATGAAAAAAATGGATTGAACAAAGTAAAACAGGCTTTTTTGTACCTAACTTGTAACAAGCCTTTAATACATTAATGTCAACTGAGAATCCCCAAGAGTAGACAGGTATGTAGTGGGTTTCACAAATTTATTTGGGTCTGAACTTCTTTTTTTAGGTCAAACCTATTAACATCTCCCTAAATAGTGTACTAAAGAGTACATATTAAGAAATCTTTGCCCTTTATCTTTAAATGCGGACATCAGAAAATCAAGCATTTTCAAATTACAATATATCTCTATCCCTTTGCTTTCACTCAAGGTTGTAGCTTTTAATAACCTACCCTTGCTCTGTATAATTTAATCAATCTTACTGGAACAGTGTCAGAATACTGGATTTGGAATACTTTAATCCCAAGAGTCTGTACAACACGGCTGAAATGTACGTGTTCAGAATTCAATTCAACATACATTTATTCAATATTTACTATACACAAGGTACACAAATTCATCTTTCCAACCATTTATATTGCCTTTTCTTCTCTTTCAATGCTTTCAGTTCTAGTAAGTTAATTTACCACTACAGTGGTAATTTTCTTATTAGCCATGATTCATATTGAGCTATTAGCATTTTATTGCCCTTTGCATCTGGGATGACTCCTAGGAAAGGAAAGTACAATGGAGAACTCCTGGAGTCACATTTTTGCTTTCCATCATACCAGTTTTATTTTGAAAACATTAACATTCAAAACATTAATTTTATTTCGAGGTCACCTAAATTTGCATCTCTATACTAGTATCTTGACTAATTAAAACAACAATTCCTTTAATTCTTTTTTTTAGAATCTATTTATACTCATTTGATCTTAGCTGGAAATTTTTCATTTACTAGGAAAGTAGCATTAAAATCACAATGCTTTCTTTGCAGCCAAATAGGTGAAAAGATGGAAAAGCCCTCCTCATTATCTATAAATTCTCAGTACCTCTTGATAGTCATCCATTCCTGAAAAAATATTAGGCCCTTTATTGGTTCTTCCCCCACGGTCTTTGCGTTTGATTTTCTTCGGCAAACCACGTCCACGACCAACATTAAAACTTTTAACCCTCTGTTCAATACCTAAAAGAGTTAAGATGTACTTCAAATATTATAGAAAAACAACATATCTGTTAGTCTATTAGTTTATAGGGAACAGCATATTTTAAATAGTCTATAATATACAGTGCATCCTTTTTCTTCCTCTCTAGACTCGATGAAAAAAAATTAATTAATCCTTTACATTTTACTTTCCAGGTAACGCTTCTCATACTTTTTTTTTTTTAAGGGATGTTAACAATAATAAGGAGGGCAAGGCACAAGAATACACATGGCTACAGAAGTCAAAGGTAGTTCTGTTCTTTTCAGTTTTCCTTAGAATAAGAAATAACAAGGCTTTCTGTTTTTAAGGGAATTAAATATTATATTCATCCTTAAGGAAGACACTATAGGTATTAGTGGTTAATTTTACCAAATTGAGTTTCTAGTGATAATTTTGAGTAGTATTACATATATTTCCAAGTAAAATTTATACCTTTTACTTTTAAAAAACTTGGCATTTAAAAGTATCTAAAATTGCTAAAGTTATGTATTAGGATAGTAAGTTACTATATAGAGTCAGTTCTCATTTTACCAAGGTCACATCGAACTAATACATTTTCTTACATATTAAGCGATCTTAAACCTACAAAACAGCAAATAAATATATGAAAAAATGTTTTACTTCATTAAAAGATATCAAAGAAATTAAAAATTTTAAAATAACATACCAATTTTTACCTCAAAGAATAGTGTTGGTAGGGATCTGGAGAAATTGGCATTTTCACATACTGGTGGGGTGTTATAAATTGGCCTATCAACTTTTTGGAAACCAACTTGGTAAGTGGATCAAAAATCTTCAAATGTGTGGCTATATCTTTTGATTCAATTCTGCATTTCAGAATTTATTCTTAAGAAAAAATATTTGTGAAGATGTTCTTTGAGACATGTATAAATATACAGGGTTAATCACAGAATTAAAAAAAAACTGGGTGCCACTTAAATCTCAAGTGATTATGATCACACAAACCTAAGAATCTGTTAGACAAAGGACGGTGTGTCTATTTAATTGAATAGAATGTTGGCATTAAAAGCTACTCATTAACATAAGAATGACAGATTCAATTCATAGTCAAGGGAAAAAACAAGTTAAACAGTATGCATAGTTTTTGTTAAAAGTAATTGTCAGAAAAATTCTGGAAGAATGTACACCAAAAATATTAATAATAATTATTTCTGGGTGTAGGGATTCAAATTATTTTTGTTTTATCTTTGATCTTGGTTAGGTTATTGTTTCCACACATAGAAAAAGTTTTCTGCATTTGACCATATATTACTTTCATAACCGAAGGGGGAAAATGAATGTCAAAAATAAAAGAATACCCAATTTTTTAACAGAACAAACAGGAAGAGCTTGAAAGGGAAAACCCCAGGTGGGAATGAATGAGCAAAACCTCTCTATGTTCCCTTATTCCCCAAGTGGAATGATTCCTGACACCACTATGTCTAGACTTCAGGAACAAACTTACTAATTATAATAGCATATGCACAGACGAATTCCTTTCCTTTTTAGGTCAGCAAAGCCTGGATTCATATTTTTCAAAGGAATTTTGTTAGGAAATCAAGAAAAAATAATGTCATAAAAATAATCACATTTACTCATAACTGGTTCCTTTTTTCAACAATATAGAAAGTATAGTAACATTGGGTTTGGGGCTCACTCCTTCACCGCAGCCTCATCTTACTCCAGTTTTCTTGAAACAGACATTGAGTGGACAATTCATAAGGTTGATCTGATTTTATGTGACCCATAGTTTCTATGGCAACTTGCCCTAGTCTCTCCCGGGATCATGTGCCTCAATGCAGCAGATGAAGTGATGATCACTCCAGAAATTTCTTTAGTTTATGTTCTTATTTCCAATCTTGAAGGATATGCATAATCCTAAGTATCAGTACATTTGCACAGCAAAGATGTTCATCATCTTTTAAAGTCTAATAAAAGAAAAGCTACCCAGAATTCCATCTGTAAGGGTCTAAAATATAAAGCAATGTATAGAGTAACAGAAACAACTGAAAAATGTAAGCCATTTTTTTGGTATACTGATATTATACAAGGAAAGGGAAAAATGTAGTGGGAAAGTTGTTTTACATTTTTATATACTTTAAAAATATTAGCATATCTTTCTAATTCAAATATTAAGATATCGTGCAGACTAAAATATTTGTAGATGTTTGTCCTCAAGATCTATAAAATAAAGAAAAACAAATTCAGGAACCAAGGGAATAAGCTGATCTTGAGAAGGGACTAAGAAATTTAAGTTGTTACTCCATTAGCTACCTGTTCAAAAACAGACAGACAATTTCACACTTACCTTGCTGAACTTTCATTCTTTGTTTTTTCCCTGGTTCTTTAGAAAATGATGATCCTAAAGCAGTAGTAGAGGTTTCTTTAGCTTGTCTGTATTGTTTCAGCTGACTGGCAAAATCTTCCTCTGTTTCCTGACCGTAGGTACCGAAGTTGTCATCACTGTACATACTGTACTCATCATATTCTTTACTTTTAAATTTTTTGTTATGCTGACTCCTCTTTGATGTCATGTAGCTTCCTGATAAGTGTCCATGCTAAGTGAAAATGGACAATCATTATCAGGATTTTTCAGTTAAATAAATGAATTGATAGTAACACAGGACATCTTTTTTCCCCTCAGAAATTTGGAGAAAGAAGGGGAAGATAGTTGTAGTTCTGACTCTTGGTTAGTACTTGTTTATGACAGTATTTAAAACTAAGTTCAAAAAACTAACTGCTACTTTGGTATTATTAAACATTATAAAGTTCACAGATCTTGCTGGTGAGCGTGTTTTGTTCACTTTTTGTTTTCCACGTCCCATGTCTTGATATTTATACATAAAAGTATACTTAAAAATCCACACCATTATACATGAATTTCTTCTCCAAGAAATGTAGTCTTTTTGAAAATATGGAAAATATAGTAAAATAGCTTGAAGTGGAAGAAAATATATATTCTCCTAATATTGTCTCAAATGACAAATTTAAGCATATTATACTTAATAAAAAGAAATATGTGTGGAAATCTTAGAAAGAGGAAATGTTTATATCAGAGGTCTAACAAGAACTTCCCTAAAAGTTAAAAACATCTAGTGAAAACATTGCTCACTAAGAAATATTTATTAAAATATACATTATTAATTTTATTAATAATTTATTTTACTAAAGCATACTAACTAAGAATATACTTTAGCCCTACAATTTTTTTTAAAGTAGCATAGAACCTAATGCAGGGCTTGAACTCATAAACCTGAGATTAAGACCCAGACACTTAACCAACTGAGCCACCCAGGTACCCCTAGTCCTACAATTTTATTTAATGACAGTATTCAATTCTATCTCTATTCACTAAAATATTTGTATTAGTTTGGTCATATCTTCTGTCAAATGTTTTTAAAAAGAAGAAAAAAACGGGGCACCTGGGTGGCTCAATGGGTTAAAGCCTCTGCCTTCGGTTCAGGTCATGATCTCAGGGTCCTGGGATCGAGCCCCGCATTGGGCTCTCTGCTCAGCGGGGAGCCTGCTTCCTCCTCTCCCTCTGCCTGCTTCTCTGCCTATTTGTGATCTCTCTCTCTCTCTGTCAAATAAATAAATAAAATCTTTAAAAAATAAAATAAATAAAAGGAAGAAAAAAATGTACCTAATTACAGTTTGAAGATCTAGCAAAGCGCAGACCATGACTCATCTTCAGTTTAGCACATTTAAAATATAATATAAAAATACTGTCTGCCCTGGAAGATTACCAACATGAAACTATGAGTTTTTAATTAAATTCAGGGAAATATTAAGATTGTTTCAGTAATCATAAGATAGAGAAAAAAATACTTAACTAAACATACCAAGAAAATCAACTAGCTCATCAGTTTTAAATTTTAAAGATATTTTATTAGGTTTCTGACTTGTTTTAAGCAGTGTTTTCAAAATTTATTTTGTTTGTTGTTTTTAAAATCAACTGTTCTTACCTAGCACTTCCTAAATTCAGAAGGGGATTTATAATTGTAGCCAAAAGGCAGTGTTTGTGACATTTTTAATCAAAACACTATGAAAATAAAAAAAAAAAATTCTTCGATTAAGGTAAAGATTAATTAGTTGAATGGTGCCAACTTTTCTTTTTATTAAAAAATGTGATTCTATGACACAATAGATTTAATAGATATATTCAGAACATTCCATCCTAAAACAGAATACACATTCTTTTCAAGTGCATATGGAACACTCTCCAGAATAGATCATGTAATAAGTCACAAAAAAAGTCTCAACAAATTAAAAAAGATCAAAGTTATACCATGCATCTTTTCTGACCATAACACAATGAAACTAGAAATCAATCACAAGAAAAAATCTGGAAAGAGCACAAATACATGGAGGTTAAATAACGTGCTATTAAACCATTGTGGGTCAACCAAGAAATCGAAGAAATAAAAAAATACACGGAGACAATTGAAAATGAAAACTCAATGGTCCAAAATCTTTGGGATGCAGCAAAAACAGTTCTAAGAGAGAAGTTTATAGCAATACTCTACCTCGAGAAGCTAAATAAATAAATAAATAAATAAATAAACCTATCTATCTCAATAACCTCACCTTATACCTAAAGGAGTTAGAAAAAAAACAAACAAAGCCAAAAATCAGCAGAAAGACATAATAAAGATTAGAGGAGAAATAAATGATACAGGGAACTAAAAACGCAATAGAACAGATCAATGAAACCAGGAATTGGTTCTTTGAAAAGACAACAAAATTGAAATCTCTAGTCAAACTCATAAAAAAAGAAAACAGAACTCAAACAAAATCAGAAACGAAAGAGGAGAAATAACAACCAATACCATAGAAACACAACAGACTGTAAGAGATTATGAAAAATATGCCAATTAACTGGACAACCAAGAAGAAATGGATAAATTCCTAGAAACACATAACCTACCAAAACTGATCAGGAAGAAATAGAAAATTTGAACAGACTGATTACTAGAAATGAAATTGACTCAGTAATCAAAAAACTCCCAATAAACAAAAGCACAGGACCCAGATGGTTTCACAGGTGAATTCTACCAAACATTTTTTTTTCTTTCTTTTTTTTAAAGTGTTTTTTTTTTTAAAGATTTTATTTATTTATTTGACAGAGAGAGAGATCACAAGTAGGCAGAGAGGCAAGCAGAGAGAGAGGGGGAAGCAGGCTCCCTGCCAAGCAGAGACCCCAATGCGGGGCTCGATCCCAGGACCCTGAGATCATGACCTGAGCCGAAGGCAGAGGCTTTAACCCACTGAGCCACCCAGGCGCCCCTCTACCAAACATTTAAAGAAGAGTATTAACCAGTTCTTCTCAAACTTTCCCAAAAAATAGAAGAACTTCCAAATTCATTCTACGAGGCCAGCATTATCCTGATTCCAAAATCAGATAAAGATACCACCGAAAAAGTGAACTACAGGTCAGTATCTCTGATGAACATTTTTGCAAAAATCCTCAACAAAATAGTAGCAAACTGAATCCAACAATACATTAAAAATATCATTCATGACATTCAAGTGGGATTTATTCTTGGGCTGCAAGGGTGAGTCAATATTCGCAAATCAATCAATGTGATACATTATACCAATAAGAGAAAGGAAAAAACCATACGATCATTTCAATAGAAGAAGAAAAAGCATTTAACGAAGTACAACATCCATTCATGATTAAAATCTTCAACAAAGTAGGTTTAGAAGGAACATACCTCAACATAATAAAGGCCTTATATGAAAAACCCATAGCTAACATCATACTCAATGGGGGAAAAAAACTGAGAGCTTTCCCCCTAAGGTCAGGAATGACAAGGATGTCGACTCTCACCTCTTTTATTCAACATAGTACCAGAAGTCCTAGACACAGCAATCAGACGAGAGAAAGGAATAAAAGGCATCCAAATTGGTAAAGAAGAAGGAAAATTTTCACTATTTGCAGGTGACAATACTATATATAGAAAACCTTAATGACCCCACCAAAAAACTACTAGAATTGATAAATGAATTCAGTAAGGTCAGAGAGCCTACAAAATCAATGTACAGAAATTTGTTGCATTTCTATACACTAATAATGAAGCAGCAGAAAGAGAAATTAAGAAAACAATCCCATTTACAGTTACATCAAAAATAATAAAATACCTAGGAATAAACATAACCGTAGAGGTGAAAACCTGCACTCTGAAAACTATAAAACATTGATGAAAAAAACTGAGATGAGAGGTGCCTGGGTGGCTCAGTCGGTTAAGCATCTATCTTAGGCTTAGGTCATGCTCCCAGCATCCTGGGATCAAGCCCCACATTGGGCTCTCTGTTCAGCAAGGAGTCTGCTTCCCCCTTCCCCCGACTCATGCTTGCACTTTCTCTCTCTCTCTCCCTCTCTGAAATAAATAAATAAATAAAATCTTAAAAAAAAAGAAATTGAAGGTGACATAAATGGAAAGACATTCCATGCTCATGGATTGGAAGAACAAATATTGTTAAAATGTCTATACTACCCAAAGCAATCTACAGATTTAATGTAATCTCTATCAAAATACCAACAGCATTTTTTACAGAACTAGAATAAACAATCCTAAAATTTGTATGGAACCACAAAAGACTTTGAATAGGCCAAAACAACCTGATGTGATTCTATTAATTCTTCAAAGATATATTTCAATAGTCTATGACTAAAGAGTACTCTTTAAAGAGTATAAATTTTTCTCTGCAGATTAGATGCTTGTTATAAAAACTTTTAATTCTTTTTTTTTTTAAGCAGGTTCCATGCCCAGCATAGAGACCAATGGAGGGCTTGAACTCACAACCCTGAGGATCGAGACCTGAGCTGAGATCAAGAGTCAGATGCTTAACCGATTGAGCCACACACATGCCCCAAAAACTTCTTTTTTTTAACAGGCTCCATGCCCAGCATAGAGCCCAATGAGGGGCTTAAACTCACAATCCTGAGGATCGAGACCTAAGCTGAGATCAAGAGTCTGATGCTTGGGTGCCTAGGTGGCTCAGTTGGTTACACAACTGCCTTCGGCTCAGGTCATGATCCTGGATTCCCAGGATCGAGTCCTTCATCAGGCTCCCAGCTCTGTGGGGAGTCTGCTTCTCCCTCTGACCTTATCTTCTCCCTTCTCATCCTCTCTCCCACTCTCTCTCTCTTTCTCTCTCAAATAAATAAATAGAATCTTTAAAAAAAATTTTTTTGAAGAGTCCGATGCTTAACTGAGCTTAACTGATGCTTAACTGAGCCATCCACATGCCCCCAAAACTTTTATTTAAGATTTTATTTATTTATTTGACAGACAGAGAGAGAGCACACAAGCAGGCAGAGCAGTAGGCAGAAGGAGAGGGAGAAGCAGGCTCCCGGCCAAGCAGGGAGCCAGATGTGGGGCTCGATTCCAGGATCCTGGGATCATCACCTGAGCAGAAGGCAGACGCTTAACCAACTGAGCCACCCAGGTGCCCCAGAACCGTTTAATTCTTAATATTAATTTAATTCTCTGATTTTTCACAGCTTTTACAAAAATAATCTCCATATTCTTACTTTTAAAAATAGAATTATCCCTAAACTTCCTATTTATTCCCCTAGCTAGCTTTCCCAATTGCAAATATTCCTAATAGCCCTCTAATGGTGCAAACCTCCCCTCATCCCAGGGCTCCTTCTGCAGTGAAAGACTCTAATGTTCGGGTCTGGGCATCACCCATGCAGTGCTAGTGCTCCACAAAGCACTAAATGCATGACATTACAGGAGCAGCCCCAGTTCTCTAGGAGAATATCTCCTTATACTTCACATGTTCCTCATTTGGAATGAACAAAATGCATTCATCAGCAAGGATCTAGCAAGTATTTCTTAAAGTCTTCCTGCAAGAAGATAACAAAAATGAAAAAGCCTGTAAGTTCTTCCAAAGGAACAGTTTCTCCAATCACTTTGCTGACTGATTATTGGGCTATATTCCTAGTTAGAATGTCTGCAGGGCAGACTGGATTTCTGTAAAATGGAAACTGGTACCATGACAATCACTATAAACATGAAATAAGGGAATGGGAGGCCTTGAACAAGGATGAGGAAAAGGGAAGATACATAATTCCTCAAATTTAATAGCTAGATGGTAATACTATATTCTATTTTTGGCCTAAATTATAGAAGTTATATAGCAGACATTTGTTATCTAGGAAAAAAGAATTTTTAGGATGTACTTAGGGTATTTTCTAATCTCAGTGAGTCAACTCTAAAACATATGTGGAGGAAATGGTACTGAACTTTTTCTCCTAGCAGACTAAATAATTCAGATCAGTTCTCCTCCTAAAAAATGCAGAAAAGATAGACACAATATTTCTTAAATCCACTGTAAACATCAGAGAGCTATCAAATGTGTGAGGGATTACTGGACCATTAATATCCATGAAGTAGATGAAAATTGTGAGAAATGAGCAGCAGCAGTTTTTGCTCTGAAAGCATCAGCCTGACATGAAAAATCAGCTGAAAGGTTCAAGAGCACTTATGACTATGACTACCCCTTTAATCTATGGGAACAAAAGAAGAAATCCAGAGTCTAGAAAAAGTAGAAGCCTTGGTAACCCCCACCCACCAATTTTGGGTCAATCTCAAAACGTGGATCAGAGGCTACAGTCCAACCTACCATCTGGGTGGCCAAGAAGAGTTTCAAACCCTGAAGTTGGAATAAAGTTGTAAGGGTCACTAAAAATTTGTCAGGAGCAAGTAAGAATCCTCTCTGGAGGAAATTAACATCATCCCAGGCCTCAAATTATTTCTACAAAATGCACCATGTTTTGCAAACACAATGCTCAGCCCACAATACAAAAGCAAACAAAAACCCAGTCATATGAGGAGACAAGATCAGCAACAAGAACAGTGAAAAGCAACCAGTAATAGAAACAGACTCCAGATATTGAAATTCATGTGACACAGATTTTAAAATATCTGTGCTTGTTATTTTCAAGTAAATGACACGAGAATTTTAGCAGCAAACTGGGAACTATAAAATTACCCTGAAGATTTGAAAAAAAAAAAAATCAAATTTCTAGATTTGAAAATACAAACACTGGAATTAAGAACTTAATAGATGGGTTTAACAGCAAATTAGAGCCTCTAAAGAGAAGAGGAGAGAAAAAAGGTAAAGGATAAAACAAAGCATACACAGTAAAATGTTAACATTCTGGGGATCTCAGTGAAAGATATACAGGAATTCTTTGCACCATTCTTGGAACTTTTCTACAAGTCATTATGACAAAATTAAGTTATTAAAAATAACAGTGAAACAATTCCCCCACATATAAAAGCTAAGAAATTTTATTCACAGTGAAACTGCACCACAAACAATGCTAAATAAAGACTAAGTACTTTAGGTTAAAAAAATGATACCAAATTGAAATTCAGATCTACACAAAGGAACAAAGAGCACTGGAAGTGAAATGTGGGTAAATATAAAATATCATCCTTTTTCTTTTCTTAATTTCTTTAACTGAATTTTTGAAACAAAAATAATTACACTGTATTTGTAGAGATATATAATAGTATAATGACAATAAATAACTACAACGTTAAAGAAAATATGAGTCAGTTAAAACAAATGTAACGTTGTTTATACATACAAATTGATTTTATCCTTCAGAGTAGCCCCCATAGAAGGCTATATATTTATTAAAATACTTCTGCCACTGTAAAATAGTCTATACTTCCTTTTCTGGAATAACTTTTAGTGACAGCTTATGAATCAAGAGCTTATAAACCTCACTATTTGATACTTTCAAATGCTTTGCTATCTGAAACAGTACGATCATTCTGAGCATTTTTTCATTGTTTGGAATAGTCTCAAACAACTTTTGATTACTTATAAAAAAATAAATCTACCTGCAAATGATGAAATTTAGGTACCAAATCAGTGTTTGAAATATTTAAAACTTTTGTCATTAGTGGTAAAAATAATTCTAATGACCAACTGTTACACTGTTCTGAGAAATGGCAGCTCCATTTACTCCAAAATCAGCAGACACACTGAATATACAATATATTCACCTATCTCGATAAAATTATTAACTAGAGTATAATTCTTTTCAAATTTTAAAAGAAGATATTATAATAAACATCATTTATTCAATAAATACTGAGCAACTTCAACTATAAAGAAGGGAATAGAGAAACAGAAGGCAATGAAAGAACTCTAACACACACATTATTTTGTTTTTTAAGCTCATAAGAGATTAGGAACATCAAATTAGGAAAAAGAATAGAACTCTGTAGACAAGCATATTGACAGATTGGCAGAAACCAGAACTCAGAAAGTCTGCGGTTTTTCAGACAGGTGCACATTGATCTGAATACTCCCCAGTGTTCCTGAGAGCATCATGATTTTTCTAGCACAAAATACTATTTATATTGAAGACCGTTCATACGGGACAACATGCCTGAGAAAGATATAAAGTATATCATGTTCGTTTTGTTTTTCTACTTAAAACACTTTAAATAATTTTTTCACTTAAAGAGATAGATGTCACAAAATTCATATGTGAAAGCCCTAACCCCCCGTACCTCAGAATGTGACTGTATTTGGAGATAGGGTCTTTAAAGAGGTGAGTAAGTTAAAATGAGGTTGCTAGAGTGGGCCCTGATCTAATCTGACTCATGTCCTTTTAAGAGGAAATTTGGACACATAGAGAGACCCTAAGGTGTGCATGCACAGCAGAATGACCATTTGAGGGCAAAGGAGCAAGACAGTTGCCATCTACAAGCCAGGGAGAAAGGGCTAAACAGATCTTTCCTTTACGGTCCTCAGAGAATACCACCTCTGCTGGAATCTTGATCTGGTACTTCTAGCCTCCAGACTACTAGAAAATAAACTTTTGTTGTTTAAACCACTAGTCTGTAGTATTTTGTTATGATAGCCCTAGCAATCTAATATATGATATATGATTTTCAAATATTTAAAATTTATAGTATACATCTGCATGTTTCTTTTTCTATATTGAAAAATATAAAACATTTTTTCAAAATACCAGAAGATAAAGAATAAAATTGAAAATTTTATTTTTCCCCTTAAAAGGCAATACCTCAGGGGACCCTCGGTGGCTCAGTTGGTTAAGCGTTTGACTTCAGCTCAGGTCATGATCCCAGGGTCCTGGGATCAGTGCCGAGTTGGGACTCCCTGCTCAGTGGGGAGTCTGCTTCTCCCTCTACCCTTCACCGCTGCTCATGCTCTCTCACTCTCTCTCTCAAATAAATAAGTAAATCTTAAAAAAAATAAAAGGCAATACCTCAAAATCACAATGAGAGGTCATTTCACACACATTAGGAAGGCTATTATCAATAAAATAAAATAAAATGAAACCCAAAGAAAAACAAAGCAAAACAAACAAAACCAACAAAACAAAACAAAAGCAGAAAATAACAAGTTTGGCAAGGATGTGGAGAAACTGGAAAACCTCATGTATTGTGGTGGTGGGAATGTAAAATGGTGCAACCATTATAAGAAACATTTTGGTGGTTCCTCAGAAAATTAAACACAGAATTACTATATGATCCAGCAATTCCACTCTTAGGTATATGTTCCAAGGAACTGAAAGCAGGCTCTTGAAGAAATATCATCTACCCATGTTCATAAGCAGCATTATTCACAACAGAAGCAACCCATCTGTCCAACAACAGAGGAACACACAAACAAAATATGGCATATACATGCAATGGAATATTATCTAGCCTTAAAAAGGAATGAAATTCTGATACATGCTAGATGAACCTTCAAAAAATTATGATAAATGTAATAAGCCAGACAGAAAAAGACAAATACAGTATTATTCCACCTATATGCCTACAGAGTAGGCAAATTCATAGAGACAAAGTAGAAGAGCGGTTACCAGGGGCTGGTGAGGAGGGGGAAGTGAGGTGTTATCATTTAATAGATACACAGCTTCCGTATGGGATGATGAAATGGAGAGTGGTGACAGTTACACGACATTGTGAATATACTTAATGAATTGTACGTTAAAAAATCGTTAAAATAAAAAAAAAATCGTTAAAATGGTATGTATATTTGACCACAATTTTTAAAAAAAGGCAATACCTGAGAAAATGGAATGTCATAATCCCTGTAGAAACCAGCTCTTTTTTTGTGGGAACTTTCTGTATGTTCAACATCTGAATCAAGGCTGTAGTCTGAACTATCATCACTAGATGGAGAATTATGCTAAAAGAAAGGAAAAAGCAAAAAGTTACATTTGCAAAAGGAAAAAAATTTAACTAGTAACTAGATAGGCTTGTTTCAGCCAGAAGTGCCAACCACAGACTATATTATCCTGGTAGGTTCTGAAGTATTAACCCAAAATCCTTGTTCCAAAGGCCAATACCACCTCAACTTCTCTAAAATTTTCTGAGGAAAAGCATATCTTCTCCTCTTCTTAAGGATTTAATGGTAACATTCTCCTCATCATCCCTGTGGTCCAAGGGCTTGTGCCCCTCTATGCTTGAAAGTGATCTTAGATTTAAGTTAATCTTAAAAGAATAAAATTAGGCCTTCAAAGAGGATCACAAAACATAAGTAGGGTATGAATTATTTTTAGAATTCTTATTCTTTTGTGTAAGTACCCTAAAACTAAAACAAACATACCAAATTATAAATGTGAAATAAATCCAACTCACAAAATTGAAAATAAGTGAAATGGACACCACAAGTAACTGATAATGATTAGCAAATATTAAGAATAAGCTTTTCAAAGTATGAGTGCACTGCTTAAAAAAAAAGTCACCGTATCTTCATTGTTCTTAGGTTAAGCACTCTTTTTAAAGAATTCTTAAAGTTCTTATCAGTGAAAATACTGGCTCAGTAAAAATTTGCTTAACTAAATTGAACTCAGATATTTTCACAGTAGAAGGGTATTTTCCTCTATTCTTAAAGGCTCTTTTAAGAAAGATAAAATTTTCCTCCACTTGTTCTTAAATGTTTTCAGGTTTAGTTTTGTGGTGGTGTTATTTCTTGTTTTGCTGATTTGATAGGTGATATGAAGAAATCTTTTTATAATTATGCCGTGAAATGCTTCAAGCTTATTTATCTAATATTTGTTGGTCAGGGTTTGAAATAAATATTGCCCATTTCTATTCTGTTTTTAAGTAGGCTCCATGTCCAACGGAGGGCTTGAACTCATGACTACCAACTGAGCTAGCCAGGCACCCCTAAACATTGTCCATTCAAAAGCCAAGTTTGCTAACAGAAGTCAGCTCCAGCTCAAAGGAAAACTTTTCACTTGAAGATCACTAAAGGCATAAGAGTTGATTAAGATGAGCTCAAATGAAGACACAGTACTGCTTCCGGAAAAACCACCAGAGGAAAAAAGGTTCTGTTTAAGGGAGAAGTTTCTTCAGACTATTTCAAAACAGTGAGGCTAAAAAAAATATATAGACTTTAAGAAGCCATTAAGACTATTATCAAAAAATATATATATGTGACGGGGCGCCTGGGTGGCTCAGTTGGCTAAGAGTCCGACTCTTGGTTTTGGCTCAGGTCATGATCTCAGGGTTGTGAAATGGAGCCCAATGTGGGACTCCAAGCTCAGTGAGGAGTCTACTTGAGATTCTGTCTCTCCCTCTGCCCCTCCCCCTGCTCTTGCACGGGCTCTTTCTCTCTCTGTAAAATAAATAAATATGGGGCGCCTGGGTGGCTCAGTTGTTGGGCATCTGCCTTCAGCTCAGGTCATGATCCCAGGGTTCTGGGATCAAGCCTCATATTGGGCTCCCTGCTCAGTGGGAAGCCTGCTTTTCCCTCTCCCGCTACCACTCCTCACTTGTGTTCCCTCTCTTACTATCTGTCTCTCTGTCAAATAAATAAATAAAATCTTTTTTAAAAATAAATAAATAAAATCTTAAAAAAAAAAAGTAGAGGGCCCCTAGGAGGCTCAGTTGGTTAAGCATCTGCCTTTGGCTCAGGTCATGATCCCAGGGTCCTGGGATCGAGTCCCTCACTGGGCTCCCTACTCGGCAGGGAACCTGCTTCTCCCTCTCCTCTCTGCTCTCTCTCACTGTCTCTCTCAACTAAGTTAAAAAAAAAAAAAAAAAACTTAAAAAAAAAAAGTAGAGTAATTATTAACCTGAAATTAGCAACTGGACTATATTAAAAATAGCTAGTAAATAGAGTAGTTCAGAAGAGATGGTATATCACTTCTGAGATTAGGTTATAAAAAAGACTAGAGCTTTCATCTTGGGTGCTTTCTCTTGTTCTCTCTCACTCATGGTTCACCTACTTTGGGGGAAGCCAGATAACATAATGAGGACATTAACTAAGTCTGTAGAGAGGTCCACACAGGGAGGAACTGAGGCCTGCCAAGAGTCATGTGAGTAAACATGGAAAAGGATCCTGCCTCAGTCAAGCCTTGAGATGATTGCAATCCCATGAGAAAAGCTGAGCCAGAATCACCTGGTTAAAGCTGTACCCAGATTCCTGACCCACAAAAACTGGGAAATAAATTTCTGTTCTTTTAAGTTTCTAAGTATGGGGTAATGTTGTACAGCAACAGTTAACTAATAAGATTTTGGTGTCTGGAAATGCTGTGCTTCCATAAGAAATATCTAAAAGGTAGGAGGGGTTTAGGAAACAGGCAGTGAATAGAAACTGGAAGGAGTTGAAGCAGAGTATTAGGACTTTAAGTAGAGTGAAAGTCTAAACTGCCTCAAATGAGGAGCGCCTGGCTAGCTCAGTTGGTGGAGTATGCAACTCTTAATCTCCAGATCGTGAGTGCAAGCCCCATGTTGGGTGTAGAGATACAAAAAACAGTAATAATAATTTTAAAAATGGGTTAGGCAGCCAATTCTCGGTTTCCTCTTGGGTTATGATTTCATAGGTCATGAGATCGAGCCCTGTGTCAGGCTCCGTGCTCAGCAGGGAGTCAGCTTGGGACTGTCTCTCTCCCTCTGCCCCTCCCCCAACTCGTGCACATGTGTGCTCGCTCTCTCTCAAATACATAAATCTTTAAATAAATAAATATATTGCCTTGAATGATTGTTAGTAAAATTCTGGACTTTGAGGCAACTTGAAGTGGGGTATCTTATTAAAATCAGAAAAATAGAAATCCTCATCATGCAGTGGCAGAAAGTTGAACAAAACAGCTACATTCAGTAACATGGAAAGAAATGTGTCTAGTGAACTAAGTGATCTAGTTAAGATTTTCAAGAAAAATGTTGAAAGTATATATTTGCCAAAGAAGACAAAGGAAAGGCTGTTAAAAAGGAGATGGGACTTGATGGTTTTGAAAGTTCTTAGCTTCAACATATAGATTTTTATTTTTGCTTTTCCCTTCTTTTCTTTTTTTCTTAAGTAAGCTCCACACCCAACATGGAACTCAAACTCACACCCCAAGATGAAGAGTCGCACGTTCCACCCACTGAGCCAGCCAGGTGCCCGCTTTTTCTTGATTAGTCTGGCCAGTGATTTATATATATTGTTGATCTTTTTTTAAATAACTATTGGTTTTTCATTCTAGTTTATTAAGTTCTGCTTGTAACTTAATTAAAAGTCCTTCCTTTTTTGGGGTGCCTGGGTGTCTCAGTCGGTTAAGCGGCTGCCTTCAGCTCAGGTCATGATCCTGGGGTTCTGGGATCGAGCCCCGCATAGGCTCCCTGCTCCATGGAGAGCCTGCTTCTCCCTCTCCCTCTGCCTGCTGCTCTGCCTACTTGTGCTTTCTGTCTGTCAAATAAATAAACAAAATCTTAAAAAAAAAAAAAAAGGCCTTCCTTTTCGTTTTTGTTTTGATTTTCTACTTTTCTAGCTTTTATTACTGCAGTACTCTAATTTTCTCCTGATAACCGCTTCAGTTATATTCTGTTGGTACTTACAAATCAAGATTTTATCATTATTTTCACAAATTTCTGCAGTTTTAATGTTTCCCCTGTGTTCCACAGGCTATTTATAGCAGGTATTTGAATTACAAAGCAAAAAGACATTTCGTTTTTTTTACTTTATTAGTAATATCTAATTTTATTGTATTGTAGTTTGACATTGCTCTTTGTAACACTTCCACTCTATCCAAGTAATTGGAGCTTATAAGGCCTACTGTATGGCCATAAAGATGAGAGGAAGATGTATTCTCAGGATTCAGAGAATCCTACCTACCTAATCTCTCTTTAATATCCTTACCACCTTTTCATCCACTTGATTGATCTCTTTGGGTTAAGAGAGGCATGTTGGTATATCTCCTGTTATTAGTGTATTCCTATTTCTTCTTGCAGTCCCTGTAGTTCTTGCTTTACAAAAGTTGCTGTTTTGGGGGATATAAAATATTAATAACTTATACTTCATCCCCCTGCTTGTGCACGCTCTCTCTCTCTTTCTGACAATAAATAAAATCTTAAAAAAAAAAAAGATTTTAACTTGCATTAAAAGTTACCTTGATTTTTAAATCTTTCAGATAATTCATATAATCTTCATGTTCAGAAAATTTATTAATCACATAAATAAAAATATCTAATCAACGAGTTGTTTTTTGGGGGGTGGAGGGGCAGAGGGAGAGAGAATCTTAAGCAGGCTCCATGCCCAGGGAGGAGCTTGACACAGAGCTCAATCTCACACCCCAAGATCATGACCTGAGCTGGAATCCAGAGTCAGACACTTAACTGACTGAGCCACCCAGGCGCCCCTCTAATCAATAAGTTTTATAATAAAATATAAGCAATTATTTATACTTTCTAATTTTCAGTATTTTATATTTCATACAAATTTACTAAAAGAATTCAAAGTAGATTTTTACTAACCTTATGTTTTTCACGTTTTCTCCTTTTGGATTTTTTCTTCTCTCTTTCTTTCTTGTGTTTTTTCCTTGATTTTCTATAGGCTTTTTCATTTTTCTGTTTTTCATCCTCTTTTGCTTCCTGTTCTTGTGTTTCTTCAAGTCCTGCATCATCTATTTCACCATCTTCTAATTCGCCATCTTCTCTGTAGAAAACGATGACATTTTTATTTTCAAATGTTATTCAAAAATGAGTCTTATAGAAACATTTCCAAAAGAAAAAAGAGCACATGCCAAGAATTTAAGTTATATTCATTTAGATCAGGGATGGCAAACTTTTCCTATAAAGGGCCTGGTAGTATATTTACAGGCCACATACGATTTCTGTTGCAAATTCTTCTCCCTTTTTGGGGAACAATCCTTCAAAAATGTAAGAACCAATCTTAGTGGCAAAAATTTGCCAACCTCTGATTTGGGTTAAGATCACTGACTCTCACCAAATGAATGAATGCATGCATTAATGCAGTGGTATTCCATGGTATTACAGTAGTTGCCTTCCTCTAAACCTTACCTTTTAAAAAAAGGTTAAACTAAAACATTTCAGTAAGTAAACATTCTTACTACAGGAAGGAATTTTTAACCTAGCGTCGTATAAACAACTATAATTAGCTTTAAAATAAAAGTAATCTGTATTAATTTTCACCATCAAAGTAAACTTCAAAAAGAAAACAGATTTCAATAGGTAGATAAGGAATAAAATCTGAGCTACAGAAGAATCATAAATTAAACTTGAAAAAAAATTAAACTTGAATCTGCAAAAACTTTTCGTAGTAAAATCATAAACTGAATTCCACTTTCCAAATACTAATGTTTGCTATAATGGAGACCAAACTAGAAACAAACTTTTATATTGTTTATGACCTTTTTATACTTATAGAAGCCAAAATATTAATAGTATTTTAAAAGCAAATGAAACAATGATCTATCTACATAAGATAAGTATATAAAATAAGTTTAGCATTTAATGTTTCTATACAGTTTGAAAAAATGCAAACTGCTATAAATAGTACAGAAAAACAAGTCGGGGCGCCTGGGTGGCTCAGTGAGTTAAAGCCTCTGCCTTCGGCTCAGGCCATGATCTCAGGGTCCTGGGATCGAGCCCCGAATTGGGCTCTCTGCTCAGCAGGGAGCCTGCTTCCCCCTCTCTCTCTGCCTGCCTCTCTGCCTACTTGTGATCTCTCTGTCTGTCAAATAAATAAATAAAATCTTAAAAAAAAAAAAAACAAACGTCTGTATGACTGGAAAAAATGAGAATCAACCAAACTATGGTGTATGCACTGTAAAGATACTTTTAAGTTACTAGGGGTGGGCGCCTGGGTGGCTCAGTTGTTAAGCGTCTGTCTGCCTGGGTGACTCAGTCGGTTAAGCGTTTGCCTTCGGCTCAGGTCATGATCCCAGGGTCCTGACTGAGCCTGCATTGGGCTCCCTGCTCGGCGGGAAGCCTGCTTCTCCCTGTCTCACTCCCCCTGCTTGTGTTCCCTCTTGCTGTGTCTCTCCCTGTCAAATAAATAAATAAAATAAAATAAATTACTAGGGATATGTGATTTCTAAAATGCAAAACTGATCATGTCACTCTCCTGCTCAAAATCCTCAATGACGATGTGATGTCTCAAATTTGCTTCAGAACTATCCACTGGAGGAGGAAGTGGTATCAACAAGATTGGTCATGAGTAGGTAATTGGTCAGACTGTGGGATGTGTAGGTGTTTGAAGTTTTCCATAATAAAAGGACGGTGCCAGTGATTCCCTTCTGACCTGAGGATGACATCAGAACTCCGTGATATTACCAAAAGGCACTTTATAATTGAGTCCCTGCTTCCCAGCTACTTTGAGTTTCTCATGTCTCCAAGCTTTAAACATTCCCTTAAAAACTCTAATTGCCCTGCTCCTCTCAACACTCATCCTCCACTTCCTTCACCTGGCTAATTCCAGCTCATTCTACTGGACCCAGTTCAGCTGTCATTTCCTTTGAGATGCTTCCACTGACGACCGAGGTTTAGGTGAGATGCTTCACCCTAAGTACACTCCTAATAATTCTCATCTCTTTATCTCAACACTCTATGCATTATGTTCAAACGACTTGAACATATTGGTTGGGGAAAGTAGGATGTGATTGTGTCTTTCATAGCTGTATCTCTAACCCCTAGGATGGTTCCCTGCTGTTCAATGAATTAATGAATGTATAATATCTATAACTCTTGCATTAAAGAACAGGCACATGATACCACCCAAAATTGGCTGTGAAGTCAATGTTATTTTCCCCCAGTTTCTATTATAAAATCAAAGAGGTATATATCCATTTAGGCAGACTTGAAAATTTCTTATGAGGCAGGGTTGGCATTCTGGCTGTTTTAACAAAAAACATTCTGAACTTTTATAACACTATAAAACCTGAAGTCCCAAGAAAAATGAGTGCATATATTCACTAAAAGATAAGCACAAGAATGTTCTTCGCAACTTTAGTCACAATAGTAAAAAATTGTTAACAATCCAAATCACCGTCAACAGGTGAATGGATAAATTGTGCTTTATTTATATAATGAAATACTATAAAGCAAAAAAAAATTAGCCACTGCTACACACAATATGGACGAATCTTATAGACACAATTATGAGTAAAAGAAGTCAGACATTAGAGTATTGTTTGATTCCATTTATATGCATTTCAAGAAGAGGCAAAACTAACCCATTGTGACAGAAGTCAAAATAGCAATTACCTCTTGGAGGGTTGTAACTGACAAAAAAGGAATCTTCTGCGGTGTTGAAATATTCTGTACATTGATCTGTGTGGTGATCATTATATATACATACATATTTATGTGTAGAAATTCATCGAGTTGTACATTTTCAAATTGCATACTTTATTGTCTATACTTACACCATAACAAAATTTAAACAGCACCAAAAAAAACTATGGGCATTCACCCTTTCTTTTACCACCCTTCTCCTCCAACTTGAGCTCCTTAAAGCATAAATCTTTTTATATCTTAAAATCACTAATTCATACTTATCATTTTGACTGGAGCTATTTAAATACCTAAGTATTCAAGCTAAAAATGCTGCATATGAATGTATGTCCTACTTTACATAAATTCTTTAACTGAAATATGGGGTGTTTATATTTGTCATTAGACAAAAAGCAATGAAAGGTATTTTACTTTTCTTTCTTCTTCCTTAGCCTATTTACCATTTTAGCATTCACACAATAACAAATTTAAACTTGTGAATTTATGTATGGTTATAAGAAATAGGAGAGAAAAAGGAAATAAAGAATACTGATCCCCATTTTCATGAACTGCTTATAAATGCTTTAAAAAAATCAGCTTTGGGCACAAATGGAAAGCATGTATGGCATGATGGAAAAGGAGACTTCCACGGAGGACAGCTGGCTTCTAATTCCAGTTCTGTCACCAAAACAAAATAAAGCTATCTTGATTGAGCACCTACTAATGTATCACATTCTATTCTAGCTCTGTGAAAAATAAAAACAGAAGAGATAATATAATTAAGAGTGCTTAACATTCTCTAGATTTTGAATTAGCTCAACACCATTATGAAAGCTGTTTTGTTTACTAAACCCAAGATACTTGTTTAAATTTAATAAATCAAAAAGAGAAGCTCCTAGTTCAATTCTATATGGAGACTTTCATTAATGTAAGATAATAGAGTGATTATGTCCTTTTTACGAAGAGGCCTATTCATGTTTAAGGACATGTAAATAACTGTTCAGTTAACCAACAAAATTATTTTTAAAAGAATTTATCTCTTAGGCAAATCCATAGAGACAGAAAGTAGATTAGGGATTGACAAATAAATCAGAGGGAGGAATGGTGAGTGACTGCCAATGGTCAAGGGGGGTTTTTCTTTTTGGAGTGATGAAAATGTTCTAAAATTAAAAAAAAAGTTATAAAATTAGATAGTGGTAATGATGGTACTACTTTGAATTTCCTAAAAACCAGTGAGTTATATACTTTAAAAAGGTGTATTTTATTTCAATAAAGCTGTTATTTTAAAAAATAATTAAGTTTTAAAATATCTTATCTCTAGGTTTAAATATCTACATTGCAGACAACTGGAGAAAAATCATAATGCACAGTGGTATAAATTAAAAACTCTGAAATTGGTCAATGCCCTCACTGATCATGACATGTTCTTATTCTGAGGTAAATTTCACTAAATCCCTATAAATTGATTTGCTTCATGAAGGACTCTACTTTTCCCCATTCTGATATTGTTGCTATGAAAACAATTTAACCTAAACCATTCAGTCTTACCTCCACAGGCAGTTTCTGCTTTTTCTTTATGCTTGCCTAAACGCTCCTGTTACAAGCTACAGATCAGAAACTGAGTCTTCTGGAAGAAACACAAAAGCCTAAATAAAAGACTATACAAGTACTCCTAAGAGTTGGTATTACAAAGATATTACTCATAAATACAAGCGTCCTGGGAAAAGCTGACATGATCACCAGAAAAAAGACATTTCTCAGAAGGTACCAAGTGACTGTCAGGATGTCAAGGATGTCTTTACATTCCAGAAGCAGATGACTTTATACAAGTAGACTGTTTATCCAAAGACCAACAGTACACAAATTTCCTAGACACTTGAAACTACTGCTTACAACACTTTCCTTTTCATGCTTTTGTTCTAAGTACCCTGTCATTTCTCCTTTACCATGGATAATGTAGAAGGACTGCTCTGAACTGATGCCCTGGTAACCTTCTATGTCTCCACCTAGCTCACACAGGCAACGCTCAACCGCAGGCTGACCTCAGCCCTGGCATATTGCCTCATGATTCTCCAGAATACAGAAACAGAGGCAATCTTGGGAGGTGCTGCTACATAGCTATTTTTAACCCACCTCCATATATCTCCTCGTATGGCCACTGTTCCTCAGCCACAGGGTACCCTACCACTCATGCTGCCTGTGATTATGTGGCCTCTTTGGTTTCAGTGTTACCCAGTAAGACAAGGGACATGAGGAGGGAGCTGACACCATGGTGATCCTGCATTTGTTGTCTATGAAGTAATAAACTGAATTTTACTGGCTGAATTTGTCAGCATGCTTAATGGAAAACTTACTTGGGTCTAGGCTTGCCCATGCCTACTCCGATCTTTTCCCTCACCCTATATAGCTTATGTATGATCCTTTGATAAAGCCTTGACCTAACTCCCTACCTTATACCTCCCAAACTAGTTATTTCTTCTCAAGGAAAACGCTGTCTGGTCATGGAAGAGCTACCTGACAAAAGTTTTTGCGATTTTATGTTTATCCCCAAACTGGACCTTGAATATTTACATGCTAGATGGCTCATCTTGTTTCAGCCAACATTTCTCTTTAAAAATTACCAGTGGTAAAATCTGATAGATATCTACAACTTTCAAAGTGTTTTTCTCTTTATCCTTTATCCAATACATTCTTACACCCTCTGGAACGTATTTGGTTTGCAGAAATTCAGTTTATCCCTTTTTGACTATCTACAGCTATAGCAAGTTTCACTCCTTGAGCCAATCTTAGAATTTGCGAAAGCCTCAACTCAAATACAAATTCCTTCAAGAATGAGACTTGGTACAAATTTATGGGCAAAATTATAAATTCTAATTAGCCTAACATCCTCCATAGTCTTATGACAACCCTTCCAAATTTTGCTTAACTCTATGTAAGTTATCTGTATCCCAGAGATAACTAAGAATCCCTTTCTCACTCACTTTTTTTTTACAAGTAATTGTACTTCTGTTTTTATATATGTAACCCTTCTAATCTATATTTCCTGAATCAACAACATGCTTATTCATATTTGCCTCATCAAAACCTAACTTGCATATATATATAGCAACTATATATAAAAATATAGTAATTAGACAATTTTAGATATTTCCTTCCCATGTCCTTCAGGAGACTATGCTTCTGTGGGAGTGTCTGAAAGGACACTGATCTCCCTGGAGAAAAAAACAGATACTCTTTTTACTAAGATCACTGGGGCTCTATTTTCAACTACAGAGGTTACATAACTTGAAAATGTTATCCAAAATTTGTTATTAACATAGACTGAAAAGATAAATAAGACTGCAAAGCCCCAGAGTTACAACAAATCAAAGTCATTGATCTAAGTGATTGTAGATAATAGCATAACCCCTAGATTTCTTGCTGGCAAGCCAAGAAAAAAATATGAACTACTGCTAGTACTTTCTGCTGCCCATGAAGTAATATCACAGGGAAAGTTGACCAATCTATATTCAAATAAAAGACAAGACAACTTGGCTATCAAAAGTGGACTCAGGGGGTGCCTGGGTGGCTCAGTCAGTTAAGCTTCTGCCTTTGGCTCAGGTTGTGATCCCAGGGTCCTTGCCTGTCTCTCTCCCTCTGCCCGTCCCTCCCACTCATGCTCTCACTCTTTCACTCTCACTCTTTCTCTCTCAAATAATTAAAATCTTTAAAAAAAAAAAAGTGGACTCAGAAGTAAGTAAGAGTCCCTTACTTTGGTCATCCCTCTAAAGTGCCTTCTAGTTTCTTCTTACAATTTAGTCATGACTATTCTTACTTGTCTGTCTTTCAATGCCTGGTCTCCACAGTCATACACGCTTCTGCACACCTCTTCTTTCATCAGATGGTACAAATACTCATTTTGTAACAGAAGGAAAACAAAAGGACTCTGATATTCAGTCAGGCTAAATAAATACTAAGGCCTTTGAGCACAATTCCTACAAAGATCATAACCCATACAGCAGTGAATACATAGCATGCTGTTCTGTAAGGGTAGGACTAAGGCAGTACTGTTAAAATAAAACTCTGCCAAGTTCCCAGCATGTGCATATAAAAGCACTGATCTAAAAAAAAAAAACAAAAGTGCTGATCTTATATCTCTGAACCTAAGAGACACTTTCATATCCCACCTCAGACCTCTTTATAAAGCAATCTGTATGCTTTTGTGACAGCAGAACAAAATCAAAAGGAAGAATTTCTAGTTCCCAAATGACCCAATCAGAACATAAAACCTAGAATTCCTAATATATAATAAACCTTTTATTTTCCTCTATATCTTTCCTACTTTCAGCATGGAGAGAAAGAGTGAACTCATTTGTTACCCAGCAAGCAGATTAACTAAGCTTCAAAAAAAAATCTTGGGTGAATTTTATTACTCCTTGAATGCTATTTATAGAGCCTTTTATTGATCAATATATAAAATATATTAAAATTCTAAAGATTGAGGTGAAGCTAAGACTAAGATTAATTTACACAGGAATAGGCCACACATCCTTGACTAATTTTTATATGTGAGCTGCAAATTTGGCTCTGAGCTTCAGGGAACAAGGATTAGGTTTAAGACAACAGTGCTTCCAAGACAAAAACAGACCAGTTGCTCAAGAGAGGCATAGTTTTTTCTAGTAGTGAGATCAGAAAGAAATTTCTCCCGAGTCCTCATAAAGACAATATGACCTAATGCAATGGTCAGTTCTTGACACAATGGACACTACCTTCAACAGTGTCCGTACAACCAATGCAATAGTTTATCACCTACAGCATGCCCCAATTTGAACCAAGGGCTTGCTGCCAAAACCCAATTGCGAAAAAGCAATTATATAAGGAAAAAAAAATATTGTCCAAGTATGCAATTATCTGATGTTCTGACTTTAAGATTCTATTTTTTTAAATAATCTCTTCACCCAGCTTGGGGCTTGAACTCACAACCCTGAGACCAAGAGTTACATGCTCAACCAACTGAGCCAGCCAGCCAGGCACTCCTCTGATATTCTGATTTAATGTGGGGATGAAATCTATAACATCTAGAGCAGGGATTCTCAAAAACTATATGTATATTAGAATTTTCTGTCCTCCCAACAAAAAAAGGGGAGGCATTCATTCACTGAACATGTATTTATTCACCACCTTCTCAGTGGGCATACAATGATAAACAAGACATGGCTTCTTCTCTCAAGAAGTTTTTAATCTAGTGATGAGGGAGATAGAGATCAATGAAAGAATCACATAAATAAATATAAAGTAACAACCATACAAGTAAATGTAGGAGGTAAATAAAGCTATGAGAGCACCCAATAGGAGAAAGTCATCTGTCAGAGATGTCTGGAAGGCTTTCCCTGAGGACGTCATGAATGAACTGAGGTAAGGAGTTCTAGCCTAAGAGATAAAAGGTTGCAGAGGGATCTCTGGCAGGCAGAGATAATAGGATAAGCAAAATTTCTGTGTAGAAGAACTGAGACAGAAACTGAGACAATGCCAAGGTCACTGGATTATAAATAAAAAGGGAAAGCTGATTTAAAATTATGCTGGAGTAATGGGTGGTTCTAGATCATGCAAAGCTTTGACCATGTCTGGGGTTTATTCTAATATAAATGAGAAAGCACTGAAGTGTTTCCAGGAGAGGAGCTGATATAATTAGACCTCCATTCTGAAAGATAACTTTGAGAGTAAAAAACAGACCTAAAGGGGAAATAAAACAGATACAGGAAAGCAGTTAGGATGCCACTGCAATAACCAAGCAAGAATCTAAAAGAAGAATGGAATATATTTGGAGAACCTAATAACTTGACACTCCTCACTCAAATACACAGAATTTATCACGGATGGGAATGTTTTTTCTACAACAGTGTTGAGACCAAAAAAAAAAAAAAAAAAAAAAAAAAAAATTAGCTGAAAACTACCAATATCAAGAAATTAGTAGATTATTATCATTCAGGGAACCCTCCATGAATATTATAAACATTCCCATGATTTATATGTTTTAAATGTCACCTCCTTATTCCTGAGGTCATTCCTTTGAATAGGGTCAACATTTTTCTTAAAAGTAGTAAGGATACGAATGAATAATGTGTTAATCTTCTATATCACAGGAGCATATAATCCCCATCATTTCAGCCTCAAAATGTTCAAAGCAGGCATTATAATGATCTGATGCAGGTAATGAATACATCAGTAACATAATAATGGAACATCTAAATTCAAGCAATGTAACTTCCTGGTGAACCTCCCAGTATAAATTTGATGCAGAATACACCATTAAGTTATTAATTAAAAGATCTACACAAAGAAAGGAGTTCTTAGAAGAAGATCTATGCTTTTATTTAAACACATTTTTTAGGAAATAAAAATGTGTTAAAAAACAAATGAGTTCGACTAAAGTTCTTGGTTCGACTAAAGAACTTAGAAATGGGTAAACCCAGGAAAAAGAATGAAAATAATAAATATAAGGACAGAAATCAACAAAATACAGAAAACAAAAGAGAACATAAATAAAACTAATGGCTCTTCTTTAAAGAAAGCGTTAACCAAAAAAAAAAAAAAAAAAGCATTAACATTCATCATTCACTATAGTGCCAGTTTGTCTTAGTAGTCCTGCAATCAATCTCTCAAATCTAGATACTAACAAATAAAAAATGCAAATAATTCCATTTTAGCTGTTCCTTTTCTAAAAAAGATCAAGTTAACTTTACTATTTTCCCCATAAAGGCCAAAATACTGCCTGGAACAGAACCTATAAAAAGCTGGAGGCCATCAGAGGATTATGGATATGTGACTTTAACAAATACTTTAAAATATAATTCTCAGCAATTTTTAGTCTACACTTTTTATTATCTAATTCTTTCACTATTTAAGGTTATCTTCAATTCTAGCAAATGTGTTTATGATCAAGTAACAGTAATCCTGAAGTAAAATAACATCTTAAACCAAATTTACAGTAAAAAAAAAAACCAACATGATAATTAACAATTACCGAATAATTACTATGCTGCAGATATGTTCAATCAGTTCACTTCATTTTCATGTTAACTATGAAATACGTTGTTATCCTCATTAAACAGGTGAAGAAAAGGGACAAAGAGCTTAACTGTTTCTGCTAGTAGATGACAGAGGTAGAGCCCAAACTCAGTCTAATTCCCAGACCCATAATTCTTCACCATGCTGCTATAAAGCTACACACATTTGGTGTTAGGAGGAAACTGCAAATAGCCAAACCACTTAATAGCCGCTAACATAAAGAAGATTATTTAAGAAGCTCATCAACTGGTGGATAGGATATGGGGGTGTTTACCGTAAACTTCTTTCAACATCTTTGCATAATTGAAACTTTTTGTAATAAAATGTTGAGAAAAAGAAACTTCATCAACACACATTTAAGTAATATTTTAACAGATGACACAGAGAAACTGTTAAGGACTAAAAGTTGCATTTCTCACATGCAAAAGTAAATATGAGTTACTTCAATTCCATAGAAGTTATTTTATTTTTTTAAAAGATTTTACTTATTTGACAGAGAAAGAGAGAGGAGAGCACAAGGAGGCAGAGCGGCAGGCAGAGGGAGAGGGAGAAGCAGGCTCCCCACTGAGCAGGGTGCCCAATGTGGGACTCCACCCCAGGACTCCAGGATCATGACCAGAGCCAAAGGCAACGCTTAACCAACTGAGCCACCCAGGTGCCCCCGACCAAAGTTACTTTAATGTTTGTAAGGAAATGGCAGCCACCAAGCTAGATCAGTTGGACTGATAATATGGGACTTAAGACTTATAAGGTGCTATAGAGTTTTCTTTTTACTAAACAGTATTTTTTTTTTAGAGGCTCAAAGGAAATTGGTCAAAAATTTTAATTGTATAGGTTTTTTAAAAAGTAAAAAGAATAAAATCATGTAGAGCTGGAAAATGGGTTTCCCTGTTCATTTCAGGGTCCCAGACAAGTCGATAAAATAGTGGTGCAGTTTAGCTGGAATGTAAATTGGTGCATCCAGTGTGGAAAACAGTATGTAGGGTCGTCAAAAAACTGAATATAGAACTACAATCCAGTAATTCCACTACTGGGTATTTACTCAAAGAAAATGAAAACCGTAATTTGAAAAGATATATGCACCCCAGTGTTTACTGCAGCATTATTTAAAATAGACAAGATAGGGAAGCAACCTAAATGTCCATCACTAGATAAATGGATAAAGAAGATGTGATGAATACACACACACACACACACTGGAATATTACACATAATATATGTGATATATATATACATATACACACACACACACACACACACACACACACACACACAGAGTAGAATATTACTCAGCCCTAATAAGAGAATAAGATCTTGCCATTTGTGACAACAGGGATGGGCACAGAGGGTATTATGCTAAGTGAAATAAGTCAGACAAAAACAAATGCCATATGATTTCACTTACATGCAGAATCTAAAAAATAAAACAAGGAAGCAAGCAAGCAAACAAAAAAGCAGAAACAGACTCATAAATACAGAGAACAGCACCCGTGGGCGCTAGAGTGGAGGGCGGTGAAGGAAAGGCCAAAATAGGTGAAGGGGATTAAAAGGTATAAACTTCCAGTTATAAAATAAACAAGTCATGAGGATAAAAAGTACAGCATAAAGAATACAGTCAATAGGGACGCCTGGGTGGCTCAGTTGGTTAAGCGGCTGCCTTCGGCTCAGGTCATGATCCCAGGGTCCTGGGATCGAGTCCCACATCGGGCTCCTTGCTCGGCAGGGAGCCTGCTTCTCCCTCTGCCTCTGCCTGCCTCTCTGCCTACTTGTGATCTCTCTCTCACTCTCTCTCTGACAAATAAAATAAAATCTTTAAAAAAAAAAAAAAGAATACAGTCAATAATGTTGTAATAACATTCTATGGTGACTACACTTACTGTGATGAGCAATGAGTAATGTATAGAATCGTTGAATCACTATGTTGTATATTAACATAGTATGTCGACTGTACTTTAATAAAAAAAATTTTTTTTAAATATATTCTTCCACTGCTTTCTGGCCTCCAGGGTTTCTGATGAGAAGTACTGTTTAATTCTATTTAAAAATCACTTATGTGACTTGGAAAAAAAAAAGTGGTGCAGTTTAGGTCAACAGCTTTCATAAGATGAAAGCCTCCACATCAAAGTCAGAAGAAGGAAAGAAAAGAGAGGAATGCTGGAAGTAATGAAAACTGCTATGCAAACAAAGGTTTGCCGTTCAATAAAAACAAAAAGGAGCTAAGCACCAACATCCAGAAAAGAGAATCAAATACTAATGAGGTAGTTGGCTGCCAGAAGAGTAATTTACACCTAAATTTAAAGAGGACCCAAACCAAAATCAAACAAACACCTTATTTAATGAGGACCCAGGATTCTGGCAAAGTGAGCTCACCTGAGCCTGGAAATTAAAGCGGGAATGTTAAACAAGAACAATAACCAAACTTGTGGCATGTTAAAACCGATTACTTAAAAAGGCATCGTGTAAGGTAGAAGAACAAAAGCTCTAGAGCCAGAAAGATCTGCGTTCAGATTCTCCTTCCCAGTCATATATTACCTATACTAACTTCAACCAATTATCTTGCCCGCTAATATTCAGTTTCCTTATCTGCAGATAGGATCAATCAATCTACCATCACAAAGTTGTTTAAGGATTAAGTGAGATAAAGTTAATTACTTAGCACTGTTCATAATAGATAGCCCTCAACTGAAGTTTCCTTTTCTCTTGTGATGTACCTGAAATACCTATGTTTTAATAGAATGGGTATGGAAGATGACGGATACTTTCACAGAAATTGGGAAAGGTTACAAATCCCAAAGGCATGGACTCCAAAGGGGAAATTTCTTTTATTTTCCTTTAAAGAGAAACAATGAAGAATTATTTCAAATAAGTAAAAGCAGAAAAGAAACTGTGGTAGACCAAATCTGGAGTCTGTTCCTGAGGCTGTTTCACCTTAGCCTATCACTAAGCAATACTTAGCAACAGTCTGTGTGAAAGCCTCCTATATTTCCAAAGTCTCCTGGACACAATAAGAAAACACAAGATGGAGTATAATACCTAGGGTTCATAGTGATTATGGGGACAATAGATATTCATGATGATCCAAAGTAATTAAGCAAAAAATAAATCAGTAATTGCCTAGTTAGTAAAAGAGGAAAGCATGCCACAAATTTTATTTACAAAGAGATCCTTTGAATATATTTATAATAAAATTAGTTTCTGATAATAAAATATCTATTGATGCTAAAGTCCCTGCCCAGTGCCAGATAGAAGAGGCATTGCTGTAAATTAATCTCAGGAAATGAAGAATTTTTTTTTAAAGGAGTCCCTAGGAGTGCCTGGGTGGCTCAGTGGGTTAAAGCCTCTGCCTTCAGCTCAGGTCATGATCTCAGGGTCCTAGGATCGAGCACTGCATCGGGCTCTCTGCTCAGCAGAGAGCCTGCTTCCTCCTCTCTCTCTGCCTGCCTCTCTGCCTACCTGTGATCTCTCTCTGTCAAATAAATAAATAAAATCTTAAAAAAAAAAAAATAAAGGAGTTCCTAAAGGGCTTTTTTTTTTTTTAAGACTTTATTTGACAGAGAGAGAGACAGTGAGAGCAGGAACACAAGCAGGGGGGAGTGGGAGAGAGAGAAGCAGGCTTCCCACCGAGCAGGGAGCCCCATGTGGGGTTCAATCCCGGGACTCCAGGATCATGACCCGAGCCGAAGGCAGACATTTAACAACTGAGCCACCCAGGCGCCCCTCAGGAAATGAAGAATTTTTAAATATATCCTTGAGCTTGTATGTTTGATATCATGAAAGAACTATATTACTCCTCAAACATCCTTTATGCCCTAGCAGAGACAACTACTATGGGAATAAAACAACATTGTATGTTAGCTTGCCATAGGTTTTTTTGCGATTACATTTTTTTAAATTATTTTTTTATATTTCATTTACTATCTTGGTTAACTCACTAAGCTAAAATTCATTTACTTTCATTTCCTTTCAATTTATCCTCTTGACTTAGGCTCTCCAGTATAAGCTGGAGAAACTAGAAACTCATTAGAAACAAATCTCAGTAAATAAAATACACACAATTTGAAAGCTAGAAAATAATTTTCTAGGTGTCATGACATCAGAACAAAAGTTGAAAAAGTTTTGTTGGATGAATCTACAGTGAACTGGGTAAAATTACCTACGACCTAGTAATATTAAAAAAATCCCACATGGCCTGTTCCCAATATGCCAAATTACTTGCTATCATATTACCTACAAAATGAGGTACCGGGGCTCTAGGTTTTGGGGAGTGTTGTTGGAGTATTTTTTTTTTTAAAGACATGCCAAAATTAGGCTTTGGCCTAAGTGTCCAGCTAAAGCATGTTTCTCCATTCTGCCTTGGCCTGCTCCAAGTCATTTCTGGATCCCTGAATATGACATGAATGGAAATTACATGATCCTTAGGTTAGTTACTATTATATCTAATCAGCATAACAGGTCATACATATTAAAAAAGCCATGTCACCTGGATTTACTATTATTATCTGAATATCCATTTTCCAGGTTAAGACGGTATTTTAGGTATAACTTACAACAAGAATCTCCTTGGGTACTTTATATATTGAAATTTTATCAATTAGACGAAATACAAATGTACGTTAATGTAAGAAAAAATGTGCAATTAATGATTATGAAAACCATTTTATGTACAAAAGAAACTATCTTCAAATACCCAAGTAGAAAACCAGAGTAATCATATTGAGAGAGTAATTTAGCTACTGATTTTAAGAAGAATATCATACACTGTTTGAGCTGACAAATGATTATAAAAATTTAAATGAAAAATACAAAACAGGGGCGCCTGGATGGCTCAGATGGTTAAGCATCTGCCTTCGGCTCAGGTCATGATCCCAAGGTCCTGGGATCAAGCTCTGCATAGGGCTCCCTGCTTGGAGGGCAGCCTGCTTCTCCCTCTCCTTCTACTGCTCCCCTTGCTTGTGCTCTCTCGCTCTTTCTGTCAAATAAATAAAATCTTAAAAAAAAAGAGAGAGAGAAAAATACAAAACAGAATAGAAATTATGTCATGATTCTAACTTTTTTCATTTATGTCATTCTAACATTCATAACATTAAACAGAGTAACTTCTAAAGAATATTTTAAATTATTTAATCCCATGAATCTGTCAAGAAAAAAATCCTACTTGAGAATTCACACCTTTTGTGGATAAATTAAAAACAGAATGTTAACTTTGCTACCTCAAAATTTCATGAGAAAAAAACTCTGAAGTTATATGTAACATAATCATCTTTGCTCCAGATATTTAAAAAAAAATAAAGGAAAATGTCAGAGGAAAAAAAAAGTTCCCCCAACTATCTTGTGCTCCACTAATCTCAGTTGAAAGTGACCCTCTATTGACTATTTATAATGCGCATTACAGTTGTTTTTCATACTTGGATATCTGTAATTTTAAAAAAAAAATGTATATTTGGTACAATATGTATATACAGCCAAAACAGGTAGATATTTCTTACATAAATGCACTATTCACTTCCATTTTTTTTTTTGCTTACATAAAACATAATTTTAAAATAGACTCCTATGTATGCCAAGGATGTAGAAAAGAAATCAACCCACAAGCTCCTTTAGGGCCAAAGAATAGCCTTTGTAAAAAACTCAAACCCCACACACAAGAACCAGCGATCTAATATTTTATTATCAACTGCCAATCATCAAGAAAAATCCAAGCAAAAGAGGTGTTGGCTCTTCTGATCTCTATGCATTTTCAATAAATTCTTTTAATAGGTTAAAACCTGTACACAATAGAAGAATTCTTGTTTTCTATAGCTAAAAATGTGCAGATGTAGGTAGATTTAACTGATTTCATACTCTTTTAAAAATATGTGAAAATTAATATTCTTTATACATCCAATTTTTAATGTTTTAGGATTTAAAAAAACTGTCATATAAGATGAATTTATAATAAAGTAGGCTGCCTGGGATCAAGTAATATCTAAAAGAAAAAAAAACCCAAACCCTTTTATGGATCCAATATCTCAATCCAGCATCTGGTGTCAGATTTCTTTCTTTCTTTTTTTTTTTTTTTTTTGAAATCCCAGTTTCTTTATTATGGAAAACCATCAACTGGGTGTTGGGACTGGTGTCAGATTTACTACCATCAAGAGGCAACAATGGCAAGGGAAAGAGTCCGTAATCGAATGCTATGAGACACAGACTGTCGTAAATAGTTATTTACCTTCTAAATCTGTTTCCTAAACTATAAAATGAAGATACTGATAATTTGTTCTGTCTACATGAATCAAATGAATTAAAGTATGTGAATTATAGGGGCACCTGGGTGGCTGAGTTGGTTAAGCATCTGCCTTTGGCTCAGGTCATGGTCTCAGGGTCCTGGGATTGAGCCCCGCATACGGCTCCCTGCTTCTCCCTCTGCCCCTCCCCCCACTTGTGCTAGATCCCACACTCTCTCTCTCAAATAAATAAAATCTTATGTATGTGAATTATAAATTCACATATATGTAAATAAAAGTATGTGAATTATAAATAGCAATATATGTAAAATACTGAGTAGCACAAGTTCTAAACCTAGGTTCCTTTTTTCTATCACTTTTATAAATAGATTGTTAATGATTTTTACATGGGTTTATAATTTTAATGATAATTAACTTAGGATTCCCTTTAGACACTCCTTGGGACTTGCTTTAGTTATCTGCCACTCAAAAATGTGGGTATGACTTATAAAAGGTGACGTATTATAAGAGTTCATTTGAGGTAGTAATATTAAGCCATGAACTCACATTAAAAACAAAGCAAAGCATGGGGTGCCTGGGTGGCTTAGTCAGTTAAGTATATGACTCCATCTCAGCTCAGGTCTTGGTCTCAGGGTTATGAGTTCAGCCCTACACTGGGCTCGGAGCCTACTCAAAAAAAAAAAAAGAAGAGAAGAGAAAAGAAATATAAAGCTATTTTACATTAGAGAAAGGTTGTTCTTTGCCAAGAGTAATAATAATCTGCTGAAACTGCTTTTGCAAAGGTCATCCAATGACTGCTATCTGGGTTGGTACATGGCATCAGTAGTCAAGCAACACTTCCCAGGACGCAAACACCTTAAAAAAGATACTAGAAATTGTATCTCCTCAAAAGAATATCACCTCAGAAAGTTCAACCATAAAATCAAGATGAGAGGGGCGCCTGGGTGGCTCAGTGGTTTAAGCCTCTACCTTCGGCTCAGGTCATGATCTCAGGTCCTGGGATCAAGCCCCACACCAGGCGCTCTGCTCAGCAGGGAGCCTGCTTTCCCCCCCCCCCCCTTCTGCCTGCCTCTCTGCCCACTTGTGATCTCTTTCTCTCTGTTAAAGAAATAAATAAAATCTTTATTAAAAAAAAAAAATCAAGATAAGATGAACCAAAACAGAGATGAGGAAGTCAGGTACACAGGATCAAGTACAAGATGACTAACTAAATTTAAGATATTAAAATGCAATGAAAAGAAATGTACCTATCAGAAAGCAGGGCTGGTTAGCAACAGAAATGATGTAAAAGGAAACAGAGAGAGACAAGTGTGGCCAGTGCCGATGTAGGCATTGCCCAGGAGAGAGGATATCCTGTAAGGCTGATAGATGCAAGTAAGTGCTTGGCAGATACATTATGAAGATGGAAATATTACTCTATCAGAGCCTGAAGCCATTTAAAATTCTAGTCATTTATAATCAACTCCCTCATTCTAATCCCATGCTCCTGTTCATTAGGCAATTTTTGATAATCTGGTTTTCCATACAGCATTCTACATGGAAAGAATACCCTCCCTGATGCAAATATCTAATCCTTATTTTACATTACTGAATTGGTATTCTGATACACACACACATACACACATTCTCTTGTGATAGGGATGTCTATACTGGAATAAAAATGCATGCTCCAAAATCAGATTACTTGAGTTCCCACTGATGTACTCTGAAACTTTGGGAAATTCATCAATCTCTCAGTGTCTATTTCCTCATTTGTAAAATGAGGGCTCCTGTGTAGGGCTGTCATGAAGATTAAATGCAATAATTCATGTAAAGCACTTAAAACAGAACCTGGCATATAGCAAGCACCATGTAAATGTTACCCATGGTTATTACTTTTTAGGATGAATTAACATCTCCAAGTCTGATCAGCTCTGAGACTGATGTGTTTCTGAATCTGAAAAACTGAAGCAAGGCCACTGGGGGCATCGATGCACAAAAGAATACTGGGACAGCCCTAGACTGACTGGAGGCTTGATCTGGTAAATTCAAGGTCACCCATCTCTGTCAGATTTTTTTTGGAAACCAGATCACCCGCCTGTCCAGGTGAAAACTTGACTTCATCATATAACAAAGGGCCACAAACTCAAATGCCTACATGATCAGGCAAGTCACCTAATGAGCAGGCTTCGGGTGTTGAATTTGCAAAGAAAGTATCAGTGAAAAAGACAGTGGAGGATGAAGAACACAAGTCATGCCTAATGGCATTCAAACACAAATATTTTTAAACATCCTATCAGGCAAACTACAATGTGGACAGATTTTAGGTGTGAGAGCCAGCTGCTTGCAAGCCCTGAAGCACTCTTTCATTCATCGTTTTAAAGGCCCTAACTTAGGATATCCTGTGGCCAATTTCTAACCCTTACCTTTATCTACTCTGTGATCATCCCTTCTTTGAAACTTTCTCTTCCCTTGGCTTCCAGAAAACTTCTGTCTTCCTTATTGTCTACCATAAATGCCTGGATGATGTCATTCTGACTAACATCTTTGCTAAAAACTCTCAGATCTTTATCTCCAGTTCTATCAACTCTAAGAAATATCTCATCAATTTTGCCTTTTGTCTACTTTCTCATTGCCAATGCTTTTGATCAGGTCCTCATTACCCAATTTCTAGACTTTTACAGTAGCTTTGACTCATTCCTTTCTTTCATACACCGCATCCATTGGCAAATCTTATTGGTTCTATCTCTAAACCATATCCAAAATCCAACCATCTTCTCCTCACTGGCCTAAAACCATCATTGCTCGCCACTTACGTTACCATAAGCAACTTCTTTTTTACCATTCCTTTACCACAGCATGACCCTGCTCCTCTGTTCAAATCCTCCCGCGGCTCCTTTACCACTCAGAGTGAAACCCAAGTTCTTTAAAGCGGCTTTACAAGGCCCTACACAATTGCCCCTGTTGCCCATCTAACTTCATCTCTTACTTCTCTCCCCCTTGCTCACTGTTTTCTCTAGCCACACTTCTCCCTTGTTCTTTCCTTAATTACACTAGGCTCATTCCAGGTTCTAGGCTTTTTTTCACCTTCTGTTCCCTTTATCTAAAATGCTTTTCCCCCAGACATACTGGGCCTGGATTGCTCTTTTATTCCAGGGCTTTACTCAAATGTTACTTTTTCAGTTCAATGTTTCCCTAAACACCTATTTAAAATGGAAATACCCTCCCTACACAAATAGGATACCCCACCTCCCTTTCTACTTTATCAGCATTGAACACATTTGTTTTTCATGTTTATCGCCTCTTTCTCCAAAGAACATGTAAGATCCATTAGGTAAAGGATTTTTTCTTTACTGCTGTCTTCCCCAAGTCCAAAACATTATAAATTAAGTATTAGGTACTTAATATTTAATGAAAATATTGAAAGTTCCCTAAATCATCTTCCTTCTACTGATCTCCCTTTCTGTAGTTTGCCTCCTCCTAGCCCCGAGGTATCATGCCAAAAAATGGCATGATCATATGAGTTTGACCCCTCTCCCCCGTTGGGTATAGAGATTATTTAAGTAAATAAATAAATAAACTTTAAAAAAAAAAAAAACTTTGATGAGATCTTTATATCACTCGGGGTCAGATCCCTAATTCACTGAAGACTTTTCCTCATTCCCCAAAATGTTGTACACACTTCACATACTAACACTTTTATCATCTCTGAACCTACCATGCCACTTCACTTCTTCATGCTTTTCATATATTTGACTCTGCTTGGCCAAACTTTTACTCATCCTCCAGATGTAGCTAATTCCATGATGCCTCCCTGAAGCCTCCACCTATGCCACCATGGCACTCAATTTATACCAACCATCTCCTCACTGGCCTAAAACCATCATCACTTGTCACTTATATTACCATAAGCAACTTTTTTTTTTACCATTCCTTTACCACAGCATGACCCTGCTCCAACTCTGTTCAAATTCTCCAGTGGCTCCTTCACTATTATAGGACTACTGCTATAACTATGTATTTACAAGTGTGTTTCTCCTACTACATTATAAGATCCCAGAGAGCAAGTTCGGTGATATTGTATTCAGATTTGCTTCCCCAATGCTTAACACTATATACTTGGCATAGAAATCTGTTGAATGAAAATGTAATCAATGAAAATTTAAAAGTAAATGAAATAGTTTATGAAGGGCGAGGAAAAGAAAAATATCTAAGAGTCAAAATGCTTTCCAACATCAAATCTGAACGTGATGTATAATGAGTTTTTTACATTTGCTAAAGAAAAGCTCACTTTGATAGTTTTAACAATAAATTAGTAGACTCAGGAGTAAATAATAAACTAATGATAGAATTTAAGTTTTGCAAGATGAAACAGTTCTGAAGATTGATTGTACAAAAAGGTGAAGGTACTTAACACTACTGAACTATCCACTTACAAACGGTTAAGATGTAAATTTTACACGTGTGTTTTACAATTAAAAATAAATTAATTAGTAGCCTAGTGAGGGGGCATTTGCTCAAGTATACATATTAATTTACAAAGCAGGTATTTTATAGAACATTAAGTGAGCTCTAACGTGAAATAAGGCTTTGCAGTTTTTTTAATTAAAATTACTGACTTATTAAAGTAGGAAGGAAGATTGAATATCACCTAGTTCAACTACCTTATTTCAAGAATAAGAAAAATAATCATGGAAAATAGAAAAATATTAACTAAGAGGAAAAACCAGGATCAAAACCCAGGTTTTACTGAGAATGCAGGGCTCTCTTAATTGTACCACATTACAATCCCTAACAATTTAAAAAGTAAAGGCTAGAACTTATTGTATTCTGTCCCCATGCAAAGATAATGAAGAGTGAAAATAATACTACAGGCAGGAGTTTGCATACCTAGGCTCTATCTAGCCTCTATCTGAGAAATCTCGTAGACAAGTTACTGAGCATTGTAATACTATACTACCTCATGGGATTAATGTGAGAATCAAATGAAAACCCTGTTACAAATGGAAAGTATAATCATCATCTCTATCACCAATTCCTTCAGATTCTCCAGCGTAGTCTCTTAGTAATGTTTTAATCATTATGTGTCAGGGGAGACAGAGCAGGGAGAAAATATAAACTACTACAATTCTGACTACTTGGAGTTTTGTTCTTGTTTTACATGAGGAAGGAAAGTGGGGAAGAGGAGGGAAAGAAGGTAGGAAGGTTGTTCATAATGGACAAAGAATAACCTCGTCCCAAAGGAAAGTATTATACATAGCTCCTATCAATTAAAGACTCTCAAAATCACAAGCTCTTATATTACTCATGTTAAAATTATCTTTTTTCCCAGTTCAGACCCTGGAAAACTTTATACTTTTAGCACATTTCAGAAAATTATGTAATAGTTACTTAGGTATAGATATATCTTTCCTACTCTACTGTACATGTGTCCAAACAGGGACTCATAGCATTTAGCCTTTAAAAGTTGTTTGTGTGTTGTTATAACTGGGTCAACATCCAGTGAAATATAAAGCTAGGTGGCTGAAGTTGTGCCTAGAAAACTGGATGAAAGAGAAGAACTGAATGAAAAGACAAGAATTTTATTTCACTTTGGCTTCCCCCAACTCCTACTCCACCTCTATTCTTGATTTCTCAGTTCCTATGCAGAAGTCCTCTCTACTAATATTCTATATATCCACAAATTTATTTATGTGTATTGTTACATTAGTGACACATATGAAAATACCGTGTTTTCACTCCAGGCATGAAAATATTTAAAGAAAAGTACACCAAATTGGTTTTTTTTTAAAAAGCAACCTCATCTGGCAAACAAATCTTGTGCAAAATGTTCACCATATAAACCATGTCCAAGAAAACTATCACTTTTTAAAAGAAAAAAATTGTGCCTTCTGTGAATTTCTATTTCCATTTAAAGTCTCATTCTGATGTAAATTATAATAGTAATATTTTAATTTGTATAAAGCAGTTGTAAATAAAAATCATATATTCAACTTTTTCCCTTGTACTCACAATATGCCTTAACTTTCAAAAATGTTAGAAAAAGGATATCCTTGAAACAATGCCTAGCTCCAAATATCAGAATTCATATGTCTTCTCCAATAATTCACAGAAACTTGTATTACAGTGTAGAATAGCTATCATATGGAAGCACCAAATATTTCAGAATTTCACAGACTAGTCCATTTTTCCCCACATTTCTTAAGAATCACTTGGGCAGGCTATTAAAAATAGATTACCACAATTCTCCCCTAGAGATTCTGATTCAGTTGCTCTGGGCAAGACAAAAATCTTTATTCCTTAAAATGATTTTCATGATTAGCTAAGATTGTAAAACATTAATCTAGTACGGTGGTTCTCAATTTGGCACATATTAGAATTACCTGGGGAGCTTTAAAAAATTTTTAAACCCAGCTGAAGCTCAGACCGACAGAAATGAAATCAACACTTTTTAAAAAGCGTCCTACAGGAAGCTGAAAAACACTGACCTTGTAAGAACTTGAAAAATTCTTGTAGAGTCCTCTTACCAATAAAGAAACTAGGCTTGCTCAAGTTCGCAAAGCTAAATGGTAGCAAAGCTGGAGCTAGACCATTCCCTGACTCCCAATTAACTTTGTTTTTTGATGTAATTGTTTTCCATATAGGTTGAAAAAAAAGTGTGAAAAAGTTAAACCGTCTCTTCTTGTCTCAAAATAATACTGTCATTTAACAACTGAATAAGTTAAAATGAAGCTTACCTTTTTATTTCAGTAATCACTAGTAAGTATTATTTTCTTAGTCCTAATATAAAACAAAAAAGACTAAATACCACTATTGTTTAATCTTTAATTCTTAATACTAAGCTGTTAATAAATCTTACAAAAACTTCTTTAAACTTTTTTTAACTTCTAATTCAATATTTTAAAATTCCAAATTCTTTTTAAAGTCTGGCATCACAGTTCCTTACTGGCAAAGTTATTGCAATACTTGAATTTGGTGACAAGGTTTCTTCATTACATAGAATACATAATTCTACATATTGAAGCTGCTTTATGAACAGAGAACACATTTCCTTCTTCCATACAAAATAATGAACTTTAGGCTGCTTTAGCATACCCGGCCATTGGTTTGTCCACAGACATTCCAAGTGGGAAATTCAGAATGGGAAATTTCTCAAAATATTAGTTAACCCATTCCAATAATTCTGTCACTTTAGTGATAAAATAATGTAAAATAATCATGAAAAATATGTCAAGTGCAAGCTTACGTTGCCATAATTTGTAAGAGTGTTTTTTACTTTCTTAAAAATTACTGTGTGTTTCCTTGTCTTCTGGAGATCTACTTTCATCACTAGGATATCAAAGTTGTTGAAATATTTTTATCACTCTCAAGGTTGCCAAATGTTTAGATATTTCAAATTTCAGTGATTGTTATTTCTGCTTGTGGGTTTAAAAAAAAAAAGTATGAGGCATGCTTCACCAAAAGCATATTACTCCACAGGTAAAACTTAGGCAATTTGTATCTAGTTTAGACTAGAGTACAATGTATACTGTTGATTACTTCTATTTACAAAGGAGTAATTGCCAGGTCCCAAATTTTTAAATATTCTAAATAAGAATCAGATGCAACAGATTTTATTGCAGTAATTTAATGAACTAAAGCCCTCTCTTTTTGTTTTTACAATCAAGGTAGATAGCAAGTTAAAAACCTAACCAAAACTTAAGTATGCTATTTGCGCTTTTTAAAATATGAAAATACCCCCAAAGCACTAAAAGGAACCAAGAACGTGCCCTTTAAGTAAAAATAAAATATCAGAATCTCCGTTAAATGTTCAAATTATATACAGTATTTAGAAAATGCAGTTAGAGGGGATTAATCCGGGGAGTTTTTATACTTCAGGAGAAAGCTGTGCTACACTAAGGTCTGCGAAGCCTCCGTATTTTGTGTTAACATTTTTAACTTGAAACTCAAATTCTGAGGAGTAAGGCTATAAATACATGGCCTTTGCAGGTTGTTTAAAATTTTCCTTAAAAAAAAAAAAAGTTTATTTTTAGGAGTGTGCTAGGGCAGTAGTCAAAGAGAACACCAGCTATTACAAATTCCTGGCTGTTCCCATCTGGAAATGCACGGCGGCCCCTGGGCTCGGAGAGGCTTCGTTTCAGCCCAGGCTGGACCGCAGCACCGAGCCAGCACGCGGGAGGCGCCGGGCGCAGACCGAGCGGCAGACGGAGCCGCCCGGGGGCGGGGGGCTCGCACGTGCCGGCCGGGGGCGGGGCCGGCCGGAAAGGACCCCGGCGCGGGGAGGCGGGCGCGGCCGGGCCGACCTCCCCCGCGGCCGCCAGCCTGGGCTTTACATAAGGGCGCACGTCATGGAACTGATGGAGCCACACAGAGACGTCTAAGTCATGCAGGAGGCGCGCGGCCCCGGCCCGCTCCCGCCGCCCCAGACCCCTCCTCTTATCCGACAGAAAGACAGACAAGAAGGGTTCCCGACCTGTCGTGCCCTGCATGTTCAGAGTCTGTCATGTTTGGTCAAGAACGGGGCGGGGCTGGAGGACAGGTCTGCGAGGCCGGCGGCGGCGGGGCGCGGGGAGGACCCCTGCGCCGCCTGCGGGTACCTGCTCCCGGCCGCCGCCGAGAGGTGACGAAGTGGTAAAAACTCACGGTTACTAGTGAGCGACACAGACACAGACTTTCCAGTCTATTAACAACCACGCCAGAGAGATGGGGCTCTAACTGCAAACACTGGGCAACGGCCCCGCGCTGCCGGCGCTGCCGCTTTAGTCTCTATTCGCCGCCGGTGGCTGAGGCTTGGGAGCGGGCGGGCGGGCGGCGTGCAGCGACGCGGGGATTTGGACACTGGCCGTAACGGTGATTTCTCCTCACCAACATGGCGGCACCCGAGACAGGCGGCTCGATAAAATGGCGCCAGCCGCAACACCTAGCCCGGGACTAAAGGGCAGGAGAGATTCCTCCGCGTGCCGCGGCCCTTGCCCGGCCCGCCGGGGCCGAGCGCGTTGGCCATTGGAGGAGAAAGCCCGTCAATCACCTCCAGGGGCGGGTCCTCATCCTTCGCTGTGAAGCGGCGGAGGCGGCAGCCAGCTGGCGGGGCCGGGCGGCGCCTGGGGTAGCACTGGGAGGGGGAAGGAGGCCTGGGAGTCCGGTGCTGTTGATCCGCGCCTCAGGGGCCCAGCTTGTGCTGGCCCGCTGGGAAACGGGCAAAGGGGCTCAAGACGCACCCTAACAAACGGGCCCCCAAAGCCATTCTGCGGCCTGGTTTGGGGTGTTGAGTCATTTAAAAGATCACCTCGGGCGCTTAAATAATGGGAAAATGTGCTTCCTCCTACAAGTTAGCGCCTTTTTTTGGTAATGTCTAGTGCTGATAATTGCGTTTTGAAGAAAATAGCTTGGCATGTGACTTTTTCTGATGTTCCTAAATTTACCTACCCAATTATTAATAATAAATTATTAATAAAAGTTAAAAGGAAAAGAACAAATCAAATTTGTTATTTAGTTAAAACATTAATATTCCATATGTAAAATATACACGAATATTTTATAAATAAAAACTAGCCATCAGATGTCTTTATACTTGTGAACCTGAGCTTTGGCGATAATTTCTTAACAAGTCAATGTTTTGGCCTATTTAGTAAATAAACTTACTTCTGAAGCCAAGTTCCTTGTTTTTGTAATGAAATGATGAGCTTAATGGTAAATCCTCTCAGATATTTGTGGTAGTGAATGCATTTGACTAATGCATCAATGTAGTGCATTCAGAAGCAATCGCAATTAGTAAATTAAAGTTAAAAATAAAAAAAAATTGGATACATACATTGAAAAAGAGAAAAGAAGTCGCACTTTTTTTGTTGTTGTTAAATTGAATGCAGCCATTGACAAGACCTGCACACTGATAGATAATTCTGTAGGCGCTTGCCACATTTTGACATAATACATTACTAGGAAACTTTCAAAAAGCAGATCTCTTTTGTCTGGAGCGACAATAATTAGCATTTGGAGTTAGATTAGAATCTCTAGGTCTTTGTCTATTGTAACTATTTTTCTTAATTTAGGTCTTATGGTAGCTAATTCAGATAGCCCACCTCTCATTCTCCCACACTTAAGGACTGAGCCACCCTAGTGCCCCCTCCCTTTATATTTTTAAAAATAGCTTTATTGCTATAAAAGCATGTACCTGAAAATTTACCCATTTTAAGCATACAATTTAATGACTTTTAGTAGATTTTCCAAGTAATGCAGCTATCACCACCATTCGGTTTCAGAACATTCCATCCCCCCAAGTGTCTTGCCACCCTGCCTCAGGCAACTGATAATCTACTTTGTTTCTATAAATTTGCCTTTTGAACATTTCATGTAAATCGAATTATATGTTATCTTATTCTCCCTTTTAAAAGACCCAGTCACATAAAATAAAAGTATTTGGGGATAAAAAAATAAAAATAAAAATAAAAGCAATGAAAAAATAAAAATAAAAAAAATAAAAGACCCAGTCACCTCTACATAATTTGAATGGAGTTCAGCCTTTTACCTTCAGTCAATAGTTTCTGAATAAAATCAGTCTTTGCTAGTTTAATGTCTGGCTTTGTTTATCTTTGACAATCATCCCCACCCTTAATGCACACAAATGTCGTAAGGACTGTAAAGGTGCCAACGGGGGAAGGAGTGCTACTGGCATCTAGTGGGGAGAGGCCAGGGATGCTGCTAAACATCCTATTATGCACAGGACTGTCAATTACTGAGCCCAAAATGTCAAAATGCTGAGGTTGAAAAACTCTGCTCTTGACAAGCAGAACTCAAAGTTTTGGGGATTAGAAGCAAAAATTAAAAAAAAAAAAAGCAAGACTTCTACTAGGGTATCACAGGAAGGGTCCATTCCCATTTCCATGGTTTGATTCCCAGGCCCATGAATCCTGACTGGGAGAAACAGCACCATATTATTGATGGGTGATTTATAGCATATGTTCACAAAACATGTACTTTGCATCTAGCTAGTATGGAAACTAATACTCAAGAGACCATTCCACCATCTTATTATGTCAGTTGCTTTTTTGTATGTGATAAATTATATATGACACAAAATTTGCCATTTTAACCATTTTGAAGTGACAATTCAGCGACATTAACTACATTCACACTGCTGTGCAACTATCAGTGTCTGCTTCCAAACTTTTTCATTGCCCCTAACAGAAACTGTAACCATCAAGCAATAACTCCCATTTCCCACTCTCCCAGCACTGAACGCCTCTAATCTATTATCTGTCTCTCTGATTTGCCCATTCTAAATACCTCATATAAGCGGAAATACATTATTTATGTTTTTGAGCCCAGCTTATTTCACTTAGCATACCGTTTTCAAGGTTCATCGTGTTGTAGCATGTGTCTGAATTTCATTCCTTTCTATGGCTGAATAATATTCCATTGTATGTATCTACTACATTCGATTTATCTAATACTTGGGATGTTTCCACCTGTTCGCTCTTGTGAATAATGCTGCAATGAATAGGAGTATGCACATATCTATTTCAATCCCAGTTTTCAATTCTTTGGGGTATATACCTAGGAGTAGAATTGCTGGGTCATATGATAATTCTATGTCTAGGCCAGCTGCTTTATAATGATAGAGGGATCACTTATCTATTGCTGCCTAGCAAATTATCCCCAAACTTTGTGGTTTAACACATGAATGAGGGGCACCTAGGTGGTTCAGGCAGTTAAGCATCTGCCTTTGGCTCAGGTCATGATCTCAGGGGCTTGGGATCAAGCCCCACATCAGGCTTCCTGCTCAGCGGGGAGTCTGCTTCTTCCTGTCTCCCTTGCCCTCCCTCTCTCTCATAAATAAATAAAATCTTCAAAAAAAACCAAAAACAAACCATAAATGAGACAGGGACCTTCGGAACAAGCCCCTATGCACCTGGGACTCTCCTGGATGGCTGTTATTACTTCTCTTGCAGAGCAACCTGTAGGATGTTTCTGCTTTTTCTTGCAGAGCAAAGCACTAGCCAAGGAACAAGCCTAGACCATGTTCAGACTAGTGTGAGATAAAATGGGCAGCGAATTTACCTTTCACTGACTTTTCCCCTTATTATTATGCCAAAACACACACCCAGAGGTGGAGACAACATGCAAATGAAACATAGGATATAGAAAGAAGCACATTTTTGTCAACTGGGCCTGTGTCCCCAATTTCCTGGAATTCCCTGCCCCTACGTGCTTAAACATCACTCCTTTCCCGCTTCAGCCTCTTTAAAAGTTTCCCTGGTTATTGTTCAGAGAGCCAGTCCGACCCCTTTGTCATGATTGTGTCTCCCTTCAGCGGCAGGTGTTACCTCTATAATAAAGCCTTGCCTGTGTTTTTAAATTTTGGGTCCAGCCTCATTTCTACCGATGCTGAGTCCAAAGACCCGAGTCCAATAACATAAACATTTATCTTCTTATTTATTTGTTTTGGATCAGGAATCCAGGAGCTGCTGGTTCTGTCCCAGAGTCTCTTATGAGGTTGGAGCGGTGCTGGCGGATCAGCTTCCAAGGTGGCTCACTCACATGGCTAGCTTTTCCCAGGCTGCGGGAGTGTTTTCTGACGCGGTGACTGACTTCCCTTCAGGTAGGCAGTGCAAGAGAGGAAGGCAGAAACTGCAGTGCTTTTTACCAGCTAGTCTCAGAAGTCGGGCACCATCTAACACTGTATATATGTCAGAAGTCACTGGATCTAGTTCACATTTAAGGAGAGGGGAATAGCTCCACCTTTTGAGAGGATAAGTGTTAAAAAGAATTTGTGAACACATTTTAAGAGTACCATACCATCTATTGAGTTTTTAATGTCATATCATATTTTTAACTTCTAAAAGCTCTACTTGGTTCTTTTCTGCTCCTTAATGTCACTTTTTAGAGTTTCCTTTTTATCAGGTTTTGCTGTATAATAAACTACTTTTAAAACATGGTGGCTTAAAACAACTATTTAGCTTACAATGCTGGTCAGCAGTTTGGACTGGGATCATCTGGGAGGTTCTTCAGTTCTTCACAAGGCTCCACTGTGTGTCTGTGGTCAGCTATGAGTTGACTTGGCGGCTTTGCTCTTAGGGCTTTGCTAGCTGTTGACTGTTGCTCTCCTCCTTTTGTTTTATCCTCCACATGTCTCTCCCTTCTCTTCAGCAAGCTGGCCTGGGCTTGTTGTTCTGGAGAAGGCAGGAGTTCAAGAGATAGCAGACACACACATGGCCTCTTAGGGCCCTGGTTTGGCATTGGCAGGCCTTTTCTGTTCCATTCTATTAGCAAAAGTAGGTTACAAATTCAACTCAGATTAAAGAGGCAGTGAAATAGATCCCACCACTTGATGGGAAGAGCTACAAAGTCATATTGCAAAGGATGTGGATATAGGAAAAGGTAGGGAATTGGGCCCATTTAAAAAAAAAAAAAACAATCTGTAAAAGCACTCTAATGGTCTCAAGAGGTAACTTGCTTCAAGCCTATGCACTCCCTGCTTGCTGAGTTAAGTTTCTTGGTCTATAGCAGAACCAGCCTACTTTCCTTGAGATCTGCAGATGGTTTACAGATGTTTCAAAGACCATCTTCCCCGTCCAGGTGAAGCTGGAGGGCTTTAATGGGGAAGGCATGGGAAAAAGAGAGGAGGGCTACTTGCAGAAGCAGGTGCCCAGATGCTTAGCCATATGTTGAAATGACCCTGAATAGACTTGGGGGCATCGGCAGCAGGTGTTTTCAAATGTAGTAGGCCTTATCTTCTGGGAAAGTTTGGTCCTTTACTCCTCAAGGCCAGTAGTCTCTGTCCTGTAACAAATCTACCACAAACATACTTCGCCTTTTACAGTCTCAAGGCTAGTATCTGATCCCTTTGCAGGTCAGTTTTTCTTGCTGTTTGCTGCTTTTTACCTATCATTTTAACTTCCTTCCATGGACTGGTTATCTTTTGCTGTATACTGGACTTTTTATGTGAAAATGTATGTATGATAATAATGTGAGTTCTGTAATATAGCACTTACCTCCAAATGGGGTAACTCATTAATTCATTTCAATTTTCCTCTCAATTTTTAGTAATGATTCATGTACAAAAAAAGGATTGCCTATAATATAAGTAACAAGAGAAGTACAACTTCCCTTCGCTTGTCTGGGAAATGGACTCTGATTCGTGCGGGGAATCAAAGAGTCCCTCACTAGTAGGAGCCAGTCGGGTTCGATGTCTAGTGTTTGAGGCTTTCATTATTCCCACAACTTCCACTTTTCCACAGACATTAGAGTAAGCAAAACTCAACAGTTCCGTTTCCCAAATGCGTGCTCTATTTTCCGGCCTTTACAATTCTCTCCACTTGGGATGCCCACTTACCCCTAATGAAAGTGAAAGAAAGGGGACTCCCAAGGACCGAGGTTAAAAATTCTAACAAATATGTTAGATAACAGATCAAAAACCACACCGAAAAGAACCCAAATAGACTGGCGCCTGCGCAGAGCCGCGGGGAAGGAGCGAGCGGGCGTGCGCGGGGGCGGGGCGGCGCATGCGCCGGGCGACCCGTGGCCGGGACCCGGCGCTGGGTCCCTCCTTCTCACGCGGTGGTTGTTACTCTAGCTGCCAGGCCGTCGCGAGGGTGATGGATTTTGAGAATCTTTTCTCCAAACCCCCCAACCCGGCCCTGGGTAAAAAACCGACCACGGACTTTGATGAAAGGTGATTCCCCATCTTTTCATGCTTTGATCGCAGGGGCCCCGGTCGGGTTCCGCTTTTTGGTTCCATTCGGAGGCCGCCGGGGCCGCGTGTGGGCCACGCAGCTGGGTCGCGCGGGGAGTGCGTGGGCGAGCGTGTGGGGTCAGCCTGGCAGGCGCGGGGGTCGGACGTGGAGAGGTCGCTTTGGAGCCGCGGGAATGGAAGGCGGCAACTGGGCTCGGTTCGTAAGCCGCCACCGCCAGAGGTGCCGGGACCCTGCTTAAGGGGAACAGCGGGGTCCAGGCGGCGATCTCAGGATGCTCCCGTTTCCCTGCGCTCCTGACCGTGTAGACCCGGTTAGAAACCTCCATGTGTTCCCACAGTACTCTTCCTTCCACCGGACCGTCAGCTTCTAGGGGACAGATCATTTGTCATTTTTCACTGACATATGGTAAACACTTTTTTTAAAGAAAAACCCGAAACCCTAAGTTCATTAAGCAGTGAGGGTAAATAGTAAATAATTTGCCTTTAGTTCATTGATTTGCACCAGAAGACCCTAAAGACCACAATTAAAGCAGCAAATAGCATTTGGATGTAACGTTTTCTTTAGGTTGAGAAAGGGACTGACACTGCTGGCCAAACGGTGCTAATTTATTGATCTCATTTTTAGAGAAGTGTATAGTGTAGTTTGTTTACACCCAGATATTAATTTACTTTTTTCTGTTTGAAGTGCTAAAAAACAACTTCTAAACCTGTGTGTTTTCCCCAATTTCCTTAAGCTGAAACCGAGACACACAGCCTTTTGTTCCTTTATTTCTCTCATTTCTCAGTATATCTCTTATTCTGGTTGATTTTTACTTCCTGATATCACTCAAATTTGTTCACTTCTCTTTGTCTCAAATACCTTAATTAAAACTATTAACCTTAATTGAAGTTACCATCATGAATTGTACTAAGTGCTTTACATGAAATATGTAATTTATCTTAACCTTGAAGAAAAGATACTGTCCTTGTTTTCGCAGATGAGAAAATTGAGTCACAGAGAGGATAAATAACTTGCCAAGATTCCCCAGTTTAAGTGGCAAAACTAGGACCAAGTCACCCATGATTTGATTTCTATGTTTCTAAGGCAAAATGACTAACATAAAATAAGATCTATAAATACTGAGAAGAGACAAAGACATTACTTACAGATGATATGATCCACCTACAAAGGAAGGCAAGAGGAACGTTAATAAACTATTAAAATCCGTAAGAGAATTCAGCAAGGTGAATCATCACAAGACAGTAGCTGCATGTTAGAAAACAATAGTATCTATCAATTTGAAAATGTGTTGGACAGAAGATTCTAATCACAAAAACTGTACCGAACTACACAAAAGACACTTCTGAATTTTGCCCAAATGTTAGATGTGGAATGGTATTGAAGTATGGAGAGCATCTGTGAACTGTTTCTTGTTCATATCCTTTGCCTGTTTTTCTCTTCATTGGTCCTCTTTAAAATTTTAGGATCTCTAGTCTGCAGATATTTTACTTCTGATTTGTTATTTGTCTTTTGACTCTGCTTATGGCATTATTTTCGCTGCATAAAGGATTTTTTTGTTTGTTTTAAATAAGTTTATAGGAATCAATCTTTTATGGTTTCTAGGTTTTTTCCTAGTAATTTTATGATGGGATTACTCATTTCTTGAGCACCTAACCATTATCCTAGGCCCTGGGGCTATAGCAATAAATAAACAAAAGAGATAAACATCTCTATATTCATGAGATTTATATTCTTTTCCACACAGACAATGCATAAATAGACAGTATTTTGGATGACGATAAATGCCATGGAGAAAATGAAAGCTGGGTAGGGGGGTAGGAAAGGAGGATGGGATGGCAGGGAGAATGTAGATATTTTAAAGAAGGTAGTTAAAGAAAGCCTCAGTAATATCACTAATAAGTAATATTTGGGGTGAGGTAGGTTGATTTCTAGCAGAGAAAATATAAAGGTCCATATGAAGGTCTTGAGGTGGAATAAGCGTGATGTGATTGGTGATGGGAGCAAAGTGGCCAGAATCACAGCTGGAGTGGAGTTCGAGTAGCAGGACATGAAGAGAAGTAGGACTTGAGAGGTACTGGGGGATAGGGTCAGGGAGGCAGATCATGTAGGGACTTGTAGGTGCCATAAGAAGGACTTTGGCTTTTACCCTGAATGAGATGAAAGGCTATTAGAAGGTTTGTGACAGAGACATTTTAGCAGGGTCATTGTGGTTGTGTTGAAGGTAGAATGTAACAGGGCAAGAGTAGCTTGGATCATAGTATTAGTAGCAAGAAGTGGTCAAATAAGGATATATTTTGAAGATAAACTGGATTTTTCACAGATTAGATGGGGCATATGAAAGGAGTATAAGTCACTATAAGGTTTGGGGTCAGTATCATTAGAAGGATGGATTTGCTATTTAAAATAACAGGAGAGGGGCACCTGGGTGGCTCAGTCGTTTGAGTGTCTGCCTTTGGCTCAGGTCACAATCCCAGGACGAGTCTCCTGTCCTGTCGGGCTCCCTGCTCAGCAGGGAGTCTGCTTCTCCCTGTCTTCTCTGCTCATGACTTGAGCCGAAGGCAGACTCTTAACCGACTGAGCCACCCAGATGCCCTGCTAACTTTTTTTAAAAAGTTGATTTATGTATTTATTTTAAGTAATCTCTACACCTAATGTGGGGCTCAGACTCACAACCTGAAGATCAAGAGTCACACACTCTACCAACTGAGCCAGCCAGGTGCCCCTGTTTGCTAACTCTTACATATCTTTAAAGGTTAACCTTGGCCGGTTAAGTGTTCCTTATGTATGTACCTATGCTTATCATAATATATTAAAATTGCTTTTTTTTCTCCCAAGCACATAGAAGGTTCTCAGAAGGCAGGGACAAGGTCTTTTTCATTGTTGTATCCCAGGATTTAAGGCCTACAGCCTGGTATACGGTAGATACTCAGTATCTGTTGAATGAATGGGGTGATGAATGAATGGGTGGTTTATATAGCTCCTGTTACTAGGACGTGAAGGTTATGTAATCTAAAATTTCAGCTTTATAGTTTACTTACAAGCGCATGTTGACGTGTACTGCTCATCCTAAATTTGTACATTATTCCTTGGAGTATTTGGAGTAGAATTTGAATTTGGAATTTCTTTGAGGGCAAGTAGAAGATAAGCCAAAGCCATGAATTTTAATGCTATGGTATGAACCATTTCCAGAAAATAAAAAAAAACCTCTTGTGTTTATTTGGTATTTTTGCTGCAGAATCGATGATGGAATAGATGATACAGAAGTTGAAGAAACACAAGAAGAGAAAATAAAATGGGAAGTAAAACTGGAATGTGAGCAAATACCTAAAAAAGTAAGATTAAGTTGGCATATTGAAAAAACAGAGAGGAGTGGGTGCGAGAAATTTGTTAGGGGTCCTGTTTGTCCCAGTTTAGTCAGCATTGGAGACCTAGTTGGCTTATAGCAAGGAAACCTGATAACACTTCAGAAAATTTATCATTCAGAAACTTCAGTCATTTAACATAAACTATTTAGTTTATTGCTTTTATTTTGGTTGCCCCTGTTTCTGAAATGGGTTGTAAACTGTTTCAAAAACTTCTCTTTTCAAATTAGGTCACAATTTTTAAGGGTTTTGATTTGCTAACTTAACTAACCTTACTGATTTATAGCTTAAAGCTTGTGTTATTTTGCTAGGACTTCCCTAACAAAGGACCACAAACCAGATGACTTACGCAACAAAAGTTGCCTTGTGTTTCTGGAGACTGAAAGTCTGAGATCAAGGTGTTGGCAGGGTTGGTTCCTTCTGAGGGCTGTGAGGGAGAATCTGTCTCATGCTCCTCCGGTAGTTTCTGGTGGTTTGCTGGCAATCTTTGGTGTTCCTTGGCATGGCTTCCAGAAGCATCACCTTGATCTTTACCTTCATATTCGGATTGTGTTCTTCCTATGTTCATAGGTTTGTGTCTCAATATACCCTTTTTATAAGGACACCAGTCATATTGGATTACAACCTACCCTAATGACCTCATCTTAACCAGCTACACATGTAATGGCCCTATTTCCAAATAAGGCCACATTCTGAGGTACTGGCTGTTACGACTTCATCGGGAGAATTTGGGGAGGACATAGTCAACCCATAACAGCCAATATCTGCTCCTCTCTTGCCTCTTTTTGAACTTTTTTTATTGTGAATTTTTTTTTTAAGATTTTATTTATTTGTCAGAGAGAGAGCACAAGCAGGGGGAGCAGCAGGCAGAGGGAGAAGCAGACTCCCTGCTGAGCAAAGAGCCCCGATGCAGGACTTATCCTAGCACTCTGGGATCATGACCTGAGCCGAGAGCTCCTGTATGGGCTAATCTGATCATGAGCCCTGTAAGTTCTGTGGCGCATCTTGGGGCCTTTGCTCACCTGGCTGCGCTCAATGACCAGAGAGGGAATCGACATCTAAACCCTTAAGTTCAGCATTACACTCTGCATTTTTAAGCATGTGCTGTAAAAATTCAGCACTCTTCTTGGGCTGTCGACTCTACATCCACCCCCACTGCTTGGCCTGGGCACACCTCCCAACCCCACCATTGTTAGTGATGGAATGGTACACACTGCTTCTGCAAAGTGACATCCTTCAGAGAGTTGGTGGCCTTTTGGATATGCATGCTCTGGATGGCCTGGGCAGTTTCATGCGTGTTCTTAAAGTGAACACGAAGATTTGAACCTCTTGATTTGCATGATTTTTTGGGGTTTTCTAGGTCAAGCAAATAGCAAACCATTTTCAGAGGTCACCTCTGAATTTTTACAGAATTTTACAGCACATACTTAAAAATGCAACCATTTAAAAAAAAATCTAAGGACCATTCTTAGCTTGCTGACTATTACAGAAATAGGTAGTAAGATGGATTTGGCCTTGGGGTCATAGTTTAATGATGTAAATAATGCGTGGTTTTTATTCTCATTCATTGTTCACTGAATTCTGTCCGTAGACCCGTGTGAGGAATCTCTTCTGGGCAGCAGGGTAGAACTTCTGTTGTACGCTGAGTAGATGGAGTATATTTCTGGTGGGGGTTGCTCCCACATGCCAGAATGTGGAGGACTTCACTGTGGGGTCTTAGTACCCACACAAGAAGATCTGGCTTTATCAGACATTTTATTCAATTTCTTTATTTTCTTTTTTGCCTGCGGTAAATTTCTCTTTGAACGTATTCTAGTGAGGGACGGGAAAGAGAGAATTTATTACAATAGCTTTGTCTGTTTTTATGTAGAACTTTAATTCATCCTCATTTGTAGCCCCATTTCTTACACTCCAACTGAAGCCCAACCTCTCAATTATAACTTGCTATTTGTTTTTCAAAAACTTGCCAAGAATTTGTTAAACTTTTCTCAATTACTGATGAATGTACTTCATGTGCTCCCTCACCCCCACTAATATTATGGAACTATTTTTACATTTCTGTACTTTTATTTCTGTGGCGTCTCAGGAGGCCATACTAGTTCAGTAAATCCTCCTGAATTAAAAATCTTTTGCTTAAAGAAAACTTTATTGAAGCTCCTTCATTAAAGGGAGAAAAGTTATAGTATCTTTATATACTTTCTAAATTATATAGAGAACAACAAATATCAAAGTAATGAACTTATGGCTAGTTGCATGAAGAAAAGTATTAAAGTAATCATTTGTATTTTGCATATTCATTGCTCTCTAAAAAGAATAATATCTATTAGTAATACTCATCTCTAATGTATAATAAAACAACATAGCGATGATTGTCCTGGTTTTGTTCACGTTGCCATGTCATCTCATCTCTTCATTTAATACAAATCAGACATGTTATCGCCTGTTAAAGGGGGCCTGCTTTGGTATGTATTTTGTGTGTAAGGGAGCACTTACTCACTCATTTGAATCATTGTGATATTTTGATTCAGATGTACTGAACAGAATTTCATCTCCGTGTATCTGACTAAGCCAAACTTCAAGGGAGCTGTTGCGTAATTGAATGGTTCTCCCTGTGCCCACTAAATAAAATCAAAGGCCAAAAACAGGGTAAACATAATAATAATCACAGGAATTGCCCAACTTTTCCCTAAAGGACCAGGTAGTGCATCTCGTTGACTTTGTGAGCCATATTGACTCTGTCACAACTAAACAGGTATAGATAACACGGAAGTGAATGAGTGGGTGTAACTGTGTTCCAGCAAAACTTTGATTAACAAAAACAGGAGGCCAGGCTGACATCTGCTGACCCCTGACCAGATGTTATGTTTACAACTTTGTTCTATGGTATTAGTTTTAAAGAGTGCTCTTTTTTGAAAACTTGGAGACAAGGAACTTGATGGCCTGATACTGTTGGATTGGTTGATAGTCTTGTCTGGTATAATGAAAATGAGGTAGGTGTACATTGGGGCCATTGTCAGGTTAGGAAACTTTCTCCACTTGATTCTTCACGCAGGGAACAAATTCATTTAATAGGCCTATGATCAGTCCTCAGGTAGTACAACTCCTAGCTATGAAGTTAACACCAAAGGAAGCCATTAAATTGGACCACCTAGTGTATTTTATAATAGTGATTCTTCTGGCTTGTTTTTTGTTTGTTTTGAGTCTGCTGCCTTCATCAGTTATGTGGAAGTAGATAAGAGACCAGACCCCAAAGCACACTCTGGAGCAGGATCACTGGCCAGTTTAATGGTAGACATGTTGTCTCTTCCTGCCATCAAAATAGGAGCCTTTGGTACTTGGATGTTTTTTTAATAAGTGTTTTAATTAAAATGTGTCATACATACTAACTGGAATGATACAACTTGATACCCTGTGTCACCATGTGTAGACATGTAGACATGTAGAATTTCCAATGCTTGGAAATTCTTGTACACAAAATACTTTAAGTTGTCTGCTGTGATCATCTCAGGCTGACTCAGGGTCAGCTGCCATACCCGGCTTCCTGTTCCAGTGGGTACTTGTGCTTGCTTCTGTTGCCTTGGGGCAGCTGCACCAGCAGAGTCAGAAAACTCTTTCTGAAAGTAAAGTTAACTTGATTACAGAGAACTGGGTAGTTCTTTGTTCCTTGTCATCAGTGTGAGCCACCAATGCTGTGAGTTATAGGAAAAATAATAGACTTTGCTAGCTGTGATGTATTTTAGTATAGTGGATTTTCATTGGGCCATTATAGTTTACTTATTCTTTTATGAAATGATGAGTTATTGAATTAAACCATTTAAAAGCATAGTTGACGCAAAGGGAGAAATAAAATGTAAATTATAATACTGTAGTTCAGTCAAATAAATTGTATCAAATAATTAAGATTTGGGGGTTTATTCTTTTAATTCAGTGAAGCACATCTAGTGTACAAAGTCAGAATCTTCCCCAATTTTTTTTCAACGGTGGATATGTTCTCTTGGTTTTGGTTTTATTTTGTTTTTAATTCTTGAAAATTTTAAAAATGTAAGAGTGGAAAGAATAGTGTACGAACCCCCATATACCCATCACCCAGCTTCAACAATGATCAGTTCACCCAACCTCAACAATGATCGGTTCATGGCCAGTCTTTATTTCTTCTTTATAAACAGATTGTTTTGAATCATGCCAACTTTTTAAAATTGAAAATTTAATTTTTACTTAGTTTAGGCACTTTGGGAACTCTACAACATCACCGAAGAATTTGCAATATAGAAAATCAAGAAGTAAGGACTATGATGTATATAGTGATAATGATACCTGCAGTCAGGAATCAGAAGATAATTTTGCTAAAGAGCTTCAGCAGTATATACAAGCTAAAGAAATGGCAAATGCTGCTCAATCCTTACCATTTCCTGAAGAAACAATGAAGAAAGAGGGAGTGAAGGATACCCAGAAAGGTAAGGGTGAAGCTATTTTGTCGTTTAAAGTTTATCTAGAGAATCAGTCACAGTTGTCCATATATGGTCTAGGGTTCGGGGAAGGGGGAGAATTTTTCCTGCATTTTGTCTCATAGTAAGATCATGCTTTCCATGGATCTTTACACCAGATGTGAGCTTGCACGGCCTGAGATGGCCACTCCGCCCCCCAGCCTGGCCATTATTCAGTGTACAAATGCAGAGTTTACAGGAGGGTTATCAAAGGCCATGCCTGCTTTGAAAGAGAGAGTGCTAAATTTTTGGCCTCTGCATATATGAAGGACAAGATGTGCCTGTCAGTTGAGAGAGGAATTGACTTAATGTGTGATATTGTGGTGTGTCAGACTATATATTCTTTTAGATTACTAAAATGAAATTTAGTCATAGATATGAAGACAAATGACAGCTACAGATGACATTAATCCTCCATTTTACTGCCTTTTTTTTTAATACTCTTATTTTATTTTCTAATGTAATCTCTGCACTCAGTGTGGTGCTCAAACTCACAACCCTGGGATCCAGAGTTGCATGCTGTACTGACTGAGCCAGCCGGGCACCCCTATGTAAAATGTTTTCAGTGAAAACTCTGACAGTAGTACATGAGGTCATTTGAAATATTTGAAGCTTTTGCTTCTATAGTGCTCTGGCAGTTCCTAATTAGCTCCATTACACTCTGAACCCTTCAAAAGGATCTGGGTTACAGCAGGCAAGAGTCGGACACTTAACCGACCAAGCCACCCAGGTGCCCCTATTGGAGTATACTTTAGAGTAAACTGCTATTGTGCCTTCATGTTCTCGTAAATTAAAATTAAACTTTTAACACTCAGTGTCTAAGATTTAAACACATAAGATTAACTTTCTTGTTTTTAGCTGTTAAACAAAACAATAAAAACCTGAAAGCTGTCCAGAAAAATGGTAAACAGAAGAAAGTGAAGCGAAAACGGGCTGGTGCTGGCCAGAAAGGATCAAAGGCTTCCTCGCGGAACAGTGGCTCACAGGAACGGGTAGGTACAAAGAGTGTAGGCATGCAGGAGGACACCTACATGCTGCAGAATTTTTATCTCACACCACAGTGACGAGCCACAAAACGAGGGTTCTCGGATGGTGAAAAATCTCTTCACCATCAGTGGGCCCTCCATGTTCTTCGTTGTAACTGTCGCAGCTGCCTTCCCTCTCGCTCACCCTGTGTTAAGCCTTAGTGTTGTACCTGTTTGCCTGAATACGTGCATACAGTTCCCTTGATTTTGGAGTGTTGTACTGTCAATGACTGGAAAGACAGGGGAAGCAGGGAGAAGATAAAGTGCCCAAGGGAACACTTCAAAAGTCACAGAGTCTTACAGTTTCCTACTGTTGCGGTCCCTGTGGAAATTAAAAAGGAATATTTCTGAGCATTGACCTTACAAAACACTCCAACCTTCCTGGTATTTTGATTTTGTTCTTTAGAACTTCCTCTTCCTTGGTCTGCGGATGTATTCAGGATAGGACAATAAGGACTCTGCTTTTCTGAGGGCTTCTAAACTAACCTTTTTTGTTAGGCTTGGTCCAGAAGACAAGAGTTAGGGGTGGTACAATATTAGAAAGATCAAATATTATAGATTAAGACATATTTATGTAAAATCTTGCCCTGCTTCCGTATTTTACAAATGAGGAATCTGAAGCCCTGGGCGTTCAGATAACTGCTCAGAGTCACACAGGGCCAGGCCACTGGATCTTTATTTCCTGACCCCATAAGTATTCCCTGTGATTCATTTGATTTACATTGACTGAAATGATCATTCAGCAGACAGCCTTCCTACATGAGGAACGGATTATAAACATGTATGTTAGAATTTAATAACATAGTCAAATAAAACCAGATTTACACTGACACATCTTTATTAGACATAATTTTGATGGCGTTAAGTGGAAATTTGACATTATTACAAAGCAGATCACATAAATGTAGTCAGGTCCCTTCTTTGCACATACTGAATTCCTAAAACTATTCAGAAATTTTGGTATACAAAAGCCATAAACTATACACAAGTTAAGACGCTAGAAATAGTTTGTATTTCTAAAAAGCTAGAATGTATTATGAAATTCCCCTTTTGTTTTTATATAAAAGTCACCTTTAGTTTTTATATCTCTGTTGCCATCGTTGAGGTTCTATTTTTAGTTACGTTTGTTAACTTGAGCTGGTTATTATTCCCTGCTCTCACTCAGTGATAATTTCATTGAAATTAAAGAGCACGCTGCTTTCGGTTCACCTTAGTGGTTTCCAGTTTTGTCTCCTTTGTTCTCAAGAGCCTTATTCCTAAACTTCGTTTTTTATCACAAGTAGTAGCACTTCCATTTGTTAAATTTTTTTATCTGATTTTTTTTTTTAAAGATTTTATTTATTTATTTGACAGAGGCAGAGAGGCAGGCAGAGAGAGAGGGGGAAGCAGGCTCCCCGCTGAGCAGAGAGCTGGATGCGGGGCTCGATCCCAGTACCCTGAGATCATGACTTGAGCCAAAGGCAGAGGCTTTTAACTCATTGAGCCACCCAGGCGCCCCTTTTTATCTGATTTTTAAAAACAAGGGCAAAGTACAATAAAATATTCAAATTGCACAAACACTAATATTCAATGCTGGAATGCTGTTATAATTGGCAGAATATTTATTTTCAACTGATGTGTAGAAGTTCAAATCTTACAAATAAAGGCCAGTTTAGAAGAGTCACTTTGTAATGTTTTAAAGGTGGTTAAAATAATTTTGTGCAATGGAATAAAATATTTAAATTTCTCTTTCTCACATTTAGTTCTTTGTTTTTATTTTCAAAGGATGATAAACCTAAAGAGAAGCAGCAGCGTGTGAGAATGAGTCAAGGATTCATCAACCAACATACAGTGGAACGCAAGGGGAAACAAATTTGTAAATATTTTCTTGAAAGGAAATGTATTAAGGTATAAAAAACTATGTAAGCAAAAATATACTAAAATGTAAAGTATAACAAAAATGTACTAAAGCCAACTCCTGTTTCCACTGGGTAGTCTAAAAGCATACCTGTACATTTTTATAACTGTTCCTTCTGGAAAAGGTTCAACTAGAAAACTTGATTGAAATATTCTTTTAATTTTAAGAAAGATACTTTTTAAAAAATGCTTTGTTTTAAAAATGTTTAGGACTTAAGATTTTAAGCAGATATGTGTGGTGTGGTTATAAGATAGCTCTTTAAGAATTAGATTGTGTAAAAAAAACGTTTTATACTTTAGTGTTTCTAAGACTTTCTGGAATCATTTGCTTATCTTAAGCTTAATAGGAATTGAATGACAACTTTGAGAACGTTAATGGCTTTTCCTTTTTCCCTTTTGGCCCAGGGAGACCAGTGTAAATTTGATCATGATGCAGAGATAGAGAAGAAAAAGGAAATGTGTAAATTTTATGTACAAGGATATTGTACCAGAGGTGAAAACTGTCTGTATTTGCATAATATCCTTTATCACAAGATATACTAACTACTTTTTCTAAATATTTACATGAACATTTTAAATACGTATAATTTTGAATGAAACCCGTGTTTTAGCTATGTTAAAATTATGTTATCCAAGCCCAAATCAATATCAGAGTGGTTAAATTGTTTAGATTTTTTTTTTTCCCCCAAAGAGAAGATGGATTCTTTAGTAATTCTCTCAAATGAAGATCCTTCACCTGGGTGTAGTGTAACAGCAGGTTCATGAGACCTATTCAGCCCCCAGAAAGACTGTCAGAATTTCTGCTGTGACATTAACTAATTGTATCTATATTTATGTAAGTTACTTTGTTTTCTTTTTTAATGATTTTATTTTTAAATAATCTCTACACCCAATATGGTACTCAAATTTACAACTCCGCAATCAAGAGTTGCGTGCTGTATTATTTGAGCCCGCTAAGGTGCCCTCATCTAAGCTACTTTGTAAAAAAAAAAAAAGGAATTGCATAATTTGGGAGTACTTATTTTCTATATATTTTGTACCGAATAGAGGTTAATTGTCCCTTAATTTGGAAAATAACCTTAACTCTTAAGTGCAAATGGTACAGACATGTTGTAGAAACATGTAACATAAACATTTTAGGGTGATAGCACCTTTGGGCACTACAAAAGTTGTTTTCTTTCAGTCATTCAGTAGACGGAATCTCAATTCTTTCTAACTTGAGAGTTTTTTCCTGGAAAATAATATTGAAGTTGTTTAATTGATCCTATTTTAAACAAGCCTTATATCTGAAGGATTCAGATTTGTAAGACCTATCGTTGTTACTGACTTTAATTTCCCCACCCCAAAAGAATGCCTTAAAAATAATCACATTTCTTAAAGTATTTAAAATGCACATCCTTTTCTTATATCAGTGAAATGTGCCTGAGGTTTATTATGAAAATGGATATGAAGGAAAGTATCCTGTGATAGCCATTAAACTTGATTTATATAATTATTCTAAAATTAGATGTTTCATGTAATTCAATTAATAATCTATTATCTCATATTTTAAATAGAGAACTTAGTGTTTCTACTATTAGGAAAGGCCTTTATAGAGGGAAAATAAATTCAGTAAATTAATAACAAAATATTTTAGTTGGATTAAAGTTGTTCTCTTCCTTAACGTTTGGATTACATGAATATCCTTGCAAGTTTTACCATACAGGAACAAAGTGTTATCAGGGTGAATATTGCAAGTTTTCACATTCTCCACTGACTCCTGAAACGCAAGAATTGTTGGCCAAAGTAAGTACAATTTTAATTTTGTTTTTCTTTTTTAAAGACTATGTTCGAATTAAAGACTAACTTTGAATTAAGAACTTTGAAAACACACTCTTCTTTAAGGTTACCATATGGGGTGTATTAGGACTGACAATCTTAGAATTTAATTCCATTCAGAAAATTATTATTCATTTATATATATATTATTGTACCTTAAAGGAAAATTTATACTTATTGTTGGTAAGAACATTCCAGTTGATACTTATACAAGCAATAAATATAAATTAGGATGTTCTTAAAAGTTGCAATGTAGTTAGCAACCTTAGTAGCCAAGCTAATCAAAGGAAAACAAAATAAATAGGAGAACTAGTACTCCTGTTATACTCTTAGAAGGAAAGCAAAGAATCCCTGGGTGGTAAATATTTTTAGAGTTACATGAAAACATACTTAAGTAGTTATTTCAAAAGTTTTCTTCACCAGGCGCCTGGGTGGCTCAATCGGTTAGGCATCTGTGTTCAGCTTGCCATGATCCCGGAGTCCTGGAATCGAGCCCCGTGTTGGGCTCCCTGCTCAGTGGGGGAGCCTGCTTGTCCTTCTCCCTCTGCCCACATTCCCTGGTGCTCTCTCTGTCTCTCTCTCATATACATAAAATCTTTTTTTTTTTTTAAAGAATTTATTTTTTTTATTTGACAGAGAGAGACACGGCGAGAGTGAGCACACAAGCAGGGAGAGTGGGAGAGGGAGAAGCAGGCTTCCCATCGAGCAGGGAGCCCAATGCAGGGCTCGATCCCAGGACCCTGGGATCATGACCTGAGTTGAAGGCAGATGCTTAACAACTGAGCCACCCAGGCGCCCCTCATATACATAAAATCTTAAAAGTTTTCTTCAAATACTCTTTCAAGGAGGAAAGACAATTGAAAAATAATAGTCATTTATATTCTTTCATTTCCTGTATGTTAATTGGAATTAGTGTCTTCAAAATTAAATTGAAATACAGGGGAAAATAAAAGATCCTCCTAGAACCAAGCCATACCATCTTGTGGCAGAAAGTTCTCTTGAGCATATACAAATATTAGAAAGTCAAATGTACTTATTTCTGGATATTTTTAAGTTGTAAAAATGAAGACTTACCCTGGAATTAAAAGTCACACCAAATATTTTGTTGTTAGTATGAAATACATATGAAAAATAGATGTAAAAGTTGTCTTTCAGGCCTCATAGTAAATATTAGATGATTACTAGGATAAATAGTATTGGACTCACTAGACAATTCCAAGAGCATTGTGATGTACCTGAATTAGACATTGATGCATAAAAATGATCGTGTGATTTTTTTTTTTTCATATTAGGTTTTGGATACTGAAAAGAAGTCATCATGAAAATAAAAGGCATTAAAAAAGGTAAAATTAGCTTTTAGCACATTTCTTTTTTATTCTCTGAAACATCTCTAGAAATTGACTTAGAACTGTAGGACTTTTCCATTATCTATCTTTCTTTTTTGTTTTTTAAAGATTTATTTATTTGTTTGTTTGACGGAGAGAGAAAGATCACAAGTAGGCAGAGAGGCAGGCAGAGAGAGGAGGAAGCAGGCTGCCCACTGAGCAGAGCCCGATGCGGGGCTCGATCCCAGGACCCTGAGATCATGACCTGAGCTGAAGGCAGAGGCTTAACCCACTGAGCCACCCAGGAGCCCTGGACTTTTCCTTTGTCTAAAATAGAAATCTTTTTATCTATCTTCCCCCACTAAAGAATTATAAAATATTTGCTACATATGCATGGATATATATGTCCATCTCCTTGGACCTGCTTCCCTCTCTTGGTTTGTCACTATCTTTTGTAGTTTTATTCTCCTCTTTTGTTTCTTTATAGATTTATTAAGTGTGTATGATACATGAAATAGTGTATTTGGTTTTGCTTGTGTTTGGATTTTATTTAAATAGCTTGGATTTTATTTAAACAATAATATTCTGTGTATTTATTTATATATTTATGTGACTTGCTATTTTCACTCAACATTACACTTCTTTTTTGGTGGGGGCTGGAGAGAGAGAGAGAGCGAGCAGGAGTGCAAGCAAGGGAGAAGGGGAGGGGCAGAGGAAGAGGGAGAGAGAATCTCAAGCAGGCTCCATGCCCAACTTGGAGCCGGATGCAGGGCTTGATCTCATGACCCTAAGAACATGACCTGAGGTGAAATCAAGAGTCCAATGCTGAACCGACTGAGCCACCCAGGTGCCCCTCAACATTATGTTTCTAAGATTCATACATGTAGATGCACATAGCTCTTATTCATTAATTTATATAGAATTTTATTCTATGAATATGTTAAGATTTATTTAGTCATTCTCCTACTGATGGACATTTTTAATTTTTTAAATATAAGGTAGTGTTACAAATAATTACAAATAATTATATGTATGTGTTTTGACATAGATGTGTGTGAGTTATCCTGGATACAAACCAAGGAAAAATCAAAATTTAAGATGATACCAGTCTTTTCTAAAGTAGTTAGAACAGTTTATACTCCCACCAACTGTGTAAAAGAACTCTATACTTGCCAATACTTTGTATTGTCAAGACTTCAGTTTATTGGGCATAAAAGTGATGTCATGTAGCTTTATTTTCATGAAATTCAGCATCTTTTCTCATCCTTACCAGCTTTTGAGTTTCGTTTTTGGGGAAATTCCTGTTGGTGTTTTTGCCTATGTTTCAATTGGGCTGATTGTACTTTATAAATTGATTTTATATATTGCTGATGTAATCCTTCGTGAGGTATGTGTGGGAGGTCTCCCATTTTGTGGGCTGTCTTTTCAGTTTTTCTGAGGAGCCTCAATGAGCAGAATTACTTCTTTTGGCAATCTTTTTGAGTTTTGGAGTTTTGCTTTTGCATTTCGTTTTTACTCCTTTGGAAAATGTATCACTTAACAGTTGCTACCACAATGGCGTTAACAACCAGAAGCCTCTCACTAGCATACAAAAATAAACCTTTCTTTTTCCATGCATCTGGAGATTGGCTGGGAGTAGGCTGATCTAGGCTGGCTTTGGCTGGGTTGGCTCTGCTTCATAAAGCAGGTTGACTGGGATGGTTCTGCTCCATGTTTGTCTCAGTCTCCTCCTGGGACCCGTGGGCTAGCTGGGATGTGTTCCTCTCATGGCATTGGCAGAAGCTCAGGGCTGTTTGCATCACATTTACTCACAACCCATTGGCCTAAGTGACACAGCCAAGCCCAAAGTCAAGAAGTAGGGAAGTACACTCTACTTTTACTTTCCACGTGGGAGGAGCTGCTAAATTACATGAAAAAGAGGGTGGTTGTGGCTATAGGGAGTAAAGAATGAAAACCAATTGATTTCTTTTTGAATGGTATGTGGTGGGGACCTAATTTTCCCTCTTCCTACGGATAAGCAGCCTCCCTGCACCATTCAACTGAAAAGACTGCCCTTTCCCCACCGGTCTGTAATGCCTGCCCCCTCTGCTATATATAAAGTTTCCTCCAAACAAAGATTGATTTCTGGGGTATCTTTTCTGCTTCATTTCTCTCTTTCTCTAATATTCTGTCTCAGTTACTTGAGCTTTACTGGATTTTATACCGTTTGATAGTTTATCTAATGCTGTTCTTCACAAATGCCTTGGCTATTTTGGGCCCTTTTTAAAAAAAAATTTTTTGGTAACATTTTATTTATTTGTTTGAGAGAGAGCACAAGTTGGGGGAGAGGCAGAGGAAAAGGGAGGGGGACAAACAGACTCCCTGCTGAGCAGGGAGCCTGATGTTGTGTGGGGCTCAATTCCAGGACCCTGAGATCATGACCTGGGTTGAACTCAGACGCTTAACCAACCGAGCCACCCAGGTGCCCCTGTTTCAGGTCCTTTTACTTTGACATAATTTTCACTTGTTTTCAGTGTAAAACTTAATACTTCTTGGTAAATTTACAAAGTTGCGTGACATCACCATATCCAATTTTAGAATGTTTTTGACACCTACAGAAAGATCCCTTGTACCCGTTTTCATTCACTCCCCAATCCCACCTCCTGTTGTAGGCAACCACGGATCTCCTTTCTGTCTCTAGATTTGCCTTTTCTAGGCATTTCATATAAATTTCAATATGTGGTCTTTTGCCTCTGGCTCTTCATATAGTGTTTTTGAGATTCATCCATGCCTTATCATAGATCACTAATTTTTTTTTTTTGGTATGGTTAGGGATTTCTGGGCACTATGGTAAATACGTGTTTAACTTCTTAAGAACTGGAACATTGTTTTCCGAAGTGTCTGTATCATTTTGAATTCTAGACAGCAAAGTAAGATTTTAGTTTCTCCACATCCTCACGCACACCTGTTATTGTCAGTTGTTCTGATTATGGGGTGAAGTGGTATCTCATTATGGCTGTAACTTGCATTTTTCTAACGATTGATGGTATTAAGCGTCTTTTCACGTGCCATTGGTCAGTTCACATCTTTACCCATTCTATAATTGGATCATCATCTTACTATTGAGTTGTAAGAGTTCTTTGTGGCATACAAGTCCATTGTCACATATATGATTTAGAAGTATTTTGTCCCAATATATGGCTTTGTCTTTTTGTCCTAATTTGTGCTTGTCTTTTTAAAATAGTATCATTAAAAAAAAATAAAAAAATAAAAAAAAAATAAAATAGTATCATTGCGGGGGGCGCCTGGGTGGCTCAGTGGACTAAGCCTCTGCCTCCGGCTCAGGTCATGATCTCAGGGTCCTGGGATCGAGCCCCGCATCGGGCTCTCTGCTCAGCAGGGAGCCTGCTTCCCTCTCTCTCTCTCTGCCTGCCTCTCTGCCTACTTGTGATCTCTCTCTCTCTGTCAAATAAATAAATAAAATCTTAAAAAAAAAAAATAAAATAAAATAGTATCACTGGGGAGGGTATGTGTTGTGGTGAGCACTGTGTATTGTGTAAAACCGATGAATCACAGGCCTGTAACCCTGAAACAAGTAATACATTATATGTTAATATTTTAAAAAGATAAAATAGTGTCTACCGAAGCGTGAACACTTTAATTTTGATGCAGTAAGTTTATTATTTTTTTTATGGATCATGCTTTTGATGTATCAGAAAATTCTATGTCTAGCCCAAGATCACAAGATTTGCTTTTATGAAAAAAAAAAAAAAGATTTGCTTTTATGTTTTCTTCTAAAAATTTGTATAGTTTTAGCTCTTATATTTATGTCTATGATTCCTTTTGAGTTAATTCTTGGGAAAAGTATGAACTAAGGATCTAAATTTTTCTTTTTGCATATAGATATCCAGTTGTCCCAGCACGATTTTAAAAAAAAGTCTACCCTTTATCCACTGAGTTGCCTTGGCACCTTTGTCAGAAATCAGTAGTCTATAAATACAAGAATTTCTTTCTAGACTTCAGCTGTGTTCTGTTGTTTTGTGTATTTATCCTTGTATGTTATATGTTATGCTCTATATGTGTGTTGCTCTATATGTTTATCCTGGTATGCTATCACAGTGTCTTGTGATTACTGTAGCTTTATACTAAGTTTTTAAAATAAGAAAATATAAATTGTCCAGTGTTATTCACCTTTTCAAAGATTGTTTTGGCTATTTGGTGTCTTTTGCTTTTCCATATAAATTTTAGGATCAGCTTGTAAATTTCTGCAAAACACCTATGCTGGGATTTTGACAGTTTGCATTGACCTGTGGAGAATTGCCACGTTCTGTGAATATGGAATGTATCTCAGTTTATTTAGATCTTTAATTTCTCTCAGTTTTGTAGTTTTCAGTGTATAAGTGTGTTATTTACACTTATTTTGTTAAATTTATTTACACATATTTTTTCCTCTTTGATGCTGTTGAATGGAATGTTTTTTAGACTTCATTTTGGATCATATATTCATAGTATAAAGAAACAGGATTAACTTTTGCATTTTGATCCTGTTTCCTGAGACTTTTCTTTTTTTTTTCTAAAGATTTTATTTATTTATTTGGCAGAGAGGGAGAGATCACAAGTAGGCAGAGAGGCAGGCAGAGAGAGAGGGGGAAGCAGACTCCCTGCTGAGCAGCGAGCCCAATGCGGGCCTTGATCCCAGGACCCTGAGATCATGACCTGAGCCGAAGGCAGAGGCTTTAACCCACTGAGCCACCCAGGCACCCCATCCTGAGACTTCTGAACTCATTTATTAGCTCTTTAGTTTTGTGTGTGTGTATGTATGTGTTTCTTAGGAATTTCTACATATTATCTGAGAGTAAAGACAGTTTTACGTCTTCCTTTCTAATCTAGATGCCTTTTATTTCTTTTTCTTGAGTGATTTCACTGGCTCAAACCTCCGATGCAATGTTAAATAGAAGGGACAGCAGACATCATTGACTTTTTCCTGATATTAGGCAAAAAGCATTCAATCCTTCACCGCTGTGTATGATTTCAGCTATAGATTTTTCAAAGATATTCTTCATTGGTTTGAGGAAGTTCCCTTCTATTCCTATTTTATCAAGAGCTTTTATCATGGATGGATGTTGGATTTTGTCAAATGCATTTTCTCTATTTGCCGAGATGCTCATATCATTTTTTCCCTTTATCCTATTGATATGATACACTACATTAATATGACATATTAAAATGTTAAACCAGTGTTGCATTCTTGAGATAAATCCCACTTGGTCACGGTATATAACCGCTGTGGAATATTTTTGGATTTGGTTTGCTAATATTTTATGGAAGATTTTTATTCTATTCATATATAGCTCTCTTCTTATGATATCTTTTTCTAGCTTTGGTATCAGGGTAATACTGGCTTCCTTGAGTGAATTGAGAGGTGTTCCTTCTCCCTTTATTTTCTGGAAGAGTTTTTGAGGAATTGGTATTATTTCTTTAGATGTGTGGTAGAGAGACGCCTGAGTGGCTCAGTCGGTTGAACGTCTGTCTTTGGCTCAGGTCATGATCCCAGGGTCCAGGGATTGAGTCCCGTGTTGGGCTCATTGCTCATCAGGGAGCCTACTTCTCCTTCTGTGTCCTCCCCCACCTCGTGCGCACACGCTCTCTCTCTCTCCCTCTGACAAATAAATAAATAAAATCTTTAAAAAAAAAAGTGTGTGTGGTAGAATTCACCACTGAAGACACCTGAACCTGAGCTTTTCTTTTTCTTTTTCTTTTTTTTCTTAAGGACGTAGAATGTCTTTATTTTTAATTTTTTTAAAAGATTTTATTTATTTATTTGACAAGGAGAGAGATCACAAATAGGCAGAGAGGCAGGGGGGAAGCAGGCTCCCCGCCGAGCAGAGAGGCCGACACGGGGCTCGATCCCAGGACCCTGAGATCATGACCCGAGCCAAAGGCAGAGGCTTTAACCCACTGAGCCACCCAGGCGCCCTGAGCTTTTCTTTAACAGAAGATTTTACATACTGATTCAATTGCTTTCCTTTTTTTTTTTTTTTAAAGATTTTATTTATTTGACACAGAGAGAGAGAGGTCACAAGTAGGCAGAGAAGCAGACAGAGTGGGGGTGGGGGGAAGCAGGCTCCTTGCCTAGCAGAGAGCCCGATTTGGGGCTCAATCCCAGGACCCTGAGATCATTACCTGAGCCGAAGGCAGAGGCTTTAACCCACTGAGCCATCCAGGCGCCCCAATTGCTTTCCTTTTTATAGGTTTATTCAGGTTTTTTTTCTTTTTTTCTTTTTTATTTTATTTTATTTTTTTTGACAGAGAGAGATTACAAGTAGGCAGAGAGACAGGCAGAGAGAGGTGGGGAAGCAGGCTCCCTGCTGAGCAGAGAGCCTGATGAAGGGCTCGATCCCAGGACCCTGAGATCATGACCTGAGCTGAAGGCAGAGGCTTTAACCCACTGAGCCACCCAGGCGCCCCCAGGTTTTTTTTTCTTGAATCAGTTTTGGTAATTTGTATCTTCCTATTAATTTTGCCATTTCATCTAAGTTGTCTACTTTGTTGGCATAAATTTGTCCATAGTACTGTTTTATAATCCTTTTGATTTCTATATCAAGAAGATTTTTGTATCAAGAAGAGATTTCTGTGCCAAAAGTTTTGAGTTCTGTATGATAGTGATGTCCCCTCTTTTCTTCATCATTTTGGTACTTTTGAGTCTACTCTTTTTTTCTTGGTCAGTGTAACTAAATGTCTGTTTTGTTGCTCTTTCAAAGAACGAACTTGGTTTATTGATTATTCTCTTATTTTTTTTAATTGATTAATACTCAGTTTTTTAAATTTCCTTCCTTCTGCTTGCTTTGTGTTTCGTTTGCTCCTATGCAGATTTTAGAGTCAGTTTGCCAAATCCCTCTTCTCCAGCAAAGCAAAACAAAAACAAACGCTTTGGGGGTTTTTTATTGGAATTTCTTTAGCTGTATGTGTCAGTATGGAAACAATTGACAACTTTTTGGAGTGAGTTCTTCAGTCCATGAATATGTTGTCTATAGTTTTTTTAAATGTCTTTTTGATAAAGTTATCATTTTCCCCAATGGGCCTATACATTCTTGTGAATTTTTTTTCTTAAGTACTTTATAATTTTGGATGTTATTCTCATTCATATTTTTAAACTTGATTTTTCTGATTTGAATTAGCAATTTTGCTAATTTCTCTTTTAAATTTGATAATCTGAGTAAGTTTTTCTGGATTTTTTTTTATGGACATACATCTGCATATAATGATTTTTATTCCTTCTGCCATTATTTTTTTTTATTTTTCTTGTCTTGTTGATTAGGCCTTATAGTACAAGATTTAAAAACAACTGTATTGAAGTGTACATTATATATAATGCACTCATTTTAAGTGTACATTTCAGTTACGTTAAGTACATTCACACTGTTTTGCATCCAATTTTCAGAACTTTTCATCTTGCAAAACTGAAACTCTGAACCCATTAAACAGTAACTACCCATTCTCTCCCTCCCCCAAGCCCTTGGCAACCACCATTCTCCTTTATGTCTCCGATTTTGATGACTCCAGGTACCTCATGTAAGTGGAATCCTACAGTATTTGTCTTTTTGTGAGTGGCTTATTTCACTTAACATAGTATCTGCAAGGTTCATTAATGCAGCATGTGTTAGAATGTCCATCCTTTTTCAGGCTGAGTAATATTTCATTATATGTATCTACCACATTTTGCTTAACCATTCAACTGTTGATGGTTACTTGGAGTGCTTCCATGTTTTAACTGTTGTGAATAATGCTATTATGAACATGATGTACGAATATCTCTTTTGAAACTCTCCTTTCAATTTTGAGTATATACCCAGAAGTGGAATTGTTGGGCCATGTGATAATTCTGTTCTTAATTTTTTGAGGACCACCATACTGTTTCCGTAGTAGCTGTGCCATTTTACATTCCCACCACAAGTGCACAAGATTCCAATTTCTCCACATTCTCACCAATACTTGTTACTTCCTTTTTCTTTTTTTATTTGATAGTAGCCATCCTAATGGGTATGAGGTGGTAGGCATCTCATTGTAGTTATAATTTGCATTTCCCTAATGATTAATGGTGTCGAGCATCTTTTCATGTGCTTATTGGCCATGTGTATATCATCTTTGGAGAAATTTAAAGACTGTTCAAGTCCTTTGCACAATTTTGAATAGGGTTTTTGTTGTTCTTTTAGGGAGTTCTCTGTATATTCTGGATTTTAATCACTTATGATATATATAACTTGCAAATATTTTCTCCCATTCTGTAGGTTGCCTTTTCACTCTGTTGATAGTGTCCTTTGATGTACAAGATTTTAAAATTTTCATTAAATCTAATTTGTCTTTTTTTTTTTCTTGTGCTGCTTGTGCCTTTGGTCTCATATTCAGGAAATCACTGCTGAATCCAATGTTGTCAAACTTTTATCCTATCTCTTTTTCTATGAGTTTTATATTTCTAGCTCTTAGTTTAAATCTTTAATTCCTTTTGAGTTAATTTTTGTATGAAGTGTTTGGGAAAGGTTACAACTTCATTCTTTTGCATTTAGATATCCAGTTTGGGCAGCCTCATTTGTTGAAAAGACTGTCATTTCTCCATTAAATGAATGACTTTGGCAACCTTGTCAAAAATTATTTGATCGTGTGTGGGAAGGTTTATTTCTGGGCTCTGTATTCTATTCCATTGGTCTTATATATGTTTGTCTTTAGTCCATACCATGCTGTTTGATTATTGTGGATTTATAGTCAGTTTTGAAATTTAGAAGTGTGAGCCTCAACTTTGTTCTTTTTCAAGATTACTTTGGCTCTTTGGGGCCTATTGAGATTCCATATGAATTTTAGGATGGATTTTTGTTTCTGCAAAAAATGTTATTGTGATTTTGATAGTGAATGCTTTGACGTTGTAGATCACTTTGGGCACTATTGACAACTATTAAGTCTTTCCAATTCATGAACATGGGATGTCTTTCCATTTATTTATGTTTTTATCTTCTTTCAGAAATGTTTTGTAGTTTTCATTGTATAAGTCTTTCACCATCTTGGTTAAATTGATTCCTAAGAATTTTATTCTCTTCAAGGTATAGTAAATGGAATTGTCTTCTTGACTTCCTTTTCGGATTGTTTATAATTTGTCTATAGAAATGGAACTGATACTTGTGTGTTGACTTTATATCCTACTGGTTTGTTGAATTCGTTCTTTAGTTCTAACAAAAAATATTTTTGTGGAAGCTTTAAGGTTTCCTACTTATAGATCGTAGATTCTACGTATAGATTATAGATTCATAGATGAATGTTTTCTTAACATGATAAAATATTATACCTTAATAAGAAAGTAAGCATCATACTTAATGGGGAAACAATGAAGGCATTTCCACTAGAAGAGTTTATATCCAGTGGTACTGTCTAGTTTCTGAAAGTTGAATAGAATTCCCCTCTGAAAACATCTATATCTGGTGCCAGTTTCATTTAAGAATGTCCTTGATGAAACAGTAAAAATTATTAATGTTGTTAAACCTCAATTCTTGAGTATATGTCTTGTCAATATTATGTATAGCAAATGGGAAGACATATAAATAAAGTATTTCTACCTACTCAGTGGTATTCTCAAGGAAAAACATTTGTGTGCTTTTATCTTAATTGCAAGCTGAATTAGCTGTATTTTTTCATGAATACTCGAAAGAACAACTAAGGGGCAAACTTTTTTCAGATGTAGATGTTCGGCAGGTACTTTTTCACAAATGAATGAAATGACCCCATTACTTCAAGGAAAGTAACTGAAAATATTCATTATCAATGATAAAATTCTGGCTTTTGAGCAAAAGTTATAATTTTGGAACATTTGATCTCTCTGAGCTTGATAGCTTTCCTGTACTTTTTGTAAGATTGGTTGGTAATATTAAAGACTGGTGATATTTTAAAATGTGGTGTTTTAAATAATTATAATGAAACATTTGAAAGGTATGCATAAATTAGTTAATATTTCCAAATAAATAATGCATGGTGTTACAAAATTATGCATTGGTTAAACATCCATCCAACCTACAATATAGATTACTGGGTTTTAATATAACAGTACAAAAAGTTCCTTCTTATGGTTTCAGATTTTATATTGCAACTGGAAATTTGGTTGCATTTGCTTTTAGTATTTGTTTGCCCACCACTTTTATTTTTTAGCTTTTCTGAGTAAGTTTTAGCCTTTCTTATATGGAGTATATAATATGGTTGGGTTTGTTCTGTGAGCCAAACATAAAATCCTTTACTTCTTTTGGTAAGTGAATTAAGCCTATTCACATTTATTGAAATGACTGAATGTTTGGGTTAGTTTCTATCATTTTGTATTATAGTTACTGTGTAAATTATGTTACATTTATGTGTGTTCCCTCTATGATGCGTTTTCTTGTTTCACTCTTTTATAGATTTTGCTTTCTTCATCTCATTTTTATCCTTTTTGTTCTTTTTTCACTTTTATCCAATAAACCTTATTAAGTTTCCATTAAAATCTGTCCTGTCTTGTAATATAGTCTACGTTTTTGACATGATCTCTATTTGTATTATTTCTGAGGTCAACTCTTGTTTCATTACTTGCATTTTTTTGTTCAGTTTTTGTCTTAGTTTTTGAATTTTACTTCAGGTTTTTTCATATTCCTAAACAGGGATATTTAATTCAGTTTGGATTTTTGTGTTACAGTTTTGTGCTGCTGCATGGCTTTTTGGGAGGAAGGAAGTAGGGGTGGATAAGTTGGTAATTTTCACTGGCTGATGGCGTTTTTGTTGTTTTTTTTTTTCTGTAGTTTTGTATAGATGAAGAATTCTTATGCCTACGCCCGTTCAAGACTGTTGATTTGGAGTGGTTTACAAGAGTCCTCATTTAAAGCGCCCTCTTGTGTTGTTATGATGTTGTGCATCTTCTTTAATGGATGGTGCGGAGGGGACAGAATCTAGTGTACAGGTGAGGGAATTAGTCTTCACCAAGATGTTCCAGCCAGTGGAACAAGGGAGGAGCACATATGGCAGAGATGCTGGCTGGTAGGTCAATGTTGTGGTAGTAAATTGCAGAAGTCTTTTCTGATTGAGTTTTGTCAATAAAATAGGAAGCAAGGTTAAGCTGAGTAAGGATGGATGAAGAGATATAGGAGGTCGCAGAGAGAAAACTGTTAGGTTTCTCTAAGAAGACACTAGGATAATAGATAGATGATGACTATATGGTTAGATCTTTTCATGTCATTAAATACATTTGCACCATATTTTTAATGGTTGCTCATAATTTTGTTTTATGGCTTAAATTATGGTTTTGTGATTTTTTTTAAAACTACTTTCCTGTTTTTTCCAATTTCTTACTATTGTAAATAAAATGGAACAATGCTTCTTGCTATGCCATTCCTATACTTGGAGTTCTTAACTTTTTTGTTGTTAAGACATGTGAATGGTTATGTTTCTCATTGGTTCATAAACTGCAGTGAGATTGTACACTTGTGTAAAATGTAAACTTTAGAAGTGTGATGCTATTTTTAACATAATAGTCAAAGGCAAAATTCTCCAAGCACAAATCATGAGATTCTACATATGCGCTTTTATATAGTGGTACTGATTATTATTGGAACAATACTGGAAGGCTGAAACTGTCATCATCATATTGTTTTATTGCTAGGAAGAATAATAGCGTCACTGACTTGCTGTATACACAGAGTATACCAAAGGTAGCAAATTCTTAGCAAAGTTCTTTTTGAAAATATGAGTCAGTTACTTTGCTTGTAAGGTAATCCTGCTAAAGCAAGAAAGAGAACTGTGTGTACTTCCAGCAAAGGTTTATCAGACAAGGTCTAGGAAAGGAAGAAACCAGGATAGTTCTTAGGCCGTTAGCATCGGGAGTCTATGAGCTAAGAAGGAGCCATCTCTTCATGTCCCACTGCTGTCTGCCAGGTTGCTTGGTTCACTCCCTGGCAGCGGCTAGGGAGGAGGGCAAGACGATGCACTGGAAGCTGCCAGAGAAAGTCATAGAGGAGAGAGGCTGAGTTGATACTTCAGAAGGATCCATTACAAAAGTCTTGAATAATTTAATGAAATTGTGCAAAGGAGTGATTATATTACCTGTAGAATTGATACTTTGTGTCTAACATCACATACAATTCAAAGGATTTCCAGATCCTGTCATAGCTCACAATTTTAGAAGATCAATTTTATAGCAAACCTGTATGTAAGCTAACAGTGGTCAGCAATAAGCAAGCACTCGTGCACACTTAGCATCTGTGGGCACTGTGCTATTTTATTTAATACTGTTTAACTTTATTTAAGCCATATTACTCTATGAGATAGATAATGGGATCAAAGGCATAGAAAAGGGAATAAATAGAAACATTTACCTTCTATTTTTTCTATTTCCATGAACCTTGAAAATACTTATATTTGATCTTTTATGACAGTTTAACAATTTATTTCCTTATAATGTTACCTCATGTACAGTTCAGTACTGGTGAGGTATAAATGTTTGCCTGTAAAAGTTCATGTATGAGAAAAAGACAATTTTATATTCCAAGTGGCACTACCCATCTCACTTGTAAACTTAGAAGACCAAACAGAGGTTTGAGGGACTGAGAAGTCAGAGAAGTTAAAAAAAACTCTTACTTTACAACTCCTATTTTGACGAGGCAAACATATTTGTGTCGTGAAATCTCTTAACTTCTGTTAAGTTGAGGAGAGCCCTGTTCTCCCCAGTGTGCCCTTCATACCTAAGGCGGCCATTAGGCTGTGGGTGTCTTGTATCTGGGTTATCACTGCACCCTCCAGTGCACTCTCCTGCCTCCAGTTTCCACTTTCTGCTCTCCAGTTCACTCTCTTTTCCTCAGTGAGAGCCCATTTCCCAGTGTCCTGCTTCAGCCATGCCCCCACCCCGAGCCGTACCCGAATCAAGATCCATTTGTCCGCCAGGTCTTCAGTGCCCTGTGGTGTGGCCGGCTCAGCCATGTTTAGTTCCTGCTGCCTTGTGCTCCTCGCTGCTCCTCTTGATTTCCTCCTGTGAGGGAAATGTCCCTGACTCTGGATGTAGCTCCAGGCAGGTACATGAATACTAAAACCAGAGTCAGTCAGAAAAAAAAAAAAAAAAAAATTTGGACCAGAAGAAATGTAAGACCATTGTGATGGGAAAATCTGTACATGGATTTCTGCATCATTTGGCCAGCATGGTTGTCTTGACTATATTAAATTTATCTCTCATCTTTTTTAGAGCCTAAACAAAAAGGATGAAGTGCTTATCTGTTTAACCTCTCATTGTCAGAAAGGAGGTGGGATGTAAAACCTCACCTCTCCTAACAATTCATGCAAATAATTCTTAGGCGGGTCTACTTCATGAGGAGAATGAACACAATTTTCATTTCTAAGATTCTGTGTGACAGGTGTCGTGTAACTTTTTTTGTGGTCAGTTACTAAAAGCCACAAGACAGTAAAACTCAATTTTTTTCAGTTGGTAAGATAATAGAAGTCGAGTATGTAGTCTTTTGGTGTTTTGATTTGATCTCGTTGTAGAACTTAAGGAATTCAGACCCAGAGATGTTAATTAAATGACTTGCAAGGCTTAATAGGCTCCCGGACTTCCAGCACAAGTGTCTCACTTCATTGACTGGTTTTGCTAAGCATAACCATTAGAGGGTTGCTTTCAAAGATTTCTTCTGAGCTGTTGCTTGTTGAGGTCAAAATACTATGACTTGGTGATCTGGCCTGCGGAATATGGGGCTCATACTGCCAATTAGAAGCATAAATGCCACATTTGGGGTTTAGGGAGATCAGAATATCTCAGGTTAAGCACCTGCTGAATGCTAGGATCGTACATATGAAATCCTTTTCGATACCTGTTACAGTCCTATAGTAGGGATTATTATAGCAATAGTCATTGTTATGTTTATTTACAGACAAGGAAACCATGTTTATAAGAAGGCCTTACCTGCCCTGAGTCTCCACAGCTTATCTGCTTAGTTGTATACCGTCACCTATGTTTTCTCCCTTTCCTGACAGAATTTCAGTTTTGCTTAGGTGTCCTTTCCTTCTCCATTATATCATGTATGCTTTGTAGATGGTGGGCTCTGGCCTAAACCCTTAAGGTTGTATCAACAAAGATCTAAAGTTGTGGTTCTCAACCTTGGCTTAGCACTGGAATCTTTTTAAAGGGAAACTTAAAAAAAAAAAAAAAAAAAAAAAAAGCACACACACACACACCAAACCAGTGATACCTGGGGCCTACTCTCAGAAATTCTGCTTTGCTCTTGGCGGGGGGCAGCGCAGCGTTTAGGGAGGCCTGGGGTGCAGACATGAGATTTTTGGTAGCTCCCAGGTGATTCTAAAGCATAGCCAAGGTTGAAAACCATTGGTCTCAACAACTAATGGAAGTGCCATTCTTGCCAGTAGCTGGTTTAGGCTTGAAATATGAATCCGTGTCCTTGGTACACTTCCGGGAAAGTTAACATCTCTTGAGACACACAAGGAGGTTAGACATTGCCATGTCTAAATATGGCACTGGAACAGATGCAGCTGTCTCACGACCTCAAGGGGAGCTAGCTAACCAGCTGAAGGTGACAGAGAAGGAAGTTGGGAAGAACCTGGGTCCTTGATAACAACTGAGTCATTGAATTCCTCAGCCTTAGGAGATATCAACCGTCTCATTTCGTGTTATACTACATGAGAAACATTTTTTCTTTACTCTTTAAGCCGTTTTGATTTGAGTTCCCTGTTACCTGCAGCCAAAGGCAAGCTAATAAATGTGAGTCAAGAATCAAACCTCCATTCATCTGTCCAAAGTTCATGTTTCTCCCTGACCGCCTTCTTCACCAAAGACAGTGTTCCTTCCGGCATGGAGCAGAAACTGGGAAGGAAGAGGTATCTTTAAAGGAAAGGAGAAAACGTATGTGCTGGGTCTGGAGGGATAAGATGCCCAACTCATCTCAAAGTGGTGTTAATTCCTGTGAAATTTGTAACACTCTTCACATGATTTAAAAATACAGTAAGAAAAAAAGACGTGTCTTTAGTTGCTATGTGTCATTCTGGGATATGTGTTTATTTTCACAGTTAACATCTCTGCCTTTGGAATGTGTTTTACAGTTGATAGAATATCATATTTTACTCAGCAGGTTATTTTTTCTTATTGGTGCGTAAAAAATGATGCATCTTACTGATAAGCTAGTGACATTTAGATTTGATTGAATGTAATTTTTAAATTGAACTTATGTATGTATATAGTCAAAAGTTTACTGTGAAATAAACTTAGGAAATCTATTTTAGATTAATAAATTATGAAAACATAAAAAGATTTTTTTATAAAAAAGAAAGAGTGGTTCCCTGTCTCCCAACTTCCCCTCCCCTCTTTGTGGTAGGCAGAATTCTAAGATGGCTCCCAAGATTCTTTGCTCCTCGTGTACACGACCTGTTTAACCGCTTCCCTCTGTGGGCAGTACTGTATGATGGATTTCACTCCCGTGATTATCTTACATTATATGTCAAAGATGAAGTGGTTTTACTTCTGATATAATTGAAGTCTTAAATCAGTTGGAGTTTGATCAAAAGGGAGATGTTCCCAGCTGAGCCTAAGCTATAATCAGATGGACACTTAAAAATGACTGGGTCCTTCCTAAAGCCAAAGATTAGAACAGAGCTCGGATTCCTTCTAATGGAGAATAGTATTTATAATCCAAGGTGTAGGCGCGGGGTATGCTTCTTGCTGTTGAGTCTGGTCAGATGAAGACAGGCCCTGAGAACACAGATCGAAAAGTGACAGTCTGAGGGGAATGGGGCTTCTGCGGAGCTCCGAAGCTGTCCTACCCACTCTGGGGACCACTAGGGTTAGGGTTCTGGTTTTCACAGTGACTGCAGTTGTGGGGCTGTTGATCTTCAAAGCTACTGTGGGACTGGGGAGAGGAGAATGAGATTAGGGCAAGTCATTGCCACAAGGCATTTGACCAAGATTCAGCTGTTTTTCCTGAGTAAATTCTCTCTCTTGTAAGCCTTTAATTTCCAGAATTCTGAAAAAATTGGTTTTGACTGTTTTTGCCATTTCTCTCATGCCTTTTATGGAGCAGTGGATTTTCTGAGATCCTTAGTCTGCCATTCCGGAAGTAGAAACTGTGGTTCACTTTTAAGTATTGTTTGACATCATAATACCTTCTTTTCCGCCCCGCTCCTGTCTGCACTTTAGAGATACTTATTTGTGACTGGTACGAAGACTGAATACTGAATGTGTGCCAGCTTCTAGTCCTTTTATTTCAGAATTCCCCCTTCCCTGCCTTGCCGTCCAGGGACTCATCTTTCTGGCAGGATGCTCCTTGTTCTTGAGTATCTGGGACCTTCACTCCTGTTCCAAATTTTTAATTACCTTTTTTAGGAGTTCCACAGAAGTGGTCTTATTTACCAATTCACATAAGCCTTAGATAAATACAAGTTTTCTATCCCAGCTGTGTCCTATGCAAAAATACTTCAAATTTATTTGCCTGCGTGTGTTGCTTGGCAGGTATATTTGTTACATAATAATATAAACTAGACTTTAATCTTGGACTTCCTGAACAAATCTGTGCTTCAGCCCTGTATCTGCTGACACACCAGCTCTTTTCAGCTTTCTGTATGCCCACGGACTGCAAGCCAATTTAAACTTCCTCGCGTAGCTGAACTCTGTTAGGTGAACCTGGAATCAACAGAAACGCTCCTTATTTCAGCCAAACGCGCATAAAACAGTCATTTCAGTCCATGAAGAGGGAAAACCTGGTCCCCGTGAATTCCTGATTGTCTCAGAGGCTGAATGCCTGTCCTTGTGAAGCCGTGAAGGGTTCTATGTTCTCCCCAAGCTGGGGAGATGATGTGCGCGGCCCCTCCAGAAACAGAAACCTGCCCGGCCTCCCTTGGCCCCTGCCACTCCCGCCTGCCAAGCTGCAGAGCTGTGTTCCTTGGGTTGCTCCCCCAGCTAAATCTGGACCAAGAAAGAGAAGAGAATCACCCTGACTTTTTAAATGGGATGTATAGCGCCGCACCCCCCCTTAGTCTGGGGGCCGAAAGGCAAGACAGAGAAGAGGGTGCCCTGTAACAAATAGGGGGATGCTACTGGTACCCATGGCCTGCATTTTGTTCAATCTCAGAGGGAATACTGGAGCTGTGCCCAGCGTGGTGTGGGAGCTGCGTAAAGGGTTGTGACACAGGCCTCCTGGGCCCACACTCCGAACAGCGAGGCTCCTTTGTTCAGCCCCCAGGTCCAATCCCAGGATTGGAAAATAGGGGCTTAGGACCTCAGTCGTGCCTGCGGGTGTCATTCTCCTTGTTGGCAAGGAGAGGCCTGGCCCACATCTCTGTCATTAGGGAACAGCTTTAGTGAACGTCAGACACGGAGCCCTTCATCCTCGACTCTCTTCTGGGCTCAGCAGCCCTTGTACTCCTTGTCTTAAATGGTCCTCCCTGATACTTTGGAAGCAACACAAGGGCATTCAATGTCTCTGTCTTGTTCAAGGCTGTGCCTGCAAGGATCAGGCACATAGAAGACCCTCACTCAGTATTCATTAAATCATTATCAACCTTTTTTTTTTTTAGAGAGGGAGATAGCGTGCAAGCGGGATTGAAATGTCCTGAGCACATGGAAGGGAGGCTGGGCTAAGCTATGACGTTCCCTAGGTTAGGTGTGGTAGACGCATGCTCAACTCACCATATTTCCAACCAATAATGGGCTTATAGGGACATGACCCCATCATAATTCAGGGAAGATCTGTATGTGACATTCATGTGCACATGTGAGGGGCCTTCAAGGTTTTGCAGTTCCTCATGAGCCACCCAGCCTCCCTTCTCCTTTCCACTCAGGACTCTTAACGAGCACCATCCCCAACTACCTAGTACACACAGTGGAGCTCCGCACACCGGGGATCCAGGGACCCTGGTAGAGACCACCGGTTGCTCGAGGTGGGAGTTGATGGCCATTGGTCAGAGAGCACCCGGGACCCACTTAGAGTTAACAATGACACGTTTATTATTTGCCGTAGCAAGGGAGAGGTTGCATTTCAGGGGGCTAGGGACCATCTCAACAGAAGGGAGTTAGGGAAAGATGATTCGAGTTCTTGAGACTAGAGTGAGTCATGGGATGGTCTTGGCAGACATGGGTCAGATTTTGTCAACTAGAGAGCTGCTGGCAGGGTCGGTGTTCTTGTCTGTGAGTGGCAAAAGCTATGAGGGGGCACGCTAGGCAGCGACCTGCCTATATGACCACCGTGTCCCCCGCCAGCAGAGAGGGGGCAGCTGCGTACAGTGGTGCCCGCGGATACTGCCTGGGAGATGGCTCAGCTTCCGGGAGGGCCCTGCCTGGCCTCGGAGGAGTTTCTGTGGAATTCCCATCTGTGTGTGTTTGGCCTCACTTTTGAGCTAGATTATAAATCGTTTATTCTGTTTGTATAAGAGGAAAAGGGGCGCACTGGGGTGGCTCAATTGGTTAAGCATCCGACTCTTGATTTTGGCTCAGGTCATGATCTCAGGGTACTCGGATCGAGCCCCACATTGGGCTCCATGCTCAAGCAGGGCATCTGCTTGAGATTCTCTCTCTCCCTCTGTCCTTCCCTCTGCTCTCTCTCTCTCTCTCTGAATAAATAAAATCTTAAAAAAAAAAAAGAGGAAAAGGAAATGCAGGTCATGCGTTTTGGGTCTTAGGGCACAAGCTGATTGTAATCAAGTCCTCCCCTCTCTCTGTAATGTCACTTGATGTTATTGAAAGCAGAGACTCTCACGGGAGTGCTCATTCACTGGCGAGCCACAGAGGGAGGGGGCTCCTGCAGCTGGGCTGTGGGAGTAAGAGCTGCACCCCTTCTGCTGTGGGAATCCTGCTGGGGAGGGGAGAGGGGAGGGAAGAGAGGGGCACACCCGGAGGGGAGAATGGCTTTGATTTTGTTTCCAGTCCTCTAGGCTAATCCAGGGTTAGGATTAAGAGTCCAGATTCCTTCCTTATCCCTGGAGTCAATGACTCTCTTTATGAAATATGCTGATTGAGCCCTTTGTTTCGGCTGGTACTGCAGAAAGAAGTAGAATTATATCATTACTAGTTATAACACGAGCCAATTTCTCTTTCAAAAAAAGAAAAAAGGACACAATGTTTGAAAATCAGTCTCCGGAATGTCCCCGATGTAACTTTGTACTCCTTGCAAATGGCCTTCTTCTGGGATTTTAGCAACAGTTGTACTTTTTCTTTATCTAAGATAAGAATTTTTATCTAAGATAAGAATCTTTATCTAAAGTGTATCTTTATCACTTTATCACTTTATCACTACTATCATCTTTATCACTCCGCAGTGAGCCAAGATTATTGACAAAGACAAGGATGGCCGGGCCAATATGTGGACTTCTAAAGAGAAGTCTGTGCTCGGCGGTTAGTGGCTGTCCATGTTCCCCGGGACTCCCCGGGTTGGAGATGAGTCCTCCCCCAGCACGTGAGATGACTGACCCTCAGCAGCTGTTCCGGAGGGGAGACTGGGACCCAAGGTGTATTTGTTTCCTTGGGCGGCTGTACCAGAGCACCACAAACTGGGCTCCTTAAGACAACAGAAATGTATTCTCTCACAGTTCTGGAAGCTACAACTCTGAAGCCAAGGGGGGGCAGGGCCACACTCCCTCTGAAGGCTTTAAGACCTGATCTTGCCCTGACTCTTCCTGGCTTCTGGTGGTCACTGGCAATCCTTGGCATTTCTTAGCTGTGACAGCGTAAATCCAACCTCTGCCTCTGTCTTCTCTCCCTGTATTTGTGTCTATGTCTCTGATTTTTCTTCCTCTGAGGATACTTGTCATTGGATTAAGGCCCACCCTTATTTTCATTTGACTACTTGCATCTGTGAAAACCCTACTTACAAGCAAGGTCCCATTCACAGGTACCAGGTGTCAGGATTGAACATATCTTTTCAGAAGGACACAATTTACCCAACAACCCAAAGCCCGCTCTGCTCCAAGGCAAGAAGTTGGGGTAGAGCTGCGGTTTGGCTTTTCTGACCTCCTAATACTCTTCCATGGTGCTGGGAAGCCCCTCTCAACCTTTGAGACCTACCATTCTAGCCCAGTTTTGCAATTTAAGGTATCAGTCATGTGCCTGTCTGTTCGTTTGTTGTAAAGCAGGTAGAAGGAGGTGAATTTATTCCATTCCTCCGTCTGCAGCATAATCTCATCATCAGTCATGGAAGGATTCTTTCATATTTATTTTTTCCCCTTTCTGCGCTGAACCAGTCAGGCTAGTTATGCGGGGGTCACAAACAATCCTAAAATCTCCACGATTTAAAACCACAAGGATGATATGACGCTCATGCTGTTCATGTCTTGGGTCGGCAGTTCACTGCACCACTCAGGCACCTGAGCTGAAAGGGCAGCCTCCACCTGAGTGGGGCCAGCCGCCATATTGGAGGCTAGAGGACTTGGAGGTTCCAACTGGCGCAGTCCAGTCCTTGGTCCTGAAGAGACGTGCACCACCTCTTGGCCAGGACTGGTCCTACCCCAAACCACAGGGGACAGAAGTGCAAGCCTACCATGGCCCCCCCCCCCGAGCTTGGAGAATAGGAAAGATCTCACCACATTCCAGGAACGCCATTTCTCTTATTCTGTGGCCTGTCCATCACCTCGTTCACAGGTTTCCATTAAGAATTTCCATTTACAGGAAGCCCTTAATCCTCTTCCCTTCTTGTTCCTTTAATATTCCCTTCCCAATCTATAGTCTCAGGGCCCTGCCCTTTACAAACTGAATTAAAGCTGGGTTGTTTACGGCAGTGATGGTCCCTCATGATTTAAGGTTCTTCAGTCATCAGCTGGTGGACAAGTATTGAGCACCTTCTGTGAGCACACAGAGGCTAGGGCTATCTCAGCGCGAGCGCAGACAAGATGGCTACTCTCATGGAGCTGGAGGTCAGGTCGGTTAGATCCAGTCTGTATTGGGCTACAAACAATAAGAACTCCATCGCCAGCCCACAGATACCACAACCGCTAGTTCTCATATAATAGGAAGTCCAGAGGTGGGAGAGGTCCAGCCGTATTTAACTGGGACCCCAGATCCATTTTCCTTGGCTCTGCTTTTATTTATTTTTTATTTATTTATTTTTAAAGATTTTATTTATTTGACAGAGAGAAACACAGCGAGAGAGGGAACACAAGCAGGGGGAGTGGGACAGGGAGAAGCAGGTTTCCCGCCGAGCGGGGAGCCCGACTTGGGGCTTGATCCCAGGACTCTGGGATCATGACCTGAGCTGAAGGCAGATGCTTAACCGACTGAGCCACCCAGGCGCCCCTTGGCCCTGCTTTTAGCCAGGAGGCTTTTTCCTTATACTCTCCTCTTGTAGTCCAAAAAAAAAGGCTTCCAGCAGCAGCTGTGATGACATATTTCCTCCCATTCAGTGGAAAGGAGACCTTTCCAACCATATTGTGAGAAAGCCCTTCCCTTCACTCTGCCTGGGTATATACAGTCCCTGGGTATGTAGCACCACCCGGGGAATGCCCTGCAGGGCCGGCTCCAGTCTGGGCCTCTGACACTCTTCAGCCAAGGATGATGCTCTGTGTCGCCTTGGAGCCTGGAGGTGGTCCCCTTCCCCTAGGACACAGACCAGAATAAGGAGTGTATTTGTTGGCTGGTGCTGCCATAGCAGAGTACCGAAGACAGGGCGATGTAACAACAAAACGATTTCCTCCCAATTCTGGGGGCTGGAAGTCTGACATGAAGCTGTCAGCAAGGTTGATTTCTTCTGAGGCCTGGCTCCTTGACTTGTGGATGTCTGTCTTCTTTTTTTTTTAAAAAGTCATGTAGTACCACAAGGCTTTTTTTTTTTTTTTTTTAAGATTTTATCTATTTATTTGAGAGAGGGAGACACAGCGAGAGAAGGTACACAAGCAGGGGGAGTGAGACAGGGAGAAGCAGGCCTCCCTCTGAGCAGGGAGCCCAATGAGGGGCTCCATCCCAGGACCCCAGGATCATGCCCCGAGCCCAAGGCAGATGCCTAACGACTGAGCCACCCAGGTGCCCCTAGATGTCTGTCTTCTTCTCCCTTTGTCCTCATATGGTCTTCCCTCTGTGTATATCTCTTTCCTAATCTCCTTTTATTTTTTAAAAAAGATTTATTTAGTTTTGCGAGAGAGTGAGAGTGTGTGTGTGCATGAGCTCACGAGCAGGTGGGAGGGGCAGTGGGAGAGGGAGAAGCAGGCCCCCTCGCTGCACAGGGAGCCTGATGTGGGGCTCAATCCCTCCCAGGACCCTGGGATCAGGACCTGAGCCGAAGGCAGACGCTTAACTGACTGAGCCACCCAGCCACCCCTAAAGACCTCGCTTTAATTGAATTACCTCTTTAGAGACCCTGTCTTTAAAAGTATTAGGGATTAGGACTTCAACATAGGAATTTGGGGGGAGGTGGGGATAGGGTTCAGCCCACAACATCGAGGGAAGGTCGTCTGAACAAAATAGGCTTCTTTTTGGAAAGTAGAAAAGGAAAATGGATACTGGTTGGGCAAGCAACAGGGTCTGTGCTATGGGGAGAGACAGAAAAAAAAAAAAACAGGTAACAAAAACAGTGATTTCAGATAGTGAAAAATACTTTGAAAGAAAATGCAGCAGAGTAAGGCAATCAAGAGGGACTGCAGAGAGTGAGCAGCGTTGGCAAGGGTGGCCGGGATGGTGTTTCTGAAGACGGGATGTTTGAGCTACGCCAAGTGGAAGGCTGAGCAAGGAGAACTGCAGGGAGGAAGCAGCAAATCCAAAGGCCCCTAGGCAGGAATGAGCTTGGCAGAATCAAGGCACAGAGAAGCCTGGTGCACTTTGGAGCATCGTGAGCAGTGGTCCAGGAGGTCGGCAGGGGCCAGAGCACTCAGGACTCTCAGGATTTGGGGTTACATTCTAAGATCCAGCTGCCTTTGGGGAGACACCTCGGTTATGATTGAACATGGAGTGTGTTGAATTTCCACATGGCCAGGTAACCTCAGAGATGACGTCTGTCCTGTGGGCAGACTCCAAACCACCTAAACCCAGCACTGGAGTGAGAAAGACCCCCCAGAGCACGGTGTTCTCATCTCCAGCAGTCAAGACCTGGCCCGGGACCAAGTCTGCCACCCCCTACTGGCCAAAGGTGGGAATGAAGGAAACTGTGCCGGAATTTCTTAACCCTTGGGGAGGACTAGGCGAGGGGTGAGGAACAAACTCTTCCCTTGATGGCCCTTGGCGCCTTGGGTGGGGAGGACAGATGCATCCAAGAAGCAGAGATCTTGTCTTCAGAAATTTGTCTGACAACTCAGAAAGGGAAGGGAGGTGAGCCATTGTACCAGCATCCCTGTGGGACTGTCGCATAAGCAAGGTGGACATACCACAGGGCCTGTTTTCCCCCTAAAAAGTATACCTAGAGCTTCCTGGAGATAAAGAACTAGAGTGCTAAAATCTGATTTTTCATTTGAGGGTAGTCCGATTAAGAAAATTCTTTTAGGGGCGCCTGGGTGGCTCAGTGGGTTAAAGCCTCTGCCTTCAGCTCAGGTCATGATCTCAGGGTCCTGGGATGGAGCCCCGCATTGGGCTCTCTGCTCAGCAGGGAGCCTGCTTCCCCCTCTCTCTCTGCCTGCCTCTCTGCCTACTTGTGATCTCTCTCTGTCAAATAAATAAATAAAATCTTAAAAAAAAAAATTCTTTTAGCTCAAACCCACTTTTCACCAAGTCATACACTCCCCTTTGTAAGTTAGCAGATATTTCCGTGGCTTTGGCAGTGCTGGGTTTTGTTGGGGATCCTCCTTGTGAGAGTGAGTATGGCAGGCTTGGCCCGCACATCCCACTGGAGTTCCTCTACCGAGAACCATTTTAAGGGCCTCCTTCTCCGCCAGCTGGTCCCGACCCTTCCAGTGGTCTCCTTCCTCCCACCTCTGCCCTTGGCCAGCTTGCAGCACCATGCACGTTGGACTTTAGCCCTTTCTACCATCGTGATAGGTACCCCTTGTGATAGAAGTGAAGATCGGATCTCCCAACGTAAGTGTAAGTCCTGTCTTAGGCAGGGGTCCCTGTTTGAAAAGCTCACCGAAAGGAGGTCGAGCAAAGGAGGACGGAAAGGACACAGGGCCATCGGATAAAACCCACAGGCTGGAAGCCAGATTTCATGAGGCACTGGAACCTGAAACAGGAAACTAGAAATGGCCCTAAAATCCTTTAAAAGTCCTCAATTTGACTCAGCCTGACTCCGTGAGGACTCAGTGGCCCATGTCCGCTTCCCTTGACTCGGTGGCTGCCTGTGATCACTTCAACCAACAGTGTGGCTGAGGCGAGCCCATGTGACTTCTGAGGCTGGGTTGCAAAGGCCGTGCACACCTCGTTTTCTGGAACATGCACCCCAGGAATCCTGAGCCACTGTGCCAGAAGTCTGATGATCCTGCGGCCACCAGGCTCTGAGAAAGCTGAGCCATGTGAGGAACCCAAGGATGGCCGTTGTGGTCGTCAGTCCCCGTCTTCGCGTTTCCCGGCCCAGGTCAGACATGCGAGGGAGTGAGTGACCCTCGGGTCGCCGCCGCCCTGGCCCTGGAGTATTCCTAGCAGAGGGAGGCGCAGACATTGTGGAGCAAATACAGGCCATCCCCCTATGCTCTATCTGAATTCCTGAGCCACAGAATCCTTGAGCATAGTACTATCATGGGATATGTCACACAGAACACAAAATTAGGCTGCAAGTCCCCATGGTCTCTTGTTTCCTCTCTTCCCATGTCAGCATCATTGTTCTCTCTCTGTCTAGATGGCTTTCCTTTGTGCCCATAAGCCAGTGTGGTCATCCTAGGCCTTGCTTTACATCACTCCTTCATTCGAACACTCGAGATGCCGGGTCATAATCGCGAACGCACGATTTCAGTGTCTGCAACAAGTAGGCTCCCCGGGTGATCTGTGTGGGTTTGGGCGTGCATTTACTATATGCCGACTCCCTCTCGGGCTGCTTTGGTTTTCATAGCGCTCACCCCTCTTTGTAGTTACATACTTAGCTTGTTTTCATGTGTATTATCTTCTCCCTTGCTGAAACGTAAGCTCCAAGAGGTCGGGATCTCTGTCAGTCTTGTCAACTATTGTGTCCTAGGCAACTAAAACAGTGCCTGCAACACAGCAGACATTCAAGAATATTTATGCAGCTTATAAACACCCGTAGATTTTCACATGTGCGATAAAAGTCACGACAGCCCACCTCTCCATCCCTGCAGTGTGAGCGTGGCAAAAGCTGAGACAGCGGCTGGCGGCAGGTGACCCATTCTGGTCTGGCTTCTTCATGACTGTCCTTGGGGCACACGCTCAGATTCCCAGGAAACCCGTCAAGTTTCCTATGACTCTGCAGTGATATTTTGTTCTAGGCTTATTTTACTCTTTGTTTGCTAGTGTTGGAGATGCTACATTTTAAAAAATGTGACTTTTAAATGTTATCCAAAAACTCAGCTAACTTTCCATCTCTCATGAGTCAGTGATCCGCTTGGCTGCTGTCTCATCTCTTCCTGGTGGCCGCTGACGGCTAGGAGTCCAGGACAGGCAAGGGGGCTAATTGTGGAATAACCCTATATTCAGGCCTCTCTGGCCTTCCAAAGAAGGGTCTGGTGGGTGCGTGGATGCAAGAACTAGGGACACCGCTGGGGCCTTCTTTGATTCAGGAATAGGAAATCCCTCCCATACGCTGTTGCAGATAGAAAGTAGTGTAATCCTGATGGAGGAAAAAATGGACCTCAGAGGCACAAAGGCAAAAATACAAAAAGACAAATGCATATTGCTGCAATACTTTTAATAGCAAAGGATTGGAAACAACCCAAATGTCAATCAGGGGTGACTGATTGAATAAACAATGGTATGTATGACTTCATAATTGAGCATTTAATAGGAGAACATTCTACCTGGTTCTATGGAATGATATTCAATATACTGTTACGGGAAAAAAAAGCAAGACCAAGGAAAGTGTGAAATAGTGTGCTATCATTTATCATTTGTGTGTGTGTGTGTACCTTTTTTTTATTTAATGGAAGGGTGAAATGGAAAAAAAATTATTATCTAAGGCAGAAGGAGGAATAGGTGGAGAGGACTGGGTCAAAATACAGATTTCTCTGAGTATAGCTCATTTCGTGGATTGGACTTTGGAGCCATGTAAATAGTTTACATAATTATAAAAAAATTAAAATGAAAAAAGCAATGTCTAAAAATTTAAGCAAAATAAAGTGAATAACCATAACCCCGATTAAAGTTTGGAACATAACCACTATTCCAAGTTATTTTAAAATGGTAATTTGACTGAACATCCCTAATGGCAAAAACCCTAAGGACAAAAAGAATTGCAAAAGAAAATTTTAACTATTGTCAGTAATAATTTTTTATGATAGTTTGGGCATTGTTATTCTGAGGATTTAAAACAATATGTAATTATTTTGGTGATTTTGAGAAAGAGGTTTTTAGAATGAGTAAAAGAAGAGCAGATGTAAAATCAATAAGGTTACATTAAAAACCCTGTAGTCCTGAGTTGAATTGGAAGTACCATTATAAACTCATGTAGTTAAAAAAAAACAAACTCGTAGTACATTATTTCCTAGTTCTGTCCACTAACACCAAGAGACAGTGACCAAACCACTACCAATGAGGGCTCTTAGTACCCAGATCTGGGTCTCTAATTATTATTCCCCACTAAGAGGAACCAGGGATCCCTGGGACGGCTGGGTCATAAAATACACAAGATGAGCTTGAAACATCTTGTTATACAAGATAACTACAAAATATCAAAGACCAACTAGGGTCACGTCAAAAATCAGCCAACTTAACGCAGTTCCCAAGAGCCAAAGATGGGATAATTTGAGTAACGGTAAAAGATAACAATTACAATGGATTGAAACATACATGAAATATGTTTAAATCATGAGTTCATAATGTACTCAAAGAAAACAACTCTCACTGGACAGTTTGGAAAGAAAACCACCTTGGAAACTGAGGAAGGGGAAAAAGTCAAGAATTTCTGCTGCCTTTCTCTGCAAACCAAACCTCAGGGTAACCACGTGAATAATTGATAGAAGTAAGTTTCTCTTCATAAAGTACGCCAGCTAACAAACAAGAAACATCAGCACGAGAATGTTTGCAACCCCCAAAGAGGTTATGGGTCTACAATAATCATGAATGGCTGCCAACATCAGAGAAGAGAGGCAACTAGAGATTATGTGGCTCCCCCCAGAAGTACCTGTCACCACCAATTAAAGTAGTCTTGCACAAATAAACACAACTGGACTCTGACGAACTCTCTCGATACAACTACTGATGTATAAGGAATAGGACAGAGGAACATGTTAGAAGACACTGCAGAGATGCACCCGGCAAGACCAGGCTGTGAGAAATTCTCCGGGACACACCATCCAGTACTGATTGCTACAGGTCTCCAGGTGATTCCAGTACATGCTAATGGATGAGGGCTGATGTTACATTTAAAGAAGACTCAAGAGGCATGACCACAAATTACAGGAGCACGGACCTAACTCAAACAGAGAAAAACTCCTGAGCCACTCAGAAGTTTGAACAATGACTGAATCATTGAAGGTATTAAGGAATTATTGCTAATTTTTTAAGCATGATTGGTATGGAGGTTAAGCTTTTTCAGAAGTCCTTCTGGTTTAGAGATACATGTTGAAATGTCTACTGATGAGATGATATGATGTCCAGGATCTGCTTCAGAATCATCGTGGGCTGGGGTGAGAGAAGGGGGTGGGGGAGGTTGGCTGTGTGTTAATTGTTGAAGCTGGTGGTTTGGACGTGGGATTCACCATACCATTCTACTTCTGTACGTGTTTGCAACTATGTGTGATGACAAGTTTTACAAGCCCCCTGCCAATGATAGGAAGCTCTCTTCTTACCTCGAAAGGGGTACAACTCCTAGCTACTCCATTAACTCCTCCCTCCTCTGGCCTAGTGCATACTGCAGCTAGGAAAGGACAGGGGAGAAGTTTTTTCCCCGCAGGGGAAAGTGAGTGGTGGAGAAAGTGCAGAGACAGGGTATTGCCCAGGGAGGAAGGGCTCAGGCATCATCCACAAGAGGGGGTCCCAAGCCCTCAGGCATTGATATATTGGTGCTGCGGGGCAGGGCTAGATGTGGGATTTCGTAAACGGGAAGCAGCTTTGATGACAGCAGATCTTGGTAATGTAGACCACTGGTTTAGGCTGGGCCTGCGTGGCATCCCAGTTGTCATCAGACACCAGCCTAGGCGGGGCGCGTGCTCTGTAGCTCCCCAAGTCACTCCTCATCTGCTGGGAGGTGAGGCTTGACCCTCGGAAGGAGGAACGCACCGCTGTGACACTGTACTTTCAGGCTTTCAGGGTCACGGCCATGCCCTTGGACTGCCCTCCCTGGCGTTCTGCACAGGGGACTGGATGGCACGCAAGCTTCTAACCCGAGTCACAGCACCATTTGAGAACCGCAAGGCTGTGGCTAATAGTTTGAAGACAATCTTGTAACAACCCACTAAGGCAGATTTGCAGACGCTCGTTCTGTTGTTGGGAGAGACTGCAGCCGAGCCATGGGAGAAGAAACATGTCAGAAGCAGCTCTTGACTGTGTCTCACTCTTTGACAAAATAAGACAAGGATAGGTTTTTCCTGGAAACCATCTTGGTATATGGCTTGATCACTAAACAGGCAACACACTTCCTCTGGCTCCATCTCATACCAAGGCAAATACAGGGAATTTTAAAATAAAATGTCTGATGAAATGTCACCTAGATTAGCATGTATTTGGATACTGAAATCTCCTCCCAGTTCATCTGGCTCTTAAGCTTTAACGTGAATGGTCTCCTCCACCCCCCCCCCCCCCATGCCCCAGCTGCACTTGCCTTCTTCAGTCACCTGGAGGGCACTGCCCCTTGGCTTCTACACCAAGAGTAGGAGACCTTGGAATCAATGTAAATTCAAGCCTTTTCTTAAAAAGAAAGCCAGCTGTGGCCTTACCAATCTCCCATTTGGCCAAGCCAAGTTTCTACTGGTGGTGCAGTCCCAAGGTCACCTTCATGGTTTCTTTCTTGTGCATTTATCCCAGTGGGTCCGGCCTAGATCGGAAGAGAACCGGGTATCCCTTCCTGGAAGGGCCTGGGCTAACTCACGTGCAGGGAAAGGCCAGGTGGGCATGGAGGAGCAACAGACTTTATTTCTTCAGTTGCGAGACCAGGTTACGTTCTGAGATACGATTTCTCAAAGGGGAATTCGTTCCGGCAGAACTTAGGCTTTCACGTTGGTTCCTTGGTCTAGAAGAATCTGCGTGGGGGTTCCAGGCCCTGCTGTGGCGTCCTGATGAGAAGGCTGGCCGGCGTGTCGCAGAAGGGAGTGCAGACGAGAACGCCATGCCGGGCTGCGGCAGGAGACCCACTCCCCATGCCCCCCATGCCACACGAGCGGGCGTGACTGGCCCTCAGCCCGCTCGAACCGCTTCTAACACGGCTTGACTCTGTCTGGAGGACTGACAGGCATCTCAGAAACATTCCCTCCCCAGCCGGTTCAAACTCCCAATGCCATTCAGCCAGCATTTTGAAAAACTGCCCACTTCCCTGTAAAGACTTGAGAAAGTTAGCGCATAATCTACGGGAAGAGCTTAAAGCAGAAAAACAAAAAACCCAAAACAAAAAAACGGTGATGGCAGCAGCGTGGGTCCCGTAGCTGCCCTTCTCTGCCGCTCCCTGGAAGAGCGTGCGGCACTGCCCGAGAAGCCTGGGGGCACCGGCAGGGAGGCGGGTGGGCGAGGACAAGGCGGGCGGGGAGAGACAGCTGCGGAAGTCGGGACCCACAGTCGGATCCCCGAGGAAGCGAAAGGAGCCCAGATCTCTGCACCGCAGTGACCCCCCCACCCCCGCCCCGGCTGCCTTAGAAGTCATAAGGGGACACAAAGATGGTGACCTTGGACACGTGGTTGGCTTGGAAGGAGCGGTCCAGGTATTCCGACATGTCAACGTCCACCTCTAGTGTCTGCGGCCCCTCCAGGGTCTGCACGAGGATCAGCTCCCCCGTCTGCCGGTCTGAGCGCTGCATCACGAAGTGGCCCCGGCTGTTCCCGCCCACGATCCCAAAGCGCAGGCTGTTGGGTCCAGGTCGGCCGGGGGCCGAGGCCGTGGCCATGCGGAAGAGCGTGATGGGCGTCTTCAGGTTGGAGGGCAGAGAGAGGTAATGGAAGGAGATGGTCTTGGGCAAGTGGCGGCAGGGTCGGCTGTCCATGGGGCAGGGGTTTCGCTCACACTGGCTGGAACCGAGAGGCCAAAAGGGAGGGAGTCAGCCTTGGGGAGCCTCGGGAGGGGCTGCTCTGACCTGGCTTGTCTGCCCCACTGCCTTCCTGCACAGGCTTCCAGAGTGACCCTTCCCGGCCACCAGTCCCTCAGCCCAGAGGCTCAGAGGGGGGCGGGTGGCAGGTGTGGCCCGGCAAGGTATGTATGCACGTACACGTGTATTTATACATGCTGTCACTAGAGTCTTTACAGACAAGGAGAGCCAGGAAGATAAACCAGGTGCCCCTTCTGCCCGTGCCAAGACCTCTGTCTGTAATGGTGGGACCCCAGCGGGCAGCGGCCAATCTGGATTGCGGTGCTCAGCGCAAGGTGAACTTTGCAAACACCCAGCGTTGATTTTTTTTTTTTTAAGATTTTATTTATTTATTTGACAGAGAGAGAGATCACAAGTAGGCAGAGAGGCAGGCAGAGAGAGAGAGGGAAGCAGGCTCCCTGCTGAGCAGAGAGCCCAATGCGGGGCTCGATCCCAGGACCCTGAGATCATGACCTGAGCCGAAAGCAGAGGCTTTAACCCACTGAGCCACCCAGGCGCCCCTCACCCAGCGTTGATTCTTAAAGAGGAAACCCTGTCTTTCTTAACCATTTGGAATCAGGATCTTGTGGAAGTGCTTCTGGTATTTCTCTACCTTATCCAACACACAGATACAATTTAGCATATATCATGACTCGTATAATCACACTTATGTAGATTGAATATCGCATCTGGCCGATAGTCATGAATGTCCCCACAGGCTGCGACCTACAGTCCCTTCACTGAGTGACGTCAGCCACTGACCTTCTTGATGCTTCTACTCTGCCATAGCCCAAAGAGCGACTCAGGTATCTGAGCTTGTGAAGTTAATTCATCCTAAAGACAATGCTAAGGCTCTTGTGATCTCTTTTTGAGAAAATACATGTACTTTGCGATAGTTGTCGTTACTCTCCTGAAAGACCTGTCTCCCACCTTTTGAAAACAACCACCACCATAAGCCATCAGGTGCTGAGATTACCAGAAACCAAACCGAAACCAGTGGAAAAGTCGATCAATATAACGCAAAGTGTACAGGACATGCAGTGTGCCTGGAGCCGATCAGTTAGTGGCCATGTGAGCAGGAGAAGATGGTCCTCTCCCAAACCTGTAATATGTACCTGCCTCCCGGTAACGTCACCGCAGTGCCCTTCCCGCCAGTGTCGCCCCACCCCCGCAGCACTGCACCAGCGTGGCTGTAATCCCGTCATCCTCCCCGTCAGCAGAGGACCACCTGGAACACGGACTCCTATCAGGGCAAACTGGGTTCCTACTGCACAGAGCAGCAATGCATTAAATGCCTCCACCAAAGGGACATGGAAGCTCAGAGAAGCCAGACTCCCAGCTCCCTGCCTTCCATCTTTCCGTGGATCTGACTGTATCTTCTCAGAACCTCTGAATCTGCCCCAGCCCCCCTGGGAGGCCTGGGTGAGGGACGTGGCGCCCAGCCGTGGGTGGCCCTGGCTATACTCACAAGGGAGAGGTCTTCACGTAGCTCACGTTGCCGCTGCCCTCGGGGCACTCCGGGCTGACGCACTGGAAGCCTCCACCGGTGTTGATGCACATGGTCCCCGGGGGACACACGAGCTGCGGGCTCACACACTCATCGACATCTGAAATAAGGGACAGCCGGGAAGAGTGGAGATCCCTTGACGTCCCTTCTGTCACAGGACTGCATGAAAAACCCGGCCAGGCGCTGCAATGTGGTGGGCTTTCTAAATACCCAGTACTTATTTTTCAAACAGGAAACCCTGTCATCGTTCACTTTTTGAAATCCAGACCTCGTGGAAGGGCTGCAGACCGTGCCGGGGAGCTCTCCTCCCCGGGATCCTATGCTTTCCACAGGGTAGACAGGTGACAGGCACAGGAGAGTGACCAGTCCCAGGTCACGGCGCTTCTCTCAGAGCTGCCTCCTCCTCAGCCTAAGGGCCCTGGAGTCTCCCCTCAATGTCTGTTTTTAGGCCCTTTAAGAGTCAAGTCTTCTGGAAAGCCTTTCTCCTCAGCCTCGCCCCACCCCAAATGCAGATGTCCTCACTCTCCTTTGTATGAAGTCTCTGCTGCTGCCTTAGCCCCAGCTGGAGGCTGTTTCTTCCCAATCTGCACAGTCCTACGTGGGCCTTCTTGAATACTTGTGGGAGGGAGGGAGGGAGGGAAGGAGGGATGAATGGTTGGAGGGATGGATGGATGAATGGAGGGATGGATGGATGAAGAGAGGGAAGAGGGAAGGGAGGGATGGATGGTTGGAGAGATGGATGGAGGGAGGGATGGATGGTTGGAAAGATGGATGGAGGGAGGGAAGGGGGAAGGGAGGGAGGGATGGATGGAGGGATAGAGGGAGGGATGGACGGATGGAGGTGTCTTCTCCAGTCCCAGGCTACCCACTCCTCTGACCCTTGTGGCAGAGTCCCACTAGGACGTCACTGGGGAGCCAACTCTTCTCTCACATTCTACCTGGGCCCACGGAGGAGCCCTCTGCCTTCTCCTCTGCTCCTTCTGGCCCGGAGCCGCTGTCTGGGCCCAGCCAGGCTCTCTCTCGAGCCCTGCAGCCCCCTGCCGCCGCAGCAGCGTCACTCACCCTCACAGCTCTTCCCATCAGCCAGCGTCCGGTACCCGCTGGGGCAGGCACAGAGGTAGGAACCCGGGGTGTTCACGCAGGTGTGCATGCAGAGCCGGGGGCGTCCCTCCTGCCCGTAGAGCTCGCATTCATTCACATCTGGGGACAGAAGTGCCCAGTATGACCAGGAGCCAGGTGGTGGACACCACCAGCCATGATCCAGGTTGGCTATGCCGCAGTTCCTGGAGGCGATGGCCACTGGGGCTAAGTGGCTGGGCCCGGGGGGGCTGGGCAAACCCTATCCCCAGCAGAGTGCCCAGAAGAAGAGCAAGCATGCTCCCCATCCTCCCCAGCCAAGGGCCCAGGGGGCTGAGGGGAGGGCTGAGAGGGACCTGCATGGTAGACCCTAGATGGGTTCCTCTGTCCGAGGCTGCAGACTAACGGGGGACCCTGCAGAGGCTGGCAGATCAGGCAGGCAGCCCAGACTACCGGCCTGGACCCAGCCCCACCTGAACTGGCCTCATCTTTGGGATCGGGGGAAGAGGGCCTCGTTTCTGCCGCTGTAAAATGAGGCAGTTCACACCAATTGACCAATTCTCCCATTTGGGCCCGCTTGGTTTGAGTTGTTCTCAGAAGGCACTTTGGTAACCAGGAGAGGTTAGCTAAAGCTGGCTGGGTCCCTAAACCTACGTGGAGAGGGGGCCAGGGAATGGAGTCCCCGAGCCCCGCACAGGGCAGGGGGTCTGCCTAACCAGCCCAAGGCCTCAAGCTCCTCTCTGCCACCCGCCCCTGTGTGACTGCAGCCGGGATGGAGAGGAGAGGGGGGCTCCAGGCCCTTCTAGATGGGTGTGCGTGGTTTGCACGGCACTGTGGCTGGGTTCGGAGATGGGGGCCAGCCTGGGCAGCCGTGGCTGCTTTCTCCACAATCTCGATTTCTTAGGATCTCCTCTGAGGTCTACCTCTCAGCAACCGTTAGGCTGACACTTAACTAGAACGCAACGTGGGCGGGCTTCCTGGGACCTTGCCTGCCACCCGCCATCCCCTCGCCGGAGCTGCCCGCAGCAGGAGGAAGGCGAGTGGGAGCCCTGTCCTCTCCTGGATCCTCCTCCTGCTCCCGCCCTCCGCCCCCCGACAGAGCCCAGGCCTACCCTGGCAGAGGCTGTCGCCGGCCGCGGCGCCGCTCAGATGGAAGCCGGCCTCGCAGCTGCAGTGCTGCGTCCGCTCCACCTGCGCGCAGCGCGGCGCGCGGCTGAAGGCGGGGTCGCCGGCCACGCTGCCGTCGGGGGCCGCTGCGGGGAGAAGACACCCTCAGTGCCGGGCCCTGGCGCCCCCGCCGCGCGCCCGACCTCGGGCAGGGGCTGGGACGAGAACCAAGACGGGGGGCGCGGCCCCTTCTCAGAGCTTACTCTGGAGTAGGGAAAGGAAAGACAAATGAGTCACCAGAAACCCGGGGCGCCCAGAGGGGCTGGAGCAGGGGGAGCGCAGCCCGAGAGCACCTTGCAGGACCCCGCGGACCCCGCGCGACTGCCCCCAGAAGGACCGCGGGCGTGTTCAGTCCACCTTTTCCCCGCAAAAGGCTTAACGAGCACCAAAATGCTAACAGCCATTCCTGGAGCTTAAAACTATAGAATGTAATACACTACTGGGGGAGGCGGGTGTCTTTTTTGTTATTGTAAGTTTTAAAAAATATATTTATTTGAGAGAGAGTGCCCTCGAGGAGGCGGAGGGCAGTGGGAGAGGGAGAAGCAGACTCCCCTCTGAGCAGGGTGGTCCTTGTGGGGTTAGATCCCAGGACCCTGAGATCATGACCTGAGCCCAAGCAGTAGCTTAACTGACTGAGCCACCCAGGCATCCCTATTGTAATTTTTATACTTTTCTAAAGTATCTAAGCTTTTTGTCTTTAAACCAGGAACATCAATTTTTTTTTTCTTTTTCTTTTTTAAGAGTTTATATATTTCGTTGAGAGAGAGAGAGAGAGCGCGTGCGCATGAGTGGGGGCAGGGGTAGAGGGACAAGCAGACTCCCCTCTGAGCGCTGAGCTGGATGTCAGGCTCGAACCCAGGACCCTGAGATCATGACCTGAGCTGAAGTCAGATGGGTAACCCACTGAGCCACCCAGGTGCCCCAGGAACATCAATTTTCTAATCCTCCCCCCACACCAATTAATTAGTTTTTCAGTTTTCCAAGTATTTAGGGCTCTCCTATGGTTAGGGGAGAGGGTAGAGGAATCGGTGGTGAAAGTAATGATGCAGAAGAGGACATCCAAGGAGACACTGTGTGACTGCACCTGGGCGAGGTTCTCAGCGTAGCCAAATCATAGAGCTGGAAAGCAGGATGGTTGTGGGGGGGAGGCCGGGGGAGGAGGAAATGGGCAGTTACTGTTTCAAGGGCAGAGTTTCAGTTTTGCAAGATGAAAAAGTGGAGGCGGACGATTGCACGACAGTGTAAATATACTTAATGCCTCTGGCTTGTACACTTAAAATGGTTAGAATGGTAAATTTTATGTTATGTATAATCCACTACAATGGCGGGGGAGGGGAATAAAGGTGAATGGATTAAAAAAAGTATTCGGAGAGAGGCTCCCCCTCAGAGCTGGGCACACCCGGGCAGAGCCGATGGGAAGGAGAGCTCCAGGCTGGGGGACCAGGTGAGCAAGAAGCCAGGATTTTGCTGGGTTGTTCATGAGACCGTGAGGACATCAGCTGGCTTCAGCTGCACCTGCTCCCTCCCTGTTCCCCTTCCCTGGGGAGGTTCTTGTCGTGGGAATCCTTTATATGTAAAGTGCCCCCTGGACCTGAGGGGCAGCTGCCTAAGGTCCTCACAGCAGAAACCCTGACATGGAGGGTTTAGAACTTTCAGAGTCCAGTACCAGCTCATTTGGGTTGAAAGAGGGCCCATTTCTTGTTCCTTTCTGTTTGTGAGCAGAAGGAGAGGCAGTGGAGCTGTCAAGAAGGCCCCAGAGAGGCCACGGAGAAGGCCACGGGAAGGCCACAGAGAGCAGCCCCCCCCCCCGGGGGTGGAGGTGGGGGCGGGGGGACCGGGAGCTGCGTTCAGAGAAAGCTCCCAGCAAGGCTGACTCAGCTGCAGGGAACCGAGACCATTAAGCAGCAGATCTCTGGGGGCGGCGGTGAAGACCAGCCTTGGACTGGGTCTGACGCAAGAGTATCAAGTCCTGACAAGGCCCCTACTCTCTGGATACTGCTCCTAACCACTGATTCCTCTTCCCACACAGAGATTCCACACAGAAATCCAGACAGCCAGACGGGACACTCCAGGGTTTTCTGGCAAGGAAAGAGGACGTCTTTAGGATTTGACTTTTCTATGTAGGAAGTGCGCGTTACAGCCTAGTGTGGGGACCTTCGTAGATTCCTCATCGGATTGTCTTGCCTTCTGTGAAAACAGCCGTTCTGTGCCCTCTAGACCTGCTGGCTAGGGATGTACTGGGACCCAAGGTGTGGATAATAAACTCACCACGAGGGGCGCCTGCGTGGCTCAGGCCCTGATCTCAGCCCGGTAGGACCGAGCCCTGCATCAGGATCCCCGCTGAGCAGGAACCCGTTTCTCCCTCTCCCTCTCCCTCCACCTGCTCATGCTCTCTCTCTCTCATAAATAATAAAAATAAAATCTTTTTTTAAAGAAATAAGCTCACCACCAGTCAGATGTCTAGTTGCACAGTCCTGAAGGCACTTGGGCCTGTATCAATAACTACGGACTTTGCAGAGGGTGATGGGAGCATTTGAAAGGAAGAGCCATTCTGCTGATCTGCAGAGAAAATGTGGACCAAGTGAAGGTGGAACAAGGAAGCTTCTCGGGCCAAATTCCCAGTCTGGGGAGCTTTCACACTGAGGGGTCAGTCCCTCTACCTGCGTTTTCTTCCATAAAAAGCATCAAAACGCTGGTTACACAAAAGAGCCAAATGCCATCCTGGATAACCACCTCAGGGTACCAGAGGGATCGAGGGTCGAAAAGCCCTCTCTCCAGGTGGGGAACTGAGCTGCTGCCACGTCTGCATCTGGTGACCCGCGACCAGGGGGCTCCTGTCTGCAGTGGAACGTCCTCACCCAGCCCCATGGCAGCCACGTACCTGTCTGGGCCTGGTGCTGACAGCGGCTCCCAGTCCTCCCCGGAGGACAGATGCATTTGTACTGGTTGACTCCTTCTACACAGGTCCCCCCATTCTGACAAGGCTGGCTGGAGCATTCGCTGATGTCTAGGAAAAGAAATCATTTCCAAATACAAATAGGTGAGCTCTGATTCTAAAATGAACCCAAACCGAAGCTGGGTTACCTTTCTTTACGTGGCAGGATGACTTCAGCTTCTACTCACCCGCCCGGCCCTCGCCACTGCCCCGAGCAGCAAGAGCCGGGAGGGGACTGATGGTGCTGAGCCACAGTCCACCCACCATTCAGCAGGCCACGGAGCCTTTGGCACACACTGGGCTCTCACCTGGAGCTCTGCCCGCAGGAGCTGGCTGGTCACCCAGCCATGCTCCCCCAGAGGCCCCATTCCCTAATTTATAGGGTTGGCTGCCCCATGTGCCCACAATTTCTTTGAGTCAAGCCAGACTGTCCCCCTAACTCTGCCCTTAGCAGCCAGCACCTGGGAAGAACACCTTTTTTTTTTTTAAAGATTTATTCATTTATTTAGAGTATAAGCCAGGCGAAGGGCAGAGGCAGAGGAAGAGAGAGAATCCCAAGTAGACTCCACGCCCAGTGCAGAGCCCGATGCGGGGCTCGATCCCACGACCCTGAGATCATGACTGGAGCTGAAATCAAGAGTTGGACGCTGAACCAACTGAGCCACCCGGGCACTCCAGGAAGAACACCTTTTGAATAAGAACCCAATTCAGGGGAGCTATAAGAGAGAGAGATGACGGTCCATCACAGTTTCCAGAGAAGAGGAAAATGAAGTCTCCCCAAGTTCCCACCTGTAGCCCTCCCGTGCTCATTTCCTGCATACCCAAGGAAGACTTTCTCTTGAGACTTTTGACTCTCGGACATTTCCTAAATGGTGGAAAAGGGAACTATTCCTTGCTCATACACGTAGCAGTCCTGTGGGAAAGCTATGTATAGAAAGAGATTATATATTTAAAAATTTAATAGATTCCTCTCTCTGTGGTAGGATTCCAGGCAATTTTTCTTTATTTACACTTTTTTGGGTACGCTTTTGTTTTTCCACAATAGATTTTCTAATTAGAAAAAAAAATTTTTTTTTTAAACCCTCAGGCCACATCTGCTTGTTGTGAATTCTTAAGCCCAGTCTTTTTTTTTTTTTTTTTTAAGCCCGGCCTTAATGCACAGAGCCCAGGCCCTTTCTACCAAAGAGAGAAGTGCGTCAGTTCGCTGACTTGACCGCAGCATCCCGGGAAAGGAAGCTGGAAAGCTCTCCTTGCTGGCATATGAGCCTCCTTTCCTGCTGTATCTATCACGAGGAGGAAAGGTGCTTTGCTTCTGATGAGAACAGCAGCCTTGCTGTGGGTGGGTTGGCAGGGACCTCGGCGTCCCTTCTGCCTCCTTAGCGCTGGGATGTTGTATAGACTGTTTGTATGGTTTCCGTTAGTTATGAAAGGACCCGGACCGTCCAAATGCTGCTTATCCCTGGGGAAGGAGCCTTTTCAGCTTCTCAGTAACCTCAGCCGGGTTGTGCTCTCCCCATCCGTTCTGTTCGCAGATGACCAGTTTCCAGGAATGCGTCTGGAATGACACGGTACCCAAATGCCCCAGAGTGCGGAATTCCCGTTTCTGCCCATTGCCCAGCCCCAGCATGGCTCACCAGCGGGGTCTGAGAGTGGGCACTCCATGAGGCCGTAACATGGTGGGCGGAGAGCCCAAGAGTGTGAACACAAGTAGCTTTCAGTGTGGCCCCAGTGGGAGCGGCACCATTTTCTCTCCCCTCTGGCTTCCAGGGGAAGGGACTGGGCCTGGCCGTGTGTATGTGGGGGGGGGGTGAGGGGGGGCCTGGGGGGGGTTGTCACTGGCTCAAAGAGAAATGCACAGGTGCCCCAGGACCCTGGGCTCCACCTCCCCGTCGGGACCTTGTTGCACAGGATTTTCGTCTCTAGACAGGCTCCGCACAGACTCTTTCTTATCTCGGTGCACCGTGAGAGGAAGGCATCCCATGGCCCCACGCCCAGTCCTGGCGGCCCATCTGTGTCCTGACTGAAGTCCAGCTATCGTCGCCTTCACGTCTGTCCCAGGCTGTAGCATTTAGCTACGTGCAGGGTGACTTCAGAGCTGTAAACAGGGCGGAGGCTGCTGAACTGAAAGCATGGCGGATAATTCTGTTTTAATCTGCTGTTTAGTGAGCACTTACTGTCTCCCTGGAGCTGAGGTTCGTGTTTCACATGCACGATCTGCCGATCTGCTTTTTCTTCACTTTTAGTTCTAATCCTTTCCTGGGTTCTGCTATCTCCTTTCAGATTTTCCATTTCTCCAATCGCCTCATTGCTGAGGCTTTCTAATTTTTATTTATGCTGTCCTCTCATAGTTTTTATCTTTTCCAAATTTCTTTCCTCTTGTTTGGAAATATTAGGTAATAGTTTTTCATCTGTTTCATGGCCATTTTCTGGCATTTCCTCATTGTCTGTAGAGATTTTTTATTCTTTTTTTTCCTTAGAATTGTTTGTGTGGGATTTGACAGAAGTCCTTTTCTGTTCCTCCCGTTTAGGGGAAACAGGTTTTCCTAGATGGCCAGACCAGATTTCTCCCCCATTGGCCCCTTTTGTGCTCCTCTCCTGCTTTCCCCTGAGCCGTCTCTTTCACTTGCACCAACTTTCTTCGTTGGGCTCCATTTGGATCCTCCTCCCGTTAGAATCTCCTCAATATCAGGCTTTGTCCTGGAAAGTCTCGAGGGTTCCTAGGGGCCAGAAGTGCACGCTCCAGCAACTGAGACTTCTTGTTGAAAAGCTTCGGCTCACCCTTGAGAAAACTGGCCCAAGGAAAGCCAGGACTGGAGCGGATCCTAATAAGATTATTAGATTTCAAAGAAAAAGAAAAAAATAAATCCTTTGGGCACCCAGGCTAGAAGACCAAGATACTGCTGATGGCGACAGCAGGGTCGGCTGCGACAGAAGACACGGAGGCATATTTAACATACTCAGGGGAAGAAGATGTGAGGCAGAGAGTTGGTGTCCAACCAAACTGGCCTCCAGTGGGGAAGTGACCCACTTTCTGAAAGGGCAAGAACTCGGGGAATTGCTCCCAGTCCCTCCAGAGGAATAGGCTGGAGAGCTGTCCGCATGGGGACAGCAGTAGGCTCCCCACGGCATCACAAGGAGGGCTTCCCGGCAGCGGTATCTACTGTCGTCTGGCCCAAACAAAACAAAAACCTCCCTTGGATCTGATCAAGCCTCTGGAGTTAGCTACCAGTTTATAAGAAATTAAGAGACCAAAAAGATCCAAACTTCCAGTTATACGAAAAATAAATACTGGGGACGTGGTGTGCAGCATGGGGGACTGTGGCTAACCCTGCAGGGTTGGTATCTAGGGAAGTTGTTAAGAGAGTAGATCCTCAGAGTTCTCATCACCGGGGAAGAACCATATCCTTTCTTTTTCTTTTTGCACGTCTGTGTGAGAGGACGGACGTGAACTAAACTTGGCCTGGTCATCATTTCACAATAAACGGAGGTCAGGTCATGATGCTGCACACTTTAAACTTAACACAGTGCTCGATGTCATTTACATGTCAATGAAACTGGAAGAAAAATAAAGAAAGAGATCAGAAGATCACTCTCAATGACCCCTCAGGGATGCAGTTAGCAAAATCATGGCTGTGGGAAACAAATCATTTTCTTCAATAAATAAACTGCAAGGGATTGAGGTGGGGTGGTGGAAGAAAGGAGGGGAAGGAGGAGATTGTAGACTTTTATAAAAAGGCATAAGAGACCGGCGCTTGAGTGACTTAGTCGGTTAAGCCTCTGACTCGATTTTGGCTCAGGTCATGATCTCAGGGTTGTGGGATCGAGTCCCGAGTCTGGCTCTGTGTTGGGCGTGGAACCTGCTTAAGATTCTCTCTCTCCCTCTGCCCCTTCCCCCTTCCTCCCTTTCTAATAGAAATAAAATAAAAAATTTAAAAAACCCCACAAACTAGGGGCACCTGGGTGGCTCAGTCGTTAAGCATCTGCCTTGGGCTCAGGTCATGATCTCAGGGTCCCAGGATCGAGTACCGCATCGGGCTCCCTGCTGGGCGGGAAGCCTGCTTCTCCCTCTCCCACTCCCCCTGCTTGTGTTCTCTCTCTCACCGTGTCTCTCTCTGTCAAATAAATAAATAAAATCTTAAAAAAAAAAAGACAACCCACAAACTTAAAAAAAAAAGAGGGTGTAAGAGACATATCAACCAATTATAATGTGTGACACTTATTTGGACCCTGGATCAACCAAAGTGTTAAAACCATGTGAGACAACTGGAGGAATTTTTACCCTGACTAGATATTTAAAGATCAAAAGGAATTTGCTTTATTTGAGTATGTGAGGATCGTTATACTATTCTACTTTTGTGCATTTGAAATTGTCCATAGTGAACAGTGTTTTAAGACTGTCTTGGCATTTTTTATGATTATGAAAACCTGGACACAACAAAGGAATAGTTCAGTAAAATGTAGAATAGCCCTGGGGACACCTGGGTGGCTCAATCGGTTAAGCGTCTGCCTTCGGCTCAGGTTGTGATCCCAGGGTTCTGGGATCGAGCCCCACATCGAGCTCTCTGCTCGGCGGGGAGTCTGCTTCTCCCTCTTCCTCCTGCTGCTGCTCCCCCTGCTTGTGCTCTCTTTGTCTCTCTCTCACTCGCTCTCTTTCTTTAATAAAGAAAATCTTTTTTAAAAAAGTGTAGAATAGCCCTTAGGAGCGCGTGCTTCATAATCATTAAAGGTTATGTTTAGAAGGAAGCATTAATGACGATTTGCTTGTGGTAAGATCTATACATAGATGCCCAGAGAGAAGTCTGGAAGTTTCTTAAACATAATCCCTCAGGCATTCATTGGATCATTTGGCGAGTTAGCCTGCCAGTCCTTCAGTAACTACTAAGGGGCTACTCAAATCCTTTTTTCAAGTTCTCTGAGGAAGGGCCACGTATGCAGCCGGTGAGCAAAGTGTGCTCCATTCTGACTGCAAAATACCCTTCCAAGGCCTGCATCCAGAGTCACAGCCCTGCTTTTCCAGTTCCCCAGGGGCTGCAGCCTCCGCGGGCACCTCCCGTCTCCTGCGCCCTCTCTTCCCATCCGACCTCTCTGCGCCCTTCTTTTCTGTCTCTCCCCTCTCCTCACCGCTGCTCTTACCGCTGTGCGTGGATGTCAGTCCTGCCAGTAGGCTAATGACTCCTGAGTGTGTGTGTCTCTCCCACCCTCCCGCTGTCCCCCCCGACTTCTCTGTTGGGAAAGGCAGTCTCAGGCCTGCAGTCTGAGGAGCCCCATTTGGCTGAAGAAGAATGGGCCTTGGGCCTGGACCGCTGCCTTAACATGAGGTAAAGAGCCCACACGGCCTGTACAGGGCTTACCCTCTCCTGGTGTGTGTGGGGGGGTGTCTCCCGTCCCTGATTCATGCTCCACGAGCATTCTTCGGTTCTGCTCATTGTGGGTGTCAATGGTCCTCGGCTTTCAATCTTTCAGACTCCATGGGAAGGAGCTGGAGGGTCCTTCCCCTGCAGCACGAGGGGTTCCCCCCCCAGGAATTGCCTTGTGTCAGCCGCCGGCCTCCCTAACAGGCCCCCACTGCTGAGGCTGCTTGCTCTGTCTCTTCCCTCCGTGAGCCGAGGGTTCCATCCAGTGTCTGACCATGCTGTGTCTTCCTGGGTGACTCCAGGACTAAGATGCCTCGAGCAGAAGTGCCTGGAGTCCTCGCTGGGACTGGTAACACAGTGTTCTGCTCGATGCTCTCCGTGGGCAAAATGAATGGGGCTCCGTTAGGATGTCCTATAGATGTTTGAACGTAACATGTCCAAAATGGTGTTCTGGTCAACCACCCTCACACAGGTTGCTTGAAAACAAATCGACACTCGTCACTCAGTCTTCCCTGTCTCTCTAAATGACACCGTGCACCCCAACATTCAAGCGGAGTCAGGGAGCCCCGACTTCTCTTCCATGCAGACGGCCCACGTGGGATTGTGGCAAATTCCATCCGTTCTGTCTCTAGGTCTGCTTTCACTGTCCTCTGCTATCTCTCTCCCCCGGACTTCAGTAGCCCCCAAATGGTTTCCCGGCTCCCTTCCCGTTCCCTCCAGCGCCCTTTCCACACAGCAGCAACACACAAGCCCAATTACCACATCTCTCTCCGCACACCTGTTTATCTTGCTCCGACTACAGTCCCGCCTCCCGCCCGGCCTCCGAGGCTGCACGGGCTGGCCTGGGTGTCTCCCCACCTCTCCTTGCTCACGCTCGGCTAACACCTGCTCCAGCAGCAAGGCTCTATGCTTTCTTTTTTTTTGTTTCCTCAAGCATGCCGAATTTTTCCCTTCCTTAGGGCCTCTGCACCTGTTACTCCCTGTTCCTGGAACAGCATCTTTCCCCTGCCACCCACCCCACCCCGCCCATCATGGGACTGGACCCCGCCCACCCTTCCACGTCTCTGCATCCTCGTGACCGCCTGAGAGAGGTCCTCCCGTGTTCCTGCCACCATCGTATAGATTCTCAGCCCCAGATTAGATCCCTTCGAGGCACCGATCCCAAACCCCCATTTCTTTACTTGGGCATTTGCCTATCTGTTTTGCTTATTTCCACCTTAGCAGGTGAGCCCCACAAGGCTGGGCAGTGTCTCTGAGATTCGGCGTGAATCTCTAGCACCTGGCACAATCTTTTGTGCAGAGCTGGTGCTCTATGAAAATTGGTTGGATGAATGAATAAAGGTTACAAAAAGAGGGGAGGTGGGGATGACTGCCAAAACTAAGTCTTTTTTTCCCAGCACGGTAGTAAAGGAAAAAGTTACTTCGCTCAAGTTTTTTCTCTGGTTACCGATGTTGTCGAAGCCACAAGGCCCGCAGCAACGGTTCGCCCAATGCAGAAGGCTTCAGGTCTTCAAAACGTGCCCTTCCAAGAAAGAAAGGAGAAAAGGGAAACAATCCAGGGAGCCAAAGGGCTCTTTGCCGTTTTGGGGCTCTGGAGCCTACCTCTGCCCACAGGGCTTTCTAATGGCAGGATTACGTGAAATTTCCTTTTGTGCCAAGTTGGGTTCATCACCTCCTTTCCGAGCAGCTGGCTGGGGATGGGGTGAGGGGCAAGTATTGAAGAGCTGCTAAATCTTTCACTGGCACTGACATTTTGGGTCTTGAAATGAATCCCCTGTGATTAAGAAGATTCTTTTCCCTCCGTGGTCACGACACAATGACCACAAGACTGAGGATATGGAAAATGAAGTGGATGCATGTGTAGCTGAGATTCTAGGCCACTCTGAGGTGTGTGTGTGTGTGTGCGCGTGTGCGTGTGTGTGTGTGGGGGGGAGGTCACTGGATTGTTGAACTCCAGCTCATGTCCTGCCCACACTGTTAACACTGTTACAAGAAGTTACCAAATATGGGGCGCCTGGGTAGCTCAGTGGGTTAAGCCTCTGCCTTTGGCTCAGGTCATGATCTCAGGGTCCTGGGATCGAGCCCCGCATCGGGCTCTCTGCTCAGCAGGGAACCTGCTTCCCCCTCTCTCTCTGCCTGCCTCTCTGCCTACTTGTGATCTCTCTCCCTCTGTCAAATAAATAAATAAAATCTTAAAACAAACAAACAAAAAAAAGAAGCCACCAAATAGCAAATTGAAGCTCTCCTTCTCCCTCCTGACAGGCTTGGGTGGCATCCCTCTGAGGCTCTAACTGGACATAGTATCCATTAGTCAAACAAATTCCTGCTGAGGACAGAAGTGTCCACATAGGCACCATCCACGAACCCGGGGAGAGGTCCTGTGCCCGTAGCTGGCTGAGCCCCTGGGCTGTAACGGATCAGAGGTTTTCTTTGTTTTTCCATCACCACCACAGGGTGAAGTCCCATGCCTCGTTTACACTTCAAGAGATGACAAATGTCCCTCTGAGCTCTCCGTGTGGAACGGCCACAGCCTCGTTCCCTGAGCCATCTCTCCCAGGGTTTAGACAGCGCATGTGGCCCCAGTCGAAGTCCAGGGTGGGCTGCACCAAGCAGTCCTCGGCAGGGGGGTCAGGGAAGAAGGACACATGGCCAGGAAGGAGGCCGAGGGGGAGGGGAGACAAAGAACACATGGCAAATGTGGAAAGAGGTGGTAAGTTCAAGGGCGAAAGTCAGGAAGTACGCCCCGTTGGACAATGAGGAAGGCCAGGAGACTTGCTGGCCGCACTTGGCGTTGGTCCGCCAGGAAAAGTCTGCTCTCCACATCTCAGGAAAGGAGACTGCCAGTGGGGCTGGGTGCCCTGATCTTCGTAAAGGCTAACCTGGCCTTCCCGAAATGTCCATGCGGGTGGAGGTGAGAATGTGCAGGTAAGTCTCACCTGGCCAGGGCGGACGCACGCTCAGTCGGGACACGGCCCTACTGCTGGCTTGCTGCAGGCAACATCTGATTGGGGAGGGCCCAGTGTATCAGAGCTTCAAATTTTTCAACATCTTCTGGCAGTGCCAAGAACCAGCAGAGGGGTGTTTCTCCAGATTTAGTTAACGTCAGAATCACTTTGAAAATGTAGATTGCCAAAGTCTCATCTCTAACGATCTCACCCGACACAATAGGTCTTTTGAGGCCTCAGAGCCTGCCTTTTACAAGCTTTCTCGGTGACTCTGGAGCACCTGAAAGTTCGAGAACCATGGCACACAAATCACGATAGGGTAAGACCCTCTTTTCCATGGAGGAGTCCTGCTGCGGGGAGGCAAGGCGCCAACAGACACCTAATGCATGCATGAATAGACACCTAATGCATGCATGCTCAAGACGGAGGCTGGCAGACGTGCCCAGGATCCTCATGTGGGGAGGGCATCCTAGTGAGCTCCTCAGATGGAGCTGGGCTGCGGGGAGCCTTTTGGGTTCCCACCCCTGTCGAGCCCCTATGTGTTCCTTTGGTCAAGCCATTCCCTGTGACTACGTTCCCGAGCCTCTGATGTTTCTTACTCATTTGCCTAAAAAGACATTCTTTCAGCTCTCTCCTCTGATGAACTCATGTTTTCACTGAAAGCACATCGCGCTCACTGTAAATGCCTATCACTACTGAGGACAGAATACATGGACAATACCCGAGCAAGACAGAAAACAGCACACGGGCAAAACGTGTTTCCGCGCACAGCACTGCCGGGGGAGGGGCCGGGGCAGCCCGGCTGAAGAGCAGCACGGCAGCGCCCGGTTCAAAGGAAGTGAGCGTGGCCAGCTGCCCCCAACTCCAAACCCAGAGAGACAGCCCCGGTGACAAACAGGGGAGAGCAGAAGACCTTGCCGGTGCCATTTATGGTTGTGGGGAGTTGACTGCCATCTGGGCGGCCATGACCCGGGGCGCATCCAGGGACGCTGCAGGGGGCACCCCAGAGAGGATGATGCAGCCATCGGAGCACCTGAGTCCTATGAGAAAGAAATCAACTGGGGTCCGTAACTCAATCTGTAAGTTAAAAAATACAGACGCCCAAAGCAATGACCATGAGATGCCATTGTGTTCCCACCTCTGCTGCCATAGCTTGTCATCTACAGGGTGCTTACCCTGGATGGAGATTTTTCAGGGTCAAGGGTAAATCCAGACACTGGCATTCCCCCTGGCGTGCTTGCCAGTTACAAGGCTTATACTTCTTGGCTGGTTCCCAGCTAGGTCTGAGAGCTGGAACTTGCAATCAACCTTCAAACCACTGTTTTTCCCAGGAGATGGGAAACAGAAGTCTAAATCCATGAATGTGGTTCTGGCTTCCGGGTCTCCACATGTCAATCCACACAGTCTGTCTTTAGAGATGACAGGGGGCAGAAATGAGAGGGAGAGAGAGAATCTTAAGCAGGCTGCATGCTCAGTGCAGAGCTCAATGCAGGGCGCGATCTCACAACCTCGATATCATGACCTGAGCCGAAATCAAGAGTTGGACGCTAAACTGACTGAGGACCCAGGTGCCCTGAGATGATATATTTTCTAATGTTCGTTATGTGTTTAAGTTGTTTATGCTCTCAGATCCTCTCTACGCTGCTCTTGACAACATACTTATTTATGTAACATTTGCATTTCCCTTTCAATTCTTGGGCTAAAATCATGAACATTCTGCCCCAGCAGACCATCCTATGAGCCCTGCTCTAAAAATGACCGATATCCATGACTTTAGGACCATAGACTTTTGCAAAGCCTCCTCTGATAGAGAACGCTAAGTCTGATTTTCCTCCACATCAAGAAAGTACTGCTGTTGAGATGAGCACAGAAAGAATAGAAACCGTGTCATGTCCACTCGCCATCCCCATGGTCTCTCCGGGGTCCTGTCCGCACCAAGTCCCAAGGCAGACACAAAAGACATTTGGGGATTTCCTAAACCCTACAGGTTATCAGCGGCCTTGCAAACTACAGCCCCAGGACATCGGTAAGAGCCCATCACCAGCATCCGGAGTGAGGTGCTGAGGAGCACAGATTCTGAGTCAGAGTGTCGGGGAGTGAATCAGCTTAGCCTGCGCCCCAGCTGGATGGTCTGGGGCAAGTTCCTCCACCTCTCCATGCCTTGATTTCCCCACATGCAAAACAAGACTACATTGGTGAGAGGGTCTGGCAGAGCCCGTGCAGGCCGGCCCAGGCTGGGCCCGGAGGTGAGTCATTGGACCTGTGGGCCACTATTCTGCAGCTGAGGAATGGTGGAGGAATCAGGCAGAACATGTCCCGCGGAATCCAGCAGAGATCCAGCAGAGAAGGAGGGTCCGTACCTCTACAGTGGGGCTGCTCCCCTGTCCAGGTGCCGTTGGGAAGACACACCACGTTGCTGGGCCCAACCAGCCGGAAGCCAGGGTTGCAGGTAAAATGGACTTCATGATCCACTAAGTACTTGCTTCCAAACTTTCTGCCATCCGGGGGGGCGTTCAGAGCAGGGCAGGACACTGTAACGACAAAACGAAGGACCACGGTCATTTAACATCTCTCTCAGTCACAAGGCTTCTCATCTCCTAAGTGCTCCTGCGACGAGTGCCTCCTGCAGGCTACGCATGGGGCTGGACATTTTTAATGCTATGACTCATCGAATCCTCCAAGCACTCCCGGGCATGGGTGATACGTGCCCACGAATGCAAGCTGAGCTGGCGTCTCAGAGACACCGAGGGTTGGGTGCAGGGCCTGGCAGTGTGGGAGGGTCAGAGCTGGGACACCCCCCCCCCCCCACCCAGGTGCAGCTGGCCCACCCACTCTCGCCTCCCAGGACACTAGCCCTGCTGGGTTTCTCAGGCCTTCTGAACAGGCCGGGGTCTGCCTGCCTCTTGCCCTTGGCTTTTGCTCTTTTCTTGGCCTGGAATGTTCTTTCCCCAGAACGTCCCCTCTCTGGCTCCTTCTCACTCTTCAGGTCTCAACTCGAATGCTACCACCTCCCAGAGGGCTGTCTGGCCACCTCGCTTAGCTAAAACCTGCCCAGGCACTCTCTACCCCTTGAGCTCACTTTGCTTTCTTTCTAGCATGTGTAATTATTGGAGTTGTCTTCTTGATGTGTTTGTTTCCACGTTCGTTGTCAGTGTTCTCCCTCCAAAGGCAGCACGAAAGGGCAGGGACCTCGCCTGGCCTCGCATCCCTGATGTGGCCCCAGCACCAGCCCTGTGCCTGGCACACAGTGAGTGCCCGACAAATAATTCTTGAACAAACGAACGAATGAAACATTTTTTTTATTAAGTGGCTTACCATGTGACAGGCACTAGATTAGGCGCTTGGAATAGTGAACAAAACAGACAAAACTCAGCTCTCAGGAAGGCCCCTTCTAACAGGGGTGCGCCAATGACCAAGATCCTCCATAAGCAGACGGCAGAGTGTGCTAAGAAGTGGTGTGTCATACAGAAGATACGGCAGGGAGTCGTGTTGGAAACCCCAGGGGAGGGGGCCCATTTTGAATGTGGTGGTCAGGGTAGGCCTCCCGGGGGCAGAGTTGAAGAAGGGAAGGCATAAGCCTGCAGATATCTGGGAAGAGCAGAGGAAACAAGCTGGTGCAAAGGCCCTGTGGTGGGAGTGTGCCTGGCAGGTCTGAGGAATGTCAAGGGCAGCACAGTGGCTGCAGTAGAGTGGACTAGCTGGAAAGCAGTTGGGGATGGAGTCGGAGGGGCATCAGGGAGCCCGAGAGGGTTTGAGCTGGGGCAGGAAGCGGCCGACTTCCAAGGTGACAGCATCAGCAGGCTGTAGCCGGAGCGTGAAGTATCAGGTGTGAAGCAGGAAGGAGAGGAGGCAGGGGCCGGGGCTGAAGGTGGTGTGGACCAGGGCGGGAGCTGGGAGCAGAGACGCGGCTGAAATGCTGGCTGTGCCACAAAGGCAGAACCCAGTGGATTCCCCGAAGGCGTGCTGCAGGCTGTGGGGAGACAGAGAGCCTCCCCGCTCCTCCTCTCCCTGCGGCTGGCTGCCTCCCACAGCCAGCACTTGTTGAATCGAAGTCCCAAAGGTGGGACAGGTAGGATTTGGATTTTGTTTAGTTAGAAATTCAGAGCCACTTCTAAAATGCCTTTTTTTTTTTTTTTTTTAAGATTTTATTTATTTGAAAGAGAGAGACCACAAGTGAGAGAGAGCGCACGAGCGGGCGGCGGGGGGAGTTGGGGGTGAGAGGAGCAGCAGGGGCAGAGGTAGAAGAAGGCTCTCCCCTGAGCAGGGAGCCTGATGCGGGACTCGATCCCAGGACCCTGAGATCATGACCTGAGTTGAAGGCAGACACTTAACCGACTGAGCCACCCAGGCATCCCTACGATGCTGTAAAGTAAGTACCAAGTGTCGTTTTGAAAACGCTCTTCTGGTTTTAGACAGATGGGAAGGCAGTGTTGCTTTGGCTGTGACCGTTGCAGTGGGTGACAGGAGAATCGGTCAACGTCTACCGTGATGGGAACATCTGCCCATACGGTGATCAGGAGGCTCCCTGGACCCTGGCGGGCTACCCCCGTCCCGGGCAGGCCACCGCGGCTGCCACCCGCATCCAGGCAGGCTGGCCTAGGCGGACGGGTGCGAGCTAGCCCCTCCGAGTCCTCGCAGCGCCCTCTGGTTACTGGGGGACCATTGCTACGCCCCTTTCCTTCAACGGGGCACCCGGTGGTAACTACTTTGTGAGATGGAAGCGACTGCGAGCCCACATCCCCCTGCGGGGCTGCTCCCAGGCTGCTGCCTCAGTCCCTGCAAATACACGCCTTCATAGCTCTTTTAAAATAGCAACTACTTTATTGTGCTGAAAGGGATTTCAGCAGGCCAAGAATTGGCCAAGAATTCTCCAGGACTAGAAAGCATTCTTCCTGACTCCCAGCAAATGCCCTTAAAAAAAAAAAAAAAAAAAAAGTAAAAGATCATTTCCCTACAACCTGCAAGGTTCCGGGTCCTCCGGGTACAGGCCCCCGCCCTGCCCCCCCCCCCCCGGCCCCAGCCCTGCGGTGGGGACCCTGACAGCTGCTCGCCTCCATGCCCAGCCCATGGGAGAGACAGGTGCACTGTGGCAACATCTAAAAAGAGAATTGGCCACTTTAAAAAAAATCTCGTATGGTTCAGGGAAGAAAGACCCTGAATCTGGCACTAAGAGGGTCAGTAGTGTCACAATAGCTACCTGTCTGTCTGTTCTAGCAGACAGAGGCCTCTAACACAGGCAGGGCAGTTTCAAGAAGGATCTCTTGCAAGTTCTTCTTGGGAGCTTCCAGGGACCCTAGGAACTGTGATCCTGGGAAAGCAGAAAGGCTCCATGCATTTGAGTCTCTAGCAGGAAAAAAAAAAAAATCAGATCTAATACCTAGTGCTGCTAACTCACTTCTCTTGGCCTCAGTTTCCACATCTGTAGCACGAAGGAAGGATGCCCTACCTGCCTCTCGGAGTCTGGCTGCAGTGAGCCCCCCTGAAGGCTGGGGCCTCAAAGTGTCTTGGAAGGAGTGAGGACACTGGCGGGTCGGCCTAGCTCTGCACCGGGGGAGCCAAGGAAAACAACAGCCGCCAGCTCGGGGCTGGCGAGACTCCGGATCTGTTACCAGATCCAGAAGGGGTAGGAAATCCAGTGCCTTCCCCAGGAAACTTCATCTCACACCACAAAGAGGGCCCTTGATAGATGTGTCTTAAGTGAGTAAATGACACCAGATATTCCCTAGGTTGCCCCCCTGACCTCTGTGACCCTGAGGAGAGGCTACCTGGAGGCCAGGGGAAGAAATCTAGTCACCCATGCAATGGCCCCACAGTGAAAGCTGTGACTGGGACCACCAGGAAAATGCCCCATTTCTCAGAGTCTTACCCTCCGGGAGGGAGTCTTGGGGACCCACGGGAACCTCACCGAACAGGAATTGCCCTGAATAGCAAACCCGCCCCCCGCCACCACCACCACCCATGGGGGCTCACGTCAGAGGGCTGACTGTCATGCCTGAGAAATGGACGCCAATGTTGTTTCCAGGGCTGTGGCAGGCGTGCCTCACTGGTGCGGGACGCTGGTGGAGGGGAGGTCGTGTGCGTGTGTTCGGGGAGGGAACTCTCTCTGCTTTCCATTCAGTTTTGCTGGGAACTTAAAACTGCTAGAAAAAAATAGTCTATAAAATTAAAAAAAAAAAAAAAAGGGACGTCTGCGTGGCTCAGTCAGTCAAGCGTCTGCCTTGACTGGCTCAGGTCATGATCCCAGGGTCCTAAGATCGAGTCCCACATCAGGCTCCCTGCTCAACGGGGAGCCTGCTTCTCCCTCTGCCTGCCGCTCCCCCTGCTTGTGCTCTCACTCTCTCTGACAAATAAATAAACTCTTTAAAAAAATTTAAGAAATTTGTTTTTTAAACAAAAAAAAGGAACCATCTGGAGTCTACCTGGGTGAGGACAGGGAAGGGGAAAGCTGCTCAGGCTCCAGGAGCCGTGGCTCTCGACAATTCTGCAAGGATGACATGTGGAGGAACGTCATCAGGCCTAGAACGAACGTGTCTGAGAGGAAGTAGGTGACAGGCAGACGTGGGAGAGGAGACCGGCAGATGCTCTTCTAACGCCCTCCCTGCGTGCTCCCGACCAGCCGGGGTGGACAAATGCCCCCCGCCACGGGAGGCGAGGCAGGGGAAGGCCTGGGGGTCTACTCGGGACGGGGGCAGGAGTGGGCAGGGGGGTGGGGGAGAGAACCCACAGGGGCAGGGCCCGCGTGCTGTGCGGCCCCCGAGGCGCCCATGCGGGGACCCACCTGGGGGGGCGTCCGGGCCCGCTCTGGCCACGGAGTGGTGCAGCGCCGCCAGCCGGCTCTTCATGCTGCGGACGCCCTCGGCGAAGCGGGTCTCCTGCCCCTTCAGCACCTGCTGCAGCTGGCGGATGGCCGTGAGGAGCTGCTGTTTGTTGAGACAGTTCTGGGGGGAGAAGGGATCAGCACCGCCACCGCTGTGGCTCCTCTCAGCTCCCGGCAGCCACCCAGGTCCCTGAGCCCCCGACGGCCCCGCAGCCTCACCAGGCCCCCCGACATCTGGCGCTGAGTCAGGTCACGGGTCGGAGGCCCCCCGAGCCCACAGATCGCGGCGCCAGCTCTCCTCCCGACAAAAACAAAGCTCCTGCTTTTCAGAGCCAAGGGCAGAATGGACAATTCTGAGCGATCGGGTGATTGAACAGTTCGTGCGACCCAAAGTGACTTATCATCAGTCTGTTCCTTCAAAAGACTCCCTCATTCTTCGCTCGGAATTCGTGCTCTGAAATCCGGGCGTGGTGACCTCGTTCTTTCTTTCTCTCTTGAACATTGTTAAAAACAGATGGATGATAAAGCATATGAAACAGGTGAAACAGGAAGGCTCCATGCTTCCTGTACTTTTAAAAATGGAACAAGGCAAAGACGAAAGAACCTCGGTAGAGGTAAAGAAGCATTCAGTGACAATCAGCGCCCCATTCCGATGGTCTGGAGAAAGCTTTAAAACCAGAACAAGGGAGGGGGGGCACCTGGGTGGCTCAGTCGGTTGAACATCTGCCTTCGGCTCAGGTCATGATCCCAGGGTCCTGGGATTGAGCCCCACATTGGGCTCTCTGCTCAGTGGGGAGCCTGCTTCTCCCTCTCCCTCTGCCTGCTGCTCCCTCGCTTGTGCTCTCTCTCTCTTTCTGTCTGTCAAATAAATAAACGAAGTCTTTGGGGAAAACAACAACAACAACAAAAAAAACAGAACAAGGTGGCATGTCCTTATCATGATAAAGACTATCTCACTTAAAGCTACACCCAGTACCACACTTAGTGATAAATATCTCAAGCTTTCCCATCTCAATTACCTTTAAGAGCCAGAACATGAGAAGGAGTAAAGAAGGGGGTGAGCACCGTAGGCCCTTGGCCTTGGGGGGGGCGTCCCCTGGGGCCCGTGCATTACTTCGGCACCGCCTTGCCTAACCTGACTCCCATCACCTGCACAGAACAAAGGAGAACATCAAGAAGATAAGAAGGGCTGTCTCCAGGGAGCCAGGCCTATGGATCATTTTGAATTTTCTTTTTTATATCCCATTTTTTTCTACAACGAGTCCTGGTTTTTATCATTTAAAAAAATTTTTTTAAAAGGCAGCAGGACGGCTGGGAGTCACGCGGCCGCCGCGGCCTGGGTGGCTTCCAGGCTTGCCAGCGGGGCGCTGCCGCCGCGCTCTCCCAGGGAGGCTGCCAGGCCGCCGCACCTTGGGGATTTCACCACAGATGACTCACTGGCCTGATTCAATGGATGCTTTTGACAGAGCTGAATCCCCAGTTGCCCCTGGAACTCGTTAATCCATGGGGGCTCCTTGGCCTCCATCCTACCAGGGCCTGACTGGGCCTAGCCCCAAATGCAACTGCTGGGACGAGAAGTTTTGTTGGTTTTCCTTCTTTCTCCCCCATTGTGGTCCTTCCCACACAGGGGGAAGGCGCCGGGGCAGTGACCTCCTGCCATCAGTCCCCTACCTGCCCACCCAGACCTGATTTCCCACACCCACATCCCCTCCCTTAAAGAGAAAAGAAGAAGCTGCTTATACACTTGGTCTTAGCCAAAAGGCCGAGACGTGACGAGAAGCCGCTTTTTAGAGATAGTTTCGTGACTTGTGTGTAATTTACATTCGTGAGTTCCTCACAGTTTACAAAGCTAAGTCAGCTTCAAAGACTACTACTGGCTGGGAGCAACCCTGTGAGGGCCTGGGACGGTCTCTCTTTCACAGATGAAAATGTATAGGCTGAAAGTCAAGCGACATTCCCTACCTCACGCCGCTTAGGAGTGATAGAACCAAAATGGGAACCCTGGTGACTTCCGTCCCAGAGCCACCACCCCCTACCCCGAGCCCCTCGGCTGTATGGGCCCCAGTGGACTGTCTTAGGCCCCATCTCATTTGTTCTTCACACATCCCTGTGTGGTGAATGGTCTTAATAATTTGTACTAGCAATTGATAACATTATGACCCAAGCAAAATATCCCTCAGGCTCGGACTTCGGACTCCGGTGCGAGCGTCAGGTGAGGGAGCACGGCAGTGGGGTCGGGCAGTGGGCAGGGAGGGGAGGACATATCCCTGACTGCATTGAGCTGGGCCAGCAGCTGCCTCCCTTTCGTACAAGGTGGCCAGGGCCCTGACAGCCGGGAGAGGGTCCTCTGGGCCACGGCTGCCCTGGGGGACAAGGAAGGGCTACATTTTGAAATGAGGGCAAGGAGACCAGTTCCAAGGCCTCTGCCAGGAGCCTGAGGGTGGTGCCATGGGGCTCCGGTAAGTAGAGAAAGAAGGTCAGAGTATGTGGAGGAAAAGAGGCCTAGTTCCCCTTGGCCACTGGGCAGCCGAGTGTGTCCAACTGGCTCCTGGGCCCAGGCACAGCTGTCCTCTGCTTCTAGTGACACTTCCTGGAGCCCTTCCCAGCACCCGCACAGTGGACAGTAGGCACCGACCTCCCAGGGCTCTGTACGGGTGAGATGTGCTCACCTGGCCAGTCACAGTGGGAAAACCATCAAGACCGAGCACAGTAGGGCTGCATCCCGGCTGGGGAGGGCTATGGCAGGGTTTCAGGCGGACTGCTGAGGTAAGGTCTCGAAACCCTGGCCCATCCCTGCCTCCAATCTCACAGGGGTGAGGCTAACAGAATTAAGTAGTGTAAGAAAGAACTTTGTGAGCCCAGAAATAAACCCACGCACTTGTGGTCAATTAATTTATGATAAAGAAGGTAAGAACACACAATGGGGAAAGAACAGTCTCTTCAATAAGTGGTGTTGGGGGACGCCTGGGTGGCTCAGTTGGTTAAGCAGCTGCCTTCGGCTCAGGTCATGATCCCAGGGTCCCGGGATCAAGTCCCACATCGGGCTCCTTGCTCAGCAGGAAGCCTGCTTCACCCCCTCTCTCTGCCTGCCTCTCTGCCTACTTGTGCTCCCTCTCTGACAAATAAATAAATAAAATCTTAAAAAAAAAAAAAATAAGTGGTGTTGGGAAAACAGGACAGCCACACGCGAAAGGATGGGACCAGACCTCTGTCTTATACCATACACAGAAACTAACTCAAACTGGATTAAAGAACATAAGAGCTGAAACCGTAAAACGCCTAGAAGACAACATAGGGGATAAGCTTCTTGACATCATTCTTGGCAACGATTTTTTGGATTTGACGCCCAAAGCAAAGGCCAAAAAAAACGAAAATAAACAAGCGGGACTACATCAAACTAAATAAGTGTCAGCATAGCAAAGAAAACCATCAACGAGATGAAAGGCAACCTACGGAATGGGAGAAAAAAATTTTCAAATCATCTATCTGATGAGGGGTTAATGTCCAAAATACGTAAAGAACTCATTTATTTCAGTAGGAAAAAAATCTAATTAAAAAATGGGCAGAGGAACTGAAAAGACATTTTTCCAAAGAAGACATCTGGACGGCCAAGAGGTACATGAAAAGATGCTCAACATCACTCATCTTCAGGGACATGCAAATCAAACAACAATGAGAGATCACCTCACACCTGTCAGAAGGGCTACTCTCAAAAGGACAAGAAATAGGGACGCCTGTGGCTCAGTGGGTTAAAGCCTCTGCCTTCAGCTCAGGTCATGATCTCAGGGTCCTGGGATTGAGCCCCGCATCGGGGTCTCTGCTCAGCGGGGAGCCTGCTTCCCCCCTCTCTCTCTGCCTGCGTGTGATCTCTCTCTCTCTGTCAAGTAAATAAATAAATAAAATCTTTAAAAAAAAAAAAGGACAAGAAATAACAAGTGTTGGTGAGGATGTGGAGAAAAGGGAACCCTTGTGCACTATCGGTGGGAATGTAAATTGGTGCAGCCACTGTGGAAAACAGTATGGAGGGTCCTCAAAAAATTAAAAATGAAACTACCATATCATCCAGCAATTCTACATCTAGGGATATATTCAAAGGAAACAAAATCACTCTCTCGGAAAGACATCTGCACCCCCGTGTTTGTTGTGGCATTATTCACACTAGCCAAGATACGGAAGCAACCTCAGTGCCCGCCAATGGATGAAAGGATTAAAAAAAAAAAGTGGTATATATAAACAAGGGAATATGACTCAGCCATAAAAAAGAAGAAAATCTTGCTATTTGAGACTAGCTATGGCCAGACCTTGAGGGCATTATGCTAAGTGAAATAAGTCAGACAAAGACAAATGCTATATGAACTCACTTACATGTGAAATCTAAAATACCAAACTCACAGATAACAGCAAACAGATGGGCCGTTGCCTGAGTCGAGGGGTTGGGGGTGGAGGAAATGCATGGAGAGGGTCAAAAGGTACAAACTTCTGGTTATAAGATAAATCAGTTCTGGGGATGTGCTGTAAGCACAGTGACTATAGTTAGTTGCACTGTGTTGTATTTTCGAAAGTTGCTGAGAGAGTAGACCTTAAAAGTTCTCATCACAAGAGAAAAACAACCTGTAACTATGTAAAGTGATGTTAATGTACTGTGGTGATTATTTCACAACATGGACACATAAAACAATATATGTCAACGTATCATAGATTGATATAGATGTCAAATATATATCTCAATAAAACTGGAAAAGAGATAAAAGATATAAAGTTCCCAAGGAAAAAAGATCCTTCTGTTCTTGGCAAGCCAGGGAGCCAGAGTCAGGGCCAGGGAGGGTGTCAGGGAACGGAGAGAATTCTGGCCTTTTGACATGGGTCTGTATGGCGGTTGCTACTAACACGGGAGTTCCTTGCTCCCAAAGTGCTAGAAATGGATCCCTCGAGAGCCATGTTCGGAATCCGTCGCCTGGAGTGGGACTTGGCCGCGGGCCGTAACTGGGCTCATCTGCAGAGCGGGGTGCCGTATGGAACCCTCGCAGACCAAGTCAAGTCCTCGAGCGGTCTGCATCGTGGGAACAAAAGAGGTCATTGGAGGGGACTGAGGAGCTACGTGCTTCCCCTTTCCAAACCGAGAAAGCTTTATCCTTTTGCTCAATCATAAAACTAAGGCACACTCCCTGCCAACCAGTTCAAAATCCTGAAAACACACCAAAGCAAAGAACAAGTCCCATGCTCAGACTGCTAACTTTCTGTTTGTTTTTAACCGTTGGCTCAGACACGCACGCACACGCGCACGAGCCTCATCTCGCATACCCTGGACCACAGAATGCGGGTTCTAGATCAGCTCTTCCGGCTCCACACCGGGTAGTGGCCTCGTTTCCATGTCAACAAGCACAGCAACTCGTAGGACCCTGGGCCTCGACTCCACTTCTGACCCCTGTGCCCTTCCCAGTCTGGGGAAAGGGGCGCCACTTGTCAGCCCGCCTCCCCCCTCCTGCTCACATCACTTAAGGCCGATGGCAGCCTTTGCAGAGAAGACCTGAGCCAGTGAAGGAGGTAGCAACAGAAGTCACCCCGCCTAAACGTTCCCAAGCTGGGGTGGAGGGGGTATAGATGGTTCTGGAACACGCAGGCCAGTGCTGAGAGCTGGGAGGGTGGCGGCGTTGGTCCAAAGGCTTTTGGAAGTAAGGCAGCCACAGAACTATGCTCCACACATCCTGCCGCCCCAGGGAAATCTTGCCCACTTTCCCCCCAACCCACTCTCTCATAATATTGACCCCGGAGGATCTAATGGACACTCCTCAGAGCTCACGACACTCCCTTTCTCTGAGACTAACCAATGCCCTGGTAGAGGTTGGCCTCCAGAGCCATTTTAGACCTCAGGATCCAAGGGCGGCCTGTCCACCTCGGGCCGGGGGTGGACACAGACAAAGACGTTATGCGCCCCTTGCCCCAGCTCACTCCGTCACCATGACGGAACCCAGTAGGCTGACCCCTGCCACTACACCCAGGCCTTCTGGCCACTCGGGTTCAATTTATAAATGAAACTCAAGAACCAGAGTCGGCTCTCAAGGCACCTGAGGGCATGAGCGAAACTCCAGGCGTGCACATGGTGGGGGAGTGGGGGTCCTTGAGGCTTTTGTCCTCACGTGACCTGGCTTGGTGGTCTTCCTTGCAGTGGCAGTCTTGACACAGTGACAATTCCTGAGAGCTCCCTCGGTGACCGTCGCTCCGAAGACCCCTCCAGGCGGCCACAGATGACCCCTCAGACCTCAGAGGGGCCGTCTCTTGAGCTGGTTTCTTCTAAGCCACAGCTATGTGTCCTGTCAGCATTTTGTGAATGGGAACACAGATGTTTTGATGGCTTTAGGTCTAGGAAAGGACGGAGCACCGTTGCCAAATGTGTGCCTGCTGGCCGAGGCTCGAAGCCCTCCGCGTCTGAGTCATGTCGGGTTCGTGCATGTTTGCTCTCCAGAAGTTATTTTAATTTTCAGCCAAGTCAGAAGCGGGTTATAACTCCTTCCACTTCTCTCATCCCAGTGACCTCTACCCAGCACCCAAGAAGAGGAGAGAAAGTGGACACTTCTGGGGGGAGTGAGAGAATTTTGCTTGGGGACTTGCCCGAGGTCCTTGTATTCGTCAGGGTTCTCTGGAGAAACAGAACCAACGGAATGCCTGTCGTACATGTCCCACCCTATCGAGAGGGACAGAGGATGAGAGGCAGATTTATTTCAAGGAACTGGCTCATGCAGTCATGGGGGCTGAGAAGTCAAAATCTGCAAAGCACGTGGCAGGCTGGAGACCCAGGGAGAACTGATGCAGCTGGCATCCAAAGGCGGTTGGGAGGGGGAGCTCCTTCCACCTTGGGGGATCCCGGTCTTTCGGCTGGGGCCCACCCCCCTTATGAAAGGCAGTCTGCTTTACTCAAAATCTATTGGGTTGATGCTAATCACATCTTAAAAAATACCTTCACGGCAACATCTAGATTCTAGGTGTTTGACCGAATATTTGGGTGCCATGGCCCTAGCCAAGTTGGACCCATAAAATTAGCTACCACAGTCCACCAGCTGGAGCCTCCTTTTGGGGCTCTGGACCCCTGGGGTGCTCAGGGCACTTAGCGTTTTGAGGCTGGCTGTCCCTCATTCTATATTTACACCCCAATCTTCCTTCTTGTGGATCTTTTACAATGACCACAGGAGCGATGACAACAGAGGGAGCCCAGAGCCAGCCCTGTCACCACACCTCATGCCAGTAACTCATGACATACTCATGACAAATCCAGGATGTGGGCACATTCCTATGCCCACTTTACAGGCCACGGTGACACGTCCAGGATCTAAACCCCAGCGTGCTTTCCCCAGACCCTGACGGGATGGGATGGCTGGGTCTGCTTTAGAGAGGGGTGCGCGGAGAGCCACCTCTGTCCATCTCCTGACTCCTCTCGGCTCACAGCGCCCCCTGCTGGCCCTGATGGCCACCTTCCGCACACCCTCCCAGCCCACCTCTCCCCTGGCGGCTTGGCCTGCATGAGAGCAGAAAACAAGCTATAGATAACTTGGAATCCACATCACAGAGCACAGGATCTGAGTTCACACTAGATGACCCAACAAACGAATGGACGAACTGAGGAGTGAAGGAATGAACTAAGTGTGAGGCCGGGACAGTCGTGTGCATCTCACTACCCAGACCCACCTTATTCTTTCACCGGCTTGCTGCCCAGCTTACTTTTGTCCAGTCACCAACCTTCACCTGCAGACCTGGTTGAACCTTACCAGCTTCGGCACTGTCTTTAGGAAACATGACGCCCAGCCCAGCGGGGAGCTCAGTTCTCACACACACATACACATAGGCATGTGCGTGAGCACAAATACACACACACACATACACACACACAGAGCCGTGTTGCACAACTGGCCGAGGTCTCCCGCTGGAACCCACCTGGTATGCAGGCCCTCCCCTCACCTCTCGCCACAACTTGGGGACCTTGGAGCCTCAGAAATGAGCATGTTGTGCCAAATTTAATATAGTGCACCTTTTCATACATTCTGTATTCACGATTCCACAGATATTTACCTCATCCCCTACTTCATGTCAGGCACTACTGTAGGAGACAGAACCCTCTTTATCTCCGTCGGTCCTTCTTGCAGCCCGATCAGGCAGGCGCCATTATCTCCATTTTACGGCTAGAGAAACTGAGGCTAAGGGACCCCCAGGGGTGGATGGTGTGGCTACCTTGTGCGCCATGCTGCATCTAGCCCATCCATTCGGAAAGCATGTTCTGCCTCTTTCTTTAGCCTCTGGGAACCAAGAAGAGGGGCTCGGAGAAGGCCCCCCCAGTCTGCTGGTGGCCCCTCTCAGCCCCACAGGCTGTCCCCCGACACACACATAGACCCTTCCAGGAACATTTACACTGGCTTATTGCTTGCTTCCATGTGTGGCACACGTGTGTGTGCATGTTCACACATGACCCAAGATTTATGAAAATCGACATCTGGGTTTTACCGGAAAACCGTGTCTCCTGTGGTTGACTCTGAAGATGGGGAGGAGAGAGGGAGGAGCAGAGGGAGGGCCTGATTCTGGCAGGCAGCCTGGGCAAAGCTAACGGCATGGATAAAATGGCTGCTTTGAGCTTGGGCATGGCGGGAGGTTCGGAGTCTTGGGAGTCGTTATTCTTGGGGTAATAACTAGCCTGGATGGTGGTGAAGGCTAAATAAAAGAGGCGCTATGCTTCTGGATCTTTCTACACTCTCCGGAGAACAGTCCCAGGTGTTTCTGGGTGGGTAGGCACTGGCGACACTGAAATGATCCTGTTCTGGCCACGGCATGTGTCCCGCCTGCTCTCCCCGTGTCCTCCCCCTCCCCCTATGATCCATGCTTCCCAAGGTCAGAGGTCAGAGGCCAGACCGCATCACTTCCCTGCTTAAACCCCGCCAATGGCTCCCCACCTATGGGAATGAGGCCAACTCCTGACGCGGCGCTGACAGAGTGTATTCCTTCCCTACTGCTGCTCTAACAAGTCAGCATAAACTTGACAGCTTACTGCACAGCAAAGGAAACAGTCAAGAAAACCAAAAGACAACCGACAGAATAGGAGAAGATAGTTGCAAATGACATATCAGATAAAGGGCTAGCATCCAAAATCTATAAAGAACTTATCAAACTCAACACCCAAAGAACAAATAATCCAATCAAGAAACGGGCAGAAGACATGAACAGACATTTCTGCAAAGAAGACATCTAGATGGCCAACAGACACATGAGAAAGTGCTCAACATCGCTCGCATCAGAGAAATGCAAATCCAAACCACAGTGAGATTCCACCTCACACCAGTCAGAATGGCTAAAATTAACAAGCCAGGAAACGACAGATGTTGGCGAGGATG